>OY735236.1:4092454-4154954 GCA_963457665.1 Thysanoteuthis rhombus | reverse complement strand
TAGAAAGAGAAAAGTCCAAATACTTCTTTGAATGAAAAGAAAAACAAATTTTTATCTCAAGTCAGTTTTTTCTGTTTTTTAAATATTACTATCTAAACATCAGTATTTGGTGTTGTTACCTTGTGGGGGCCCTCCTCATTTTTTTTTTTAATGTATTCTGGTTAAAGAAAGAAAAATCAGAATGCATATCTTCATTTATCTGGAAAAATGGTCTTGGAAAGAAGTAATTTAAAATTGTAATTTTTTGTTCCTTTCACTCCTCGGAAGTAGATTTAATTAAATGCTACTATCTTTTATTATATGTATATATATGTACAACATGATAATTACAAAGACAATTACAAACTAATTTTCAGCCTTAATTTGGCTTGGTAGCAAAGCAAGCTGCCTTACATAGTGTAAATAAAGAAATTAACGTCATTTATTTACACAATCTTAGGCCTCTCGAGTAGTTAACGATTAAATTTGATGCTGAGAATTAGTTCCTTATCGATTACCTTTGTAATTATCACATTTTGTCAGATACATATTTGTCCATTTACTGATATATACATACATACATATATATATATATATATATACTCACAGTATGTCATATAGTGGATTTGTATATAGAAATATGGATTGTGTGTGTGTGTGTGTGTGTGTATATATATATATATATATATATATATATATGTGTGTGTATTTTTTTCTCCTGCTGAGATTAATTAATAAGTGAGCCTCATATCATCATCATCAGTTTCCTAATGTCCGTCATTGGACATAGACCTTCCCCAGGATTCGCCACACTTTTCTATCGTGGGCGTCGTTGCGAGATGGCCAGCCCATTGCCATTTGAGTTTCCAAATAAATTTAATGATGTCCCTGACCCTTGTCTTCTCCCGGATGTATTGTGCTGTCTTGTGGTCTCTCCATGTAAAGGTGATCATAATTCTTTCATGTGCGTGTTGCATGATTCTCAATTTGTGGGTCTGTCTCTTGGTTAGGTTCCATGTTTCTGCTCCATAAGCTGGAATATACATAGCTTTATATACATGGTGGAAAAAAAAGAATTGATCGAAGCGAGATGAAATGAGACGTGGAAAAAATTTACTGTAAAGTTAGTGGAAAAAATTATTTAATTCGTCAATTGAATATGTTGATTGAAAAACAACTTAAAGTTTGTCTGACTCACTCGTATTCTTTAAGATGATATTATAAGTCAGTTTGCATGCAGTCCAAGCTGACACAACGGATTCAGTATTCACATGGGTGAACACTCAATAGAAGTGATACTAACAGCAAGTGATAGACCTCTCATTGTCAAATACAGTTTTGGGGTAACTTAAATACTTAAAGTGAACGCTTTTTTTCAAAAAAGTTAAATGTGTTGTATAAAATGACATCCATATAGAATACATTATGATGATACCCTATATGAAATAACAAAGTACATGTAGAATGATATGAGCTATATATCGAAATCATAACTGAAAGGGAAAGGTGGTGTTTAATCAACACCACTGAGTGGCACGTTAATATAACTGTTTTCAAATCTCGGAAGCTGTTACACGGTGAACAACTGCTGATCCCAATAAGAGTAAATCTACACACAATACCATAATAACGAAGTATATATAAAACATGAAAAAAACACTGAAGAAAATTACATGAATTGCATTGACAGATATTGGGAAATAAGAGACTGAAGTGACATAGAAAAAAAATTTGGAAAAGTTTTTTAAGTGTATATTCTTTCAAGCTGTAAAGCTATCGAGACTTCATATATATATATATATATATATATATATATATATATATATATATATATATATATAAGATTTTATTTATACTATTTTCACTAAATATTATACACAATAGTGGATATAGCATGTGAGTATATAATGGGGTGTGCTGGTATATTTATATGGTGTATATACAATTGATATAAAACCTTCGATTTTTAAATATCTAGATAATGTATGTATAATATAAACATTTGATTATCAAATATTTACATGATGTATATATCATATGAACATTTGATTATCAGATATTTATATGTTGCCTATATGATAGATATAAACATACAATGTTTTCTGCTGTCTGAGAAATAATCTAACTTTTGTGCTAGAAAGTGTCATGATTCTACATAATGAAATGATTCTCCTCATCACAAAGGCTATCATGTTGGATCCTAATTTGAATGTCTGCCTGAAGAGTCTGTTGAAGAAGAATTTCCATTGTTGCTATTGCATGCAGTGCTTATAAAATGAGAAAAAATGACTATAGCCTGCATTTCCTAAAGTAAATGCTAGTGTGATAGAATTACATTTCAGCCTCCCCTCCTGGAAAAAAAAAGTATAGGTAATCTCTTTACCTATGAAAAGTGAGCATCTGCAAATATAGGTAAATAAATGGATAAAAAAAAAAAATTTTTAAATTATGTTCTTACTTGAGAAAAAAAAAAAAATTTGATTTACAATTTTGTTCCCAGATACACTAAAAATTTTATATCCATGTTTTAAATATGAATGCATTTAACAAAAAAAAACAAACAAACAATAACTTGAGCTTGCATTTCCTGAAGGAACTGCAAGTATGTTAGTGCTGCAGCCCTGTGTCTAAAACGTTAATGAAAGCCCTAAAAATTACAAGCAAAAAAAAATTTACCATCTACCTTGGGTAAGTAACCAAATAATTTTAAACTGTTCAAATTGCAGAAAGCAAGTCTTGATTTAGTATTATAGTTATTTTGCAAACCTCTTCCTGATGTCTTCTTGAAGAGTCTGTTGAAGAAAGGTTTCCATTGTTGGAATTACATTTAGTGCTTATCTAATGAGAAAAGCAACTCATAAACAATTAGAGCCCTCATCGTCAAATACATTTTTGGGGTAACCTACGTGAATTGAGCCGTGTTTCAAAAAAACTGAATCATGTGTATTATAAAATTAACTTTTAATGGCATTTAAGGTTTTAAGAAGCATTGGAATGTTGTTGATATCTTGTTTCGACAAGATAACCAAGAAGTGGCCCAGCAGAAATTTGATAAATACCAGCCTCATTGTTATATTGTGTGTGTGTATAAATATATATATATATATATATATATATATATATATATATATATATATATATATATATATATATGATGTGTGTTTTTGTGTGCACTAATAAGCATTGGAATGATATTGATATCTTGAAAACTCTTGAAGAAGTTGAGCCAAAAATGAAAGGAATAAGATTGAATGAAATGCGTGGAAGAGTATTAGTGTGCTTTCATACATGCAATCACACTAATAAGTCTTCAAAGTCCCATCGATGCTTCTTGGACGTCACAAATAATTTTGAGTTTGTGACAGTATTCCACACCGCTCGGAGCATCATTGGAATCATTAAACATTAATACTAGTTTTCACTCCAAATTCTCATTTTGTTCATTCATTGCCTATATCTGCTCTATTTGTTTCTTTCAATGCAGACAATTACATTATAAAGAAATGGACATATATGTAATCTATCAGAAATAATCATAGATTGCCTTTTATTATTTTGAAACTCTATTTGAAATGATATCCCATTATTACGGAATTGATCTATCATTGGGCTTAGGCAACATAAATGGAATAAACAAATCGAGATAGTATGGCTGCTGAAGGAATCAAACCTGCAACCGATTTGGAATTCAATTAATACAATAGCAGATGGTTCTTAATCACACCTCTCACAACACTAGTTTAGTTGATTTGACATTTAAATGTATCTATGTATCCAGACATTGCCCAGCCCTAACTATTCATAATTGAAACTTTGCACGCACACACTCCCCTCAATGAATAGGGAAAATCTTTCTTTTTTTTTCTTTGTTTTTTGTTTGTTTGGGGGTTTTTTTTGTTTTGATGTTTTTTGAAAATTTGGATATTTTAGTGCTTGATAAAAAGCAATAGAAGTAACTTATTCTTTGATCACCCCTTTATCCAATTTTTTAATTGATCACCCCAACATGACATGCTGACAAAATTTATAAGTCACTGTAAGGTTGAGAATTTGAAGTCCTTTGTTAGTGACTCTCAGAACAATGCACTGGTTGTAACCGAGATACAAAGTGTAGAGATGCATTTAAGCACAATATTTTCACTTTTCCAACTTGTGGGGATAAATTCCCTGAATCCTTCCTCGGTACCAAACTCTCAGACACCAAACTTTCTGCTGTTTTGCTTCCTCGTCCATCTGTTGATTAGTCAACTGATCTCATGAAAGGATTGGAGCCTAAACATACAGCAATCTTTCATCTTGAAGCTTCCTTGGCAAAACCTAGCGGCCATTTTGTTTATTCTAGCATCGTACCTGCTTCTAACTCTCTCTCTCTCTCTCTCCAATCCATGTGTCAGTTCGGATCAGCTCAGCAGGTAATCCAGTTCCTTAATCTACCATTACAAACAAAAAGCTGGACTTAGTCGCTTGCCGTCATCATATCAGGACAGCTTTGGCCAGTCGGAAATGGCAGAAGACTCTATCTGCCAAAATCGTCTTGTGTCAGGGGTATTAGGATGTGGGCGAATTTGAAACCCTGCTTAAGAATCCACTCATTCTGGATCTCCGTCATCTCCAATAAAATCAAAACATCTTCTCGTCCAGAGCTAAGAATGTCTCACATTCGTTCAAGCAGACGAAGGAGGATTTGCTTTTAAATCGTTTCATTCTCTTTTATTATTTACTTGTATAGACCTATCAAAAATGTCGAGCTTTTCCATGTATGGATCGGCACGAGGGAGCCTAAAGCTATTTTGTTGGATGATTTATTTTTGATAATTCAAGTATCCAAATTTCTAGTTTTTTTCAAGTCTCAACTCATCAATTTTTTATTGTGTGATCTGCCGTAAAGTATTAGGTGTGTCTGATGTATTCTTCATCTCATCTTATCACAACCCTATTATTGTTTTTATTAGCCCAGTTAATCTACTTCACATGGACTAATCCATTATAACTTTTGTGCTATAACAGAAATCTGACAAAACATCCAACCGAATTAAAATGCAAATAAATATACCAATTTGCATTTATGACTTTTATATTTAGGTATTATTAAATGAAGTATTGTAAACCATTATCATTAATAACGCGAGTTAGAATACCCGCAAGCTTATTGTTTATTTCCAACCCGTACCCATAACTCATTGCCGCTGATCGAAAGCCTGAGTTTAGTTCCGATAGAAAGTCAGTAAAACAATCAAGAAGGAAATGAGTAATCAAACATTTTTAATTGCAATTTCTCTACCCCTCTTCAAATATTGCCTAACGAAATGATGAGTTTGTTGAAGAAAGTATTACTTGATAACATAAAGCTTCTTCTGCCAATTCAAAGCTGGATTTCCATAATGAAATTCTATGCAGACATATTTGTATATCTATTGTTGATATTTATTTAAAGAGGTCTCAATGTAGAAATGGACACAATTTTAATTATGAATGAACATAAATATTCCCAGTAACAAATTCAGATCCGTTTTGTGTGAAACCTTCATTCACACTGGTAACCGATAAGTTTCTGTACCAGTCAGAATGAGTGTTTCACACGAAGCAGATTTAAATTTGTAAATGGGTATATTTACATTCATTCATATATATATATATATATATATGATAGGAACAGTAAATATGTATGAAAATTTGTCTTTTCAGACAATTATTTCCCAATATATGTTAATGTAATATGTGCAGGTTTTTCCTGCAAGTTTTATTTTCATGCTAAGATCATCTGTTGTTTACCATGTAACTGTCTTGGGGATTTAAAAACCAAACGGTTATATTAACACAGGTCCCCATTGGTGTTGATCAAACACCACCTCCCAGCTATGGTTTTAATATATCGTTTTATTTTATAATTTTGGGGTTGTGTCATAATACATAGAGTTGTTTTATATAGAGTATTATCATAATGTATCGTATATAGATGTTACAATATACTACTAATCATTTATTTTTGGGAAGTAAAGGGCCTACTTTCTTAGTTACCCCCCAAAAAACATATCTAATGATCGGGGATTGAGAAGTATAACAACAGATATGACTCGTGTGTGTCACTTCTATTGAGTGTTCATCCATGTGAATATCAAATCCATTATGTCGGTTTCAATCTCAGACTGCATGCTAACTAAATTATGATATCATCTTTGAGAATACTAGTTAGTCAGAAAAACTTTATTGATTTTCTGCCAACATAATCAACCTAAGAACTTGACAAATTGTTTCAAGATCATTACCCTTAGACTCGATCATTCACTCATATATGAAAGGGGCCAGGGGCCATTTTTCATTTTATAATGCTTAATGTTTCTTTTAATTATTGATTCTCTATTCACATTGAAAGGCACGAGGTTTCTTTTTATTTTTGTTAGAATGGAGACCTTCTTTATTGGACATCATTTGCTAAGTAGAACTATGACCTGAAATGAATGTTAGATGAAGGGATTACAAGAAATGACAGTAAATATCAACATTCATGCATTGATCTGATTTCGTATCTGTCAATACAAATGAGTAGGCACAGATATTTCTATGGATGCGTCTTAAAAACTAAATAAATTGATGCTTTTATGATGTGGACATTCAATATACACATATTTAACGAAACTCTATACCTGTCTTTTCAACTCTCTCAGTTTCTTTGTATTTCTCTCTCCATCTCTCTTACAATGTAAACATGAACGTCTATCTTATTGCGTTAATATATTTCCATTTCTCTTTAGAGAGCGAGAAAGAAAGATAGGAGCCTGTGTGTATTCTAGTTGAAGTTTTGATATAACCTAAATTTTCCTGACGTGGTCTCTCTTTTCTCTGATTACTGTCTTATTCGTTTAGCTTTTTGTGAATTAATGTTTTTATTGGGTGACTTTGTACGACATACAGAAGCTAATTGCTTTTTCCATGAGGTTAATAATTATAGTCTTTTTCTTTTTTTGTTTTTATATATGTAGTAAGTATTGAAGTATAAAAAATAAAAAAATGTTACTTCTTTTTGTGGGTGGATGAATACCTCCAAGGTAAGATCACACTCATCTTACTGTGTCTGTGTTCTTTAATGTATATCATTTTCTCAGAAGGAAACATCTTTGTGTATATACATATGATGTATGTATGATTTGTGAGTGTGTGTATATATGTTATCGAAGAGACAATGTGGAAAGAAAATTAATTGTTGTTTAAGATGAAAACACATTACTGGCCGCTCTTTCCGAATACCTAAGCCAGATACACATACAGTTAACCAACCAGAACACACACATGTAAGTTGACACCAAAACATGACACCTCACTGCAATGTCTGAGCTAAGACACGTGGACCTGAATTTCTATACCCCCATAAAACTATCCTGGGTGATCAAGATTAATGACCTCTCCAAGTGATAACATCTTCCTATGATAAACTCCATACATTCAAATATTTCCTTGTATTCTGATGAAGTCCTGAGATGAAACTGGTTAATGCAATAAATTGTTTCATTTTTGGCTGCAATTCATTCCTTTCCACATTGTCTTTTTAATACCATCCTGTCGGATAATTCATATCCAAATATTGACAATGTATGTCTATATATATATATATATATATATGTATTCTGGAAATTTTTACAGCTTTAAACACTAAGCATTAAAAAAACCTTTCCAATAGATTTCTTATTTCTCTTCAGTCACCCATTTCCCAGTATCTGTCAAGGCAATTTATTTAATTTTCCACAGATTTTTCTCTGATTCACATGTATTTTGTCATTATGGTACAACGTGTATATTGTCTCTTGTTTGGATCTTTAGTTGTTTACCATGTAACTGTTTCAGGGATTTAAAAACAAAACAGTTATATTAACATGGCACCCTAGCAGTGTTGATCAAACACCAACTCCCTTCTTTATGTAGTTTTTGCCATACGTGTAGTTTGTCATTTTATGTAAGGTTTTATGTGTATTGTATATTGATATTATTTTATACTACATAATTATTTTTTAAAACAAGACTTACTTCTGTAGGTTACCCTAAAAACGTTTTTAATGATGAGGGATCAGTAAGTATAACAAAAGACATGACTCGCCTTTTGTGCCAATTCTATTGAATGTTCACCCATGTGAATATTAAATCAGTAGTGTTGGTTTCAATTTCCAACTGCATGCTAACCTACTTATGATATCACTTATAAGAATGCTAATTATATGGAAAAAAACATCTCCAAGTAGATTCTCTACCAACATAGTCAACCAAAAAATTAGATGATTATTTCCCACTAACTTTAAAGTTATGTATATACATATTTATAATTTCAATAATGGAGAAAAAATATTCAGGCAAACATTTTTTAATTTCTCTTTTCAGGTAAGTACCGATACTTGATCCTTGGTGTGACGATGGGCTGTTTACGAGAACTCAATCTTCTCACATGGTAAGTTTTTGGAGGCCAAGCTGTATTAGCTAATTATTTGTTTTACCTTATTTAATCTTACGACACCTCAATAACTATCTAAAAGAACCACAAGATGTTTACAGCATAAAAAGATAAATTCCTGAAGAATTCAAATCAATTTTTACTCAGATTAGTCCTGTGCAGGTTTATTATTGCCCTGAATCTTAAACATCTAAAACTGCAACATAAACCAAAATACTGTATTATTTAGCAACTTTTTAGTTTTGTTTGATGAAGTATATTGGAGATTTACAATATGGGAAGGCTTTTATTGACAATTTCCTTTTGTAAAGGTCGGCCGACTGCCTATCCTGAGTAATTAGTCTTGGCACATGCCTGCATTACATTTACCTTACAAAAGTCGGCCTGTAAATTTGGCTCTGGTTAGGTTAACAAGGACAATGCGTCGGTGAAAGGGTTAGAAACTTTACCAAATTTATGCTTCTTTTCATATGAAAATAATTCAACGAGTTGTCTGAAGTGTCAATAATATCTGCCGTATATTGCATGTATGTGTTCGCTTTGTGCACTTAATATCAAAGACTATCTGTCGAGATTGTTTCGAATAGAAACAGTTTTGCTTAGTGAATAAAAAAGATGATGAATTGTGTCAATAACCTCTTGTTGCTGTCTACTCTCTTGATCAAGTTGAATATTCACGTGTTACCGCATTTCCTTTCTATAGTCAATGTTAACGTTATGTCATAATTATGAAATTTATTGAGAGGAAAGAGAGGTACAATGCGGGGAACCAGTGTCCTCTCCCGACATTGTCACCCAGGGAAAAGTCTTGGCTCTGCCAGGAGTTTAGTCAAGCAGTGCTTTTGCCAACTCCTAGAACAGGAAATTTGCTGAAGATCAGAGTATATATTGATCAAAGTGTTTCATCACAGAGAACTAATACAGAGGATCCAAAAAGTCACTCTCTATCCTTTTCTTGTGGCACAACTTTTATTTAGAAAATTTAATCAGAAAGGCACTTGTAAACACGCCCCGAAGACATGCATGCATATGTACTGTATGGATAGTATATGTGTGCGTGTATTTTGCCTTTTCAGTGAAGGGCGACGGTTTGATAGAAAGTCATGGTTCCAAATTTCTTGTGAGTTTTTTATCTTCTGCTGTAGAATATTAGTTTAATTTGCTTATTTTAATTTAATTTGATTTTAATCAAAAAAATAAAACCCTGAGTTATGCCTTGTACTTTGGCGAGGCAGTCTGTAGACATGCTTGTCTTTTGTTTTTCTTTTATATTTTCTTTCTTACTGTCTCACTGCAAACATTAACATTGTACAGTTAGTTTTATTGTATAGTTAAATTTTGTCTTATATAAAACAGTATTGCTTCTATTCAATGATTGATATGGCTGGCTATGTATGTACGTGCCTCACGTATAAGCCACACCATGGGATGAAACTATTAGTAATAAGATTGATAATCTTAGGACCCAATTCGCATAAATTTGCGCATAAGGAACACTGAAAAACAATCAAGATGAGATTGAAATAAAGTTTCCAGTCTCTCTTTACTATGTTAAGCACTGACCTCTCTCATCTTATTATTATGACTTCTTTCCCAACCTTTGATTTCACTTTGGGCATTTTTTTTCTTCTATTCACCTTTTAAGGTCCCTTTTTGGACAAACACCGTCCTCAAGCAAGTGTAAGACATAGGGAGTGATGAGCAGGTACATACATCTTCCAAGGGCATTAGTAAAAAGTGAACACAAACTGTCTCAGTCAGATTTTTTACTCCGTTTGCTAATCCTAAGCACATGGTCACTCTGCACCTTTTTTGAGCTCAGCTAGAATTTTTTTTTTCCACACAATAGTTCTCACCTATAACTTTCAGAAGAATTATTAATTTACCAACTTTTGTTCCGACAATCCAATCTCCTCTTCCCATCCCTAGACTCATACATTTCAAAGTTTCAGCCAATTCATTCTACAGCCTCCTTCAGGTGCAATATCCAATATCCATAAGGAAAGAGTCCCTGTTATCGGTCTCGTTCTCTGGTGGTGCAAAGCTTTGCTAAATTAGAATTATTTACAAACATTGCAGTGACTGTTTATATTTTCTGTTTGAGACCTCCGTCTTACTGTCCCAGCTGAATGATGAGAAGTAGAGATTGGATCGTCCAAACAATAGTTGGTACGTAACCAAAGTTATTTGTCATTCTCGGTATTTGAAGGTCAGAGGACAATGCGGTCTCAATCAGTTACCAATGGAGCGACTACTGAACAAGAAGACAAATTCGATCCATTGAAGACATGTCGATGGCTCTGTGACCTTTGGCTCTGAAAGATTATTCTGATTATCATTGGCTATTCTCAGTCAGAAATGACCACTTCTTATGACTTGAAATGCCAGGATGTCTAATGTGCGTTGATGTTGCTATCTAATGTTTCCATCACGTTTGATTGGATGTGTTCCAAGGAGGGTCCAATCGAGACAGACAAGAATGAAGGCCTATTTGGAATGGCACCAAGGCACTTGCAGATGGCAAAAGTTATAATTGGAGGTTATGACATTATGCTTGTCTCATAGATCAACGTGGAAAGTCTTAAATAATATTCTCTAATGATCCTCGTCATGATCATAAAATCTCTCTCTCTCTCTCTCTTCTTTCTCTCCCATTCTATCTCCTTTTTTCTTGATATCTCTATCTTTTCCCCCTCTCTCTACCTCTGTTTTTCTTTCTCTATCATTATCCCTTCTGACCATTCTTTCTCGTTATCCCCCTCTCTCTCGTTATCCCTCCTCTCTCTCGTTATCCCTCCTCTCTCTCGTTATCCCCCCTTCCTCTCTCTGTCATCCCCCCTCCCTCTCTCTGTCATCCCCCTTCCCTCTCTCTGTCATCCCCCTTCCCTCTCTCTGTCATCCCCCTTCCCTCTCTCTGTCATCCCCCTTCCCTCTCTCTGTCATCCCCCTTCCCTCTCTCTGTCATCCCCCTTCCCTCTTTCTGTCATCCCCCTTCCCTCTTTCTGTCATCCCCCTTCCCTCTTTCTGTCATCCCCCTTCCCTCTTTCTGTCATCCCCCTTCCCTCTTTCTGTCATCCCCCTTCCCTCTTTCTGTCATCCCCCTTCCCTCTTTCTGTCATCCCCCTTCCCTCTTTCTGTCATCCCCCTTCCCTCTTTCTGTCATCCCCCTTCCCTCTTTCTGTCACCCCCCTCCTTCTCTCTCTCGTCACCCCCTCTCTTTCTCTTTATCAATCGTCACCCCATCTCTTTCTCTTTATCAATCGTCACCCCATCCCTCTCCCTCTCGTCACCCCCCTCTCTCTTTCTCTTCATCACTTGTCACCCCCTCTCTCTCTTGTCATCCCCCTCTCTTTCTCTTCATCACTTGTCACCCCCTCTCTCTCTTGTCATCCCCCTCTCTTTCTCTTCATCACTCGTCCCCCCTCCCTCTCTCTCGTCATCCCCCTCTCTCTTTCTCTTCATCACTCGTCCCCCCTCCCTCTCTCTCGTCATCCCCTTCTCTCTTTCTCTTCATTACTCATCACCCCCCCCTCTCGTCATCCCCCCCTCTCTTTACAATGTGCTACAACTGTCTTTTAGGTGTGCCACATATTTTTTGAAAACTAGCAACCACATATTTCAAACCTTGAACATGCCCAGTACAGGTTTTATGTCTTACTTTAAGATACCTCAAGATCTATTCCAGTCTCTTGATGGATCCTCTAGATTGGACTACAAGATTCTAACCTGCTTCCTGTTTTTGTGACTTCTGTTGGATTAGGATGGCAAGCTCAAGCTTCAAAAACAAGGCAATCCCTATAATCCTAAAAAGAACAGTATACAACCCATGCATTCTTCCTATAGTCACTTATGGAGCTGAAACATGGAACCTAACAGATGGAACAGACAGATCCGCAAACTGAGAAGCATGCAACGTGTGTATGAGAGAATCAAGCTCAACCTCACATGGGAAGATCACAAGACAGCACTGTATATCAGGAAAAAAACAGGAGTCAGCGACCTAGAATCTATTTGAAATTCCAATGGGCAGGCCATGTTGCAAGAATGGCACAAAACTGATGGACATCACAACTCACAACATGGATCCTCAGAGATCACATGCGCACCAAGGCCAACAAAATCCAAGGTGGAGAGATGAACTTGACAAATTCAGAAAATACTGGCTCTGCAACACCCATGATAGAGAAATGTGTCGGATCCAGGGGAAGGTCTATGTCCAACAACGGACGTTAAGAGGCTGATGATGATGATGAATTGTCACTGACAATCTCCTGATTCTCCCTCAGTTGATCTTGGGAGTTTCTAAACTTGTTTATTGTCTTTGCTGTAACATGTTCAGGCGGAGAGTTATGCATGTTTGCCGATCGCACAGAAAAAGTGTTCCATCTTTTTACCATCTGCGCAGGTCCAGGGGAGATTTTCCTATTATGTATCCTGGAACGTGTGCGGTCTGCCGACTCCTTCCACACCCGAATGAATGTGGAAGGATTCAACAGACCGCTTCTTCTCACTTCAGCCGAAGAGTTGCCGATCTGGTGATTTTTATCACTAGATTCTGTGGAATCTCAACTTTTTTAGCAACAGATGGAAAAAAAGCAAGGATGATATTCATGTTAATCAGTATGTTGATATAAAAGTTTCATTCATTGACTACTGAAATGTTTTTGTTCAATTAGATAGCTGTTGCAAATAGAGATGGCAAAGGGTTCTATCCATTTCTAAATGTCCGTGTGTTTGTGTCTTCCAGTACTCCTGGCCATACTTTTTTGTCTATAGACTTGAAAATTGTTATCAGTACTCTCCTAAACCCCTTCTGAAAATGCTTCTCTTTTTGTTGTTTGAAAGAGCTTTTTTGACCCTTTGTTAATCATATCTAGATTTTAGCTTGTTCTCTTCTTATGGTAATAGAGTAGAAATGGTGTGCCACATTAAGTAGAATATATTTCTGTGTCGTCATGCAATAAAGTTGATTGACCACTGTTTCATATCAACCCAACATGAAACAGCTTTGGAAATTGATATCTAAGGTTAGTGGTTGCAGTAGCTGGGCAAAGAGGAAGATGAGAATGGTTTTACCTGAAGGTCTAGATCAAGTTTTATATCAATCCAACATGATACAGTAGAGAAAATTGGTAATTAGCATATCATTAGGGACTGGCCGGCCGAAAAATGTCTCCTAGAGTTGTGTTAAACACATCTAAAAAAATGAAAACTTTTTACTTCACATTTTGATGCAAAATTAACCAATTTTTGTACGACAAAAATATATGATAAATATATCTGTGCCTATTATAAATGAATCACCATAGCCTGCATGTGTACCAGAAGTAATTATCCAGAGAATTATCTAAACACAATAGACCTTTTATCTAAAAATACCAACATAAGATTAGGACATTGTTGGTCACAAAATAACCTAAGAGACACAAAAAAAAAAAAAGCTCTTTTTCAGAGAGAGAAAAAATAAAGTTTTCAGATGATATTTAGTTGTGTACTCATGCAAAGGTCATAGCCCCAAAAAATGTGAGTTAGAACTCTTGGAGACACATGCAGACAAGCAAAGAAAGAAGAATCCTTTGTCCACTTGGCAGGCTAGTCGGTTGGGCGGACCATTTGTAGGGATCCTATATGCAAGCTCTACTTGTCCTCTTCAGTCGGAAACTGTTACATTATTGCCAGAGAATGTTTCTTTGTGATAAAATTCAATATATTATCTTGTCAAAATTCAATTTACTCTAAGGGATTTAAAGATATTCTTGCTTTTATCTCGACTTTACATTTTGATAGATGGCTGCATTGGAAGAAATAGTTTGCTTCGTAAACAGGGAAAGATAAATCATCTCGGAGGTAGATAAATCATTTTGCTAGAATTCAATTAAGCTTAGACAAATAAATAAATACCGGGTATGTTTTCACGTATATCTATCTCAATAGATAGGAAATGGATTATTTGGTTTCTTTGGATGGAATGCTCAAAATAATTTTACCTAGACCCACGTGAATATTGATATGAGGTGATAGATATAGGTAATCGTAGAAAATGGAGCCTCTTCTCTTCATCTCATATTTTTTGAAACCAGATATTGAATTTATGTGAGGACACTTCCTGGCATTGCAGAGTGATAGTTAGTGTCTCTACCCACTATCTCAATATATATGGGTGTACGTGTGTATATGTAGATTTAATATTTTCATGGGTGAACATATAATAGACGTGACACGAAAAAGAATCACGTCTTGTCATATTTATTGATCTGCCCCATCATCAAATACATTTTTGGGGTAATGTACGTAAATAATCCCGGTGTTTCAAAAATATCAAATGATGTGCAGTATGAAATAAACATCCATATATAAGACATAATGATAATACCTCATAGAATAACAAACTATATGTTGTATAACATTAGGTACATATTGAAACCATTGCTGAATAGGAGATGGTGTTTGATCAAAATTGCTGTCATGCCACCTTAATATAACTGTTTTGTTTTTAAATCCTCAAAACCATTACATGATAAACAACTGATGATCCCAATGAGAAAAAAATGTACACAAAGTACGATAATATCAAATTCCGTGCAAAACATAAAAAAACAAAATTATATTAACAGATATTGTGAAGTGGGTGACTTTTTTTTAATATTTAGAGTTTAAAGCTGTAAAGCTTTCTAGATATTATATGTATGTGTGTTGAGCCTGGTCATTACATAAACGGATGACCATTTGGGAATACCAGGTGTTGGAACAAGATCATTTGGTGGCCATCTTAGCCCTGCTCTGTCGCTGATCAACAGGAAAATCTTGCCAAGCCAGGACTTGACTGTCTTTCAAGCCGCTCTGTTGGGGGCTCATGGCAGTATGCTCTCCTGTGAGACACCACAATCATATATCACTTTCACACTTACCTTTTTGAAAAAGGCGTGTTATCTGTCCCACTGTCAATTATCTTAATCATGGTCTTTCCGTTGACATACCTGTATGATTGTCAAAAAAGAAAAAGCACATAGGCATACTCTTGTACCCAAGCTACCCTGCAGAATGGCTGCTATAACCATTGTTAGCTTCAAGAGTTATTTTATTGTAATAGAATTTGAGTTTGGGCCTGAAGATACACATCTCCGCTTTTCTCCTTATGTTTCTCCGTCAGCAGTGAGGAATGAAAGAAAGAAAAACTAAATGGAAACAATTTGAGCTAAAATCCATCTTTATTTCTCCAAGTAAATAAATCTACCGTTTTCCTGATTAGTTATTTAAGACTTATAAAGTGATATTCTTTGTTATCAGAAAGGTTGATATTTTTTTCTGCGTTGGTATTAGTTTAGATAGAGTGTATTTAGGCAGTGATTATTCTTTCAAACATATATTATTAAAGACAACAGACATGATTTGTCTGGTTGCTATTTTTTTGCTGGTTTTTTTGTTTGCTGTTTCAAAACACAGCATGCAACAGTTGATGGACTAAGGAAAAGATGAAGATGCCAATATCAGCAAAAGCTAAAAAAATAAACTTTACACTTCACTGTTGGAATGTGGTCTTGGTTATAACTGCAGTTGCCGAACGATCCAGGAAGTGAGATGACGCTGTGATGTCGGCACGGAACTGGCCCATGGCAAAAGAAATGCCACAACTGAAACATGGGAGACAGGGAAAAGAGACACATTAAATACAGAGAATCTATTTTAACTGCTGGCCGGGAACCTGGGAAGTACACTAGTCTCTACATCTGGAGATGAAATAAAATAAGAGTCCGTCTTTTGTCATCTAAGTTATATAACTTTATTTCCAATAATCACATTCTGGATGCACTAATAGAAGGAAGTCGACTCAACTCAACTCAGAACCAGGAGATAGCTATTTTCTCTGAATGAAACAAACTCTTTGAGAAATATAAATTCAACTACTATTACTACTACATCATCATGATGATGTTAACTATCAGACTTTCTCCTTCTTCCCATCCAAAAATCCTATGTCTCTTTCCCACTATCCTTCCGTTGGCAGCAGCACTACCCAAAACATGACCATCTTTGTCTGAAACCTGCTGCCACCTGCTATTTCTGTCAATGTCTTTTCCTTTTACAAAATTCAAACCCTTCGTTCATAAGGCTGAACCAATCATTGGCCAGAGATTTCAAAATGCCTGTGGAAGGGCATTTGATTGGTTCACTACATATTCATCTGACCCTACTTATTCGAGAAAAAATCCATGCTTCTAAGATTATCTCTATTTGTATTATTTTACATCACACCAATGTCATCATTCTTGATAATGACCAAGGATGGTCGAAAGTGCTCAAATTCGCAATTTTATTCATGTAATTACAATCTTATATATGTATATATATATCTCCTTTCTCCATTCCCACTCTCTCTCTCCTTTCTCCATTCCCACTCTCTCTCTCCTTTCTCCATTCCCACTCTCTCTCTCTCCTTTCTCCATTCCCACTCTCTCTCTCTCCTTTCTCCATTCCCACTCTCTCTCTCTCCTTTCTCCATTCCCACTCTCTCTCTCTCCTTTCTCCATTCCCACTCTCTCTCTCTCCTTTCTCCATTCCCACTCTCTCTCTCTCCTTTCTCCATTCCCACTCTCTCTCTCTCCTTTCTCCATTCCCACTCTCTCTCTCTCCTTTCTCCATTCCCACTCTCTCTCTCTCCTTTCTCCATTCCCACTCTCTCTCTCTCCTTTCTCCATTCCCACTCTCTCTCTCTCCTTTCTCCATTCCCACTCTCTCTCTCTCCTTTCTCCATTCCCACTCTCTCTCTCTCCTTTCTCCATTCCCACTCTCTCTCTCTCCTTTCTCCATTCCCACTCTCTCTCTCTCCTTTCTCCATTCCCACTCTCTCTCTCTCCTTTCTCCATTCCCACTCTCTCTCTCTCCTTTCTCCATTCCCACTCTCTCTCTCTCCTTTCTCCATTCCCACTCTCTCTCTCTCCTTTCTCCATTCCCACTCTCTCTCTCTCCTTTCTCCATTCCCACTCTCTCTCTCTCCTTTCTCCATTCCCACTCTCTCTCTCTCCTTTCTCCATTCCCACTCTCTCTCTCTCCTTTCTCCACTCCCACTCTCTCTCTCCTTTCTCCACTCCCACTCTCTCTCTCCTTTCTCCACTCCCACTCTCTCTCTCCTTTCTCCACTCCCACTCTCTCTCTCCTTTCTCCACTCCCACTCTCTCTCTCCTTTCTCCACTCCCACTCTCTCTCTCCTTTCTCCACTCCCACTCTCTCTCTCCTTTCTCCACTCCCACTCTCTCTCTCCTTTCTCCACTCCCACTCTCTCTCTCCTTTCTCCACTCCCACTCTCTCTCTCCTTTCTCCACTCCCACTCTCTCTCTCCTTTCTCCACTCCCACTCTCTCTCTCCTTTCTCTACTCCCACTCTCTCTCTCTATCTTCCACTCTCTCTCCTTTCTCCACTCTCTTTATCTTCCCCTCTCTTTCCTACACTCTCTCTATCTTCCCCTTCTGTTCTCTCTATCTCTTCATTTCCCTATCTTCTCAAAGGTTAACTACTGCTCTTTCAACAGATGTCCTTAACTATTCATGCTTTTTGGAATATCAATACTGTCAGCCCATTGTTATTCATCCCGTAATTTTCTCGGCCATTTGACCTACCTAACAGAAAACGGAAAAGCACTTCCTAATATTGATTCAAATGAGTCATTGCCAGCCCCCCCCACACACACACGCACTCTGAACGCTGTTAGAAGACTATTTGGCAGATTCACAAGGCGCTCGTAATCCATTCCAAATTACTCGTCAAAGTATACTTCAATGAAAGCGATGTAATAGCTCACCACCAATTTTCATTTGTTGACATCGTTGGTTCGAAGTTTGTTTTTCTAGTCGAATCAGGAGAAGACTCCCCTTCTGACTTTGTGCGCAAATATCCTCTGGTCGTCTGAGTGGCCAAAACCCGTTTTCTTAAAAGTGGACACTGGTCGAATTAGCTTGAATTCCCTCCAGCAAACCGACATTAGACCCTTTCTTTTTAATAGCATTTCTATATCACTCATTGTCTCTTACTGTGTCTTCCCTGAAAGCTTGTACGAGTTGACAGGAGGACACTGTTGTTCACCAATCATTCTTGGATATATTCTCTTTGCTTTCTTTCACTACTAAGTACAGAGGAAGTCTGTAAGAGAGAAAATGACAGACTTACCTCGTTGGAAGAGGGACCCCTGAGTATACGTGTGCACCAGGGTTTGCAAGATAGCGAGTTGACAACATATATGGAGAGAAATTACTGCGACAAACCCCCATGTGGGGAGTAAGATGAGCGCGGAAGAGGCGGGAGCATGACTATAAAAAATCGGTGTCCATGATGCGTCAGTGTTGGCGTATTTTAGTTGGTCAAATGCAACGATTGGTGGTGCATGTTGTGATATCAAGAGAAAGAGGCGGGGGGGACGAGGAGAGAAGGGCGTATTTTAAACCAAAGATCATGGCTGTCTATTCCTACTGTGTATTTCATTTGATATTTCACTTTTCACTACAAAGTCACTTATTATAATCATATTCATTGAAAACCTTAAGAAGTCAAGTGATTTGAATTAGGATTCTTGCTCAGTGGTTATTAAGAAACCACCAAAGAATAAGTTTCTTGTTTAACATAATTAGTATTCTAAGGAAAATAATAAATCATTACCAGTCATATATGCTCATTTTTATCATGTAAATTTAAAGTTTCTCTTCTGAACGCTCAGAGCTGGACGAAGTCCAGATATATAGATGAATACGTGCATATAATCGTCAGAACACATGAACAATTCAAACTGTTGTGGATCGTAGTAATTAATAACAGCAACATGTAATATATGTGAGAAGGTGTTCTTTGGCAGCGTGTCATGTTAGGGTATTCTGTTGAAAAATTGGACAAAGTGGTGATCAATTGATGAATTATCTCGCCCTTTTTGGGACACTAAATTATAAAAAAATTTCAAAAAGCAAACATGAACAAAAATTAAGGGACCAGTTCAGTAAAACTTAAGTTGAATATTGAACACCTGTCTAAAACCTGATTTTGGTGGAGAATTAAAAAAAAAATTTCCCGTACTAACTAACAAGAATGCGAGTGTGTGTGTGTGTTCGAAATTTAAAATTTCGGTTGTGATCAAGCTGGGCAAAGTCTTGATGCATATAAAGATATAAATGTCAGGACGCATGAATGACCTTAACCCCAATATCTAAACCAGTGTTTTGGTTAGCAGTGATTAATTAGCTCAATTTTATCATTATGTGCTGTTTAAGGTGAAGAGGGTTTTGATGATCTGTTAGTTTTGTAAAGTATTAGAATCTTTTTCTATGTAGGAAGATTAGTATATATCCTTAGGTTTTACAACTTCTCTTGATATTTTTTGTGTGTGAATCCTTTGGCATTGAAGACCATGAGGGGTTAAGGCTATCTAAGATTTTTTTTATCTATTAAACATGCTCATCCCTTTTTTTTCTTTTTAACTCTTAAATTCATAAACTGCTTGTGAACACTTATAAATCTTTGAATGCAATTGAAAATAATGAAACTCTTCTGGAAATTGAAGGATAATCAATTAAAAAATTTATCTGATTGTCAAAGGGATATGATTTTGATCAGAATTTGTTTCCCTCGAGATTGATGTGAACAATACAATATTTTTACCCCCAAAACTTTGTCGTCATAGGTATCCGCTGCCAATTTTCCCGATGAGGGGGGAGCTAAAGGGAATATCCGGAATATATCTCGGGGGTGGGGGACCATTTAGTTGGATTTGCATGAAATGATTTTACCATTATCCTTAATTGACTATAAGGCTCCCCCTTCCGAAACCTCTTTGGGAGAACTCCTGATCCAAGGAGGCGAATGCAGCAGTCACCCATGTCAGTGGTTGCGAGTTGGATAAGATTAATTACTTGCACGGAAAGAAATGAGGTATCTTTAAATGGAGAAAAAGAAATAGTACGAAGGATACAGAAACATTGTTGTGAAACATAAATTTTTTTCTTTTTCTGTTTGTTAACATGAAGCAACCTACACTTTGTCTTTTAGATAATAAACCAGTATCAACCATTTTCTTTTGCTTAAATACCACTACAAAGGAATCTTAAAAGATATATCATCTTCTATTTTTCTTCACAGAATTTTTTTTTTTTTAGTCGTAATAATACTGAGACGTTCATTGAAGTGGAGCTTTTTACGCGAACGTTAAGCAAGATTTAAGAGTGTGGACATCTAGTGCAAAGGAAGACATTGATGTCATCTGGTTTGTTCTCTAAGAACATTCCTTATACTTTTAGATTAAATCTCCCTTGGTAATTTGCTTTAATGACTTGATCAGGATTTAATTAAATCAGTTCTTACTTTTAGGATAGACGATGTTAATTTTGGGCCTTATTTGTTTCTCTTTATATATATATATATATATATGTATATAGAAAGAGATCTTTTTATCAGCGGAAATTAAATGGTTACATTTTCTATTGTTAATTGTGAAATTTCCGTGTTTGTTACCTGTGTAGATGTTACTCATCAGTCGTAGTGGGTGTAGCTAACAAAATGCTAAAATTTTAGTGGCAGTACAGATAAGCACTAAATTTTATTACATGAATTTAGCTCAGGTTCACTTTTTTGCTCTAAAACCCTTAACAACAGAGCTAGAGAACTGCATTTTTGAATTGTTGTAACTTAGATATTGGGCTTTCTAAAATGGTATAACATGTCGACAGATGATGATCAGTGTATATATAAACAATTAAATGAACAGATGAAATTAAACATTAGTTTACATTGAATGTATTGTTTATTCAAAGCACCAAGTTACAACATTTTAAAATTTCTGCCCTCTATCTGTTTTAAAGGGTTTTGAAGAAAAAAAAGTGAACTAAAGCTAAATTCATTCAATGAAATTGAGCGGTTATCCTTACTGCTGCTAAAATTTTTTGAGCGTTTTCATTAGCTCTGCTCTCCACTACTGATTAATTTCCGTGCTCATATTAACTTATATTTAGTGCAATTTGCAATAGTAAATTCATTATTCTGTTTTCAACTAAATGAATTTCTTGTAATATTGCTTTGTTGAGGGTCGCAAAGGGATTTGAAGCAATCATTACTTTTCCCTAGTTTGATATTTCTTGTTTTTCCTCTTCTTTGATATATAATGGAACCTTTGGGAATTCATCAACTAAGCAACAAATAAAAATAATAGAATTTTTACTTTGAATATCTTTAATGTTAACCCAAGGAGCATATTCTCATTATTTGAATGTGTGGACACCACCATCCGAGTCTATGAATCATCATTTGTTTGCGCGTTTTCAAGAATTGGGTCCTCTTACCGATCACCCTTAGAGAGACCACATTCGGTCCAAGATAATGAAAATTGTATACGTGTGCAGAAGAGCAGATATCCTCCAAATAAATATTCAGCTGAATGTTATTGAAAGAGCAAGAAGTTGTCGATTCAAAAATGGTGGTTATTTGAAATAAACAATTTTTTCTTCTACATAGGTTAATTGAATTCCACTTGCTTAAATATTTCATTTATTGAAAACAATTTTTTTTAATCATTAAGACTCAAAAGATACGAACGTTTCAAACCCTCTGGCGACTTTTAACCCACCCTGTAGAACTACAAATCTTCTTTTGCCGACTATTTGTCTTCATCTTTCATTTTTTGGTTGTTTTTTTGTTTTTTTGTTTTTTTTTATCACAACTCAGCACCAACCTTGTGATAAGAAAAAAAACCCTAAAAATTCAGATCAAGAAAGAAGTCAAAAATTGATTATAACAGTTTACAAATACTCCATCTAAAATAAATAACTGTTTTTTTCCTCCTTCTATTTCATTCTTTATTTTCTTTGATAATTTCTGATGAAATAGATGAAGAGAAAAAAAATTCTCTCGAGTTTGTTCTAGGAAATTATTTTCAGCTAAAATTTTGAAGCTGGCATTTCTAGATTTTTAAGTCAATAAGAAAAAAAAAAAAAGAATGAAGATTTCAAAAATTTCTCTCCGTTGGTTCATTTTTGCTTCCCTTTTCTTTTCTTTTTTTTTCCAATTGTTTCAACTTTATCAAGCAAGCAAATATCTTTTAAATAATAATACCTTGTCCGTTGCAGAATGATTGTTTTTGGAAATTCGAGTGTTGACATTCATAAGCCTTTTCCAGTTCACAGAAAGCTAAAATTATGAAAAATATACAAGTTCAAATGGTTCAAAAGAGAGTGTTATTTCAATCACCGCTACCCACAACAGACTGGTTTAATTAATGTTGCCAGGTTTACATTATTTATTTCTTCCAAGATTTATATGTAGCTAGCTAGCTAGCTATGTATCCAGGTTATGCCCGCTTATAGCTATCCGCATGAGAAACTTGAGATTTTGCGCACACTTCCTTCAATGAGTAAGGAAGTTGTTTTTCTTATTTTTTAACCAGCCCCCATATTGGTTTTATTGGGGGTCCGATTTGCAATGAAATTTATACCAAATTTTTAACTTTGTTTATGTCCAGCAGCATTCATGCTTGTTTTTTCGTTTTTGTTTTGTTTTTGTTTTTTTTAAATTTGTACTTTTTAAGGATCACAGACCCCAAAAAGGCAAGAAAAGTAGCTTTTCCATTGATCACCCCTTTTTCCAAATATTGAAAGGATCACTCTATCAAGTGACTAACCAGACCTATTTTTCTGTTTTTCAATCATGAATTTATGGTTCAAAGCATACTGGTAGTATTTTTATTAAGATAACTTGATTTTACCGCAATCACTGCTTAACTGACAATGTAAAAAGCAAAATATATGGGTGGGCAGAATTCATAATTTCCCTTAGAATGTTAGTTTTTGGGTTTTTTTTATCCTAATGTCATGTTTGTTTCAAAAAATAAATATCAAGTACAAACAGTCAGTTTATGAGGATGAAATATTGATTAAATAATTTTTATAGCATCAACATTTTTGAGATATTTCAAAACAAATATAAAATAACCAAGACATATTCAGGGGAATATAAGACCCCCCCTCCCTCACACACACACACACACACACACACACACACACACACACACACACACACCTTATTTCTACAGGAAATAACAAGAAAAAGTGTCGTTTCCTGAAATTTTTTTCAATGGTCAAATTCTGGCCAATGTGGAACTAGAAAACAAGGGTTACATTTACCTCATTGAGCTATTTTGGGCGGGGATTGGGTGATTGGGTGATCTTATATACCATTGAATACCGTAAATATGCATTTAAAAAGAATGGCTTTGACTTTTGTGCTCAATTTTATATGCCTACACACACACACACACACACACACACCCACACACACTTATGCCTTTTGGTCCGTATTGAGGCACCTGTTATCAACATTACTTACCTCTGTCTTATACGAATATTAGAATGTCAGAAAAGGTGGTTGTGAGATTGGAAAGAGGAGAGGAACTGCTGAAAGATGTTTGAGCAATGGATAGTTTGTCATTGAAACCTGATTTTGTTGCCGTTGAGCAAATTGAAGTATGGTGAAAGTGGGAGGAGCAGATTTATTGATGGTGGTTGGTGTGGGTTCTGGAGATACTAGCAATGCTCTCTCTAATTTTTAATAGTCAGTATGTTCAAATGTTTGCCAACATGAAGACTGACCATTAAACTGAGAACCATAGAATAGAAGAGAATCCTGCTTGACATCACATGAAGAGATCTCAAGACAGCACTGTATATTAGAGAAAAGAAGAGAGGAATCAGAGATATCATGGAAGCTATCAGTAAACTAGAATGGCAGTGGGCTAGCCATGTTGCTATAATGTCAGAACATGTATCCCCAGGAATCATATATGAAACCATTGTCGGCAAGAAATGAGATGGCATGATGTAATAGAATAGTTCAGAAAACATTGTGTCCGTGACAGCGGTGATAGACAGATCTGACAAACCTTGGCGAAGGTATACGACCAACAACAGATGCTTAAAGGTTGATGATGATACTCAAGAATCTTATATTCGTTGCAAAATGTGTGTGCACGAACATAGCTTAGAGTAAGCTCTGCTTACAAGCTAAAAGAAAAGAATGAAGAAAGGGATGTCAGAAGTATTCTAAGACCAACTGTCATGCAATACTCTTGTTTGTATGAAGAATTTTGATAATCACATCAATCAAAAAATAACACTCACTACCCAGGAACAAAGATGCTCTTTGCATGCTGTTATGAGTAGATAAGGATTTTAGCATCAAATCAACGTAGCCCCACAAATGACCTGCCTGACCAACAAGTCAAATTAGTGATAGATTCTTCTCTTTGAATGTCTATGGGTGTCTCCTGGCACTCCTGGTCTCATTTTTGGGACTATAACTTGAAAATTTGCATGAGGACCCCACTAGGTACCATCTAAAAACATGTTTTTTTATGCTTTTTGGGGTCTCTATGGTCATTTTGAACCAACAATGCCCAAATTTTGTGCTGGTATTTTTATTTATTTTTTTTTTTTTTGATAATTTTTGATAAAAGATCTTTTTTTATTAGACATATAAAATGCTCAAAATAGTGACATGATAAACAACTGATAATCCCAAAGAGAGACAATTTATACATTGTTAAATAATAACAAAGTATAGGGGGAAACAAGTAAAAAAAGCATAAGAAGATTATATAAATTACATTGACAGGTATTGGGAAATGGGTGACTGAAGGGACAAAAAAAAAATTGTATTGAAAAAGTCTTTTGATGTTTAGCATTTAAAGCAGTAAAGCTTTCTAGACTATATATATATATATATATATATATATATATATATATATATATACACACACACACACAGAAAATGTTGAAATAAATCTACAGTCATGCTCCAATTACTATTATTAACCCATAGCCCGCCAATAGTATTTCATGATACTAATTGACTTTGTCAGTTAGATTTATCGGTCTGGCTTTACCTGTTCTCTGCCAAGTATATTTTTCCAGGTTTTTCTCATCAAAAAAAATTGATGGAAATAAAAAAAATCTTCATTGCATATTTAAAACGGGTTTATATTCCCTATAAATCAACTTATATACACAACAGAATATCCAATAAATGTAATGTATATATGTAAATACATAAGAACGAGATAATAACTGACTCAGTTCAAAAACTGTATTGTTGTCTATAGATTTCTGATAGTATGTGTCTACTGTCTACATTAAAACTTTGTTTCCATTCGGGTGTCAATGCTAATCCCCATGAAAATGTTTGGAACAAAAATAATGATTGAATAGATAGAAACTTATTGTCCAAAATGCGATATGATTCATTGGCAAATAAAAAAAAGTTCTAAGTATATACATGGAATGTATACATTAGTTATAAACACTGTTGTCTGCTTTCTTTCTTCCTCTCTCTCTCAAAAAATGTTTTAGATGTAAACTTGGAAATAAAGTTTGCAACACCTGCCCTTGCAAGATCTTTATTCAAGAAAAGAACTAGCACATTTTTTATCTGACTTTCAGGCTTGTTTTTTTTTAAAATTTTTTTTTATAGAATTCATTAAAAAACAAGACTGGCTGCTGCAGGGTGAAACCTCACTCCAACTTCTATTCCAACTGATGATTATAACAGCAACCTTTGTTTTGTATATATAATAGATTACATTATTCATATATCAGAATGGAAAAAAACCCACATGTATGTGAATGAATTTTTGTCAGTTTAGCTCAAGTCAGCAGTAGAGCCTCCTGGCAATCAGTTCGCCGTGAGTTCAAATCATGGTAGGGAATGTGGGTTTACACCCCTCATTTTAGTGAGGATTGTTTCTGTCACTGTAGGAAAACCAAGTACTAAGTCGAACTCCTGACTTGGTACTGAAGTTCGACTAAAAAAAAACTCCACCAAGGAACTAATTATCTTTTCAATCGGTTTTATCAGCTGTTGAATGTAGGAAATGAAAAAATCAGACAGAAGATGAGAAAGATTAATTTTTATAATGTGACTTCAAAAGAAATCAGTAAAAAAATTTTTTACGTGCAGAATAATAAGAGATGGGGTTGGGGAAATTTCACGCCCCGCTCCCAGGCTCTCAATGGAAAAGGGTCTCCAAAAGCTTTAAGAATATTTGTTCACCTACTGCATTTCTTCTAATATCATACAAGAACAAACCTCACTAAATGTCTCTCGGGGAGGCAAGCTCTGGGCTCACAAATCTGCAACTCTGCTCTTGATCCTAATTAACCATGATGGAAATTGATATTCTAATATTCATTACCCGTATTCACTTGATTTATTAATCATCATAAAGTATTCAACAGCGACCTCCTCTATCTATCTTGTCATGGTAGTACCCTACATTTTAAAGAGATGGGCTTGACTGCAGGATGCTTGAAACCCATTTTAAAGAGAGGGGAAAAAGAGAGATGGGCCTTACTCCTGAAAGAAATATAAGTCGAAGAGATAGAGAATGAAACAGAGAAAGCATGAAAGAATAAAGCAGATATTTGAACAATAGTCTTGTTAATTCCTTTATATTTTCTCATCAGTAAAGCATTGAAATGTCTTATTGATCTTCATTCCTTGGTCGTGGTTCCTAATTAAAATGGAAAATTTACACAATTTCAGCTAATATATATATATATATATATATATATATATATATATATATATATAAAAGCAGCAGTTTTTCTTTTGAACATACATTGTTAATAGACAAACTCTTTTAAATTTCTAGTTCTTGAACTACCAACTTGGGAAAGTATTTTTTAAAAAACTTCAATGACATGAATAAAAAGGTTTGAATACCAACTAGAAAAACTAGCAAAAAAATTGAATAGACAGTTTGTCTGTTATTTTTAACAAAGTTTTTATATATATATATATATATATATATATATATATATATATAAGCTGTGTGTCACATGTACCTGTGATAGTTGCCAGCTTTTTTCCCTCCTTGCCCTCTTATTAAACTACTTAACTTTCTTCTCCCCTCTCATTTCTCGCCCTCTTATTGAACAACCTCTCTCTTCTCTCCTTGCCCTCTTATTAAACTACCCAACTTTTTACTCCTACCCTCACTTCCTACCATGTCTATCATTATTATAGTATCCGTAGCCGCCATGATATTATTGATGGGGCGTTCAGTTTACGTTATAAGTTTATCCGTCTCTGAGTTTGTGCCTGGCAGCATCCACATCCTTAACAGGTGAGAGAAGTAATTCTTTCATTGATCACCCCCTTTTTTCCAATTTTTTGATTGATCATTCTCAACACAGTATGCTGCCAAAAGACATTGTGATTATTTCTATTGAGTGATTAATCAGACATGTATGATTGTTTTTCTTTTTTTTTAAAAATCAAACATGATCATCTTTCACATTTTAATACTTGTTCTTGGTAATAATATTAACTAATGAATATATATATATATATATATTTATATATGTATATATATTTATACGTATATTTATATATATATATAGCTTTACAGCTTTGAACACTTGAGATTTAAAAGAATTTTTCAAAATTATATAATTTCAGTCAATTGTTTCCATATATCTGTTAATACAATTTATGTATGATTTTTCAAAGGATGTCTTGGTTTCACATACAATTTGATATTTTGTATGATGTAAGAATTTCTCTTGTGGGGATCATCAGTTGTTTACTATATAACTGTTTTGGGGGATCTAAAAACAAAACAATCATATTAACTTGGCTCCCCACCAATGTTGATCAAACCTATATATATATGGTATCACAAAATTCCTGGAAAGTTATCTCGACAAGCCTTCTTGAAGTTATGACTCAAAGTTTTTGGGACACCATATATATATATATATATATATATATATATGTATATAGAAAGTACAAAGATGCCTAAAATTTACCAAAGTTTATATATTCATTTTCATTTTCTTTTATCATCTTGCTCCCACCTTTTTTCGAATTTTCATAATACCAAGTTTTTGGATAAATTTTCTAATCGTATCTTTTGGATAAGTGTTATCTCTTCCTCAAGACAATTCACCATTTTTTTCAATTTTTGAAAAAACACTTTCACCAGGGAATATATAAATATTGTAGAGTGTTTTTTTGTCGAGGAAATGTTTCCAACCTCCAGGAATTGTTGGGATTTGCTTTTAAGTTTTTTTCCAGAAAATCAATATTGGATGTGGAATTTTTTCTCTCTTTATAGATTTGGTATATTTCATGGGTTTTTTTTTTTTGTTGTTTTGTTTTTTTTCTTCCCTTTATTCGTATTGTTTTCTATAAATTTTTGATGATTATATTTTGATACAAAGATTTTCAAATGCGTCTGTTTTTCCACCTCTACATATGGTGTTATATATATATATATATATATATATATATATATATATATATATTAGTGAAATGACAATATCAGAAGTCTTGCCGTACAAATGAATCTTCTAATCAGATATTTCACCCAAAGCCGGGCTTTATCAAGAAATGAATAGATAATGCTCTACATATACATTCATGAACTTGACAACTCTCATGTGCTCACTATCACAATGCAGCCATTAGGGTTCTACACACATCATTAGAATCTCATCTGGACATTGGTCCCTTTCCAACACAAACTTTCCTAACCTCAAGTCATTGCACCCAACTGTTAATAAGTCCCCATTTTGACCCCAGTCGTCCATCACTCAAAGTCCCATTAACTTACACATACTGTCACTGATATCTAAAAACATCAACTGAAGGAATAATCTCCCAAACCTGGAAGCGGATATTGAGGGGGGCTCTAAACATAAATCTGCTCAGCCATTCACTTAAATATCTACTACTGCCACCCACCACTAGTCAAGTCAAAAACCACTTGTAAAGACACCAGTTTCTTGTATTATCTCCTCATTTCTTGCCAAAACCCAGCTGAACATTGAAATATAAGATTCATTTATACAACAAGCCTTCTGGTATTGTCATTTCACTCTCATAACCATAATCCATACCAATACATCTGAAAACGCCTCCCCCCCCCAAAGTGCATTATTGGACTCTTTGGTTAATTTGGACGAACAATGGCCAAATCTCGTGCTAGGATCGTTTTTTAATTTTTCATTTTTTATTTTTGAATTTTTTATTTTTAGATAAATTTAGATGTAAGACATTTTTTTTTTTTTTTGATAATTTTAGATTCAAGACTTTTTTTTTTTTTCTAGATAATTATTTCTGCTACACGCATCGACTATGGTGATTCATTTATGCCACTTATGGATATCTATGATTATTGTTTCTCCGAATTCTGTTCTCAGGTCGTGATTAATTCTTAATGTTTCTTCTCTCCAGGGATTCTTCAGTTGTGTTTGATGCGTTTGGTGATTGCTTGTTCGTTAGTACAAATATTAGTTTATCCTCAACCTGCGATGAAGGGCATAAAATAATCATTAACAAAGTCCGGGCCTCATCTTTTAGCTCAACATATTACCATAATTGAGCCAAGAATCACACTCAGGGCAGGGAAATGAGTGTGAAGAGCATGTTTGATTTATTTTTACACCAGGAAATCTCTTCTAGATATTTGTTCAGTCACTTTTCATGGTTTTGCTACCAGATTATTCTTTTAATTTGTTTATCTTTGCTCCATTATTTATTAGTTGGTTCCAGCACTTTCGTGTTACGTAATTTGTTTGTTTGTTTTTCTTGTAGGTTTTTTTTCGAGTTTTCTGATCTTGTTTTCTTTATAGACAGTTCAAATGAGTGTAAGAATTTTCCCAAATTCATACCACATTAGCTTTGTGAATATTTTTCAAGTACTTCCGACCATCACTGGTTTTTTTCAAGGTTGGTATTATGTCAGAGTTGGAAAAGAGCTGTGATTGTTAGAAGTACTCAGAAAATATTATTAAAGATTATACAGCATGAATTTTGGATAATTTTTACACTCATTCGAGCCAAGTATAAGAAGAAAAAAAAAAACTTGAGAAATTTATTGGAATAGCACTAAAACATAACCCTGAAAATCCCCTACAGCCTCAGTTCATAGCACCTGATTTTGATTTTTCAAATATACAGATCCATTTGATCATTGTGGTTTCTTTTCAATTTAAAAACACTTTGGGTTTTGCCACTCTCACTACAAACATTTCAGAATTGTTTCATCTGAAATTACTTCTTGGATGAAGCTGAAAGACAAAACATGTTAGCAGGATAAATTTGATTTAAATACAGTTATTTTTCCCTACTGTCAACTTTACATATATATATATATATATATATATATATATATATATATATTGGATGCTAACCCTTGGTTTAAAGGGTTGGGTTATCACATAACACTTCGCCATAAGACTTCATTGCACTGGCTAGAGAGATATTCAGTGTACAAACTCAACCGTCTAAGGTTCTTCCTTCATGGTAAACTCTCCGAAAAATCTTTGTTTGCAAAGCCATGCCATTTATTCATATATAAATAGAGAGCGAGAGATGAATAAATAGAAAAAGACCAATATGGATCTGAAAGAGAATCAATGTGGATGATGATACATAAATAATCAAGTGACAAAAATGGAAATTGGCTGGACACTTAGCAAGAAGATAGGGTAACAACCGAATGGGACAGTAAACATTGTAGAAAAAGACTAAACATCAAATAGAAGGATGGGATGGAAAAGTTCACTTGTGAGACATGGCAGAGGGCAGTGCCATCACAGTCATTATGGAAGGAGATAGGAAAGATTTTTATCCAGCCATGGCCAATGAGGATGATACAAACACAGGCTCCTGTGTTGCTGAAGTTTAGAATTCATCTATAATCCAAGGTTTAATCTCTAATGAAGATTTAAGATCAGGATTTCTCAAACTGGGCTCCACATCACATTTTTTTGTTCTGTGGCCGATTTCAAGAAATAAACTGTTCACTGTTTTGAATAATATGTTGTGGTATTGATGCGTAAAAATCAAAATGAGTTTGTTGTACCGATTTCTGTTTTTTGTTTTCATTAAGAAAGCTATGCCTAATGTAGAGTCAAGACTAACTTTATAAATATAAATAACCATAGTCATGTATTTTTTATAAATTTCATAGTTGAAAATTATACCACATTTTGCTTGAAAAAATGTATGTAGTCTATAGTCAATAACCACTCGATGAGCTACTGCTCTCCACTCTATTGCATGTGTTGATTTTTGGACTTCAGATTTAGGACTTGAGTGCTTTTAGGTTCTATGCTTAATAATCAGGGCAAAACCAGACCTTTTTATTTTTATGTACATATATATATATATATATATATATATATATATATATATATATATATATATATACTCCAAAATTATTCCTCTGTTTCTGGGGTTTGGTGAGTGGGAAAAGTTTGTGGAGCACTGCTTTTAAAAACCACAATTGTTTTTATTAACAGACTACTCTCCCTCCCCCTCATCCTACCCTTTTTCTTTCTCTCTCCTCCTTTTCCTTTTTGCCCTCCTCTTTTCCCTTCCACCCTCCCCCTTTCCCTTCCACCCTCCCCCTTTCCCTTCCACCCTCCCCCTTTCCCTTCCACCCTCCCCCTTTCCCTTCCACCCCCCCCCTTTCCCTTCGTCCTCCCCCTTTCCCTTCGTCCTCCCCCTTTCCCTTCGTCCTCCCCCTTTCCCTTCGTCCTCCCCCTTTCCCTTCGTCCTCCCCCTTTCCTTTCGTCCTCCCCCTTTCGTTTCGTCCTCCCCCTTTCGTTTCGTCCTCCCCCCTTTCGTTTCGTCCTCCCCCCTTTCCTTTTGCTCTCCCCCTTTCCTTTTGCTCTCCCCCTTTCCTTTTGCTCTCCCCCTTCCCTTCTGCTCTCCCCCTTCCCTTTTGCTCTCCCCCTTCCCTTTTGCTCTCCCCCTTCCCTTTTGCTCTCCCCCTTCCCTTTTGCTCTCCCCCTTCCCTTTTGCTCTCCCCCTTCCCTTTTGCTCTCCCCCTTCCCTTTTGCTCTCCCCCTTCCATTTCGCCCTCCTCCTTTTCATTTTGCCCTCCTCCTTTTCATTTCGCCCTTCTCCTTTTCCTTTCCCTTTCTCTCTCTATTCCTATGCACCTTCTTACACTTATTTCCATGTGATCCCAAACACCTTCCTCTCTTTCTCTCTCCCCTTCTCCCACCCTGTAAGACTCTCTATCTCCTCCCCCTCCCTCTCCTTTATCCCCTCCCTTCACATGATAACTCTGCCCTGTGAGTATCTCACTTCTGTGGTAAAAATTCCACATCCTGCAGATAAGTGTGTACATTATTTATCAGACAACCTTGCACAAACGCCACACTATCAGTGTAAATTTGTGCGTATTTTCTTTGTGTTAACCGAAAACATCAACAAGATGGGAAGGTGTGAGATAAAGACATGGCGGAGAGGGGGACAAAGCTGCAAACAATTAACACCTGTTGTTTTTTTTTTTATTGTTTAGTGTTTTCATATGTAGCTTATTAATAAATAGACGTTTAATATTGTTTTCTGCTCGTGATTTTATCTATTCGGGAAATTACAATTTACACCTCTTGAATTTTTTTTCTCATTAGAAACCGTAAACCAAAACTGTCTCCAAAACTTTCTTCAGTTGCCAAGACGGAACGGCTGGCTATGTATTATGCATACGGGCCACAACAATGTCTCTTTTTTTTTCTTCTGTAACTGAACGTAAATAGGTTTTTTATTGGGGGTTCAGTTTGCAATGAGGTTTCCTGCTAAGTTACATCCTCCCCCTCCTGTTTGCCTTGTTTTTCTTCTTGAAAATTCAGATAAATTTTGGTGATTAATCATCATCATCAGTCTTTTAATGTCCATCGTTGGACATAAATCTCCCCCAGGATCCGACACATTTCTCTCTCGTGGGCGTCGCGGAGCCAGTATTTTCTGAATTTGTCTAGTTCATCTCTCCATCTTGTATTTTGTCAGCCTCAGTTTCGCTTGTTGTCTCTGGGGATCCATGTTGTAAGTCTTGATGTCCATCAGTATTCTTTCATTCTAGCAACATCACCAGCCCGTTGCCATTTGAGTTTTTTAATGGATTCTACGATATCTCGGACCCCCGTTTTCTTTCCGATATATTGCGCTGTCTTGTGATCTCTCCATGTGAGGTTGAGCATGATTCTCTCATGTGCACGCTGCATACTTCTCAGTTTGCGGGTTGGTCTCTTGGTTAGGTTCCATGAAAGCGGGGGGAGAGTGGTAACTTCACTGACCATCCCTTGTTCTAATAATTTATTTGATCACCCCCCCCCCCAACATGGCATGCTACCAAAGCCTATTGGTCACATGAGGGTTTCTATAGGATGACTAACCAGATCTGGCTGTTTCTTTATATTCAATCATTTTATTTGATCATTTATTTCTCTGCTTTCTTGGAGTGTATTGAAAAAAATATTATCTTTTACTGCAAGATATTTTTAAGGATGTCAGTTGGATGAAATACTTAGAAAGGCTAATCTTCTTTACACAGATTAAAGCTTTTAAAATGCACAAAACCAAACAATATTTCTTAAAAATAAAACCATGAAATTTTTAATTGTAAACCAGAAGAAAGAAAAACCAAAACACAAAGAACCCTATGTTCAATGATGTGCCCACTATCCATGGTGGTAGTTGCAAGAAGTAGAACAAATAATCTTTCTCTGCATCAGTTGATTCTTATACTTGTAAAATATTGCAATATGGAAATATTCTGCAAGTATAATTTTCAAGAAATATCGTAAGTGGCTATGTTTTGTTTTTGCCATTTTCAGCCTTTATGATGACTTTCAATGTTCTATAATGATATCATTAGCTGCTGGTGAAACATATTGATCAGAATAGATGTTACACCTTTTAGTGGCATCACACCTCTTCATTCCTACTTCTGTTCTTAAACACTACTGGGACCAACTAGAAAGTGTCTTATGGAGACGTGTGGCCACGTCTCGGAAGAATGCCCTGCCCCAAAAAAACAGCAATTTTCTCTTTCAAATGATTGATTTGTTCATTTTTATTGAGTGTCCTTTAAACTCAGCAGATATGAAAATACACATGCAGATTATAGGAAGCTTCTTATTCTAAGACTTGAACCACTTTCTACCATCACCAATGACAAACATACTGTGTGTACCAGAATGTTACATGAACATTTGGGGTTTTTTAAAAAATTTTTATCGTACGATTATTACAAAGTGTCCATTTTGCTGGTATTATGAGTAGTGATATACCAGAATGTCAATTTGGATATCTGGATTGATATTTACTAATTATTATGACTAGGGGGTCCGTCATGTACAGTTATAAAGCTTAGATAAATTGTAGTGAGTGTTAGTCTCTTCTGAATACCTTCGTGAACCGCAAAACCAAAAGAAATCACTGCTTAACTCATGCTGCATTGTTTTTGGTTTTCCTTCTGGTTGGACAATCATAATCAGCTAGTGTCTGCAAGTTAGTTGTTGATAGCGGTAATCTTAGTAGGTGTGCAAGGTAGTTAGGTCATCGTTTGATATTGTAACAGAAGTGGATCACAACAAACAACCAATCTTCAACTCTCTAATTGTCGAGTGCATCACCAATACAAGCTTACGAAAAAGAATCGCTAGACAATATGGAGGAGAGACTCCGACTCGGAAATCAAATCATGGCCTGTTGAAATGCCTTCATTTGTAGAAATGAAGTCTCACCATCTTTTCTGCTCATCAGCCGATCTGTCTTTCTTTTTGCCATCGAGAGGAAACCATCTTCTGAATTATTCAGACAATGTAACATTGCTCAAGGGTCGGACGAGTTTAGAAGGAATTATGGTAAACAATAAATGATAACTGACTCACATCGTAAAGTTTGTTTTCTTTGACTTCCAGCTTTTCTCTTAGTACTTGCAAGGTAGTAGCAGACTATTAGTAAAATTATTTTGGTATCCAAATGTCTCCTAGTTGAACCACTGTCGACTTGACTCTTTCCATGTGATTTTCTACCATCTTTAGTAAACCTGATGTCACTGGTTGTCATTTTTATATAATGCAGTATCAGTGGTCACCAACCTTTTTATACCTAGTGCCCACTATTGTAACTTCTGTGAGAGTAGAATTTCTATACAACTCACTTATATCTTAAATCCAGTTAGCAACCTAACAACCATTTCTAATTGCTAAAGTGGCTGGATTTTAAAAAAATTTCTAAAATTGCTTAGATTTCATCACCAGGTAACTGGGCGTTGAGCTACTGCATGCTCCAAAAACTCATACAAAACATACGTATCATATATTTGGACAATAATGAAAATAAAAACCACTGTTGCGGGTGATAAGTTGTGCGTGGTGACTTTCAGTGTTGACTGTTGGTAGAAGTAAGATATAGTTACCAAGCTTAAATTGCCCACTAACGGGTGATTACTGTTCTATCTGGAGGTTACTGTGAATTGAGAATATAGGTTAATGTTAAAATATGGAATCAGTAATTCCATTGCAAGTCATATTGATCAAATATTTAGCTTCTTCAGTCTATCCTCACACCTAAGCTACTCTCCACACACCTTACACCACATTTACAGCAACACTGCCCTCGGCATATTTATATGTGCGCACATACTTACCAAAAACGTGTGTGTTTTGTATGTATGCATGCATGTGTGTGTGTAAGCGCTCGGGACTAGATAAACATCATTCAGCATAGATAACGCATTTGGTAGCATTAGTAATAAAGACCTGAATATGGAACAACGTTTCTCCTTTCCCAGGATTTCAGGTGACACACCCGTTAAAAACGCGAAAGAACTTCCATGGCAGAGTTAGGATAAACATTATTCCGACTATCTTATCTTTTCAATGATCTCAAATACCGTCACAGCACACCCAGAGAAAGAACAAAATAATGTACAGGTCTGATTAGTAACTGTCACATGATCAATATCTTTTGGTAGCATGCTTTGTTAAGAGTGATCAATTTAAAAGTTAGAAATGAACAAAAACATAACCGGTCTGGTTTGTCTCATGATAGAAAACCATCACATGACCATGGTCTTTTGGTTGTATGCTGTGTCAGGGGTGATGAATTAAAAAAATTGGAAAAAGTGGTGATTAGTGAATAAGTTACTTATCTTGGATTTTACTGGTTGGTGAAGTCAGAACTAAGTCCATATTTTCCAAAAACAAGCCTGAACATTACTGGATGCTAAGTAAGGGATCAATTTAGCTCAAACTTACATTGTAAATCAGTTCTACCCACCCTACTAGAAGTCTACTGGGTGGGGGTGATTTAAAAATTTTTTTTTTAAAAATTTCCCAAAATAATAAAGAGAACATTTTTAATTTAGCTCCATTGGTGAACCGTGTACATGTGGTACATACATAGCCAGCCAGCCAGACCCACTAGAAAACTTAAGAAACCCATTTTGACAGTTTTGTTTGACAGTTTCTAATATATCAGGGGGAGAGGAAATATGGGAGATAAGGAGCTTCCAAGAGCATTAACAGTCTTTGGAAGGGAATATATGAGTCCTTAAATTTCTATAAAAATGCTTCATTTGTTCTGTAGTCTATTCCTGTGGGGATGCAAAATTCTCCTAATGTCAATGCTTTTCAAATCATCTTGAGCAAGGAACGATACGTATCTTCATTCTTCAACGTAATCTATTGTTATGCTTCTTACCATCATGATTCAGATCCGCGTCTCTAATGTATGACAAGGAAGTCCTGAGAAACGACTTCCCCGATAAACGCTTCCAGGAAGCATCTATTATCTGTCACTTTACTAAATACACTTGTAGCTTCTTGTTTTGGAACAATGCCATCCCTGGGACCCTCGGGTAGACATCACTACCAAAAGCTTTAAAGGAGGTGAAGGATTTTATAAAGAATAACAAAAGTCTTCTGAACACAATGGAACTCTTCAATAAATTGGGTTTTCGTAAAAACGGAACTTTTTTTCTAAATTAAATCTTTTTTTTTTTTTTTCCAAAATGTCTTAAGCTAAAAGTGCAAGGGGTGTAACCCTGATCAGAAGTTATTCACGTTGATTTATAGTTTAGCTTATATATATGTATGTATGTATGTGTGTATGTATGTATGTGTGTGTGTATGTATGTATGTATGTGTGTGTGTATGTATGTATGTATGTGTGTGTGTATGTATGTGTGTGTGTATGTATGTGTGTGTGTGTATGTGTGTATGTGTATGTATGTATGTGTGTGTGTGTATGTATGTATGTATATGTGTGTGTATGTATGTATATACATATGTATATGTGTGTGTGTGTGTGTGTATGAATTGAAGAGTTAAATTATTTCACTCTCATTCCTTTCTGAGTCTTAATCACAACATTTCATTCACCTGCAAGTGAATTAACTTCATTTTCTCTCATTTTTCCTATTTTTCCCTTCGTATTTCGAGCTCATCTCGTCTCCTGTAAAAAATTACAATCCAGTAAATTTTAGAAATATCATGCTACTTTGAAATCAGAAAGAATTTTAGTGCCAACCACACCAGTATACACAATAACACAGAATCTTCCGAGCCATCCCAATTCATTAATCAAAGTGTTTAGACCAGTGGGTCTCTGAGTCCCAGCTCACATTTCTCCCCCTTTTGATCCCAGGCCTCCTCAATTTGTCCCCCATTTTAGATTGTCATCTAGTAATTTTTTTGCCATCATACTTTTGATTATATGTCTCTCTCCTGGCTTTAATATCCGCCCCCCCCCCCATTCCTCTCCTGGCTTTGATATCCTCCCCAATTCTTCTCCTGGCTAAAGTTCCTCTCCTTGGGAAATTCCTCCCCTGAGAGCCAAGTGCTTCTCATTCGAGAGTCACTGGTTTAGACAAAGATAACAAGGAAGGCTTTGTGTTTGGTGTGCATGAATTGTAATTCTTCCCCAAATCTGAGAGTTTATGCTTATGTATGAAGGAGAAATCTCAAGTGTTATGGTTGAGGTCCATCAACCTGAGGGCAATTCTCAATGACAGTTCAATGATTCTTAATTAATATGTGTTTGATTTCAGGGGAATTGTTGAACAAGTGCACTTGGCTTTGTTATTGATAGATTTTCACCTAGATTCCCATTAAATCACCCACTTCCTCTATCCCTCCCTCTCTCACTCAATATTTCTGATTGCTTTTACACTTTCTATCTCTTGACCCACTTTCATTCTTCTCATTTCCTTCTTCTTTCTTTGAATCTACCTTTTCACCCACTCTCATTCTTTTCCTCATCCCCTTGTCCCTCTCACTCAACCTATTCTACACTTTCTCTCTTCCAATCTCTCTCTCTCTCTCTCTCTTTCAGAACCTTTCTTCCAATTTCATATGCCTCTCTCTCTCTTTCTGTCCTCCAAAGACTTTACCCAACTCTTTTCTTAGTTGTTTTTCTCTCTCACCTTTATGTATATAACTCTCTCTCTCTCTCTCTTCTCTCTCTCTCTTCTCTCTCTCTCTCTCTTCTCTCTCTCTTCTCTTCTCTTCTCTCTCTCTCTTCTCTTCTCTCTCTCTCTTCTCTTCTCTCTCTCTCTTCTCTTCTCTCTCTCTCTTCTCTTCTCTCTCTCTCTTCTCTTCTCTCTCTCTCTTCTCTTCTCTCTCTCTCTTCTCTTCTCTTCTCTTCTCTTCTCTCTCTTCTCTTCTCTTCTCTCTCTTCTCTTCTCTTCTCTCTCTTCTCTTCTCTTCTCTCTCTTCTCTTCTCTTCTCTCTCTTCTCTTCTCTTCTCTCTCTTCTCTTCTCTTCTCTCTCTTCTCTTCTCTTCTCTCTCTCTCTCTTCTCTTCTCTCTCTCTCTCTTCTCTCTCTCTCTCTTCTCTTCTCTCTCTCTCTTCTCTTCTCTCTCTCTCTCTCTCTTCTCTCTCTCTCTTCTCTTCTCTCTCTCTCTTCTCTTCTCTCTCTCTCTTCTCTTCAGAAACTGACAGCCAAAACTCTCTAAATAGGCTTGTCTGGGTTTTTAATTTTGTCCAGCTGGTTTCTTTATTTCCGAGCTGATCTGGCTAACTATGTATGAATCACGTGTACAGGCAGCATCCATGGACCTAGAGGGCTGAAAATTTAAACATTTACTCCTTATTTTGTCTAGAAAAAATATTTTTGTTTTTTTTTTGTTTTTTTTAATTACCCCAAACAGGTTTTTAGTGGGGGACCAATTTGTAATGTAAGTTTATGTTAAATTGATCTCTCTGTTTGTATCACCATTGTTTTTGAAAATCTTTTTTCAATAATCACTAGTCCAAAAAAGGTGAGAGCAGTAAGTTATTCAGTGATCACCTTTTTTTTCCAATTTAATTACAATGTAAATTTATGCTAAAATTTTCCATAGTTTTCAGTGATCACTACCAAAACAAGAAGTGATAGAAGTAATTTATCCATTGATCACCCCCTTTTTTTTTCCCCCCCCAAATTAATCACTCCCGACACGGCATGCTACCAAAAGATGTTGGTTACATGACAGGTTCTTTTGAGCGACTCTCCAGACTTATTTCTATTATCTATTCTTCTTCTTAATCACTCCTCCCCCCCTCTCTCTCCAATCACCCCCCCCTCTTCTCTCTTTCCATCTCTCTTGTGCAAACTTCTACTAAGATATTGAAATACAAGGGATGAAGAGGAAGAGAAACGCCAAAAGTTAAAACTGTCAAAATTAAATAGCCTGACCCTTGGCCAGTGACCCCCAGGCCATTCCCTTCTACCTCTGCTTCTAACACATGTCGTCAATTTTAATCTTCTCATAATTACTTTGCCAACTAAAATCAATAAAGCCATTAACGCTGTCTCCCTTGAAGGACACGCCTCAAAATACAGATTTTAAATCATATCTCATTTCATTATTCCTAATTTACTTCTACCTCCGGCCGCTCGGATGGTGTAATGGTTAGCACGTCTGCCTCACAAGCAGAAGGTTCGATTCCCGGTACGAGCGAAGAGGGTGAAAAAAATAACCCTGTTCATTTGGAATAACCCCCCCCCCCCCGCCGTGCACTCGGCAGCTAAGCTGTGTGAATCGGGTGGAGGTATGAATCAGGGACGGGAGTCACGCTACACCCTATCCAAAAGCATGGTGGCGAAAGAAAAAGGAGCTTCCTGGGAGTCTCCAACTAGGGTCGACTATTTAACTTTTTTTTTTATATCTTTACCTGCAAAGTTAGTAGAAGTTTGTACACAATATTTCCCAAAGTTCTCAATGAATGTCAATCAAATTTTATTGAGAAGTCTACCCTAGTAGGAAGAATTGATCAAATTTTCGGGCAGATTCAGGTATTTTTTTTTTCTTATTGATGAAAAGATGTTTTTTTTTTTTGTATTTCAAGACAATAGATATTTTCATGTTGAGAACTGTTTTTTTATTCAATTTCATGTCTTGGGTCATATTCAAAAGTGCCATAATAGTCATGTAGAATAAACTTCTGTCTGTCATGCGGGACTACAGCTTCAAAGTATTTGATTACTTTTCTCAAGTGTTGCCAATTTAGATGTTTTATATCTAGATTTGGATCTATGATATCAGATGATTTTAGATAAAAGATCTATGATTAGATTTTTTCAAGAACCACTGATCCAAACGACTTGAATCTTGACGCTGCAATGCTTGGTGAACTGACTAATACATCTGGTGAATATCAATTTGGTACCATGGGTTGAGTAAATTGCGGTGGTATTTATAAATCTTTGTCAAGAAAGGAATTAATCTTTCTTTCAATGATTGAAAAATTCTATTCTGAGACCATCTCAAATTGATTAGAGGCACACTCCACATCATAAACCTATCACTTGGAGGTTAAAAAAAAAATGTGTTCAGGTTTTCATTTTAAATCGAGACTAGCTGTCCCAAATGACTTCAAACATGACTCTGCGACGTCTGGTACACGGACCAACCTACATGGCGGCTATCAACTTCGTACGATTGTTAGTTGCCAATTTATCTTGGTGGATACACTCTAACGTATACAAGCACACAAACACCCACATTTTTCAAATTATAGAGAGATAATCACTCTCCATTCTTTTTCAGGTAAATTTGGTCTAATGTGAAATGACTTGAATGGTTTTAATTTGTTTATACTTTGTTTGGTTGTTAGTTCTTATAAATGCATATTAGTTCCCATTAGGCACTCATTTTGATACTGGGTCTGCTGGTGGGGTTCATTTGTTGTACAATATATGCAGATTTCTTCGGTTTGCAAATTCTTTGTCTTTTTTCCTCATTTATATGTGATCCGCTGAGTCATTTCAATTTTGTCTGGTTCAGTAATGTAATAAATTTGAATAGTCCGCATCTCTTGGGTTAATATCTGAAATGGTTTTGGCACAATGACAGATGATTGAACCAAAATTTGCATCAATCGGATGAAACACATTTTGACACTCTACCATTATTGTATTCATGTTCAGTCGTGGTGGGTTTTTTTTTATGTACGGAATTTCTCAGATTTTTAGTTTTTTAAATAGATCAGACTATTTTTCTCTCTTCTTTTTTGCCTTTATTTTTTCAATTTGGAATTTTTCTTTTTCTAATCATTTTTTAGATACAGAATTTTTCTTTCATTAATTTTCTTATTTCTTTGGCATTTTTAACATTTGGTCTGCATGTAAACTCTTCACACTCCTAGATAAACCTGCGCAGACCGTATGTTAAAATGGCACAAAGCTATGAAAAAGAAATGAGGGAATTCAAGTCGCCTTGTTAAGGGTGATCAATCAAAAAATTTGGAAAAGGAGTGATCAATGAACAAGTTACTGCTCTTGCCTTTTTTAGCTAGTGATTCCCAAAAAAGATTTCCAAAAAACAAGCATGGCACAAACTAATGAACCAATTTAGCATTAACTTACATTGCAAATTGAATATTCACTGAAAACCTAAATGGGGGGATATAGATAAAAAGATATTTTAAACTAGATGTTGAAATTTCCAGCCCTCTTGTTCCATTGGTTTGGCTTGGCTTGTAGGCATGATGCCTACTTAGCCAGCCAAACCAGATTAACCATTCCAGGGCTGAATTTGCACATGGTATAAATTAAGAAAAAAAAACAAAACAATTCATGTATTCTGGGGGAGTAGAGATACATGAGGAATTCAAATTTTGTCATTTTTTTATCAAAAATTTCAATTTGGGGGCCTAACTCAGGGCCATATGGCACTTGAGCCTTTCAAGTTTTGCAGTATCAGTATTTTCAACATATTCCATTATTATTGGCTGTATGGTCCTTCCCATCCTGAGTGGGTTAAAAACTGGCAAAACCCAGGTTGAAGGTTTTGGTTGACGGTTTTTCATAAGCTGCTGATAACTGATGTAATGTGAAAATGTATCTGATTCAATTGGTTCAATTTGGGATCCAATCAATTGTCATTGTGACGAGCTTTCATCTTCTGATCTTTCTCAACAGAACAAAAAAAAAGGCTTTTTCTTCTGCCGCCAATTAATGATGCTAAATTTTGATGTTTTTTCTTTTAGCCCAAGTTTATGACTTTTTAACTTGAATGCATGTTTTGCTGATGCAAAAACATTTGGAAAATAGATTTGTTTATGTCAGCAAGATATTTTTTGATGTCATTTGACCTGATGCATTCCCACAATAGTTCTATGATATTTTCTAAATATAATCAGAAACTGTCAATCTAAACTGTCAACATCAAGATCATTTTGGGGGGTTTGGTTTTTTATTAAATCGCCCTCCCCATGGTTTTTATCGGGTATTCGATTTACAATGTAAGTTCATGCTAAGTTGGTCCATTAGTATGTACAGTGTTCGTTGATGTTTTTGTTTTTGTTAAAATTTGGACTTCTTTCGTGATCCCCATCCAAATAAAGATGAGGGAAGTAACTTATTCATTGATCACCTTTTTTTTTTTTTCCAACTTTTTTAATTGATCACCCCTCCCCGCCCCCAACATCACATCCTGCCAAAACAACGTAGGTCATGTGATGGTTTTGATTGAGTAACTAACCAGACTCATTTTTATTCATTTTCAAAGATTTTTTTCTTTAATTGTGTATAAATTATGATTCTTTTTTTTTTTTTTTTTTTTTTTTTTGCATTTGATGAACATGTTTGAAAGTCGATTCTTGTATGTTCTCAAGTATTTCATGCGATATTAATGATCTACTTCAGAATCTGGAATTCGAAAGAAGAAATGATTCCAGTTTGTTTTTTTGTTTGTTTGCTTTTTTTTGTTGTATTTTTCAATTACTTTTCTTTTGATCAAATAAATCTGAGATCTGATGATTGATACCTTAGCTTCTTCCGGTACGTTCCTTCAAACCAGTCTCTCCGTTTTTCATTCAAAATGATCTTTCTAAATCACCATAAGTGTTTTAAATTCCATTGCTTCTCGACCCGTTCCTTTCTACTTTTGCAAATCTCATATAACATCAAGAAATGAAATACTCGAGAAAGTGGATGCCTTTCTGGAAATACAAAGCCACGACTAATATTTCTAAACTGCACATTCACCTTCACACCTATCCGTTATCTGTATTTCGAAAGCTAGTGAAGCAGGAGAGAAGACTAATAACTATTGTTATGGTTAGTGGTAGGAAATCGTACAGGAGACTTATATCTGCTCAAGTACAAGGCAATCTATTCCCACATTTTGTAGCTAAAAATCAGTTATGTATTCCAAACTTTTATATAATACAACCCCTTAAGTACAGGCATAGTTGATCACCGCTACCCACAACAGTCTGGTTTAATCACTGTTGCTCGATTTAGGTTATTCACATGTTCTGACATTTATATGTATTTATCTAACCAGACCTCACCAGCCCTAAATGTTCATTGTAAAAACTTGAAGTTTTGCGTACATACTCCCCTCAATGGGTACGGAAAAAAAAAACTTTTCTTAGCCCCCCCCACCCCAAAAAAGGCTTTTAGTGAGGGATTCAATAATAAAAGTTTATGCTAAATTGATGTCTAGTTAGTGCCCGTTTATTTTTTTTCTAAAATTCAGGCCTTTTTCAGTGATCGCAGCCCAACAAATGGTTAGAGAAATAACTTATTCAATGATCACCCTTTTTTTCCAACTTATTAATCACCCCCAATGCAGCATATGTGGGTGATGGTGATTCATAATTTCCCTTGGATTGTTACTTATTTATAAATCTTTAAAAACCCAAGTAATATCGCTGCAAATTTTGGTTAAAAATTAAAGTTGAATTCTTAATTAATTCAAGTTAATTTAAAATTGAAGTTTGACTTGAATTTACCTGATGTGTTGCATGAAGATCCAAATTCTGAATGTTGGTTAGATTGGTTACCATAACACTCTCAAGTATAATATTTACCCCTAAATTTGACCCTGATTTTTTTTGTATCAGATTTCTCACATATATGAGTAAATGTGGTAAGTTAGGAATAAAAAGTGTTCTGACTTCTAACACTCTATCCAACAATACACTGGTTGCAAAGTAAATAACAAAAAGTATTCCTTAGATTAAGCTGATTAAATGTTACTTGTCTATTGAGATCCAAGGGAGATAAGAAAGGTCAATCAAAATTTATTTACATCACTAATTGAGTGACAAAGTCACCTGACTTCCAGCTCTAGCTGTCAAGAAAATAAGTTGCTTTCAATATAAATTCATCTTTTCTTAAAAACCCGGACTGAATTTTTCAAATGTAAAGTATCACATTTACACCACTTTTTTTTTTTTTTAAAGTGCAAAAAGAAGCTTACGATCATAATTACCTCAAAGTCATTGTTTACCAAATGATTTTTGGATGAAAATTTTCTACAATCTTTTTTCTTAAAAATAAGATTACAATAAAAATCACCATTGTAACTAATTTCGGGCAATTTATTGATATGTTGTTGCTTTGTTATCAACAGTCCATTCACATTGATGCTTCATCTCTTCAAACTTCCTGAGGGGAAAAAAAATCAAATGAAAAATTGATGAAATGACTAAAACTAATCAAAATTTTTTAATAATTATAAACTGTCCTATACTGATGAAATGCACAAAATTCCAGTTGACATAACCAGAAAAACAATGAAAAAAGAAATAAGTGCAATATTTCTGGTGTTAATTTAGTATTACTTTTTTCACCGCTAGAGCCGGAAGTCAGGTGATGACATCCGCACTTAGCTATTCTATCTTCCTTAGCAGGAATCACCGATGATTTAGGTTGGTGAAATTTCATGGTACCTCTGCCAAAGAAAGGACACACAAGTATTAATAAATACCTGCTCTTTTGTTATCTACCTAAAGCAGCTTGGTTCACAACAAAACTAAATTTGAATAAGATGAGTTTAGGAAGATTATGTTGCACCAACCTCCCAAGGATCTGCATTTACTAATATATATCCGTTGATATTTGTATAAATAAAAAAGTGTGCTTTTAAAACACATTTTGCGGACATACATTTTATGTTCCTCATTACATTATACTGCACCAATTTTGTGGAAAAAGCATGGCCTTGAGCCGAACTTTCCTTTTTTGTAATCATTTTCATTGACAGTTTGTTTCCAGGGCTAGTTGCCTATCTTTGAGACTTGGTTAAGGTTAGAATTATATAATTCATAGTTTTGTGTCATTTTGAATGTGAACTAAACTTCCTTCTCTGTTGAGTACAATCATGTATGCCGGTAGTTCCAAATTTACTTTTTCATGGAACACTTGTACGATTTTCCAAAACTAGCATAATCAATACCTATTTTTCACGGCAAACACTGCCATCTTAATTTCAACAAGGCATTAAATGAAACAAAAATTTTAGAGAGAATTTATTTATATATATATTCATATTTTACATTTGAAAAATTTTTATGTTCACATCGCTTAACTTATTGTTTTGAAAAAGGTGAATACCATATTTTTATAAAAAAGTTTTTTTATAAATTTCATGAAGACCCTCTATCTCATGGTACCCAAGAACTTTTTTCCACAAATCCACCTAAGGAAACAATGGTATCTAGCATTCAGTGCTTTGTGATTGTTACATAAAATCTTTTGATTCCAGCTCTGACTCCGACGTTTATGATACCTCCTACTCTAATCCTAACTCCAACCTTCGGAATCAGCACATTTTCACCGACTCCAAATCTAATCCTAGTGATGCAATAATTGCTTCCTCCTCCATGAATCAGACTCCACTTCCTTGTTGATATGAATGCAAAATGATTAATACCTTATTTATTTTCTCCATTTGTGGGAAAACAGGTGTATATACAAAGGTCCAAATAACTACTTTTGATTCCAAATTCCCGTTTGTTCAAACTCTCTCTGAAAAGATCTCCCATTAGTACATGGTGAATGTATCATTTGGCCTAGACAATGTAAGTAGAAGTAACATTAACGACAGATCATTTCAAATAGAATTTCAAAATAATATAATGCTACTTATGATTATTTCTGTCAGATTATATATTTGCTTCTTAATAACGCAATCGTAGAAGGAAACAAATAGAACTGATATAAACAGAGAATGAACAAAATGAGAATTTGGAGTTGAAGCAGTAATTCGGGCCTTTGTTTTACCATTGACTGTTTATCTCAATTGTAAGAGCAATGCTACATATATATATATATATATATATATATATATATATAGTACCATAATGACAAAGTATATGTAAAACAAAAAAAATCACTGGAGAAAATAACATAAATTTCATTGACAGATATTGGGAAATAGGTGACTGAAGTGACACAAAAATTTTCTCATTTTGTGTTAAATGTTTAAAGCTGTAAAGCTTACTAAACACACACACACACACATACATACATATATATATATATATATATATATATATATATATATAGGGTGTGTGTATGTGCAGGTACTTATCAACTGTACAAGTGCATGTTGCTATTCAGTAATTTTTGCTTGAAAATGAAAAAGCAACTCCAGATACAAAAAAAAAATTGAAAAGTTAACATTATTTTGTCACTGATGAGAAAATCTCAGAACATCTACATACAAAATATTCCAGTCTCCAAAATACAGATTTTATTATTTCTATTTCCAATTTCATTTATCTTTCTCCATTTCTAATCTGTCATTCTTACATTTTCCTTCTTATATATATATATATATATATATATATATATATATATATATATATATATATATATGTATATGTAGGAAAGATTGTAGTACACATTTATGTGCCGAACAGCGTTTCTCTCCTTTTTGAAACCATAATGAATCCATCCATTCAGCATTCAAATCATCTTTGTATTTTGCTTCAAGTCTTTTAATCAACTTTATCTTCCAATCTCCTTTCAAAAAGGGATGACAATATCCGATTTGGTGGAAATATTAGATTTTTTTCATTGAGCTAGCGATGTTTCTCATTTGAAAAGTTAGCACAAAATTCTAATCAGGATAATTTGGGTCAAATGACGACAGTTAGCTTAAGTATATACTTGTCGAAAAAAACCAGTGCACTGCTTTGGACTGTTCAGAAGATACTTTTTTTAGGCAACAAGTGTTTACTAGCTAAAGTATTTGAACGTTGTTGTGAAAGAATGTATAACCGAGGTTAAGAATACAAATGGTAAAAAGTAAAATACACAGTGGTTAAATGTAATGGTTAGTTCTTAGATACTGTTAACGACGAAAAGGATCTTGGTATTATTATAACCGACACACTCTCATTTTCTGAGTATATTGTCTCAGTTGCTGCTAAGGTGAACAGAGTACTGGGGCTGATCTAGCATACTTTTATGTATAGACGAGAGATCATTCCTTGTATTGTTTGAGACCTATGTCTGTCCACACCTTGAACTCTGTGTTCTAGCCTGGTGACCATACTTGGAAAAGGACAGGGAAGTAAGTCAATACCCTATTTACAAAGTATGAGTAAAGAGGGTAGCTTGGAGGAGTTAGGGTTGACATAGTTAGAAAAAAGGAGAGAGCGGGGAGACTTGATAGAAACGTGTCAGGTTATGTATAGTATAGAACTAGCAGATCCTAATGTACTTTTTTTTTCCAAAAGTGAGTACAAGGATGCGGGGATGGGGGATGCATATACAGTGGAAATGAACAGGGATGGATTGTTGCTAAGAAGAGAATTTTCCAGTATTCAGAGTCGTAGGATTATGGCATAGATCGCTGGAGTACGTAGTGCTACTAGCTAATGTAAATGAATTTAAAAGGAATTATGATGTTTATTACACCACTGCAAATGTTTACAACTGAGTTATTGAGAGCAATCATTTAATGTGTGCTTTCATTTGCAAACTGTATACTTTTCTCCACACCATAATAAATGTTCAAGTATCTGATCTTGTCAAGGTGAATTTTATATTAATAACTAATAACAAACTTTTTAAAATGTATCATTTCTGTTGTGAAGATCCTCAAGATATCATATTCTCGACCCAAATTCTCATCTGGTTTACTCTGTCTGTCTTTCTCTTTCAATGCAACAGATTATGAATTTGAGAAATGGACATATTTGATCCGACTGAATGAATTATGAATTGCGTTATATTATGTCAAAACTTATTTGAAATGATCTCCCGTCGTTACATAAAGTTCCTCTAAAATTGGTAGGTTGATATACCTGCAGTGGTAACTCATGATTGGCCAAGGACTCGACACCACAATTGCTGTGCAAATTAAACACCAGTGCCATCTACCAATATAAACTCCAAACAGTCAATCGCCAAAGGGGACATAACTCATTAATACTTTGAAATAGGTTAACATACATATCTCTCCCTGTATATTTGTCCTGGCAATAACATTATCAAATACAATGAGTCTGAAAAGTATTCGATGTATTTCAAAATGTTCATCTTAATAGCCTCATATAACTTCAAAATTGACAGAATTTTTGGAACAAAGATCAAAAAAAATTTTAAAACAAAATTGAACATAGAAAGATTATGTACAACAATAAGAAATCTTTGTTCCAGATTCAGGCAATTCTGAAGGTGTATAAGTATATTAAAATAAACATTGTGAAATGTATCGGATTTTTTTTTCTCTACTCTAGCTGTATTTACAATTCGTTTCAAAAATGGTCAATCTGTAATTAGTATATTCCTGATTTCCTGGCGTTTGTTCCGCTGTACTCGAGCCATATTTTTTTCTCGTGGGATGTTTTTGCGCTAAAGGGAAATTGAGTTAATTGTTTTTATTAATACAATCCACTTTGATAAAACGAAAATATTTGATAAACCATTTTCATCTTTACTGATCAATTTCTGCATCTCTTGAGGCTCGACATGGAATTATTGTTGCTTTTGCCAAGTTTTTACTGTGATTTAATAAACGGATTTCTCTCTCTTCGCTCTTTCACTTGCTTGATTAGATGCTTTTGTTATCTCCCTTTTTTGACCAGCTTGCACTCTCTATCTATCATATACGTTTATCTATCCCAGTCTGTCTATATTTATCCATATCACTCAGTTCATGCCTATCTATTTCAGTCTATCCCCAAATATATATCTCTCTCTCTCTCATTAATGATTTGAACAGAGTAAGATTTTTCTTCAAACTGAGTTTCAAGTCTAGATAATGTTCAAAATCCGAATTCCAAGTATTACGATAATTCATATTTTTCCGACTTTTGGAATCTGTGCTACACTCTGGTGCCTGTCAAGTACGGTAGTGTATAGCCTGTAGTGGAGAGGGTACACAAAACTTTCTGACTCGAACTCCTCGATTCGTGGCACCTCTTCCTTCAACTCCACTGACTCTCGTAACCCAATAATTGCTTCCGACTCCGGAGACGTTCAAATGAATGCAACAGAATCAATACTCAACTTATAATCTGGGTTGAATGACAGCAGTTAAATTAGATAGACATTTGCAGAAAAACTGTGTGCTGTTGTGACACTATATTTAGAAGAGCTTTTTCAAAACAAAAAAGGTTCACTTGCAGGAATATCCGTTATTGTCAAGGTGAATTCTGTATCAAATGTAAGTTGGAATCATGCAAAATTTCACTAAAACTGGAGTTTCATTGAGTTACTAAGTTGGACTGGGGTTATATGTTTACCCACGTTGGTTTGTCCTTCTCCTAGACTGGTTGCCTTCCTAAGGCTAGAGAACCCAATCTACTCCACTAGTTTACGCACTCTGACCCCCACACCATTCTGTGACAAAAGCTTGTAATAATTATTCCGAAACATTTGTCTGAGCTCTCTACTGAGCACAATATCCCCCAATGTTCTCTATGAATTTGAATGACATCAAGGAATAATTGATCACATATCATCATTATTCTTCCTCATTCAGACACGTACCTTTTAGAGTTTTTTGTATTTGCTGATAACACTGGCATATCAAAAACGGAACTCCTTTTTATTTCCCATTTTCTTTTGCATCTGCTGGGTAGATAAATCTAACATTGTCTTAATCTTTAGCCAAGAATGTCTTGAGAATTTCTTATCATTCATTGGCAAATAGCAATTTATTCTGAACGGAAAAAACGGTTATTCTGTCTTGTTACATGGACTATATATTTAGATATTGTACCTCACAAAAAGCAGATACTGATATAGTTTTTGTTATGGTTCGTAGGTCTTCATTTTAATATTTGAAGGGCAAATCTAATTTGCCAATTACCACCGTAACGGCTTCTACTCCTTTCTCATTGTGTTTAGGAGTTTCTTTTCTTTTACATCCGTTTGAAACCATCTTTTGCTAGAAACTATGCTGTATGGCAGATTCCAGAATCTTTTTTTTCAATTTTCCCAATATTGCAAGACAATTTTTCAGTCTCTTTAACATAATAACACAGTATGCTAATAACAAGTTGCTCTGTAGAGTGGTCAGACGAATATCTCTGAATAATTATTATAAGCTTTTAAAACAGAATGGTGTGGGGTCAGTGTGCGTAAACTAAGGGAGTAGATTGGGTTCTCTGGCCTTAGAAAGTCAACCAGTCTAGGAGAAAGACAACTGATTATAAATCACAAAGTGGAGCCCCCGTAGGGTGGTTTGACTCCCAATTTGATGCCCTTCAGACAGATCCTATAGTCAAGCTGATGCCAGACGCATCTCTCTCTGCTCTGCTCTGGACTACCTCAGCAAAGCCGGGGGGGGGGGATTCTGACGACTGGGTAGCCCAGCATCTGTACACACCCAAGAGTGGACAGTCCGGTGTCGTTTGATTGTCTGTAGAGACAGAATGAAGGCCATCACATTATAGTCTGGGATTTGTAACCCGATTGTTCTGTTTTTGGTGACAATAACTTAGGTTGAGACACGTGTTCTCTGAGTTATTCGTAGTTAATTTTGAAATAAGCAGCTTATTTGACTTGAGAATTTGGTTCAAAGACACTTCTGTGGTCCTATACTCATCACGTATACACACACAGAGCACTGTATTATTTGACTGTATTCGCAATCATCTTTATATATATTGAGTTGAATAATGGAAGTATTAGAAATAAATAAAGATTCTCTTTTTTATGATTAGTTTTCAGTTGAAAGAAAAACTCGTAGAAAGAACTTATTTGAACACAATAACAAATAATAAAAAAATCTTAGAAAAGAAAAGAATTTTTTATTTACTTTTCCTTTACCTAGGGCAACCTAGTTTCTTTTGTGATAAGTAACTGTTAATTCAAAAGAGCACTGACATCAGACAGGGGTCAGAAAAAAAAAACATTTTTTTTTTTTTTTTTTTTATAAATAGAGGGAAAAACAAGCAAGAAAAGATTTGAAAAAAAAAAAAAAAATCATCATTTTTTTTTGGTTTGTATGTTGTCGCTTTTTTTTTCTTCACTCGTATAAGAAATTTGAGAAATAGTCAAATCATTTTTGGCTGAAAGCCGAATTAATTCAACGAAGACAACACTCAGCCTCAGAAATGATTCTGAATAAAGATCAAACAATGTTAAGTCAGTCCGTTGGTTATCTAGATTCACAGCTTTCAAATCCAGTTCAATAGATCTGACGATATTTTACCCTTTATTGGGTTACAGTACTTTATCTACCGATGAAAATCTACTCAAGAGCAGTGTCATTTTCTGTCCTCAACCGTATAGTATTGAAGGTAAGAATTTAGCAGATCAAAATCTTTTTTTTTTCTCCTCTTTACTGCGGCAATAGTCAACAGTTCTATAAATGCCAAAATGTTTTTTTCCATTCTGACTAAATTTGAATATGTTAGCTTCCTTTAGAAAGGGAGGATTGAGAGACTGGGTGAAAAAAAAATAGAGTACTTTTTTTTTCTTTTATGACAAAATAATGATTTTTTTAAATCAATTCTCGAATTTAAAAAAATGTAAGGAAGAGCGTTCTTAATTCAAGAAGCTGAGACATTTTTTTTTTAACATCTAATATTGCAAGCATAGAGTTATAACCTGTAAGTATTGAGGAATGCAAATAGATACATACTTCTTGAGTACAAACGATAATGTAGCAAGTCTCGAAAAAAAACAGCCAGTATCCATTTTCAGAGTCTTTCTCAATCACTTGACTGCTCAATATTATTCCTTCTTTCTTTGTAATCAATTGGAAATAAATGGATTTATTACAGAAACAAACAGTTTCAAAAGTTATCAAAAATTGTATAAACAATGTTGCAGCTCTTTGATAGATTATTTGTTGTTTTTTGACAATAATACAGCGAAAATGTTACCTGTGATTTTGGACAGGTTCTAGATGTAGTTTATTGAAAGATGATTGTATTTTCCGATTACAACTATCAGCTGATCATCCTTCCTTTCTTTTTTTTTTTTTTTTTTTTTTTAATGCAGTGATCTCCCTCTCAAGGTCACATGATCTGGCGATTATCGCGTTGAAACTTTGTTTTGAAATCTATTTTCTCGACTATTTTAAGTCAGATTTACTTGAAACTTGATAGAAAGATATTCCTTGATAAAATGCTTCTTATCTGAAATAATCTTCGACACAGGATCTGGCAGTAATGGTGTTAAAACTTTATAGTAGATGCCTCATTGAACTTTCGGTTCTTGTTTTATTAGAAAATACTTCGAACAAACAATTAAGAAAATAAACACTGCAAAAACTGTTGGTTTCAAGAAACTGGCAAATCTTTGGTTCCTGGCTTATATGAAATTTGATGATCCAGTTTTTCATTCCTGAAATCTGCGTCGGGATCATTTTAATTGCCTTTTGGCAAAGGTATTGAATGTCGTCTTCTTTCAAGGTACAAGCTGACTTGAAATTTTGCCGTCAGCACGTTGGTAGCCTCGGCTGATTTTTTGCTTGCTTTCTGCTTGGTTTTGAATTTCAAATGTATATAGGGAAATACACTGAGCCTTTTAGGCAAGAATTTTATCAAAAATTTTGTATGTGTGTGTGTGTGTATGCACACTCTCGTATAAATCTATAAACTTTATAAAATATTATCTTTGGTTTTAAACTTTATGGAGTCTTTTTGAAAGTTGATAATCTTATTTTGGGTTTCAAACTTTCTAGAGTCAATAATTTTATTTTCAGTTTTGAACTGTTTGTAGTCTTTAAAAATTGATAAATCTATTTCGGGTTCAAACTTTCAAATAGTCTTTTTAAAGATTGGTGATTTTATTTCGGGTGTCAAACTTTTTATAGTCTATTTAAAAACTAATGATCTTACTTTTGATTTGGAACTTTCTATTGTCTTTTTAAAAATAAATAATTTTATTTTTGCTTCGGATCAGTGTATATTTGTGCAGATAAGTACAGATAAGAGTGTATGCTCCAGCATAATTACGAACTCTGGTTTCGCTGAAATAAAACTGTATCTTCAACTTATATGCAGACACACATATGCGCACGTATTTATTGGCCTTATTAATTTCAATAAAGCTATTCTTCATTAACTTCCTTCAAGCGCTTTGCAAATTAATAAAAAGAATGGTTCTTTTAATAAAATTCTCCGATTCCACTTGCCACCTTAACTAAGTTTGTTCCAATTCTCCTGAAAGGATGCCAATAAAGAATCATTTCTCTTTTATCTTTAAATTTATTATTCCCTTTGTCTTTTAATAAAAGAAATGATACAATGGTGGAGTATTTAGGGAACAACTTGAAAGAATATTGGTTCTATAAAAAGGATTGCCGAGAGTTAGCGTTTGGTTTTTACTTCAGATGGACATCAGGGGAATTTGACCAATTCCTTTCATTTGACAAACCTTCTTCTTATTAGAAACCGTCAACCAAAACTGTAAAAATTGGTTTCTCCAGTTTTCAAGTTGTTCTGGCTTGTTTGCTGTGTGTGTGTTCCATATGTACCCACGGCATTGATGGAGCTAGAGGACTGAAATTTTCAACATTTACCTAGTATGTCTAGAAAAAACTTCTTTGTTTCTTTTTTTTTTAAATTCTCCATAAATAGGTTTTTAGTGAGGAAGTTCAATTTGCAATGTAAGTTTATGCTAAAGTGATCACTACTTTGTGTGTACTCCGGGCATACCGGGTCATATTTTGGGGGCTACAAAAAATTTTACAAAATTTGAATGAACACATCACTAGACACCATCTAAAAAGATTTTTTTTTTTTGATTTTTTTATTGGTTATATTGGTCATTTTGCACCAACAATGCCCAAATTTTGTGTGAGCATTTTTTCAGATAATTTTAGATAGTTCTGGTACATCTGCGTACTACTAAGATTCATATATGCAAGGTACAGATATATATATTCGTTTTAATACCAAAATGGTTTAGCATATTTCCATTTCATTGTGTATTATATAGTTGGACTATTTTCCTCGACTGTACTGTTATTTCTTTCATCATGTTTCAATTGTGTATCTGTTAGCCTTCTTCAGAAGTTCAACCATACCAAACACAATGATGAAAAACACCCCTTACAACAAAATTCAGACCAGAAATGTCTACATGTGTTAAAATCAATGAACATTCGTTCAAGGCAGGTCTGGTTACTCACTCAATAGAAACTGTCACTGACCAATATCTTTTGGCAGCATGCCCTGTCAGGGGTGATCAATGAATGTTACTTCTCTTGCATTTTGTTGGGCAGTAATCTCCAAGGAAGAAAAGTTCTAATTTAGAAAAAAAAAAAACAAGCATGAGTGTTGCCAGACACAAACTAAAGGATCAATTCAGCATAAACTTACATTGTAAACTGAATCTTCCACTAAAAACTTATTTATTGATAATTCAAGTAAACAAAAAGGCTCTGTTGGTGTGGCCTGTATGTATGATATATGAATAGGTACATACAAGCTAGCCAGCCTGACCGACGTGAAATCTGAAGAAACATGTAAATACACTTTTTGGTGACGGTTTCTAAAAGTAGATAATTATAATCAAAACTGTCAACAATCTCAAAATTTTCTGACCTCTCAACTGCCATCCTCTTTCTCTACCATGAAATTAATACCAATTGCAACATGGGTCAACAGTTCTAAGAATGGGAAAATTTTATTTTGAGACTAGCATTAAGTTGGTTAAGTGACCTGAAGAAAGACTGGATAAAGAGAGCATTCTTAACAAAGAATGAAAGCTGTTGAGAGGGTTGGGGATAATCAAACAGAGAAAGCATTGGTATAGATAAGAGGAGAGCAGACTATACAGTGCTAACACTTCATATATATGTGTGTGTGTATATGTGTATGTGTGTATATCTGTGTGTATATATATGTATGTGTGTGTATATACATGTGTGTGTATATATTTGTGTATGTGTGTGTATATATGTTTATGTGTGTGTATATATATATATGTGTGTGTGTGTGTGATTATATATGTATGTGGGTATGTATATGTATGCATATGTGTATATAACTTTCAATTTACAATGAATTATGTTTCATTTCAGACAATATTTTTTGTTTTATTTTCTATGCTCTGATCATTCATTTCGACAGGGATTAACTCTGAAAGAAATAATTTTATTACAGAAACAATTGTTATTGAAAATTGTTTATACAACAGTATTCGAACAGTCTATTTCTTTGTATTGTTCTTTTAATAGACACTTGACCTTAACTTTAGTACGGTGAGGCTCTTCAATGTCATCTCCAGAAATGTCGACCATTTACCTTTAAAGATTTTATGATTACACAAATAATCTTAAAACCTTCATCAAATGAGCTAAAAGACTGCAAGTTTTGCTTGAAGGCCGAACGTTCTTATTACCTGAGCCACGTTCCGTTGCCTCCCCAAGGGAAAGCGCGGAAGCACGTCTGAAATCTTTACATATCCTTTGACCAGTTCCAATAAAGTTATTCAGAAGAAAGTTCCATCTCTACAGATCTTTTCCATTTAGAATTGCTGTTCGAACAAAGCTCGCTCTTTTGTTGTGCAGGCAGCAGTGGTAAAATTACCTTCTTGTTGAGGTACACTACGTTTTAAGAGCCTCATTCATTCCCCACAGAATAGTAGCCATTTAAAGCCGTAGTTTAACCTCGTAATTTATTTGCACGAACAACGTCTATTGACCAGATGGGGGAATTATTTTACTGCTCTCCAGAAGGTTTTGGTCCGACATCTATCATGTTCCTTAAATTTGTAATTTGTCCATGACTCTCTGCGGGGAACTTAAAAGCGTTACGCCAGTTTGAGACGGGCAAATAAATATCAACTTTTGGCGACAAATATCCTAGTTCTTCAAGAACCATTGTACATCTTATTTATCTGCCTGGCATCAGTATTGTTAAAGTTTTCCATTTTATGGATCAGAGCACACAAGCAAAAGAGTGGTTATACCTTTTATCCGTGGTCTTTCTATATGGCTGTGTAGGTCTAAATTGGTGACCACCTGTCAGATAGAGGAAAGGTTGTTGCATTTTCTATGCTGCTGAAGAATGATGGATACAAGGGAGATAACCTTTGTAAGTGTGGGTGTATTTGAGTAATCAGGTATAGCGAAAAATAAACTGTATTTGAAGAGCCTCGGATCATTTGAAAGGTCATGATACGGGTAGGGAGATGGGAGTGGCGTAATTGTTATTGGTATGGAAAACTGAATCAGCAAACTGGGTTCAAGTTCAGGAAAGGGTGACACGTGAGTCAATTTCTCAGAATGAAGATATTTAATAGATCCTTTGAAAAATGAGAATGTTTGTTTGATCAACACTGCTGGGGAGCCATGTTTATATAACTAACTGTTTTGTTTTTCAATCCTCAAAACGGTCACATTGTAAACAACCAATTATCCCAACAAGAATAATTTGCACATCGTACCATGATATTTAATTCAAAGTTGAACATGAGACCCTTCAAAAGTCTTACATTAATTGCATAAACACCTACTTAGAAATAATTTACTCAAATGACCTGAATTTCTAAAGATTCTTTTACATCCTTAGTGTCTAAAGCTGTGAAGCTTCTAGTCTATATATTTATCCTCTCTAGACTATATATATATATATATATATATGTATATATATATATATATATATATACCCAAATATTACATTCTACCCCAAAATTTGGAGAATTTGAACAAGTTGTATAATCTGTTCATCTGTCAAGTTTGCCAGCATTTCTTGTGTCTCACTACATTTTGCACGTATCTCAAAACCATTCCATTAGATATCATTTTCTTCCAACTATGCTTTTCTTTAAGTCAGCTAATTCATGTTTCATGCATTTAGTTCCCTGAACATTTGGGTAACACCTTGTGGTCCTTCTTGCCCTGTTGGCTCTCCGAGCACATCAATTTTACTCCATTATAACTTCAACTTTCAGAAATCCTTCAAGCTGTGTCCACAATATATTAAAGTGGTTTTCAAGTGTTCTTTCTCCGAGGCATAAGAACAATCAAACTTCAGTTAACCTCAAGAAAACCATTGACCATATGACACAGGATTGGGACATCTAGCCCACAACACGGAGGTAATTGTTCAATGCACACACATATTTTGGTCTATTTAGAAATAGTCTTTATTTATTGGATATAATGGCTCTGTTACAATCTCAAATAATGATTTCTTTTTTACACTATTCTACTTTAAAGATAAAAATTCGGGCAACTCAAATCCTCGTGTAGATTTCATTTCCAGGAGTGTTATTCTACATCAAATCAAATTTTCTTAGGCAAAATAACATGATTGACACAGATTTATTTTCAAATTCGGTACGTTTATAGATCTTCATGAGACAAATTGAATGGTACCTGGTTTACATTTCTAGCCCAAAAGGTTCCAGAGATACCACACTCTGAACTTTAAATATATGGTATTATAAATACTGTATCCTGAAAACCATGTGAAATGAGAACTGCATATAAGTCTTCAGTAAGGCATAGTGAATATTGCTGTCAAGTTTGGGCACCTAAATTAAATGTCTATTAATTTATTCGTTATGCCATCACAGTGAAATTTATCAAGCCCGTTTTTAAAGCTACTGACACTGTTTTTATTACGAACATATTTCAATAACTTATTTCAGTAATTTATTGCTCTTTTGCTGAAAAAAAATAAAAAATCTGGCGATTTTTCTGGTTTACAAATTAAATTGTTTGGTCAGAAAGTTCATGAAAATCTTTTGCTCCAATTGTTCAATCCATTCAAGATTTTAAATGTCTCTATCAAGTCTTCTCTCATTCTAGTCTCCAACAATATGGTCTTACCTAGTTTTTCTTCATAAGACTCCTTCATGGTCAAGATTTTACATTCCATCAATGAGCTGAGTAGAGGCTCTTCGTTCTGCTCCCCAATCCAAGATAGTCCTCTAATTACCATGGCGTAACTTAATTCCCCACACTCAACAACAATATTCGATATTTTGTCTTACCAAAGACATATGCAGTTTTCATTTTGTATGGTTTTCAAGATACAATATTTCTTAAAAGCCATGCTAAAGAGGACTTCACCCTGGATATAAAAGTATATATATTGTCTTGAAAAATGACATCAAGATCCTTTTCTATGCCACAAGTATCCAAATTTGATTCCAAAAACTTGTTTTTCTGACAATATCTCTTATGTCTATCATAAATGCAGTGCCTGCAACTCTTAGCTATTTCTCCTATTTTTGACTTGCATGCTATCAGCATCAGTCTTTAAGTGTTGGGCATAGATCCAAGATTTGCCAGACCTCTCTATTATGGGCATCACAAAACCAGTACTTCCTCAATTTGTCTAATTTGTCATACCAGCTTATGTTTTGCCAGCCACACTTTTGCATATGATGTATGGGAATCTGTGTTGTGAGTCGTGATGTTCATCGGTGTCATTCTTGCAACTTAATCAGCCCTTTACCATTTCAATTTTCTGATGTATTTCATGATATCTCCTGTTTTTCCTCTAATATACTGTGTTGTCTTGTGATCTCTCCATGTGATATTGAGCATGATTCTCTTAATATTTCAATTCAAATGAAAAAAATTGAATTTCAATATCAATGGAAATAACAATTAAGATTATCTTCTGACCTTTTAAGTGATTTTTTTTTTAAATTTCTGTTGGCTTCAGAGGAGAGTTATGTATTCTGTTTGTTGAAGAGTTCCACTGTTAATTACAAGTGGTTCATGAATTTAAGAATTAAGATTGCAAAGTGATTTGAGTGTGGCTGATCTGGGGAGTTGATCTTTGTAGACCAAGCTCTAATCTTGATATAGACACACGTACATTTGCTGTGGGTTCAGAAGATTTTGTGAGTAATAAAAATTTGATTTGAACCAGTTTGGAGGCAACCTTACTTGAAGAAGCATGAAAATGAGAAATATCCCACTCTCTGGCAGCTGACTGATTCGATGTTATAAAATTTCAGTTTTATTGTCTGGATGAGTGAAAATGTGACTCGTAAACTGCCAATAAGTAATGCGTCGCTTTTGTAGCTCAACAGCGGGGAAGTAATTTGTGTCTTGCCTGTTGAACACTGTGTTCCCCAATCGGGTGGTATCATCCACCAGGCCAGCGATTTCCAAAGTGTGATCCATTGTGGCCTGGGGTTCTGTTGGATGTGCTGAAATTTTAATAATTTCATTCAATTAATGTCAAACATTCTTGTTAGATAGTGGTTGCATATGAATGACTGCAGATTTTCTACAACCTCATTGGAGATAGAAGCTACCGAATTGTGTTGTGATCAAATTGTAATATGCGTTTGAATAAAAAATAATGAGTTTATATAATACAAGTAGGTTATTGGTATGAATTAAAAAGTCAAGTATTTCAATCCAGATGTCTTTTTGGTCTTGGAACAAGCAGAAGCTATCAGATAAGAGATGCAATTATATCTTCACTTTGAAAATGTTTCTTTCCTATTCTAGTTAAACACCAGAAAGCACTCGGAGAATATGTTCCTCTGCCAACGCCATTGTCTCTAAAAAATATTCATCAGAGACATCCCTTTAAACCTTGATTCATTTCATCACTTGATTATTTTCCATAGACTGAGTAACTTGGTTATTACGTCCAAAAAGCTAGAAAAAAATTGTCTTATTTTGCAGTGTTATCTAAAGAAAATTACTTGATCCCTCCAAAATGTTATCAAATATTCTTTGGCCAATAGCCCACCATTCCACGTAATGTCTTTGAAATTCATTGAGATCTTTGGAGTTGTCGTGTGGACAAACCACCTGAGAGACATGGGTGAATACATAAGTTCTATCCAACTGACTGAACACAGAACCTCGTTTCAGGGGCATAGCTAGAGATTTTGGGACACCTCCAACATTTAGTGAGATCAGTAGAAATGCAGTAGGTGAACCACTGTTCGTTTGCCCTCCCTCTCTTAATGGCCTGGAAGGGATGTTTTGAAACCCTGTACCTACCCCTTGAGCTTCACCTTCTCAATCCCCTATAATAGCTGCCAGAGATCAACATATATGAAGCCAAATATTCATCCTGGCCTTATCATATTTTTTTTTTCCATCCCGAAACTTGTGATCAGACAATGCACCTGCCTCATACTTGTCATTATCAGTTAGCATTGACATCTTACGACAATATCGAAAAAAATATTAAACTCCTCTGTTCACTCCATCATTCTGAGGGTATTTTTCCTGCAATAAAACCTGTTGAAATCTACAGAGGAATTCAACATCTTCCCATGTCATTATAAGAAGACAATGTAGATAACTATTGACAGTTATGAAGCAGGTGCATTGCCTGATCACAATTCTCAGAGACAGAACAAGAACAAGTGGTAGCAAGTACAGGGATCAACTCAAGGCTTCGACCGTTCAGAAATTTGACATTCAATTGTGAAACCATCTGGCTGTGACCGGCCAACATGGAGAAAAATTTGCCATCACATAATGAAGAAATATGAGACCAAATGCCGATTGGATGCAGAAGCAGAACAGGAAACATGCAAGCAGCGACGACAAATACAAATAATCAACCCAAGCCTCACTGGACAATTTCCATGCATCATGTGCAGAGGAATATGCCTTATGAAGATGGGACTTCCAAGATTTTTTGGATCAGGGGTGGACTGAACTGTTGAGCAATCAAGCAGTGCATAAAAAGACCCAAGTAGCAAGGAGGCCAGTAACTTTTTTTTTGCCCACGAGCCCAGATCACTGTCAGTTTGCCCCCTATTTTTTGACCATGAGAATCGACAATGCTGATTGTTGCAGAATTTCTATTCTCCAAGGAAGCAAATGAAGAGCTTGGTTCTTTGATGCCATCAATTCTTCCAGTAGTTCTCCAAGAATTAATTATTGCGACAAAGGATTTCGGAAGTAGGAGCGGAATCCAAGTGGGATTCCCTACTCAACAATCAAATCAATAGTTACCATGATAATCAAGCTCGCCTCAGAACCAGATATTTCCTAATCTCCTTTCATCTTAATTGATTTCCAAGGAGTTACTAAGGATACCAGCAGATGCATTAATCAGAAAAGACAGTATAATTTGTTTAACCCGTTAACTGCAAATGACGGGAAATTCTGTCATTGCAGCTCCATGGATAACTCAATAAGATTTCCGTATAATTATGATTGATGACATCCTCCCTCTACTTCACGGAACTGGACTGTCAGTAAGGTTGAATTTAAGTGATATATTTATTTATGCATATATATTCCCTATCCACCAGAGTGCTCCATTCCATGTTGGAAGAGCTTTGCATAAGCTTACAATGATCCAGTTACCTCACTTAAAGAGTGCTCAAACCTGAATAGGGGAGCATATATATATATATATATATATATATTGAGAGTGCTCAACCCTGAATAGGGGAGCATTTATATATATATATATATATATATATATATATATATATATATATATATATATATATATATATATATATATAATATAATATATATAATATATATATATATATATATATAATATAATATATATAATATATATATATATATATATATAATATAATATATATATATATATATATAATATAATATATATAATATATATATATATATATATAATATAATATATA
>OY735236.1:4067454-4087454 GCA_963457665.1 Thysanoteuthis rhombus | reverse complement strand
ACCGGGAATAACCAACAGAAGACTACTTTCAAAAATGTTTTTAAGGCTAAATGATGTAACATGTGTGTGTGCGCATGTGTGTACACTTTGTTTGATTTTATATTAGAGCTTTGTACTTCTGTCCATCTATTTGTGTGCAGTGAAGTATGTTGCACTCGCTTAGCATAGAAAACTCAAATGGCAATGGGCTGGTCATGTTGCTAGAATGGCGGACAACCTGGATCTCCACAGATCATATGCAAAACTGTGAGCGGCAAAATATAAATCAGTGGGACAAAATAGATGAGTTCAGGAGGTGTTGGCTCTGCTCCCCGCTTCCCATGATAGAGATGTCTGGCGAATCCTGGGGGGAGGTCTATGTCCAATAATGGAAATTAAAAGGCTGATGATGATAGTTTTGAGAAAGGCCTATATCATTCAATGAGTATTTTGGACTTTTGAACTCCTTCTTGCTGATTGTGTTGTTATAGCAATGTTACGGCCTTCTCCAGAGGTACTCTCTGAATGTGATGATGGCAAACAGAATGTTTTTCCAATGGTAGCAATGCTGGATGAGATATGGATATCCAGGCCTAACATGAAAAGGAAAAGATGTCACCTGGATCCAGCATTGTAGTGTTACTACCAGTGGAAAAATTCTGTTCACCACCATCACATTCGTACTGTACACTTGAAGAAGGCTGTAGAATGGGTTGACTGAAACATCATGTTTAGAACACAAACATCATCATCATCAGTCTTTTAACGTCCGTCGTTGGACATAGACCTTCCCCAGGATTTGCCACACTACCCTATCATGGGCGTCACGGAGCCAGTACTTCCTGAACTTGTCTAGCTCGTCTCTCCATCTAATATTCTGTCGGCCTCGGTTGCACATGTGGTCTCGGGGAATCCATGTTGTGAGTCGCAATGTCCATGGATTGTCTGCCATTCTTGCAACATGGCCAGCCCACCGCCATTTGAAAACTCTTTTGATGGCAATTTTATATTTGTCTTTTGCTTCCCCCAACTACATTGTCTCTCACAAAACTGAATGTGTCTGTTGCTTCACGTTCATTTTCAGTCTCTGTAGCTATTCACTTTGTCCGACACCGCAGAAGAGAAAATTTTACAAACGTATTCTAACGAAAGAGAAAATGAGATGTTATTCACACCTTACATGCAAGGTTATCCATTGACTAAATGGACTTTTTCAAGAAACAAATATATCGTTAATTTTTTTACACCTCTGCAAAATACAGTGTGAGAAAATATTCCCCATCTTCAACTTGGCCCTACTTTTCTGTTTAATTCAGTTGGTGCAAGTCCTGACTTTTGGCTTCAAAAAGGGTTGCTGGCCACTCAAACCTTGCTACTTGGATCTCTTTGTGCTTTGAGCCCTTGGGCACTGCCCGATTGCCCTACTACTTAGACCACCCTTAGTCTGGAATGTCTTGGAGGTCTCATCTTTATAAGGCTTATCCCTCCACACACAATGCTTGGAAATTGCCAATCTTGGGATCGGAAAAATGTTGTCAATGATGAATTACCAACTCTGGAAAGAACCATATAGGACCCTTTCCTGTTTTGCATCCCCAAAATGGCTCTGAAGTTAAATGTCACTTTCGTTGTCCAGCTCCACTTTGGCTAGAACTCCAGGAAGAGTTGAAAAATACTGGGTGGTAAAAGAGTTGGAATATGGAGAAATAGGTTTTTCTTCCATGCACCTGCTCCCATACAACCTACTCAACTTGTAATCATCCGTATATACATCCAAAATATGTGGATATAATGAATTCATGTAAATATAAAAGTTACACTTCTAGATTTAAAAAATATTTGTGAATAGAGATATTTCCTTGGTCATACATGTATATAAGAGCTGTGTGAGTATAAAAATCACAATTGCACACTGAAAAAAAAAGTCCCCCCTAAATACCATAAATATTTCTCTTTGATGAACCTGTGTGTAAGGTTATAAGAGATTACATATGTGTACATATATATATGTACTCGTAAAACATACATACAAAACAATTTGCCAAATATTCTAAAAATGAAAGATGATAAATAAAATGTTTTTCCAACCTGCAACCACTTTGAGATATGACCTACCAGTCAGACCAACTTTCTTGCTTTCCCCTTCAGTTCATATAGCATTAGTTGGAGGTCATGAAGGTTCTCTGCAATTAAGATGTTGTCATCAGCAAATCAGAGGTCGCTTAGGTCATCGCTTCTTAACTCTTGAATTCATATTTTAAACATTCAAACCTTAAATCTAAGGGAATAACTTTTGATTGAAATCACTTCCTTGCACTTTTAGGTGATTTTTTTTCTCTTCTCTAATTCCTTCTCTAATCTTTTTTTTGTTAATTCTTTTCATTGTGTTTAGAAACAGTTTCAAGTAGTTCATGAATTAAAGAGTTTAATCTGTTCCTATGAATGGGGAACGTATTGTTTCAGATCGTTTCATGTTTGTTTCCCTCCCACGTTTTTTTTTTTTTTTTTTTTTTCCTTCAACTGGGTGATTGTTTTTCAAACTTAATTCAATCATCCGAGCATTCTTTCCCGATCGTGAAACACTGAAAGAACCATTTTGGTGCAAACTTACAAATTCCTTCTATGCTTATTGTTACCGTTTTGTCTGAGAGTAATCACATATTTATTTATTTGTTTCTGACAACAAATAACAGTAATCCCTCCCCCCTGCAACAGATCTTCTTTACCAACCTATGTACCTGTAGACAAAATGAATCCTTTTCAACAATATAAAACTGCTTTGTTTGCAAAGAATATTTTAGAATACTATAAAGAGAAATTGTCTGAAGAAAATGATTGAGAAATAAAAATACAGAATTGAATTGAAGATAAACAAAGATTTGCTGCTGCTTTTTCATTTTTTCTTTTTTGCTTCATTTTTCTTCTTTTCTTTTTCTCTTTCTCTTTTCTTTCTGTTTTTCTCTTTTCTTTCTGTTTTTCTCTTTTCTTTCTGTTTTTCTCTTTTCTTTCTGTTTTTCTCTTTTCTTTCTGTTTTTCTCTTTTCTTTCTGTTTTTCTCTTTTCTTTCTGTTTTTCTCTTTTCTTTCTGTTTTTCTCTTTTTCTTTCTCTTTCTCTTTTTCTTTCTCTTTTCTTTTTCTTTCTCTTTTCTTTTTCTTTCTCTTTTCTTTTTCTTTTTCTCTTTCTCTTTTTTTCTCTTTCTCTTTTCTGTTTTTCTCTTTTCTCTTTCTCTTTTCTGTTTTTCTCTTTTCTCTTTCTCTTTTCTCTTTCTCTTTTCTCTTTTCTCTTTTCTCTTTCTCTTTTCTCTTTTTCTCTTTTCTTTTTGTCTTTTTTCTCTTTTCCTTTTTCATCTCTTTTTCTTTCCTTTACTCTTTTTTCTCTTCCCTCTGTTTTCTCTTCCCTCTTTTTCTCTTCCCTGTCTCCTTTTTCTTTCTTCCTCTTTTCTTTTTTCTGTCTGTTTTTTCTTCACCATTTTGTCTTAATTTTATCCTCTCACCTTTCTCTCTCTCCCTGTGAGCCTTGCTTTGTACGGTTTCGATTCTATAGACAGAATTCTTTGCTATTTCTATGGGTTTTTTCCCTTTTGATGAGTTGAGACGGACTTTTTCTTTAGCTTTAGGAAATATGTTGAAAAGAAAAAAAATTCTATCTTTTTACCCCTCTCCCCCTCATACACACTTCCACATCTGAAATTATATTTGCATCTGGGGAAGTTGGGGCACGGCTGTCCTCCAATATATCTACCCCAATCCCCAATTAAAAGTGTCTGATATTGTCCTTTTACAAGTCAGTCAGTAGGCTCATCTTGAAAGAAATATATCTCATTTGAAATAGATTACAAAAAGTTAGTTGAATAAATGTGCAAAAATAGAATCTATATATTAAAAACCTCGTCTCATTACATTGTTGTGAAACTAATTTGTTCACTTCCAATTATTTGTAAAGAGTATATTCTGCCAGAATGTTTTTCTAAAAGAATATAATGAGAAAAGTGTTGCCTAGAGGCTTAGATTTCTTCAAAATACAATATACTACCAGAACATTGATCCAGAATTCAAAAAAAAAACCCCAGCTATTTTTGAAAGTGGCTTTATAGTAGTTTGCTGCTTTTGTCTTGATTTTTGTGGTCAGTGGCATTTGGTGCTTTGTATCTTGGGTGTGCTGTGTGTCAGGTGCTATGGATGCACGAAAAAGCAAAAATATTTTAATGTTTAAAAAAAGCAATGGAAAGTAGAAAGCTTTTTCGGTACAAGGATAGGAAAGTTGTCCCGATTGTAAACTTTCAAGCCCTTGCTCATTTGATGTTAGAAACGACGAACAAGTGAAAAAAAAAATAAAAAGAACTAATGAAAAAAAAAAAAATTGGACATCTGCAGGAAATAGTCTGTAATTTCCATTGATCCTTTTATTTCTACAAGTGGGACCACTTTCCCTACATTGTGCCAAGGCTTCAGCTGTCGATTGCTTTTTATAAACATTGAAATATCTTTGAGTTTCTTGTCTTCTATGGCACAGAGCACACCCAAGATAAAAAGCACCTATTTCCGATGTTTGTGGCAGGGTTGTTGTCTTCAAATGAAGGGGATTATTACTAATTAAACAGACCCTTATTTACTCTTCTTTGTTTATACTGTGTATATTTTATATCTTATCTGTTATTTTTAAAATCTTGAATGGGCTTAAATGAAACCTACTTTTAAAATGTATCATATTTCATCCGTAAGATATGGCTTCATTTTTACTTTTCAATGTTTAAATATTATGCCTTGGTTCTGAAATTATCCCGTGCTGAATTTTGTGTATTCGAATAGAGCTTCAGTTAGTTGACCAAAATCCCAAATAGTCAGGAATCCAGGACAGTGCCAGACTATTTTGATAGCTACTTACTCCCCTCCTCTCAATTGCCAACTTCAATTCTTAAAAAGAAATGTTTAGGGGTCAAATCAAAAATTAGACTGTTGCTCTGATATTCAATACTGAATTTTTTTATTTTAGTTACCAAAGATAAATAAAGAAAACAAAGATTATCAAATTTTTCCCCAGGAAGGTCAGTACCGCACCCCACTAAGATCTGCACCCTGGGCAACTGCCTAGTGGGCTTAATAGATAACGCTGGCCTCATGTGTGTTGAATCTCCATCTCCAGACGAATTCAGTCTTTGAGAAATAGAAATTTGGCAGTGCAAAAATTGCTAAGTTAGCAAGAACATGTTCAAACATTTTGGCTATTTTAAGCCCTTTTTGGTCATCCTTTTGGCCATTTTAGCATCTTTTTGATGTTTCTTGTCTATTTTTTTTTTAGCATTTTTAACACTTTTTTTTCAATTAAACTAGTGCAAAAGCGTTCTTTGTGTTGGCAACACTGAGTTTATCTTGGCTATTTTTTTCTGCTTAGATCCAGTGGCCCTGTAAGGAATGAGTGAATGTTTCTTCTCTATTGGAAAAAATATCTTGTTTCCTGTACTTTGAAGTCTGCTTTTGTGCAGTTTTTAACCAATACTAACCTTGTTTTCTCAAATTTTGCTTATAGATTTTCTTTTTCTTTATCTTTCAGGTAAGTTTCAGGAGAAATATTCAAAACTTTGGCTTACTGCTGTGCTTTGTTACAAGTAAGTGAAATAATGCTGCCACCATTTCCTTTTAAGATCTTCAGATAAGTATTTGTATCTGTTTATGTATATCTAGAGCTGGCTTGAGACATAAGCGAACTAAGCGTCAGCTTTGTGCCCAGTGTTGCCACCAGAAGGCCTGCAAGAGATGATGGGGGCCCCTAAATCAAATTCTGCTTTAGGGTCGAATGAAGGTTTGGTTCAGCTTTGTGTATAAGTGTAATACAGACACTGAGCTCTGTGTTTATTGTTTGCTATGTTCGACTCTTACAAGTACCATTTTTTTAGATCAAAATTCAGTCAAGTATCAGTGTGTGTGTGTGTATTACTAGTGGCTGTTTTGCTCAATGGTAAGAATAACGTTACGTTGAAGTGGTTACCCTATCAATCGCAGGTCTGATTCCTGCTGCGGCCCCATTTTCTTCAATTTTTCATTCTTTTTAAGTTGCATAGGCCAAATGATACACCCACTATGTTCTAACAGGAGACAATTTCAAATGCAGTTTACAAATAATATAACACAATTTATAAGTATTTCTGTCGGATTATATATATCCATATATATTTATAAATGTTTGTGTTGAAAGTAACAAATGGAGCAGAAATAGTGAGTAAATGAACAAGATGAGAATTTGTTGTTAAAGCATATATATATATATATATATATATATATATATATATATGAGTATGCAAGATCAATATGTTTATTTGGTTTGGTTCCTGTTTTGTTTGATTCCTGTTATAACTTGAAAGTTACATTGGATTTGTCCTTGTGAAATAGATTACCATAGTTAATAAAACATTTTGCAGGTTGTAAAATGAGATAGTTACAGAAATGTAAATGAAAGGAAAAAATGGTGTGAATGCTTTTGTCAAATTCGGCCTTAAATATTTTTGATAAAATAATATTCAACTTTTTTTGGTAATGAAATTATTCCTGTGCTAAAAATAAGCTCCTTCCGTATCATGTTTTTTGTTACAAGACATTTTTTTCCCAAGACTTCATATCTGATCACCCTTCGAAATAGTTTGAGTTGAGTTGAGACGTGAAATAAACTTAGAATACTTGAATTATAAGAAAAAAAATTACCTATTAGAATAGTTACATGCTCCTTAATGCCAATCCGTACATTAGTATAACTTATTTTTTACAGTTATGTACAAGTGATATATATATATATATATATATATATATATACAATCATCAGTCTTTCAACGTCCGTCGTTGGACATAGACCTTCCCCAGGATTCGCCACACTTCTCTATCATGGGCATCACGGAGCCAGTACTTTCTGAATTTGTCTAGCTCGTCTCTTCATCTAATATTCTGCCTGCTCCGGTTTTGCACGTGATCTTGGGAGATCCATGTCGTGAGTTGCAATGTCCATCGGTTGTCCGCCATTCGTACAATATGGCCAGCCCACTGCCATTTGAGATTTTTAATGGATTCTATGATATCCCTGACTCTTGTCTTTTCCCAGATGTACTGTGCTGTCTTGCGGTCTCTCCATGTGAGGCCCAGCATAATTTTTTCAAGTGCACGTTATAATTCTTAGTAAATTAGCCTATGCAAATTTCACCAACGGTAAATTCCATCAAAATATTTACGTTTGTTCTGTAATCCGTTGTCAAAGGAGACTTTGCATTCAATTTTCTTAATAAAATGAATTTAAAAGAATGTTTGAACCAACATAAAGAATCATAATAAAGATTATGATATATTTCTGTTATTATTTATTTAAAAGAACAACGAACAGTGTCTTTTTTAAATCAGAAAATGTATTGTATGTATTTCTAGGTTTTTTATATGAACAAAATGATATGAAGTATAGGCTAGACCTAGGCAGCCAAGAAGATCCAATGTACAGTTGATTATGAACAAAGAGATTGAAATTTTTGGGTGGATCCATGCACAGTTACTTCCCCTGACAATGGTATTGGCAGTGGTTTGAGCTCTCAGCTTTTATTTGCTATTCCAGTGCTCCTTAATCTAATCTCTGCTAAATTGGCAAATGTTCACGAACAGGAAGAGCGGGAAGTGGGAACCCAACAACAATGGCTTTATTGAATTTGTTTCTTTTGGGATCATGTGACTTGTTTTTGTTTTTCTTTTTCTTTTCTTTTTTTTTTTTTTTTTTTTTTTTTTTGATACCATTAAAAGAAATGATTTGAAAACACATCTGGTTGGTTGTTGATAAAAAAAAATTATCATGTGACCAGCATCTTCAAGCAGCCTGCTGTGTTGGGGGTGATCAGTTAAAAAAAAATATCATAAAAAAAGGGGAGATCGGTGAATAACTTACCTATCTCACCTTTTGTTAGATTTTTCAAAAAACAAGCAGGAGTTCTGCTGGGCACAAACTGAGGGACCAATTTTACATGAACTTTCATTGTGAATTGCCACCCTCAACCAAAAAAAAAATCAGTGGGGAGAAGGATTTATTTTCATTTTTTTCTCAGGACTCGATTGATAGTAAATGTTCAAATCTTGATCCATCTAGCTCCATTGCTGCACCCTGTACATGTGAAACATGTATAGATAGGCAGCCAGAGTGACTTTGAAACTGGAGAAACCTATGTTGACAGTTTTGGTTGACAGTGTCTCTCAACTGCAAGAAAGAAAAACAATGGCACCTGTTGTTGCTCGGACTTTTCTCTGGCTTTGTTAAATCAAATAATCACAGCTGTCAGGGGAAATTTCACACTTTTTCATGCTATTTGATTTCTTGTGTTTATTTTGTTTCTTTAAGCATTACCCCGTTTATTTCTGATTCGCTGTAGCGCTTTCTTTCTAATATTTCATCACAATAAAATATGACTTTTCATATATATATGCATACATAAATATATATATATATATATATATATATATATATATATATATATATATTTTGAACTATGGAGAGTGAGACAGAGTCAGGAGTGAAAGTGTGTAGAAACTAGGTTTATTAATCTGTAAATGTTTTCATTGATGGTCTAGATATGTTTTGGGAGGTATTCCCATCTTCAGTAGTATATGTTGTATGTGTGAGTACTATTTAATGGTTATAGGTTTGATGTGAAATATATATAAGTATATATATATATATATATATATATATATATATATGCACAAATCAGGAATACAATATAATATAATTTGATGTAATATCTGAATTATGATAGGTTTATTTCACATTATTTTGTGTAGCAAATCCTTTTTTTAAAAATATATATATATATATATATATAATTAATTGATCATTGGAAGGATCAGTTAATTGATAACAATAGAAAACTGATGCCCCATCATTTTGATCCTCCACTTCAAGTACCGAGACTCTAATATATATATATATATATATATATATATATATATATATATATATATATTTAATTTTAACTATAGGAAGTAGGACAGACTCAGGAGTGAAAGTGTATGGAAGATAGGTTTATCAATCCGTAAATGTTTTCATTGATGGTCTAGATATGTTTTGGGAGTTATTCCCATCTTCAGTTGTGTGTGCTGTGTGTACCTTTAGAGGTTATAACTTTGGTGTGGAACATAAATCCATCACCAGGAGCTCTGCTTTGTGAGTAAAAAATGGTATCCCATCTGCTCGGGTCATCCTGTTGTGTGAGACAAAGTTCAGTCTGTGGTGTTAGCAGCAGTAGTTGGTCTTTTAGAGAACATGGGTTGTCAGGGTAGGATGGAAGGGCTTTGGTGTTAGATTGTGTGGGTAGGTTAGGGATTGTATAAATGAAGGGGTGATGAGGTTAAGGAACTACATATATTTATACACACTTGTATATATCTACATCAACATTGTGGTTTTCTTGGTTAGCTGGTCTATTGGGGTCATGGGGGGGGGTTCTGAAAAAAAATCTCCCTGTACAGTTTCAAACCTCACACTATTCCCACTAAATGATTTTAGAATTTTTTTCTTGTAAAAAAGCAAAACAAAAACATAGCTATGCAAACATGGGAGAGACCATACATGCATGAAAGACAAGGTTATCAACTTCCTACGAAATGAAGAACATATTCATGATTTCCCAACCTCATATAAATAGATCAATTTAATCCATGTGTGTGCGAGAACTCCTTGTCTAAAAAGTTATATGAATAAAAAATAGATCTTTCATTTAAAATCATATTAAAAAAACTACCTGCTCAAGATTTGGACTAATAAGCACTTCTCTGAAAGAAGAAAAAAAAGTATTCTTGGATGGCACCTAGCTGTGTACTCATGCAGATTTTCAAGGTTGTAGCCCTCCAAAATATGAACTAGAGCATCCTCAAAGAGAGAGAGAGAAAGAGAGAGACCCACAACCACACATGGATGAAAAAAGAGAGAGACCCACACCCACACATAGATGAAAAAAGAGAGAGACCCACACCCACACATAGATGAAAAAAGAGAGAGACCCACACCCACACATAGATAAAAAAAGAGAGAGACCCACACCCACACATAGATGAAAAAAGAGAGAGACCCACACCCACACATAGATGAAAAAAGAGAGAGACCCACACCCACACATAGATGAAAAAAGAGAGAGACCCACACCCACACATAGATGAAAAAAGAGAGAGACCCACACCCACACATAGATGAAAAAAGAGAGAAGGATCTCTACCTCACTTGGCTGGTTGATAGGTTGGGCAATTTGTACGGATACACTGATTCGATGGATTCACCTGCAAGTCTTTAATTTGAGGCTTATAAAAGAGAAGATTGTATTTGATTTTCTAAGCCTTTTGCTTATGCATAAATCAACTTTGCTGTTTAGGTAATTTTTCAAGAGAGTAAATTCACTCGATTAAATTCTCTATTCAATTCCTTCCTAATGTCGAAAAACATCTGCCTATTGCCTGTTTTCAATGTCTCTCAAAATTAAACAATGAATATGCAGGTCTGTTTGGTTACTCAGTTGAAACTTTCACGCGACCAATATCTTTTGGCAGCATAACGTGTTGGTGATCAATTAAAAAAATTGGGGAAGGAATGATCGATGAATAAGTTACTTCTATCACCTTTCTGGGCAGTGATTGCTAAAAAAGTCTCGATCTTCAAAAAAAAGTGGTGGACGCGAACTAAGGGATCAGTTTATCATAAGCCTACATTGCAAATTGAACCCTCAAACAAAAAATCTACCTGGGCAGAAAATTGAACATCATGTGGAGGGAATATTAAGATTTTCAGCCCTCTAGCTACATTGGTGCAGGCTGTATGCATGATACATGCATAACCAGCCAGACCCGCTTAAAAACTGAGAGGAAATTATATTGACAGATTTGGTTGAGGGTTTCTAATATGATATATATTTTTAGATTTCTTATCTCATACAAGTTGCAATTCTGCCTCATGTCGTGCGTAATTAAAGTGAAGTGTTTCACACCTGCTGACATTCATTGTGAATCTGCTTTTCTGCATACATCACCTGTCTGCACATATACGTGTGGATCGTAGATTGAAACCAACTTTATGTCACATTCTGTCCACGTAGGGATGTAGCTAAACATGGATGTTAAATCTCTATCTTCAGATGGAATTCCATCTTTGACAAATACAAATTCGGTGGTGTAGAGATCGCTAAATTAGCACTGGAGTGCTTGAACATTTTAGCCATTTTTAGCACCTTTTTAGTGTTTTTTGGCTCTGTTTTTCCCCACCCGCTTACTGCTTTTTAGCAGTGAAACTAAGCTGATATATTTTTCGAATTGGCAACACTGGGTTTCTGTATTGGCAATTTTTTCAGCTTACATCGTGGTTAAATGACTGAATCTTGCGATTCACCAAAGCAAATCATCAATGATGTTATATAGTTAGCTGGAAATGTTTAGCCAATTTTAGCCATTTTTATATCAGGTTTAACTACTAATAGCTAACGATTACTTGGCTACACTGTAAAAAAAAAAAAAACAAATGCTGGATATATCATCTATTGATGACATCACACTTCTTACAACATAATAGCAGCTGGTATATACATCACAAAACCCCTCCTTCCTCTTTCTGTTGTTCAACAAAACTGTAACAGACTGACCAACTAATAGCAACGTGTGGACACTATTTAAAAAGAGGACTGGTTTGTGATCAGTTGGAAGTAAAAATTCTGAAGTTCTTCATGATATACGTGAAAATCGAATCACCGTTGTCCCAGAAATTGCCCGACTAACCAGATACAGATTCCTCTCTCTTTGCTTGTGTCTCTCTGTATGTCCCTGTGCATTCCTGGTCACATTTTGTAGGGCTACAACCTTGGAAATTTTCATATGTACACCACTGGGCCCCATTTAATAACATTTTTTTCTTCAATCCAAAAAAAACGTTTGAGGGGGGGGTTCTATGGTTGTTTTGGACCAACAATAAATTCAGACAAAATATCTATTTTTTGTTGACAATTTTTCAGATTACCAGAACCCGTACACACCCAGGTTGTGGTGATTCTTTAATGTGAGGTACAGAGTCTCGTTTATAATTCTATCTCAGTTCTCCGCCATTGGCCTAGGTTAAGTGAACTGTGCCAGTGTGGAAAAGATTATAAAAATATTGACAGACAATTTGATAAAAATTTGTGACAAACTTGAAAAAAAGTAACCATTAAAAACGATCATTGCAAGAGATTCAAGACGCACAGACATACACACTCGTAGTATGGATAATCTCCGAGTCTACACACTTATACTAATAGGTATGCTTCTCCTGAACACTGACGTAGACATTACTGAAATGAATAGAGGCACCTGTTTGTGATATAAGTATACTTGATAAGTAACAAAGAGGTGAAGTTAGAACTCACTGAAAGTAGATAATATTCCAAGTCTTCCTTTCCTCGGGTCTTATCAAACTGAGCATCTCATTCCTTTCATCTATGCCATTATTCTCCTCGTATCTTCGCCATTCTTTCCTGATAATTTTTTTTCTCAAGTTTTCTGGTTTAAAGTTATGACTTATCATTAAAGATTTCTATCATTCATCGTTATCTGCTTTCGAAAGCCTCCCTTAAAGGCCTACGGTTTTGTTTTTTTTCCACTTGTGTGTGAATGTTGATAAGTAAAGAAGTCAGGCAGTTAATCTTATCTTCGTCTTTCTTTCTCAGATGGTCTTTTAGTTTTTGGCAGAAGGCTAGAAAGTAATAAGCAGAAAGCAATCGCCCACTCCTAACAAACAAAAAGCAGGTTTTTTAAAATTTTTTCCTGAACCAATTTTGCTAGTTTTGAAGGTTTTACTGAGTTTGGATTTTTTTTCTATTTTTTAAAAGCTTTCATCTGACAGACAGTAAAACAAAATTTTGAAAAAATTATCATTAAAAGATGCTGGGATCTTTTCATTACCAATATATTATGCGGTTTCTTATGTCAGATGTTGCGGCTGAGTTTAACTCTTTTAGATGCACTAGCATCCATAGTGGCTGTCACCATCACTGACTGACACTCTGACAAATCGACATAACAAAAGCCTTGCACCATCTCCACAATGCGCTCTATCCTACTCTTTCTATGAATAAAATGTCTATATCTGGTGTCGTTTAAGTGAGGAAGTTGAAGTAAAGAATGATGTCACTGTAATTCCAACAGAAAGTTAACAGATATATCTTTTTTTTTGGTTCACATACCATACTTTTTTCATTTCCATAGTCTATTTTCTGAACGCTTCAATAAATTGCTTTTACTTCGAGAGCAAGTAATATTTTTCATAAATTGATATTTTCATGTAATTTATAGAAATAGAATTAGCACTTTTAATAAATCAATACTTTATATAATTCATAATGGTAGAATAAGTATTTTTAATAAATTAATATTTCGATAAAATAAATGTTTAGATTAAAGTCACATTCAATTTTACTAATAGTACATCCGTTCCTCACATAAGTGAATCCCCATAGTGTGCATATGTATCTGAATTAATCATCTAAAATTATCCAAGAAATATCAGCTCAAGATTTTGACGTTGTTTGTCCAAAATGATCGTAGAGACCCCAAAAAGCAGTTTTTAGACGGTGAATAGTGGTGTACTCATGCAAATTTTCAAGAATGTTGTTTCGAAAATATATTCCAGAGCACCTGGAGAGACACACACACACACACACACAAAGACGTGCAAAGCAAGAAGTTTCTGTAGTACAAATAGCTATTTGTTTGGGCTTTCAGGCTAGTTGTGTCACCTATGAGTTGGTGTATGGCTGATTAGGATCTCTTACTGTGGTTATTTGGTAGTTTTGATATAACTTCCTGATTTTGAACTAAGTCCAAAAGTGCTCTCTTTCTCAGGGGATTTTATTTACTTTTATTCAAAAACTGTCAACCAAAACTATCTACATAGGTTTCCTCAGTTTTCAAGTAGGACTGGCTGGCTATGTATATATCCAATGTATAGGCTGCACCAATCGAGCTAGAGGGCTGAAATTTTCAACATTTACTCATTATATCTAGGGGAAACTTTTTTAGTGTTTTGAAAATCTCCTCTCCCCATAGATTTTTAGTCAGGATTCAGTTTGCAATGTAAGCTTATGATAAATTGTTCTCCTCTCCAAAGGTGGGAGATGTAACTCATTCATTGATCATCCCTTTTTCAATTTTTTTTTAATTGATCACTACTAACATGGCATGCTGCCAGAAGATATTCGACAGTTTGTAGTGAGTGACTAACCAGACTTGTTTATTATTAATTTTTTTACTGCCTTTTTTTCTCTTGTAACAAAACAAGATAGTCTTTTTTTTTTTCTTATAGTTATTCACTCCGACTTCGATTTCAAACTTGTTGTAAAAATCCTTTCTTTCTGCTGTGAGTTTTGAACTTTTACTAATTATTGTGTTCCGAAAAAGCACACAATGAAAATTCAAAATAAGTTTGTTTTTTTTTTTTGAAAGGAATTTAATGAGACCAATGTGGGAAGCGTTTGTTCTTGTGGTCACATAACTGAAGTGTAAGAACTCAAATTCCATGGCTAAGTTTTAGCGTATCTGTAGTTTCTACAGTTGAAATTCCAGCTCGAAATCTCTATGCAGTAAAAAGTTATTCTACTTTTTCATTGTTCATTTTTTTTTTTTTTGGAACTGACAGTATATAGAATAAATTCATTTGTTCGAGAGGCAGTTGGTATCATCAACTGTTTATTGGACACCATAAGAACACTCCTCCTACATCGGCCTGCTCATTGAATTCTTTGCAAAGATCTCTAGAGTTTTGAATAATGGATCTTCCCTTTGGATACTGAATACCTTAACATTGTTGTAACAGTATTTCTCGACCGTCTAAATCTGTGATTCTCAAACTGTGTGCTGCATTACAATAGTGTGCTGCGACTATCTCCCAAGTGTGCTGTGTAATTTTTTTTTCTCCAAATTCTCACACCTGCGTCTCGAGCCTTGAACGTGTCCAGTATACGTATTATATCTATCTCTCATCTGTCACAGAGTTGCCAAAATGTGGTTTTATCACTTGATTTAGTGAAATTTGAATTTTTTCCAACAACATGTGAAACGAGAAAGGGGTGATGAGTGTGTATCTCAGTACATTGATATAAACCTTTGGTTCATTGAATACTGCGACGTTTTCATCTGATTTATATAACAGGTTTGGTTGATCGCTCAATAGAAACTGTCATGTGACCAACATCTTTTGGTAGCATGCCGTGTCGCGGGTAATCAATTGAAAAATTTGGAAAAAGGGGTAACCAATGGATTAGTCACTTCTCTCGCTTTTTGTTGGGCAGTGACCACTAAAAGAGTCTGAATTTTCGAATAACAAGCACTGACGCTGTCGGACACAAACTAAAGAATCAATTTAGCATAAACTTACATTGCTAACTGAATTCCCTTTAAAAACTTATTGATAAGGAGGAGGTTAGAAAACTTGTTTTTCTTCCTTCCTACCCATAATAATGAGTAAATGATGAAAATTTTAGCCCTTTAGCTCCATTTGCATGATCTGTAAGTTCTGTACATACATACATACATACATACATACATACATAATCAGCCAGACCAACTTGAAAACTGAAAAAACTCATCTTGACAGTTACAGACAGCTTTGGTTGATGGTTTTTAATATGTACGAACTTCCATACACAAATTATGGCCTAATATAAACATTCATTCATATATATATATATATATATATATATATATATATATATATATATATATATTTTAATGAAACAAACAGTTGGTGTGCCATGCGAGTTGAATATATTTCTTTGTGTTTTGTTATGCAATAAAGTTTGAGAATCAACGTGCTAAATGCATGCGGAACTTTGAATATTTGTCATTTGGTCAAATACGAAACTATTTGGGCTTCTGGCTCAGAAATAAGGGTTCCATCTTGTCGACATGAATGCAAATGGTGACACTTGAACCTGCACGCTGGTATTACTGGGGTTGATGCAATCATAAATTGCATTGGAAATTCGTGCACCTCATTCGAACAAGTAGATTGCATTGCGGATGCCGAAGTGCAGTGACCATATTCTGACATTTCTCGAACATTCGCTATTAATTCGTATTGTCGGTGTATTCAATCTTGTGGATTACTTCTGTTGATTGAAGGAGCAGGCAAGAGAGAGAGAGGGGAGAGTGGAAAGGGAATGAAAGAACGAGGAACAAAAAGTCACGGATAGATAAATATTGTGCCGTATATGAACTGACTAAAACAAATAGATAGATACAAAACGTAGATATGTTTCTGGCCAAGTTTTCTTATTGCCGATTGTAAGAGTTAAAGCAATAATGTTTGAACAGGGGCAGAAAAGGAGGAGTATTTTGGCCTTGAAGGAGGAGTATTTCTGCCTCAAAGTCAATTTCATTTCCATCAGGCATATCTAAATTCATACGTGATTTAGTTATTTTTCTTGTCTGAATTTCTGAGATGGATAATTATTGTATCAATGCCTCGCATAAATGAATCACCATAGCCCACACATGCACCAGATAGCCCACACATGCACCAGAATGAATCATCTGAAAAAAAAAAGAAAAAAAAAGATCTTTTATCTAAAATTATTAGCACAAGATTTGGGCATTGATGGTCCCGGATTACCATAGAGACCCGTAAAAGCAGCTTTTATTTTCTTTTTTCCTTTTTTTTTTTTTCTTTTTTTTTTTTTTTTTTTTTTTTTTTAAGAAAAAAAAAATATCTCCAGATGGTGCTTAATGGTGTGCTCATGCGAATTTTCTAGGTTTTAGGTCTCAAAATATGACCATGTTTGTCTGGGAACCCACATACATGAGCAGATAGAGAAGAATCTGTTGCCCACATGGCTGGTTGGTCATGCGGGTCATTTTTGGGGCTACCCTGATTCAATACACTGATTTATTCCGACAAGCGCCCTCATCTTGTTTGTTATAGCCATGTCCCAGTTGATGCACCCTCTGGCCTTCTTTTGGTATCTGATGTAGTTGGAAACCTCGGAGGAATTTCAAACCGAAGTAGAAGTTTGCCGCCAATATTCTATGCGTGTTGCAATCTCTGTTTTGCTTTGCATGAATCATTCTCTGCATGTTTTGGTTGCCTTGCATTTAGATCTTCTGACTCCTCATGGTCCCTGGGGAATGCATGCAAGAGGATGTCTTCATAATGAAAAGGACACCAATGCCCTCCTCTGTGCATCAGAGCATTCGGATAGTACGCCTTAAGGAGGCCGTAGAATGGATCGTCTGAAACTTTGAGTTAGAAACAGAAACAACCAGGAGGTCAATCGTCCTGAAAAATACTTTGATTGTTAATGACCCTTCTTAAAACAAATAACATGGTCAGCAATGCCGTTTTTGTGATCATGAACATATTGGTGAAGCTTTCTCAGAGATTGATTTTTTTTTTTTTTTCTGTTCATCGAGGAAGGTACAGGCCATCTCTGATATAACGCGATTTGTTATAGTGAAGCTCACGATATAAGGTGAGTGGCTAGTGGACCCCAACGTTTTCAATCAATTCATCACACACCCGTCCAGTAAAAAGTGAATACCAGTAAAAAATTTTCCCATCGGATCCATAAGCTCGATATTCCAGGCTAAGCGCTGTTTAACTGCATTGTGAGCCTATTTGATGACCGAAGTGACACGATTCCGAACCGACCCCACCGAGAAATTAATTTCACTCATGCATACCAACTTGAAAAATGAAACGAATCAGACAAAAATATTTCAGTAGTTAATGAGAAAAATTTTTTTTTGCCTATTTGAGTGCCCCCCTCCCACCTATTTATTTGTTTGAATCTCATTTGCTCGTTATGCGATAGACGATGTTTGTTTGCTGTCTTTCATCTATCACCCACCCTTGAATATTGCCCATATCTAACCCGCAGTTATCGCTGCTCTGTTATAATGTGGTCTCCTTTCTTTGAACTCAACACCTGCATCACGGAAGGAATACCTGTATAAGAAATCAAACTCTGAGATAGCATATATTCTTGGTATAATTGGAATATATCACATTATATGATAGGCATTCCTCAAACCGTTTGTAGTGCAAGCAAATAAGACCGACTGTAAGATCCAGGTGTCAGATGGTACCCTTGACCGTTGATGGAGTCACATGACCAGTCCCTGGGATGACACTATGGAGTAAGCACCAGCAAATAATTGTCTTTTTATATAGAAACATTAAGTTGGGGTTATATAAAACAATTGTACCGCACAATTATCCTCTGGAGACAATAAGGTTTTAAATTCCAAACCCCTTCGTCCTCGGTAAGAAGGCCTGATTCAGTGGGGAGGGGGTGTCAAATGCCCCGTTTCCTTGTCCTTTACCGAACACCATGCATCAATTATAAGTGAGAAAAAGTAAGACTAGTAATCAGATATCTACTATTGTTTATTCTGTTGCAAGGATGTCAGACGACTGCTGGACATCACCTCTCACAACTCGGATCGCCAGAGATCAGGTGCTAGGCTATGGCTGACAGAAAATGAGATGGCATGACAAGCTAGATAAAATCAGGTCGTACTGGCTCCGCAATGCCCATGATAGAGAGGTCTGGCGAATCTTGAGGAAGGTCTGTGTCCAATGACGAACGCTAAGAGACTGATGATGATGATGCTTGTTGATTCAATTTCTTACAGAATGTAAAGAATAATTTGTTTGCTATCACAGAGGGGATAATTCATTTGGCTTCGCAAGTCAACAGTCCAGTGCCACGGGTGAGGTAACTCATTTTACAATAGTGTGCTATTCTTTTATGTTCTAGGTATCAATTTACATGGTAATTCATCATGCTATAATGATCTCATTTTTTTTTAATGATTTAGTAAAAGAACATCTTTAATCAGGTATACCACTATTAAAAGACCTATGTATATTTATTTGCTGGTAGTTTAAATCAAAGCTATAACTTGAGGTAAGAATTGAACTTCTCTTACCTCAAGAACCTTGGGAATAATGTTTATTTTAGGTGTGTATATATATCAAATTGAAAGTTATGTTAGGAAATGGCTGTTTGCCAATGAAATGAAAAACAGCCAGGTTGTTCATCTATCATGATAAGAATGTTTTGGTTTCACTGATTTTCTCTCAAAGTTGGCAAGTGTTTGGTAGAGCAAGCTCAACCTTCAAGAACAAGAAAATCCCATTAGTCTTGAAAAGAAGGGTATACAACCAGTGCATCCACCCCATAGTCACCTATGACATTGAGCTGAAATATGAAACCTAACCGGAAGATTGGCCCTCAAACTAAGAACCATATAAAATACACAAGTGAGCATCATACTGAATATCACACGAAGGCATCACAAGACAACACAGTATATTAGAGAAGAAAAATGGGAGTCTGGGATATCATAGAATCCTGAAATGACTATAGGTTGCTTATGTTGCAAATACAACAGACCACCGCTGGACATCATGATTTACTTGGATCCCCAGAGATCATATGCAAAACTATGGCCAGCAAAAAAATAAAATGGCATGATGAACTGGTAAGTTCAGAAAGTACTGGCTTTGCAATGCCCATGATAGAGAGGTCTGATGTATCGTGGGGAAAATTCTATGTCCAATGACAAAGGCTAAAAGGTTGATGATTTTGGTTTTACTGATTTTTAGCTCCCAACCAGATAAATTTCTCCAAGACTAGAGCTTCATAATTCCCCCGTGTGTGTGTGTGTGTATATATATATATATATATATATATATATATATATATAATTGTTATGTAATCCACAGACTGCTGTTTTGATGTATTACATCTCTTCAGGGTGGCTATAGACTTTATCCCATCCAGTACCACGAGGCAGAATTGGAACCCTCACATCGAACCCAGAGGCCGATATCCTACCTCTTGACTATGGAACTGGGTGGTCAGTAAGGCTGAATTTAAGCGATATATTCATTTACGCAGAAACTCCTCATCCACCAGAGTGCTTTATTCCTATGGAAGAGCATTGCATAAGCTTACAATGGATGAGTTACCTCACTTAAAGAGTGCTCAACCCTGA
>OY735236.1:3924954-4062454 GCA_963457665.1 Thysanoteuthis rhombus | reverse complement strand
TTTCTCTATAAGTTTAACCAATTACATTTATTTTCTAATGAGGAGCACTTGGTTCAAAGGGGAGGTAATTTCATTCAGGGGAGGAATTGGAGAATAATTTCAGGCAGGGAAAGGGAAGTATGATGATGAAAAAAATACTAGATGACGATTCAGAATTAAAGAGGATTGGAGGAGACCAGGGATCACAAGAGGAGGAATGTCACCTGGAGCTCTGAGGATCACTACTCTAGTCATTGTTTTTTGTCGTTATTGTTAGCTATAAACATGAAGGGGACTCTCCACAAGAATAGTTTTCTCAGAGTTATGCGTTATTTTGAAGTTGTAAAAAATGTACAGATATCATTTTAATTGGCTTTCGACAATGAGAAATCATTGTTGAATGTTATCTCGCACACAGCTAAAATATGCCTCAGATGGTCAACCAGGAAGTATTATAAGCGGAATATAAGTTTTATTTGTGATGTGAAGTTAGTCTATTCTTGGTATTCAGGTATGAATTGTTACCTAGTAATGTTCATTGTGAATGCCGAAATAATAAGAAATAAAGTAACTTGCAGATGGTTTAGGAATAATGACTTCCTGCTGAAAAGAAGGAAAAATAGAGAGAAAAAAAACTCGGGTAAAAAGGATAAAAAGCAAAGAATTTAGTTTCTATCCTAATTATGTGAGAATAACCGTGTGTGTCTCTTCAAAAGACAGACTGGTGAAAGAAAAAAAAACTGGAACAGTTTGTTGTCGTGGTTTTGGAAAAATTATTTGGATGCAGCTTTTTAGATATGTATTTTCATAATTTTATTGGGAGGTTATTTTTTTTTGTTGTTGTTGTTGTTACAGAGGCGTCCTTTTGTTGTAATCTAGTTAGAAGTTGTAGTCGAATCAAAAACTGTATGGAAAGTAAATAAACAAAATCATGCACACAAGCACATGCATGTTATATATATATATATATATATATATATATATATATTCATGCAATTAGATAGTCATAACCATATTTACAATTATGTTTGGGTATGTGAGTATATATATATATATATATATATATATATATATATATATATGTGTGTGTGCGTGTGCATATATATAGTATGAGTATGTTTTTGAGTTAGTATATTTGTACATTCACGCACTCATATATATATATATATATATATATATATATATATATCTCATGTCCTTAAGCACTGACTACCAATTAGTAGTCTTTATATATGCCAGCATATTTATTCACACTGATTATTCAAATATATATATATATATTTATAAATATAAAATCTCTCTCTATAAATGAGATATATATATATATATATACGCACACACACAAATGCTTCATTGTGTGATTGGATATATATATATTCAAATGTGCACATACATACATTTGTGCGTGTGTATATATATATATATATATATATATATATATTCAGATGTGCACATGCATGCTTCTTATAGTGTGTGTATATATATATATATATATATAGGTATACTTTTATTTAAATATATATATATATATATATATATATATATACACACACACACATCTCAGTCGTTCCAAGAGTTTCCCTAATTGGATTTATAAAGTCAACTCAAGACAGCTGCCTATCAAAAACCTAACCTTACAAACTGCAACTCCAAGATGTTCTTGCCTTTTCTTTTTTGAAGACTTCTATTTCCAGTGTGATTTTAGGGTCATATTTTGAAAATATTCTTTTACGCAAATAAACGTAATGTTGTCATGTAATATTTGGAATTCTCAAGTGACTTTTTGCTCTCCCAAGACTAAAATCGGATTACTCACTGACAAAATCTTATTTGAAGATGATCGGTAAAAAAAAAAAACTACAGGGCTCAACATAGAATTTCAAATAAAGACGGAATGAGAAAAATAATACCAGCATTCCAAGGAAAATTATGAATCACCGCCATCTATGTATGCTGCTTTTTAGCTCGTAAATTAGGAATTGGTGCTGGTACCTTGATAAAATTTCTATCAGTCTAGTTAGAATCATAAATTCTAGTCTGTTTAGTCGTTTGAAAGGGTGATCAATTGAAAAAATGAATAAGTAACTTTTTCTTGTTCCTTTGGGTCTGTGATCACTAAAAAGTACAAATCTTTAACTAAAACGCGCAAGTGCTACTGGATACCAGAGATCAATTTTAGCGCAAACTTTCATTGTAAATGTTTTTTTTTATTGTTTAATTTCTCCTTCACCTCAGGTTTTTAGTGTTGGGTTCAGTTTGCATTGTAAGTTTATGCTTAATCAGACCCAAGTTTGCTCCTGCTTTTTTAATGAAAATTCAGACTGTTCAGTGATTGTCAAGCAAAAGACAAGAGGGGTATCTTATCCATTGATCACCCCTCTTTCAATTTTTTCAATTGATCACCCCTTGCACAGCAGGCTGCTAAAAAATGTTAGTCATATGATGGTTCCTATTGAGTGTCTTGACTAAACTTGTCTAGTACTTGTTGTTGAGAACATAAATCCTTGGTCCAGTCTGCCATGAATAACAACTGGGCTTTTTCACTTCTGCTGTCGAATTTGTGAGAGATGTTCCTTTGAATCCGTCTGTCTGTTTCTACACACTATATCTCTTGAAGTTCTCAATGAATTTCAATGACATTTTGTGGAAGGTTGGCCCATGGGGTCGGCAATAATTGATTAAATTTCACTTTGGGCCACGGAATTTTCACAGTTACTTCCCCTGCATTGTAGCTGTATAGTCACACAATGAATTCAAATGAAATTTTCTGGAAAGTTAGCCCATGGGATTTGGTAAAATTGGTTAAATTTTGGGGTGGATCCTGGAATATCTTATTCGGAATTTTTTTTTTTTTCACTTTCATGTATTAATTCATGTTTTTCCATGCAATATGCAATATTTCCAAAAGTTCTCAATTAATTTTATTGACATTCTGTAGGAGTTTGGGACATGGACTTGGAAAGATTTGATTTAATTTTGTGGTTGCTTGAAGAATTATCTTTACAATCACCTCCCCTGCACTGCAAGTATATATAAATTGATTTTCATTCAGTTGTTAGTTTAAAAAAATGGTGTCGGCAGAGGTATGCACTCTCTGAGTGTTTTCAAACGTATGTATGTATGTTTTGTGTTCTCTCTCTCTCTCTCTCTCTCTCTTCTCAAATATCCATCTCCCCAGCTTTGCGGATTATCAAGCACTTTTCCAATGTTCTTTTTGATGAATTGAAAAAATCCAGCTCGTCCTGGTGAAATGTGTTTGGGGTTCTTTTTTCTCTCACAAATTGACCCTTGTGTTTTCTGAAGATTATTGTTGCCCAATAACAATATTCTAACCAGATCTCAAATGCCACTTTCTGTTGCCAGCAATCTCTATAAACTTGTTCCCTCACCAATGCGACATAATCTGGCATTTTCGCAATTGGCATCTTGCATTTGCGTAATCTAGAATCTGTCAGTGCCGCCATTGGCTTTTATATTTATTCCATTGTCCAGATTTATTTATCTCTTATGCTGTCGTTTCAGCCTGTCATGACGCAAGAAACCTACTTTGTGCATATTGTCTTATGATGGTGTTTTCTTTTCGAGCTTTTTTTTTTTTTTTTCTTCTGGTTTAATACATGGGAAAATATTCCAGATGAACCTGCCTTTCTTGTTAGGAACCGTCAACCTGGCTACATGCGTAATTATTATGCATACAGGCCACTCCAATGGAGCTAGAGGACTAAAAATCTAAACATTTACTCTTATTTATGTCTGGAAAAAAAAACGTGTTTTTATATTTTTTTCGTTTCTTCAAATTTCACTTTAAATGGGGGGGGGCTTACAATGTCAGATTATGCTAAATTGGTTCCTTTAGTTTATGCCGAGCAGTCTTCATGTCTGTTTCTTAGGAAATCAAAACCTTTTTTCTATAATGATCACTGCCCTACAAAAGGTGAAGGAAAAGAAACTTATTTATTGATCAGCTTTTTTTCCAATTTTTTGATTGATCACCCTCAACACAACATGCTGTCAAAGGACGTTGGTCACATGACGGTTTCTATGGAGTGGCCAACAGACCTGTTGAACACTGAATTACCTTGGATCTTGTATTTAAGGAATACGTGGTTGCATCTGCTCTTGTTATAAAAATCTTCAGAAAAATATGTCCTACACTGTTTTCGTCTTTTTTTCCTTCACTCCAAATGTTATATCCTGCGAATACTTGCTCATCCTAGTTGTCATAAAATCTCTGGGATTCTTGGTGTCATAAAATCCCTGGGAAAGGCACGAAACACTTGTTACATTTGGCTTTTTTATTGTTTACCGCTACTAACAAATTTGGATGAGATGTGTGTATTCACATGTGTTCATCTGCCCACACAATATCTCCAGAAGTTCTCTATGAAATTTGTTGACTTTTTGTCGAAGGATGGGCCATGGGCTGAAGAAAGATTTGTTAAATCTTGGTGTGGAACAAACAATTTTTTTCACACTTGCCTCCCTGCATCATAGCTGGATATGAATCAATTTTGACTCCCTTTTTAGTTAATGTATGGCATTGACAGAAGTATGCGCTCTTGGAGTGCTTTCTAAGTAATGTCTCTGTTCGTCTTACTTCATCTTGGGGAGAGTTGAAATTATTGGTAGTGTTATCTTATTAAAAAAATTACATTGCTTTTTTTTCTAACCACGGTACAGGCCGCCTCTGTTAAAAGACTCGGCTCATTATACAGTGGTTTGATGGATCCCAAAATATTGATCCAGCTCCAAAATGGGTGGATTTGAAGCCAAATTAGCTAAATTGACCTTAGCTTCAGTTATAACGAGGTTGGCTTTCTTGGGCCCCAACACCTGCGTTATAATGGGAAAGGTCTATATAAAAAATTTTTGAAGTGAGCAATGTACGACTTGCATGGTTATTTCCTTTCTGTTTGGTTGATTTATTTCGAACTAGTCACTTTTTAGCATTTTCCTTATCAATATTTTAAGCATTTGGGTTTATTTTGCCTTAGGTATAAAATCTCTCTATCATTTGATTTTTTTTACCCAAATTGCATATTCTCAAATGTACCCCATTGCTAAAATGGAATTTCTCTGGGTTTTATGTGTCAGGAATGTATGATTATCCCAACAGTGGTATAAATTCTCAAATTATGATCTTTTTTTTTTTTTTGTTTCTTCTCCTGGTTCAATTTTAGATGTTTAAGCGTACTTCTGTATTACACGCCGAAATACTTAAGTTGCTATGTTTCAAAAATATCTTTTATTCCTACTGCGATATAAAACGTTTAGAAATCGAGTCTGGTTAGTTACCCAATAGGAACTGTATTGTGACCAACTTCTTATGGCTGTATGCAGTGTTGAGGGAGGTGATCAATTAAAAAATTGGAAAAAAATGTGATCAGTAAATTAAGTATTTCTTTCGCCTTTTGTTGAGCCGTAATCACTAAAAAACAAGTCTGAATTTTTCAATTAAACAAGTTTGAACCCTGCTGGACACATATTAAAGGCCCAACATGAATTTATACTGTAAATTGACCCCCTCCCCCAAATAAACTATTTAAGAAGAGAATTTTTTAAAAACAAATTTTTTTTTTTCGGCACTAGGCGTAACTGTTAAAATTTTCCAGTCCACTATCTAGATTGGTTGAGCCTGTATATACAACACATCCATATGTCACCAGCCAGGCAGAATCACTTAGAATACGAAGAAACCTATGTTGACAGATTTTGTTGATGGTTTCTCATATTCCCTGAAATTTGCTTCCTATTTCATTTTCTGCATAGTGAAAGGGACTTTCTTTTTTTCTTTCTTGAAGTCGATGTGATTTAATGCATTGAGCTTCCAAGAAGTGTGGGTAATTATAGCATTGTAAACAATATTTTGGAATCAGTGCTAGATTCAGAGATTAAAAAATCTACATGGATCACTTTAACATCATCCACCCGCCCTTGGAGGGCCATTTGAACATCCTCCCCAATAAATTTTGTTCACTCTTATGATTCTATCATTCAGAAACAGTCAACCAAAACTGTCAACATGGGAGTCTTAAGTTTTCAAGTTGATCTGACTGGCTGGCTATGAGTGTGTGTGTGTGTGTATATATATATATATATATATATATATATATATATATATATCTCCTGAACAGGCTATACCAGTGGAGGTAGAGGGCTGACCATTTTTTATATTTATCCCATATGTCCAGAAAATTTTTTTTTTTATCCCCCCGCCCCAGATAAGTTTTTAGTTTTGGGTTCAATTTGCAGCATAAGATCATCCTAAATTGGACCTTAGTCCGTGTCTAGCTGCATTCACACTTTTTTTTTTTTTAATTCAGGCTTCTTTAGTGATCACTACCTCCCAGAAGTGAGAGGAGTTGCTTATTCATTGATCACTACCTTTTCCTGTTTTAATGGATCACTCCTAACAACAAAAGATATGGCGTACATGACAGTTTTCAAGTGACTGACTAGACTAGAACTGTCAGTTTCAGTTTCCAAGTTGGTCCGGCTATGTATGACACAATAGAGGTAGAGGGCTGAAAATTTAGACATTTACTCCTTATTATTCATAGAAAAAGTGAATATTTTTTTCTAATCCACCCTCCTCTAGCTACGTTTTCTGGGGGTCCAATTTACCATGTGATGTTATGATAGATTCATCCCTTAGTTTATGTCCAGCTGCATACACACTTGTTTTTTCTTTTTTTTTAATTCAGAGTTTTTTTGGTGGTCAACATGAGGCGAGAATTAATTTATTCAATTATCCTTCCTTTTTCCAGTTTTTTTATTGATCACCCTGAACTCAGTATGCTGCCAAGAAATGCAGATTATGTGATGGTTTCTATTGAGTGACTAACCAGAACTGTTCAGATTTTCTATGAACTTGAAAATATCAATACGCTGGATGGTGTCGGAAAACGCATGTGTCCGATTGGAGAATTTTTTCGGACAAACCGCTTCATTCCCTAATGTTCCCTTGTCACCAGGACCAGCATGTGTTTATTTTTCAAGCTTTATTCCGACAGATAGTTCTTTCTTGGCTACAGGAACACAGTTATCTAGATATTAATCAAGGGGCCTCCCCTTCAAAGACATCCACTGCCTGTGGTCAAATGAGTACGCATTAGAATTGATCGCAGCTCTTATACATTGAACCCAGAAGAGCCAAGTCGGTTCTTTCTGCGATCCATCCAACTGGAAATTCTCCAAGTTCATATTCCGCATCTTGTACCTTTCATCTGTTTGGTTGCATTTCTGACATCTTCTGTGTACTGTGGGACTCCGCAGTTTGGTAACATATGAAAAGAAGGGAGTACTAAACTAAACTACAGCATTTTTCTCCTTTTCCTCTAAGCAACCTTTTGTTTTACCGCAAAGACACAAATCACAGATCTCACCTTCTAGCTACTGCGTACTTTACTTCTAGAAAGCAAATCATGCAAAAATGGCCACTAGCAGTCTCCGAACCTATTACCAACTTTGTTTGTCATTGTAACTTGAAATCAACTAATCAATTCTGTTTAATAAAATCCTGTCACAGGATTTCTAATTAAATTCATGGGAAATCTTTAGCTTGGGATAGTTTTAATTAAAAACGAGGTAATAAATTATTCTGTTTGATTTGCATTTAACAATGCGTCTCAGGTACAATGGGTATTTTGACCTTTGCCGACAAAGTCAGAGAAGGATATGTACATTCGGTTGCGTCTTTTTGTCTGTGCACACGCTATCTCCAAAAGCACTCGGGGAATTTCATTGAAATTTCGGTGAAAGCGCAGACTATGGAATTAAAAAGAATTGGTCAAATTTTGGGATCGATCCAGGAATATTTTTTTTATTGAGAGATATTTCCCTTTTTTTCTTTTCTGTCATACATTCACTGTGGAGTAAAATGACAATTTCTGAAGACCATATTCCGTACATATTTCAACCTTTTGCCAGTGCACTCTAGCGTTTTCAAGAAAGTACACCTGCTATCCAACTTACAACCATCTGTTCATACAACCAAAATGTGTAGATGTGATAAATTTGTGTATGTAAAAGTTCTGCATCTAAATTCAAAAAATATAAGTAAATGAAAACATCTGTTTGGCTGTACATATATATCAGAATCATGCTTGTGAATTGGAGAAAACATTCTCTGTAAATGTTAAAAGTATCTCCTTTTGTTGGACATGTGTATTATAGTGTACAAGTGTGTTTCCTCTGTAGACTCAATGTTATGTTGAAGTCGAAGTCCATAATTTTCTATCATGTTATAAGTGATTCCATGTTGTAATCAATTTTCCATTTTTACAAACCTTCGTCCAGAAACCCCTCCCCCGACCTCAACTTCTTCATGACTGATCCTCGTAATTCATGCAGAATTGAAGAGAAACCATGGGGATGGGAGTAATTCCGCAGGAAGACTGGAGTAAATGAATGATTTTTCGCCTTTGCATACAGGGTTTAAAAGGTTTCAAAATTTGAGGCTCTAGCATTGCCTGAAAGAGACGACCTTGCAGAGTGTCAAAAAAATCTCTAACAGGCGCGAAAGACGATTTTTTACTTTGTGCCATATTATTGCTGTATATAGACTCTTTTTATTTAAATTACACTTGCTCACTCTCTAGAACGTTACTTTTCTGCCAGCCACAATTTCACATATGATCTCTGGGGATCTATGTTGTGACTTGTGATGTCCAGATGTTGTCTGCCATCCTTGCAACATGACCAGCCCATTGCCATTTGTGTTTTCTAATGGATTCTATGATGTTTCGGGCTCCTGTTTACTCCCTAATATACTGTGCTGTCTTGTGACTCTCATGTGCACGTTGCATGGTTCTCAGTTTGAAGGTCAATCTTTTGTGTAGGCTCCATATTTCAGCTCAATTGGTGACTAGGGAGAATGCTTTGGTTGTATACCTTTCTTTTTAGGATTAATGGGATTTTCTTGCTCTTGAAAGTCGAGCTTGCTCTATGGAGAGCTTGCCAGCCTAGTGTGATCCTTTGCTTGATTTCTTCTTCAAAGATCTTTACAAATCTTATGTTCATCAATAATTCAAAATTGTGGATGTTAGAGAGGCTGAAACATGAGATGCATTGCCCAAAGGTAACCCAGGAGTTAGTCAAGTCAGCTAGTTGTGTTGTTGCTTCATAGAAGCCTGCAATGCAAACCAAACAGGTGCTTGGATTCAGATCCCCAGCCATAAAAATGTGAATCATATGACACGGAAATAAAGGAAAAAGCGAGCCTCTCCTCCAATCTTTACCAGAAGATTCTATTTCAACCGATCTAATCACTAAATTTACAACTCAAACCATTTGGTGAAGATGGCTTTCTGTGGGGAACAAAATGGTGCTTATTTGTTTATGTATAAGCTCATGCCTCTCAACTCAATATCTCTGAAAGTTCTCAACTAATTTCAATTGGATTTTGTGTAACGGTGGGCAATAGTTATATATCGCCAAAAGTTAATATCTGCCTACACAATATCCAAATGAATATCAACAAAACTTTGTGGAAGGGGGAACAATAGGCGGAAGGAAGGATGATTCAATTTTTGGGGTGGATTCATTCACAATTACTTCCCCTTAATAATTGCTTCGGCAGAGAAATATATACTCTGAGCATTTTCTAACTGATATTGTCTTTTTTATTGCTGCTTTTTTCTAATTTAATTAATTAATAATCAATTACAGATAATGTTATCAAATACTTTTTGTTCAGTCTAATACAAACACTGGATTTAAGAGGAATTAAAAATTTTTGGATTCAAAAAATTAATTTCATAATTTCTTTTATGATGTAAGTTTGTTTATAACCATAAATTTAAGAACATAACAAGGAATCGATATCAAAGAATGGTAATTGTTCAAATTTGATATCCTTTGCTCAATGTTATTTGCCAGTTATTGTTCTCAGAATTGATAAGCAACTAGTTAATTCTGTATTATCCTTAAAGTATCCTCCCAAAGACATCATCCTGTGTGTATACATGTATATATATGTAATTAAATAATTATGTCATCCATAGACAGCTGTTTCGTTGTATTACAACTCTTCAGTGTGGCTATAGACTATCCAGTATCCCATCCAGTACCACGAGGTAGGATCAAAACCTTCACTTCAGACCCAGGGGCTCGTATTTTACCTCTGCACTACACAGAACTGAACAGTCAGGTTGAGTTCAAGCAATGATTTACTTACGCACTATTCTCCATCCACCAGAGTGCTCTATTCCAGAGTTTAAAGCATTGCTTAGGCTTATAATATATATATATATATATATATATATATATATATATATATATATATATAATTTTTTTCGAAAGATTCCCTCATATCTATTATTTCTGTCAATTATTTCCCAATGTAATTTTTTCAGTGATTTTTATGTTTTACTCAGAATTACGGATTATAGTACTATGTGTGAATTTTTCTTCTCGAGATCATCACCTGTTTACCGTGGAACTGTTTTTTAGATTTGAACACAAAACATTTATATTAACATGTATTCCCAATACTTGATCAAACACCACCCCTCCTGAAGCTATGATTCTAGTGTATAACTTTATTTCATCAATTTTATGACTTATGTTATTATATATAGGATGTTATCTCAATATATTATATGTGGATGTTATTATATATTACATATCATTTGATTTTTTGAAAATTACGGCTTCCTGACTTATGTTACCCAAACATCATATTTGACGATGAGGGATATAAAATGTCTGAATTTTTACAAAACAAAACATGAATGCTGTCAGGCACAAGATAAGGGACAAGTTTAGCATAGACTTACATAGTAAATTGAATCCCCCTCCCACAACTTATTTTGGGGAGAATTTCAGCGCGTTTTTCTCCTTGATACAGTAAGGAATGAATATTGAAATTTTCAGCACTCAAGCTCCATTGGAGCAGCCTGTGAACTCAACATAGCCAGCAAGACAGAATCACTTAAAAACTGAAGAAACCTTTTTTGGTTGATGGTTTCTTATGATGATTATATTTTTGCTTTTAGCCAATTTTTTTCTTTTTTCAGCTATCAAATCAGTGTAGCCTCACAAATGGCCGCACCAAGTTGGCTACACATTTTTCTTTCTTTGTGGACACTCCTGGTCTTATTTTTAGGGCTACAACCTTGAAAATTTGCATAAATGCACCACAAGGCAACATTCAACAACCGCAGCCATTGAAGAAGGCAATGAGTTCTATCCTTTTCTTATATGTGCATTTGCATGTGTTTGTTTGTTTGTTCGAACCAGCACTCCTGGCCATACCGTTTTGTCTACCGACTTGAAAATTGGCATCAGGAATAGACCTCTTCTAAAAATGTCTTTTATGATTTTTGGAAAAAAGCTTTTTGATCTTTTTGGGGTCTTACTTTCGTAGGTTTATTAATAACATCTAGATTCTTCTGAGTGATTTTGGGGTTTTTTTTTAACTCTATTTTAGATGTTTTCCAATGGAAAATGTCTGTGATGTCATAAATAGAATTTGTTCTGAACATATTTATTCTTCAGTGGAATTTTTCTGACTTCAAAATTTGACACTACTGTTATTCAATTATTGACTGGTATTTTTCAGATAAAAGATTAATTTCTTTTGATAATTTTTAGATAATCAGTTCCAGTACACATGCAGGCTATGGTGATTCATTCGTGCGAGATACCAATTTTTCTCAACTGAGATCTTTAACTGATTCCATTTTACTTCGGGTGGCGGGGAAAAAATATCAACTTTTCCACAGCTAAATCCTTATTGTCCCAAGTATCTTCCCGTGTCAAAAGGTTACTTTTTTCATTGACTTTTCTTAACCCCAGAAGAAAGTAATCTATGCGAGACAGTAATCTGAACTCATGCATATGACTTCTGAATGAAGAGTATAAATTATACTTCATATAAAATAGTAAGTAAACAATAAACTACAATAATCAATATACCGTGTCGTCAATAGATGCACCACACCCAGGCTTTGAGACAGCTTAGAATACACGCCAAAAGAAAGTTTTTCATATTCTGGTAATGGCGTTGCCAATATGAATGAGCTGTATAAATAACCTGCTTTTTATTCAAAACGCTAAGCACTGATATCATTACCATTGTGTATAATACACGCTATTTTTCCAGATTTTTTAACTTAAAACTTGTGTGTAAGATAAATAGGAACTAAATGTTATCTCTTTTTCCCCTCTGCCAAATGCGCGAACATATGTGGGACGACATGAACGTATAAGTAAGTTAGACCTGTGGTCCAAGCTAACTCATCATCATCAGTCTTTTATCGTCGTTGGATATAGACCTTCCCCAGGGTTAGCCACACTTCTCTTTCATCGGCGTCAAAGACCCAACACTTTCTGAACCTGTTCAGTTTGTCTCGCCATCTCATATTCTGCTGGCTTCATTCCACATTTAATCTCTGGGGAACCATGTTGTGAGTTGTGACGTCCATCAGTTGTCTGCCATCCTTGCAACATAACTTGCCCATTGCCATTTCTTGATGGTTTCTATGATGTCTCAGGGTTCCCTTAATATACTGTGATGTCTTGTGGCCTCTCCATGTGATGTCGAGCTTGAATCTCTCGTGTGCATTGCATGCTTCTCAGTTTGTGGGTCATTCCCTTGGCTAGGTCCCATGTGTAACAAAGAGTTTAAATCATTAACCAAACACTTCATGACTCGCCATTTACATTCCCAGAGATCATTTTGTGATATTGTGACCAACAAAAAGTAAGTTGGTTTGACGAGCTAGATAAATTCAAAAAGTACTAGCTCTGCGACGTCCATGATAGAGAGGTCTGGCGAATCCTGGGGGAGGTCTTTATTCAACAACAGATGCTTAAAGGATGCTGATGACGATTATACAGAAGTAAATATATTTACCACTATGTAGTTGGAAGAGGTATATATATTCACCCATGGTTGATTTTCCACACATTATCTCAAAAGACTTTTAATGAATTTCACGGACATTTCATTAAATGGTGGGTCGTGGCCTAAAGGAAGAATTGATAAAATTTGGGTGTGGCTAATAGGCTATGTTTACCCATAATGAAATCACAAGCATTGAACCATAGGGTGTCGAGTAACTGTATTTAGTTGTGAGAAATTTGATATAGATATAGATAATCTGGTTAAAATTGGTGATGGGGGTAGCATTATACTTGGGTGTAAATATATATATGCATACCTCACATAAATGGATACTGTAGCCCCTTCATGTACCAGAACTGATTATCTAAACGAGATAGATCTTTCATCTGAAATTATTTAAACAAGACGAATCTTTCATCTGAAATGATCTAAATGGATAGATCTTTCATCTGAAATGATCTAAATGGATAGATCTTTCATCTGAAATGATCTAAATGGATAGATCTTTCATCTGAAATGATCTAAATGGATAGATCTTTCATCTGAAATGATCTAAATGGATAGATCTTTCATCTGAAATGATCTAAATGGATAGATCTTTCATCTGAAATGATCTAAATGGATAGATCTTTCATCTGAAATGATCTAAATGGATAGATCTTTCATCTGAAATGATCTAGAAGATACCAGCACGAGATTTAAACATTGTTGGTCCAATATGACTATAGAGACACCAAAAAACACTTTGAAAAAAAAAAAAAATTTCAGATGGTGCTCAGGTGTGTAATCATGCAAATTTTCAATGTTGTGTTACCACAGATGATCAAAGAAAGAAGAATCTGTAGCCTACTTGTCTGATTGGTTGGTTCTGCCAGCCATTTATGGGGCTATGGCAATTTGATATAGATTACTGATTTTAAGCTACAAAAACTTTTGGTCGTGTTATATCCGAGATCCATTGTACTGGAGTGAATGCAGTCCGTTGCTCTAACTAGTGAGATGCTTTCTGTTGAATCGATATAGTGTGATAAACAGAAATATTCCCACAACTTCCACTTTATCTTGCCGAGGACATGCAAACAACGTACAATAAGAAATAAAAAATATTATTTGGAGTGGAAAAGTTGAAGGGCCTGATGTGACAATAATACCCTCTGACCATGTGCAAGCATTTTTATTGCACACGATTCCATTGGGTAGAAATCTAAAATGACAGGCGCGGCAGGGGAACATCAATATACTGTGTGGTTAGTGGAATATCCTGGAGCCAAAATGGCACCAGTGATGTCGCTGGCCAACGGAACCTGCAGATGCGATCTGGAATATTAAGTGACTGCACAAACCCTGAATGACGATATAGATCATGACTTTAAAAACCGATGGTGCTGCCATGAAAAATTATTTTATTATGCTCACTTCATACCACTTTCACGTTCGACGGTCTGCCTTTCCTCTTCCTTTGAGCTGAAGCCATTGTCCGCACCTGATGCCGGCGTGTATATAGGAAGCACTGATTCAGCAGTCGACATTTATGGGAAAAGGAAGGAAAAAATAGCTATGGCAGGGAAAGAGTATGTCCAACAGAGATGAATGAGAGAGAGAGAGGAAACGGGCGATATCTTTTAAGACATCCTGTTGCAACTGTGTCTGTGGAACGGTAAGAGTATACTCGGAAAAAGTGTAGAAGTTCAGGCTGTTGCTTATTCAAACAATGGTGCCATCTGCTGTTCTGCCGCAGCGTGATAATAAATTCTTTCTGTGTTCTGTTCGATTCATGGAAGACGATTTGGGGATCAAATCAATTCCCTATGTACTGCTGGAGAAAAGGCATGACTCTTTTCTTTTTTTTTTTTTCTATTTCAAAAACAAATTGCAAAAAAGAAACGAATCCAAAAAGTGTGATCGGAATTTGATTGCAGAATCATTACAAAAATTGTTTTGTAGTTCATTCCTGTAGACACATTGTGGAACTAAGGGTCACATTGCGTTTTCAGTTGCAAATAGGTTTTTACAGGTCAGAGTTGCTTGTCCCACATCCTAGATGGACAGAACTAAAAGGTTCCAACCGCCTCGCTATTTACCAGTACCTGTTAGGAAAGGATTCTTGCCTCTCCCAAATGCATTAGTGCAAAGTGAACATAGGCAATTTTTTGTTACAGTGACTGTTACGCCACGCCACACGTCACCATTACTAAAAATACTTGCCATCAGAGAGCTTGAACTTGTAACTTTATCTCGGTTCTAATATCAAGACAGTTCTTAGGGCCAGCTTGGTGTGCCTCAGTTCTATTGATTAGAGAAAAGTTTCATTTAGAGCAAGGAAAAGAACAGACTCTGTTCAATGCTGTTTATAACTTTTTTTTAATTAAAGATAGAATGCTATCTCTCTTTAATCATTTCTCATTTGATCACATAATCATGATCAGTCTTCTATCATCCATCGTTGGACAGAGACTTTCCCTAGGATTCACCACACTTGTCTATCAGGAGTATTGCAGAGCCAGTACCTTCCGAACCTGTCCAGTTTGAATTGCCATCTCATATTCTGCCAGCTACAGCTCTGTATTTGATCTCTGGTGATCCATGTGGTGAGTCGTGATGTCCATCAGATGTCAGCCATTCTTGCAACATGATCAGCCCATTGCCATTTGAGTTTCCTAATGGATTCTATGATTTCTCAGACTCGTGTTTTTCCCCTAATATATTGTGTTGTCTTGTGATCTCTGACGTGCATATTGCATGGTTCTCAGTTTGAAGGTCAGTCTCTTCGTTAATTTCCATGTTTCAGCTCTGTTGGTGACTAATGGGAGGATACATTAGTTTTTGACACTTTTTTTTCTTCATAGAACTAATGGGATTTTCTTGATTCTTTGCTTGATTTCCTCTTCTTTTGTAGAATCCAGGGAGATTCATTGTCCTAAAATGGTGTTAACCAATCTAGAATTGGGTCTTGCGATGAAATTTTCCCTGTTCTGAAAAACATATCTTTTTATTTTATTTTTTAAATGAAATTTGTAGATCATTTCATAAACTAGGAAGAATCTTTTTGTGCTATTACCTAATGATGCCCAAGAGATGTCTAAATAGTCTAAGGAACGACATAAGTAAATGGGTTTGAGGCTGGAAGAGGGAACTTATTCAAAATTCTGCTCGCTAACACTCAGCTTACTTTGTGCTATCTTTTTATGAAAGGCATGTACCCAAAACTCCATTGCATTGTCCTTTCATTTTGCCACTATACAGGGAAATCTGGGCAGGGGGGGGGATTGTGATTGACGCTGTGCTAATCATCTTTGGCATAATCCAATTCTACAAGTGTTACATCTGTAGAATATGCTTGAACTATATTCAGAACCAAGGAATAAAGCAAGATTTCCAAAAGGATTGCCAAAAATTTTTGTCAAAATGAAAATAAATGAGTGGAATTCTGATCTATGTGTTACTGAAAGGGAAACTGTTGATAAGGGGGAGGGAACTCTGCAAAGTAAAGCACAGATAAGGAAGGGTCACTGAGTGGAGGACGGCTAAAAGAGAAACTATAGATGATATCTAAAGAAAAAGAATTTTAATCTATAATCCCATGCTTGTGAACACTAATGACGTCATTTTATATCTGTCACAAGAATTGATCAGAAAAAAGAATAAATGATGGTTCTGTGATGCCAAAAAAAAAAAGAACATTCCACTGAAAGGAAAACCACAGATATTTTTATTTCTATTCCCCAAAAAATTTATTAAAAAGAGAATAAATGATATTGGTTAACAGGGTACAGGCCAAGTGAGTTATACAGATGTTGGGACATATCTAGAAACCAGAAATTGGATTTTTTTTTTTTTTTCAACAGTGAATTCACAAAATTATTTTGAGATAGCACATAAGATTTAATTTTGATTAAAACCTTATCCATAGAAGATGAAAGTATCTTTCACTAACATATCTGCAGACTTGGAGTAATTTTCTAACAAAAAAAACTATTCGATTTACTTTATATTTCAATGTACATTCACATCAAACCCAGCCACCTGATTTTTATATTAAAAAGGAAGTAATGATCCACTTTGTAAAGACCTCTTCAAAAATACTAGTTGGGTACAGTAAGTTTTACACTACTCTTTTTTTATTCCTTGACTATCTGAAACTGTCGATACACACCTGGTTCAGGGTATTTCAATTTTACCCTTTCTGATTTGGGTGGAGGAAATTTCAAAGGAGAGTTTTTTTAAAAAAAGAAAAAAAAGCTTTCTTATTGTTGACTGCTTCATTTCAGATTCAGTATTACTTGACATGAATACTAAGGAAGCTGTTCGTTAAAATCAGGGATAATGTTATCAAATGGTTATTGTTATCAAAATCAGTTTGTCTGAAACACTTTATTTGAAATTAATTAAAATCATCCATAATTCAGACTAGGTTTTTCTGATGTTTTAAAGTTGTTTATATCAATAAATGTAAAAACATGACAATGGATTTATAACAGTGAATGTATACTGTTCAGCTGGATATTGTTATCTAAAAGACCATGTCCCAAAGTGATCACAGTAAGTGGCCTCCTCTGTATTGAATGAACATAGCCCCACAAATGGCCTGCCTGACCAACCAGCATAATGAACTACAGATTCTTCTGTCTTTGCTCATCTATGCGTATGTGTGACCTGGTCACATTTTGTTGGGGCTACAATCTTGAGCATTTGTGTGAATATACCATTAGGCACCATCTAAATTTTTTTTTTTTTTTCTTTTCTTCTTTTTCACAGAGGGGGGGGGAGTCTCTATGGTCACTGCCCAAATCTTGAACTGGTATTTCTTTTGATGATTTTTGATAAAAGATCTGTTTTGGTTTAGATAATTGTAGATAATTAGTTCTAGTATACGCAGAAAGCTATGGTGATCTATTTATGTTGGGAACAGATTGTTTTGGGTTTCTTTTTTACTAAAGAGAACATGAATCTCTCGTGAACTGAGCCAAAAATTGCTGGTAATTTAACAGGACAAGAATTAAATTATTTTATAGTTATAGACATTCACCCTTTGGCTGTCATTGTTACATTCTCGGGTCTGGCATAGACTGTGTAAAGTCCTTTTGAAAACAACAAGTCTAAGTAATCAGGTTTGGTTAGTCTATCTATAAGAAAAACTATCACATGATTGGTATCTTTTGGCAGTATGTCGTGTTAGGGGTGATCAATTAAAAAAATGCTTTCTGCTCTCCAATTTCATTTGGTGCAGCCACATTCATTAATAGCCAGCCAAGATCACTTGAAGAAGCCCATGTTGACAGTTTTCGTTGAGGTTTTTTTTAACAAGTCTAGATAAATAATTAAACATTGATTTTTAGCACATGTTGAACTTTAATCACTTTTAGAGTCCGTGAAAGGAAAAATTTTAGCTGAATTTGAAAGTTAAAAAAGAGTACAGGAAATGACAGCTGATAAAAAGTACAGCCAATAAGAAGCCATAAACCAAAATCGTCACCATAGGTTTCTACAGTTTTTAAGTTGGTCTACTAGGATGGATGGCCAGCTGGCCAGCCATGTATGTATTGTACATACAGGCAGTACCATTGAAAGTAGAGGTATGGAAATTTCAGCATTTACTCCTTATATCTGCTGAGAACGTTTTTTTGTTGGTTTTTTCTTTTTAGTCGCAAGTTCAATCCTAGTCCTCAGTTTGTACCTGACTGCATTCAAGCTTGTTTTTTTTTTGAAAATCTAGACTTTTTAGTGATCCTTTATTGATCACCTCTTTTACAATATTTTGATTGATCTCACCCAACATGGCATGCTTCCTGAAAACATTCATCATGTGATGGTTTCTATTGAGTGACTAACCTGACTTGTTCTCCAAACTGTTTGAAAAAGTAATGATTTTTTAATTCTCTGTCGGACAAAGTAGATTATCTGGAAATCTTATCTGGCCAGGTTTGGAGAAACGAGGAGAAGGATGTTACCCAGAATAGAAAATGTTATGTTTTTTAGTTTACTATCAACCGTTTGTACCCAAACAACTGTTTCTATTATTTGATACCTGAACTGCTTGGAAGAGCTTCTAATTCTGTGGAACTCTTCTACAGATTTAAAAGAGAGTTCTTTCTTTTGTGAATTGAATAGAAAAAATTAAAATATCTGTACCTTGCATTAATGAATCACTAAAGCCTCTGTATGTGTGTACCAGCACTAATTATCGATGTAACTATTTTTTTTTTAAATAGATCTTTTATCTAAAATTATCTAAAAATAATACCAGCACAAGACATTGTCTGTTCAAAATGACCATAGAGGCAAAAATGAGCACTTTTTCGATAAAAACCACAATACTCATGCAAATTTCTAAGGTTGTAGCCACATAGACGCATAGACAAGCAAAGAGAGAATCTGTGGTCCATCTGGCTGGCTGGCTGGCTCACCAGAGACGGACACCTGCAGCGGCCATCCGACGTGCTGGCTGGCTGGTTGGTCCATCAATCAGTGGGTTGATCAGTCGGTCAGTCACACTATTTGTGAGGCTGCAGTGATTTGACTTTATTCAAAAGTGCATGGGAAGTAACTTTTCTCCTTAATTTATGATTTGAATATTTTTATATGTATTTGTGTTAATTTTACTATTAATTGATTTAGTCTTCTCTGCTATAACCACTCGATGTTTGGCCCCTTAGAAAATGTCCTTAATCTTTAGCACTCTACATTCTTTTTCAAAGGCTTTAAAATTTTGTGCACTCAATATCTTAGAAAACCTGTAACTTGTGTCTATTCATGTATTACTGGAATTGACATGACATCACAAGAACAAAGTTCAAACGCTCTATCGTTAAATGATGCCTGCATTGGAAGGGCAAACTTTTTGCCACCTACGGTCACCTGGAAAGTTCCAAGGATTTTGTCACGTAAATTTCATGCAATTCCCAACTATCAGCTGTTTTTTTTTTTTCACCTGGCAGGAATCATCCAAGCTTTTCCTTGGCTGTCATTTTTTGTTGTGATCTTTTGACCTCAGGGAGTGTTTATGCAAGGTTATACGCAGCTTTTGATGTGGGCCTCTCTGCAACCACTTCACTGTACAATAATCAAATCAAACTCAGCGTTTTAATGTTTTCACCCCTTTTTTTAGCTGAAGTATCAAGATGAAGGTTTTTATGTCTAATCAAGACAGATTATGCTTAGATGAACATCTTTTTGATTTTTCTGGCCATTTTTTTTTCTATTTAGCACTTTTTGGATGTCAAACTGGTGCAAAAATATCTTTTGAGCTGGCATCACTGAGTTTTATTCTTGGCAATTTTATCTGCCAACTGTCATGCCTCCTCCATGATAGAATAACTAATAAACTGGAATTTATTGACAAAATATGTGATAAATGATACACTTTGTTTTCTTAGCCAGATGTTTATCCTCTGTGGTGGTATGGTAGGTTAGATCATCTACCAATCAATTAACTCGACTGTTTGTAAAACTTCCATTTCTCCAGAAATACAAAAAAAAATACAAAAAAAAATACAGAATTACAGTACATAGTAAAAATGTCGGAAAACTGATTTTTTTTCTAAATGCTATATAAGCTCAACCCCTCTTCTAACTGAACGAAAGTATTGGAACTACTAAAATGTTCTGGGATTTCATCAAATCACTTCCTGCACAATCTTATCTCAACATGTAAATGTTTGTGTACGTGTAATATATATATATATATACATATAAAGTCTTGATAGCTTGACAGCTTTAAACATAAAAAGAATTTTCAGTATATTTTTTTATGTCACTTCAGTCACCCATTTCCCAATATCTGTCAATGCAATTCATGTAACTTCAATGTTTTTTTTTTCTGTGTTTCCCCTGTACTTTATGATTGTACAATGTATAAATTATCTCTTCTTAGGATCATCAGTTGTTTACCATTGAATTGTTTTGAGGATTTTAAAAGCAAAACAGTTATAGTAACGCGGCAGCCCAGCAGTGTTGATCAAACACCACCTCCCTTTCTTATATAAGTATGTATGTGTGTGAATTCACTGTTGTTGTATTAGTTGATATATATATATATATATATATATATATATATATATATGTATGTACCAGTGTCTAATCAGTCCTACTTCTGAATTTTGAGTCAAGATAATGAAATGTCCACATCAATTCTCCCAAGAATTGGTTAATCATCCCAACTTTTCCCCATCCTGACCTTGATATTCCTCGAAGTGTTCAGCTTCCACTTATGGCAGTCAGATGTTAATTTACAGTAACTAACGTCTCCTGACGTCTATTCCCAAAGCTGCGGCTGACCCCTGAAACGATGTCAGACAGACACACACTGATTCCAGGCACTTATCTTTCCAGGAGGTGTCCACAGAGTTGCTTCCTGGTCTAAACCAAGAATTCTAAAACTTTTTCTTCCTGCGTACCTTGGATGGCTTGGAGTCAGGCTTTATGCCAGAGAGTCCCGCTTTTGATCTCTTTGTCCTCCGTCCGGTGCAACCTCGATCTGGATGTTAATTTGTCTGCCTGGAAAACATTCAAATTATTTCAGATATACTTAGAACAGTGGGAAGTGAAAGCCATAGAACAGAGGGTGGTGAAAGCCAACAGCAACTACATTTAAAAACAACTGTTGATGTATCTTTATAACATGTTGCCTTTATCAACAATGCTGATGACACAACATAGAGTCATCTTAAGTTGGGGAGGGTTAAAAGTCAATTTCATTTGGAAAACATTTTTGAGTGAAATTTTACTAAAATTACTATGAAATAGCATTCATTTATGAAAAAGATATTTGACAAATCGACAGTTCTCCCTGAGAATTTTGAATATTGTATACAGAACTCTTATATATTTACAATTCATCATTGATAACACGTCCAAGTCTTTCTTTCTAGTCTACAAATATCCTTCTCTTCAAGCTCTGATTTCCAATCTAAATCCAGGCTCAACAAGGAAACATAGGTATCATTGGAATATTCTGTTTACTAACATGATTTGAAAATTTTGTTTCTCACCATCACAATTGAATATTGCACTTGAAGGAGGTTGTGGAATGTATCGTCCGAAACGTTGCGTTAACAACACGAACAACAAGGAATTCAATCATCTGAAAAACTCTTTGAATGTTCCTTCAAGTTTATCTTATTGTGAATCTAGCCCCTCCCACATATCAAGAACCGCTGACTCAAACAACTTCAAACTTGACACTATATCATCAGGTGCACAGACCAACATATCTGGCGAATATCAACTTTGTACAAAGACCAGTTGTTGAGTTATCTCAGTGCATTGACACACTGACACACACACGGATTTTTCAGATCACAATGAATTTTCTGAACAGCCTTCAAAGTACAGGAGGTTCTCAAGTCTGACTCTGCCAGACTCCAGTACAATGAACTTGCCAAGTTATTTGCATTAGAGAAGAAATTTCCGCATAGATACTACAAAAGAAATTAATGAGGAAAATTGTAAACATGATCAAACAAAAATGCAATCTGAAAAGCTTTGAACGCTCTGCCTCCAACACGATCAGTAGACTAATGAGGATAGCCGACACTAGTGTTACTCAAAGTGTACGTACTAACCAATGTTGCCAACCTGGAAAATATTTTCACACTTGTCAGACTGCAGTAACATGCTAAATGAAAAAAGAAATAGCTAGAAAACACCAAAAGTTGTCAAAACACTGAAAAGATGCTAAAAGTAAGCAAAAAAGTGATAATTTTTTTTTTTTCTGAAATAGTTCCAAAATGGCCAAAAGTCTCCAAAAAGATACTAAAAATAGTTTTTAAATAGCCAAGATTCTCAAGCGATTTTTAGTGATTTCTGCACTGCCAAAACAAGAAACTTACTAAGTTTTGGACAAAATGCTCTAAATTGGCAACCCCGGTATTGGCAGTGGTATGTGAAGCATTGTCTGCCAGAATGCGGTTTTGTCTTTTGATAATGATGTTCAAAATGTATGTTTCTGGATGACGTTCTTGGCCACACTTCAGCCTTGTTTTACAATAGTGAAACTGTATAAAGATATTTGGTCGGGTTAGTTATTGCAGCCATGGTGATTCAATAATCTGTATTTCGAAATACTGTTTTGTTTTTTGTTTTTGTTTTTTTCAAACTTTTTGGTTTATAAAAGCAATTGATAATAAACTTGCCATCACAGTTAATAATTGAATAACTGTAACGTCAAAATTTGAAGTTATGTAGGAAAAAAATTCATTGAAGAATAAATATGGTCAGAATGAATTCTTGTTATGACATCACTGGCGTTTTCTACCAGTAAACATCTAAAATAGAGTTTAAAAAAAAAAAAATCGTCTACAAGTATCTAGATTCTCTAGAATCAAGATTTTATTATCAAACTTATCGAAGGTCCCAAAAAGGTAAAAAAAGCTTCTTTTTTTTTTCCAAAAATAAAAAAAAAGAACATTTTTTTTAAAAGAGCGTAGTGGAGTAATGATGCCAATTTTCAAGTCTACAAACAAAACTGTAAGCCCAGGGATGCTGGAACACAAACAAACTCACAGACGGATAAAGAAAGCTAGTACACTTTGCCATCTCTGATGACTATGGTTGTTCAATATATAGATTCTATTTGTTACAATATTGGATATACAACAGCTTATTCTGTACTTCAATCATCCCAGTCAAATCAAATCGTGCGGTAATTTTGCCTTGTCTCCGTGTAGAATATCAATGGTGAGTAACTAAATAACAAACAAAAAAAGATCAGCGCTCGTAAATGCCCCTTCCTTCGCTAACAGTATGCTTAAAGTTGTTTTGTGTCAGTATGTTTACACAGTAATTTGAAATGGTAATGCAAAAGCAAATGAAATCCTTGTAATAATTTTGGGTAAAAAAAGATACAAGTTGACACACAAGCAGCAGTAATAGATGTAGTTATATTATCAGCAGCAGCACAAGCAGCAAGACATCTATTCTGTTTATGTTCATAGCCCCCCCATCTCCTATCTTTCCGTTCTTTATGTCACAGACAGACTGACAGTTCACAAATTCTTGTAAATCACTGAATCTCCATAAAAAGTCTGCCCAACCAACCATCTATCTAAGTGGGTCACAAATTTTTCTACTTTCTCTGTGAGTGCGTCATCAGGTGTTTCGAGTCGCATTTTGGGGAGTCAACTTGAAAAATGAGTACCAACTAAGAGGGATTTTTTGCGAGAACTCCATGGTCATTTTGAACTAACAGCGCCCAAATCCTGTGTTTGTATTTCATCTAGACAGATTTTAATGAAAGATCAATTTTTTTTTGTAATTTTAGAAAATTTTCTTGATAATTTTCTAGATAATCAGTTCTGGTATAGACATGGGCTACAGTGATTTATTTATTTGATGTACGGATATTAACTCTGTAGCACCCATCCAGCCCAAAATGCATGGTCACACGGATACGTCAATTTGTTGGTAATAATATCCGTAAGAGTTATAACAATTTTTCGCTTAAAATCCCTTGTAATCAATTTCTCTCTCTCTCTCTCTCTCTCTCTCTCTCTCTCTCTCTATATATATATATATATATATATATATATATATATATATATGGTTTGAATGACAGTAAGGCTCTCAAAATAATCAAATGAGCTAATGACAACCAGAATCGTGATTTTTCAGAAATAATTACAGGCAGTAAAGGGTTAAGGATTTGTGGCATTTTGTGAAACATCTCTCCCCAGCTAATAAAAGCCTTGGTTTTATTTTCCATGTTTACCAGAGCAAGGAACTAGTTTTATATGGGCATTTGCTATCATTTGATCAGATCTTGTGTGTTGACCGAAGGCCTTGTTTGAATTTCTGGATGAATGAATGAATGAAGCTGATCTGGTGCTGGCTGCTCTGAAGCAAATCAGCCACTCAGTGGACTGCATCAAAATAAACAGCTTTTGATTGCGTTCACAGAAAAGCAAATATGTCAAGGCTCCAATATTGCACTCTTCAAAAGATTTGCGTGTTTCCACAAGAGGCACTCGTTCGGGGCCTCTGAGGTTTGTAAAGTCTGTGTTCAAAAGGGTGGGAGGATAATTTGAGCTTCTCTTTCTTTCGAGCCCTCGCGTATCGTATTATTCTATGAACTATTAATGAAACAGGTCTGGTTAGTCAGTCAATGGAAACCCTCAGGCAGCCAATTTCTCTTAGCAGCATACCATGTTGGGAATGATCAATCAATATGTTGCTTTACCTGCATTTTGTTTGATCGCTGAAAAATCTGAAATTTCAACAAAAAAAAAAATCCAAACAAGCCCGGCTAAAATAGGGACCATTTTAACGTAAGCTTACATTGCAAATTGAACTCACTAAGAACCTATTTTTGGGAAGAATTTCAAAAGAAAACGAAAAAAATGTTTTTCATAAACAAAAGGAGTAAATTGGCACAGACTGTACACTTGATACATACACTCATTATCAGTCAGCCAGACCAATTTGAAAACTGAAGAAAACTTATGTTGACAGTTTTGGTTGAAGGTTTCTTATTACTTCAGGAGAAGCAGAATCAATACATTTCGAAACACTATTAATGCCTTAAGGAGGGAAGGTAAACGTGCTGCTTCCTTCTCATGAGAGTTACGAGAAAATGACTCAAAAATAATGTTTTCATTCAAGGAGCAGAGTAGCCTAGTGGTTAATGGCATACCAAGTTCAAACTCCTGCTGAGACAGCATTCACTTTTACTTTATTGCCCTTGGGAAAAGCATGACTCCCACCCTCCAGCAATGGATAAAATAGTGCAGGGTGAAGTGAGTGAAGTCATTTAAGGTGGTTGTCACCCTTATTTCACATATTGCAAACCAGAGCCAAACTCCTGGTATTGAATCTCAGTCTTCAAACGGAATTCCATCTTTGGCGAATAAAAATCTGGCAGTGCAAAGGTCGTTAAATTTTCACAAAAATGCTTGGATTCTTCGGACGTTTTTTTTTTTTGTTGTTGTTGTTTTTTACCCATTGTTGAATATCTTTAGCATTTTGGAGATGTTTTTGACAATTTTAAGCCATTTTTGGCTATTTATCTCATCTACTATTTTTAGCGCATTTCATGAGTTGAGCTCATACAAAAATATTTTTTGAGTTAGCAACACTGAGTTTCAGTGTTGGCAATTTTTTTCTGCGAAAACCCATGAATAAGTGAAGCTTCAGCTGAAGCTGCTACCAGCATAAGGGCACTAACCTGCATTGTGGCTGAGATACTTGCCTATTTCTCACCCTCTGTGGGGGTTGGTGTTCAGGTCCCAATAAAAACCGTAATTTCAAATGCTAGTCCATTAGGCATCTTGAAAATATGTGAAACACCATCTTCTTACTCTGATTCCATCCCCAGCCAAAACAGCCTTTTGCCTGACTTGGTGAATTTTTTGAACAATGAGAAAGTTGGGATCACATGAGACTGGAAAAACTTACTTTTACTTACTAAGAAGAGCAAAGGGAGAAAACAAAAGATAGATTGGGAAAGAGTAGGGATCCATCTTCATAAAGAGACAGTTTAGGTTTTAAAACAGGAAGTTTGGTTAGTCACTCAATAGTAACCATCTTTTGGCAGTATGATTGGAAAAAGGGATGATCAATGAATGAGTTACTTCTCTTGCCTTTTATTAGGCTACAATCACTAAAAAGGCTGGATTTAAAAAAAACAAAAAAACAAACCAAGTGTAAATGCAGCTGGACGCAAACTAAGGGGCTAATATAGCATAAGCTTATATTGTTAATTGGCTCACCCAACAAAAAAAAAATTTTTTAATGTTTTAAACTCAGTTGGTACGGCCTGATTGTATGACATATACATTCATAGCCAGGCGGAATCATTTAAAAACTGAAGAAACCTATGATCATGTAGACAGTTTCTGAAATGAAGGTTGGTTTGCACATAGAGACAGTTCAGTTTTTACAGTTATATGGAAAGAGAAAGCAGGAGAGAAGTCAATTGCCATTCAGAGAGAGAGAGATCACACATTTATAATATTTTATTTCTCAATTGTTTTATTCTTTATCAAAATAGTATTAGTTATGATTCATCCAGTTTTTCTGAGTTTTCTTCATTAGCAATAATGGTCATCCATACTTGGCAATATGACACCCCAACTGTCAATTCTTTACTGTTGGCCAATGAAAAGCAAAGCAGAAGACCAGCCATACATTCATATCATTTGATATGGAAGGAGACGGAGAAAAACAATTTTTAACTTGGTGAAAGGAAACATAAAATATTAAAGAAATGAAAGCAAATCCTTGTCTCGGTTCTCTGCTCTTCATTTTCATAAATCATTTTTACCTCGGGGGACGAACCTGCCTTTGTTGCCGTTATTATTTATTTGTTTTATGCTTGCCTCATATTCTGAATAGACATTTTCTTTTCCTTTTTCTTGTATTTTCGACAGCATTGTCTTCTTGAGGTTTAGAAATGAAGATCTATTTTTCAAGGAAAACTTCAAACAATTTCTTATTGTAAGAGAAAATAAATTAGAAAATCGCTTCAAGGAAGGACTTTTCCACCTTAATAAAAAATCTCTGTGTTCTGTATGAATAGAATATTCTCTCTGCTTTAACAATTGGATTTTTCTACCGCCCTCATAGTGAAAATTGTTGTACTATTATTTTCACCTTTGCCAGTAAATTAGGAAGCGGTATATGTATTTGCTCACGTCTCTCCGTCTACACAATACATCCCAAATTTCTCTGAGAATTTCAATGATATTTCAATGAAAAGTGAGCCCTGGGCTAAAGAAGAATTGATTTGGGGGCTTTTTTCCTGCCTTTGTAATTTTTATTGTTTTATCATTCAACATTGCTGTAGTTAAAATTTTGTTATGAATCTACTAACCTTTAACCTGCATTAATTTCCAAGGGCGCCAAGATTCTGTGCATTTGGTAATATTGGAAGCTTAAAAATGTGTGTCTATTCATGTACCACAGGTATTGACATGAAAACACATGTGTGATTAAAGCATAGAGCTGAAACATAGAACCTAACCAAGAGACAGATCCGCAAACTGATAACCATGCTACGTGCACACAGATTTTTTTAGATAATTTTTAGATTTTTTCTGATAATTACACTTGCGGGCTATGGTTATTCATTTATGTAAGTTTCAGATATTTACATCATAGTACAGAACACTGAATGTTTGACTGTCAGCAGTAATCAAATTTACTTTCTCTTGCTTAGTACAAATTTACATGTAAACTCATTCATTTGATTTAGTTTATTGTGGCTACATCATTTCATTTTTTTCTTTCCACACGTGTACAAAAACATTAATAAAAGTATTGAACAAGAGGGAGTAAATTTGATTATTGAAGACAGTTAAACATTCAATGCAGACCAAAAATATGTAATACTTTGAATAGTTTCAGAAAAATATCAACTTTTTTTAATAGCCATAAGAACGATTCTAACGAAAATTCTAACAATCAGATTGATGGCCTGAGTACACTTGCAATAAAAAGCTGCTGAAAAATTAGAATGAAAGAAAATAATAGTCAAAAATTAGTAATAGGTTTGGTTAGTCACTCAATAGACACCATAATATGACCAACATCTTTTGGCAACCTGCAGAATCAGGGGTGATCAATTGATAAGTTACTTCTCTTGCCTTTTGTCAAGCGCTAATCACGAAAAGGTCTGAATTTTAAAAAAAACAAGTTAGTACAGCTAGGGATTAATTTAGCATAAATTTAGATTGCAAATTGAACCCCCTCTAACAATCAGTATATGGGTCATAATATATTTCTCAATTTTTCATAACTAGATTACTCCGCTTGCCTTTCGTCAGGCACTAATCACTAAAAGGTCTGAATTTTTTTTTTTTAAAAAGTGAGTACAGCTAGGGATCAATTTAGCATAAACTTACATTACAAACGAAACCCGCCCCACACTAGAAACCTTTGTATGTATTGCATGGTTGTGAAATATTTATTTTTCATAAATCGTTTGCTAAAGATTATGATTTACCAAATCAGCTAATTTGTATTCAGACCTATTAATAAGCATCTTAAACACTTATAATTCTCGTACCAGCATAACCAACGTGGTTGGCTCTCTTAGACTCCAACAACTGCAACATAATGGTACTGGCTGTATTTCAAAGGAAAAAGGGGGGGGCCAAAACAGACGTAGTTGTAATTTCCACTTGGGTAAGCAGCGGCACTCTCTAATGCTTAGATAACCTTTGGATAAGAAGAAACTTAGAACTTGAAGTCTTTTGCTAATTGAAGATTCAGTAGAGAACGAAGGAAGGGCAGAGAGTAGAAAAAGGAAATATTGATTGAGTGCTTTGGAAAGAGACCAATTTAATAAGTATGAATAGATATATTCATAAATTACACTCACTACACCCAAAAGCACAAAACTATCTTTATCTCTGTTTGAGTTTTTGGGATGAGAATTTATCATTATATAGAGCATGCTTGTTGAAAAGGTAATTCCAGTTTCATGAGAATCTTCAGGAGGTTTGAACTTGAAATAATGAGAGACTGTTCTTTATATATTTATTCATTCATTCATGATGTTGTTGATAGCAACAATCAAAACAAGTATTGCTGTTAATCTTTATAAAAATCGAAACCTTTTTAATGAGGTTTCATCATCTAACTTAAATCTAATCTCATTCTATAGAAAAATTTTGGCAGAAAAAAATCCTTATTCTCTCTCTTTCACTCAATTCTATTCCAAAATCATACCGAAATGATTATTGGTGCACTTTGCGTCATAAACACACCAATTTTTATAGGCACAAAATACGTATTCATTTCAGTATAGATTTTTGTTATAAATTGAGCACCTATCATGTTCAGAACTGCTGATCCAAACAACTTCAAACATGGTTGTATAATGTCCAGTGTATGAACCCACATATCTTGCGATTATCAACTCCATACAAAGGCCAGTTGTCAAGTCTCTGTGTGTGAATACACACATGGAGATTTCTCAAATAATCATGAAGATATATTGATTCATTCAGACATGTTCATATGTTCACAACGTTTCACAGCAAAGAAGGCCAGAGAGTACAGCAGCCGAAACATTGTGAATATCCAATTAATCGAGATGCAGACAATGGTCCGAATAAATCCATGTTTTAATGATAATCCCTCCTCTTGGAAATTGACAAAAATTTTAAGAGGGGTACAAACCTGTTAGAAATACACCTCTCCCTTGCCTAATAATAATCTATCTCTGCTTTCCCTTCTCTGATAGTTCGGCTGGGGGGTGATGGATATGCCAAATTAAAGACTACTGTTTGGCGTCGCTCGGGGCCAACAGAGAAGACAACCACCGCTGTTAACTAAATAGAACCTGTCTGAAAAACTGTCAACCAAGATGTAAAATAACAATGCAGATAAAAATATAGCAAATTTTCAGTATTTGTTTCAAGTTGGATTAATTCCTTTCGATTCTCTGGTATTTTCAGCCTTTTTGTTGATTTATTTCTTTTACGGATGATTAGGTACGTTTCAGCATAAACTTTTGGTACGTTAGCTAAAAATTCCACGGCAGACCCGATCCTGATGTTCAAACTGTCTACTATGTTTGTGTTGGTTTGAGGAATATATATCTATTCTTTTCTGATTAACTATCTACATGATTCCTCTCATTTTATTAAAGAGCAAATGACAATGTTAACATATAGAAACTCATGTAGTCATATATTGGAGCACATTTGTATGAAATCGCACTTATGTTAGTATTTCCTGACATATCTTCAATATAATATAACACAATTTATGATAATTCTGTCTGATCATCTATCCATTTCTCAATAATATAATCGTCTGCATTGAAAGAAACAAATAAAGCTGATAAAGACCGTGAATAAACAAAAATGAGAATTTAAAATTAAAACAGTTATTCGGGCTTTTGTATTACCAGCAACTGTTTAGCTCAATGGTAAGAGAAACACTGCGTTAAAGCGGCTACCATATTGGTCGCAGATTCAATTCCTGTTGTAGCCCAATTTTCTTGAAATGTTTACTCTATATACGTTGTCTTGGCCAAGTGATACATTCACTGAGTAATAACGGGAGATCATTTCAAATGAACCTTGCTTACACACACATGTACATACTTGTCTTGACTTATATACCCGTATATTCATTTTCCCGTATATATATTTATATCCATACATACTACCAAGCATAAATGTACATTGGTTTGTGTGTATATATATATATATATATATATTTATTTATTCATGTAAACTTTTCATCTTGTGATGCTAAAAAAGAAAAATATATATAAAAGTAACTTTTTTTATGTAGTCACAAACTATCCACTGCTACCTGTCATTCAAGTTATTTCTTAATCCAATCAATAAATATTTTATTATTCATTTTTAAGATCTTGATGTATGTAATTCATTTCTATTTCATTATGTGTGTATATATACATATATATATATATATATATATATATATATATATATATGACGAAGTGCTGAGCAAAGTACTTTGAATTTGAACAATATAATCAATCTGTTCATCATGTTATTTAGTGTCTCCTGTGTCTCACCAGATTTTTCCCACATCTTTTTAAATCACTCCTCTGTAGTGAAAGAGTAATCATTTTCTATCTTTTTCTGGTGGTGGGGTATATTGTGTATAAAATGTGTAATAAACATATCCAAAACTATAAAGAAGATGAATGTTTCTTTTCAACTTTGTTTTATTGTCTCCCAAACAGTTATACCCTATGGGCTGCAAATATATGTACAGGGGACAAATAATTTTGGGAGCATTTTCAAATCTTAGGGGAATCTGTGTTAGGGCCTGGTGGTGGGGGGAATGATGGCTTGACAGGGAGATGGGGGCTTGAATTAACTTTTAAAATCTCGACAAAATATAATTTGCTCTACCTGTGTTAAAGTTTCTTTTGTGTATGCAGGTCCAATGGGCTGAAGGGTATACACAAGCACAACAATCCTCCCCCCATCATTATTTTTTCTTTTTTAAATCTTTATGAAGTATAATTTGCTTTCCATTTGAGTTATGATTGAAGTTTTTTCTTTCCATGTGGAACACCGGATAACCCAGCAAGTATGTAACTATAATGCTGAACTGGGCCCATATTTTGCATTCAATACACATTTATATCTTTCATTGTATGCTTATGTATAATCTTTTGGGGAATCAAAAGTTAGAAACTTTTTTCCCAATTTAGTAGTCAAAGTGAAGGGGAAACTTTCTTCGTCTTTTAAGAAGTCAAAGGTGTCAAAAATGAAAGAAAACTTTTTCCACAAGTCTGAAAGCTTTAATCCTTCAATCCTTTTTTTACTCGTTAAATATTTAACTCAATACTGGCAGTATATATAAACATGAATATAAATATATACACTCATAATAATTGTGTATGAAGGTTGCTGCATGAATATTTCTTGATGTACAAGTATGCATATATATATATATATATATATATATATATATATATATATATACACATACATACATATATACATATATATATATATACATATATATATATATACATATATACATATATATATATATATATATATACATATATATATATATACACGTATGTGGATGTTTGTGTGTATGTAATATATGTGTATATATATATATATATATGTATGTGTGTGTGTATATAAAACATATATATGTATGTGTGTGTGTATATAAAACATATATATGTATGTGTGTGTATATAAAACATATATATATATATATGTATGTGTGTGTATATAAAACATATATATATATATATGTATGTGTGTGTATATAAAACATATATATATATATATGTATGTGTGTGTATATAAAACATATATATATATATGTATGTGTGTGTATATAAAACATATATATATATATGTATGTGTGTGTATATAAAACATATATATATATATGTATGTGTGTGTATATAAAACATATATATATATATATATGTGTGTGTGTGTATATAAAACATATATATATATATATATATATATATATGTGTGTGTGTATATAAAACATATATATATATATATATGTGTGTGTGTGTGTATATAAAACATATATATATATATATATGTGTGTGTGTGTGTATATAAAACATATATATATATATATATGTATATATATATATAAAACTATGCCATGAAGGTATTAGAGAGGCTTAGCAAGATTTTTCTTCCTTTTACTTCACACTATTATTTATGCTAACTCCATCAACTCCGTCTGACGAGACCCTAAATTTGCTTATTTGCTTTATAAAGTTGGTAAGCTTTTCTTTATAACAATCGCAGAGGAAGGAATGGGGTTGGGATAAAGAGCCGGTTCCTTAGAATTGTTTACCATAATCTGATTCTTTGCAAAATAACGCCTTTCCTCTTCCTCTCTTCGATACCGGGAAAGAAAAAGTCAAAAAGTTTTCCATGGATGCAATCTCTTCCTGCATCGACTTATTAAAAGCAAGATCTTCCATTTGAAACCGTCAACCAAAACTGTCAACTTGTGTTTCTTTCAGTTATCAAGTGGGTCTGGCTGGCTTGTTATGTCATGCGTACAGGCTGCACCAATAGGGCTAGGATACTGAAAATTTTCTGCTTATTTTATCCATGAAAGAGCTTTCTATTTCCCTTTTCTTGAAAATTCCCCCCTGAATTCTTCTTTAGAGGGCGGGTTCAGTTTGCATGGTGATTCTATGCTGAAGTTTAGGTCCGCTCTTTCTTAGCAATCACTGTCCAACAAAATGCACGAGAAGTACTCTTCTCCTAATTTTCAATTGATCCCCTTAATACGGCATGCTGCCAGGAGACTTTGGTCATATGACGGTTTCTATTGGGTGACCAACCAGACCTATTCGCTTTAATGTTTGTTAATGTTCCTAACAGCCAAATTCTACTTCTTTGTCTTGCAAAGAGATTTCGATTGCAGATAATTTTTGCAAAATTATCTGAGTACCTTTGTTTGTTTGATAAGAGGGGGTGCGGAAGAAAAACCTAACCCTCATTCATAACCTGGAATAACCATGTGTTCAAATCATTCGACTCGGAACAATGAAGTTTCATGTTCAATCTTGAACCGTTTGGTGATTAAAGCCTTTCATCTTCAACTCGTTCGAATGCAAAAATAAACTGCAAAATCAACTTGGTACTTTTGTTTGCTGTTGAAGAGAAAATAAAAATGCTTCCTCCATGCTGTAACCTAGAACAGATGTGTTTAAATCTTTAGACTTTGGATAAAAAAAAGTCTACAGCTCAAACCGTTCAAAGTTCAAAGTATTTGGTTGGGCGTTGATGCCAAATACGTCACAGGTCTTGCAACATATCTACCGATGCTGCAGTTCCTTCATCAGCCTACATCAAGATTCCAAATCCTTTCAACTCAAAAGGGGGGGGGGTAAAACAACATGATACTAGGTCACCCGAACCTTTCTTTTGTTTATATATAGTACCATGATATCAGATTCTGTGTACTACTTAAAACACACCGAAGAAAATTACATACATTACATCAACAGATACTGGGAAATAATTGACTGAAATGGCATAAATCTTCGGGGGAAAAAGTTTTTTTTTGATATATTTAGTGTTTAAAACCGTAAAGCTTTCTAGACTAATGTATGTAAAAATATATATATATATATATATATATATATATATATATATATATATATATATATATAATATGATGCGTGTGTGTAATACCATGCCATGTATTAGAAACTATCAACCAAAACTGTCCGTTTAGGTTTCCCTTAAGCTGGCCGCATCATGTACTGGTTGCATCAATGGAGCTAGAGGGCTGAAAATTAGAATATTTACATGTTATTATATCAACAAAAAATGCTTTTTTTTTTAGCTTTTTTTTTGTTTTGTTTTTTGTTGGTTTTTTTTTTTCTTCTTTTTTTTTCTTCTTTTTTTTTTCTTTTTTTTTTCTTCTTTTTTTAGAAATTTTTAGCAGGGAGGGATTCAGTTTGCAATGAAAAACTATGCTAAATTGGTCCTGAGTTGTTGCCACTTGTTTTTTGATAATTCAGACTTTTTATAGATTACTGCCTAACAAAAGGCAAGTGGAATAACTTATTAGTTTCTTTCAATGTTCTAATTGATCACCCCCAAATAGCATGCTGACAAAAAATGTTGATCACATGACAGTTTTTATTGGGTGACTATCCAGACCTGTCGGTTCTTTGTTTATCATGTTATTTGTATGTGAGGATCCTGTTAATTTCTTTTTTTTTTTCAAATTAAAGCTCTGTAAAATATCAGAATAAATGTCCTCAAGCATTGCTTGTTCAATTGAAGAATCTCTGATTTCTAGCCAAAACTTTTGTTCTCTATTTGTCCTTTTAACCGACTGCCGACCTCCTAGATTTAACAACTTTGATCTTTTAACAGCTTGTCTTTCATATGTTGCAAGTAAGTTACGTTGGGTTTTTTTTTCAACTTGAAAGAGAAAAAATTTAATGACTTTTATCCTCTATTAACAGCTTGTCTCTTATTTATGTTTTTCAGGTAAGCAAGACTTTTTTGGGGTAACTTGAAAGAGAAGAATTCTGTACGCGCCATCTGACGAACGCTACCCAGTTGCTTTTTGAAGTTTCATCTATTCTTGCTGCCTACCTATCCGCCCTCTGGCCTCAAACGAACATCTATATGGGTATTTTCTTTTCATCTTAACGTACCTACAAAACAGTTGTGTGCAGGTGTCAAAAACGCTTTGCACCTGATTGCAAGCCTCTAAATTGAAGCAATGCAGAGATCTTGATAAACTGCGACAGTTTGCTTACCATAAACTTAATCATTCCTGAAGTTTTTAGAAGTTGATCCGTTGTTCACTCCAAATCCACCATCGTTTCTCTCGATTGGCTTGTACATGGAAGAAAAAAGTAACTTCAGTACCAACAGGCTGCCAGTTAGCCATATAATTGGTTCCTGAAGCATCCAATTTATAAGTTTATTTTTTTATCCATTTTTTTATACTCAAGTGCAAATTCACTTCATATTTTACAAGCCTCATTTTGAGTACAGCAAATAATTAGAAAACATCAACCAAAACTGTCTACACAGGTTTCTTCAGTTTTTAAGTTGGTCAGGCTGACTGGCTGGTTTTCTGTGTCATGTATTGAGGTACAGGGTAGAAAATTTGAAGATTTATTCCTTATGTTTAAAAGAAAATCTTTCTTGTGTTTATTTCAAAATCACCCCACCAAAATAATCGGTTTTTAGTGGCTTTCAATTCAGAATGTGAGTTTTATGCTAAATGGACCCCTTAGTTTGCCTCTGGCAACATTCACACCTGTGCGTTTTTGATAATTCAGATTTTTTTAGTGATCACCAGCTAACAAGTGGTGCAAGAAGTGATTTATTCCTCAATCACCCTTTTTTTCCTGTTTTTTCTAATTGATCACCCCCAACATGACTTACTGCCAAAAGATGTTGGTCATGTGGCGGTTTCTATCGAGCGACTAATCAGACCTGTAAAAATAATTGGTCCTAGCAGTGTGCGATTTATTCTTTTCATGGTTTTCAATTTGTTTCTGATTCTCGCAACCGATGAAGAGGTATAGAACCACTTGAGTACAGAGACTGGTTTTGAAAAATGGTGGATTGTTTGTGTATCATTAGTTGTGTGCAAAAGTTCCCAGCACTTTTGGAGTATAACTAGATACTGATTGCTCAGTTGAAAACCCGTTTCATGCTCGAAACTTCTATACACATCTTCTTGAAAAAATTAATCAACCATAACTTCTACGATGTGTCCACCATCCATACGTCCATATCTATGATCTCTGATTTCAAAGGGAGTCCAAAGGAAGTAATAGTAGCATTACTAGTTATGGTAGTAGAAGTAGCAGGAGGAAGAGTAAGAGATGGATGGTTCACCTGATAATCTGGCTATTGAAAAAATAATTAGTTAGTTTACATTAAAGTAAGTGTACAAGTATTATCAATAATTTGTTCTGAAGTCTTACTGCATGATTATTTTATTTGACAAGTGGGCTCTAAATAGTTTTACATAGCATTTTTAGCTTTAAAGTTGGCTGAAAATTTAGCCATTTTTGCAAGCAATCTTAGCTATTTATAACAAAAAATACTTGGCATTACTAAAAAATAAATGCTCAATACATTATGTATTGATGACATCACACCTCTTGAGACATAATAGCAGCTGGTAAATAAAACAGAACTCCTATCAATTCCTTCCTGTTTATGTTTTTCAACATAATTTGGACAGACAGACCAAAAAGGTCTTAAAAAGATGTGTGGATGCATCTGAAAATATGCAGAATGAAGTAAGGAATGTTGGCCAAGATACGATGTTCATTGCAGAATAATATAAACATGAAATTGGTCAAGCTGTTGCGCTTGTACATACATATAAGTAAATATATCGCTCAAGTTCAGCCTTACTGACCATCCAGTTCTGTGTGGGGCAGAAGTAAAATGCTGGCCTCTGAGTCTGTAGCGAAGGTTTAGAACCTACCTACTGGTTGGGTTAATGGATAGTTTAGAGCCACACTTGAGAGTTGCAATACAATGAAACAGCTGTCTGTGGATGACTCGTTTATTTAATTATTATTATATATATGAAATGAGAAGAGTCAAAAAAAAAAGCTTTCCTGAGAACTGACCATTTAATACTGACCCTTTCCTCTCACTGCCCTTCTTTTGTAAGACAAGCCAAACACTTACAGAGGCAGGAAACAAACGCACACATACATATATATATATATATATATATATATATATATATATATATATATACATACATACATACATATATATGTATAATGTGCACTGTAGACAGTGAGACAGACTCGGGAGTGAGGTGTTTGGAGGTAAGGTTTATTAATCCTTATAAGTAAATTGTCCAGACATGTTTCGGGATTCTTCCCATCATCAGTGGTGTGTGTTGTGTGAGTGTGTATTAAAATTTCCCATGTGGAATCAGTCATATATATATATATATATATATATATATATATATATATATATATATATATATATATATATATATATATATATGAAATACAAATCAGTAATAGAATATCTGATGTATGATGTGTTTATTTCATAAATTGCTCAATACATTCAACATTATGATTAAGTCAAGTTAGAGTAGAGCTTGAATCACGATGAAATAAAGAATTTGCTACACAAATATTTGTGTTTCTGCCCTGTAAAGGGCTTCTTCGGGCTAATTCGTCTGAAAAAGCCCAAACAGGGCAGAAACATGAACGTGTTTGTATAGCAAATCCTTTATTTCATCATATATATATATATATATATATATATATGTATATATATTGTCTATCATTCTAAGTGTTTTTATTTCTAGACTAGCATATTTTGCCCATCTAAAAATGGGCTAAATCAGCGTGTTCATAAAAAACCTCAAGTGTTTCTCATTTCACATGATGATTACAGTGGCTGATATTAACATTGAAGACCAGTGAGTCAGTATCCCGTCTTGATGCTTTGTTTTTTCAAACAATGTGTACAAAAGTGAGTTCCACTGAACAATAGCTTTTCACGTCTTTATGGAAGGACCTTGAAGGAAATTTCTCATAACTTTTTAGCATGAAATAATCTTGTATGTAAATATGATTTGATAGACTTTATACATAGATATATTCTGACTAGTGCTCTCATATTGTTTTTTTTTTCTATGTTCACAACGTTTCAGCCATGGTACCCTCTGGCCTTATTTAGTTGTTCGTCATATTTGATTACACTCTTGAAATCTCGAGTCAAGATCCCACTCATTTTACTGATTAGTCTATGTCCAAGGGGTATCTTATATGAAACCATCTTGTTCCTATGCCTCTATTTCAAGACTAAGGAAGTTCTTGAAAACCTGGAATTGTTATTGTCTGAGAAAAAGTTGGAACCGGAATCTATCATTCAAACCCAAAACGTGGTGAAGAGGAAATACCTTGTCGTATTTGCTTCTGTTCTCAGTAAAATTAGGAACGTCCGCAATAAGTTTGCTTCTCAGAGAGTTGTAGGGACTTTCAACTGACACATTTGGAAACGTAAAGGCAGGAGGGGAACAACCCTTTATTTGCTGCTTGTTTATCCTACTGAAAGGAAACTGATCAAAGTACATAGAAAATAATGGCATACATTTTTACTTTACAAATTAATACCGAAAAGTTGTTTTTATCTGAATTGATGTTTGTTTGAACAAAGCAAAACTAAGCTGCTTGTATGTGTAGATAAGTGCTGGTTGTAGTCGAACGTGTCGGGTAAAAGAGAGAATAATTTATGTTCTTTAACACCCACTTCATCTTGGGACGTTAAGTACATGCGTCCATATATTTATGTGCACACACGTGTAACGTTCAAACTAAGTATGTGCTTTCTCTTTCCATTACAGCCTTTTAATTTTCTATATATGCAAACAGTTCTGAGGCTACTAGCCTCTCATCTTCTCTATAGTGATGCCCCCTGGGAAATCAAATGAAACTGATGCCTGATTGGTCGATTGCTTGCCAGGGTGCTTTGTTTCCCCAAACCCCCCATGACCATTGCCTTTTCTCATCTGGATTATTGGCCAAAAGACCTGAGTGATGCAGAAGCCGGGAAACAAAGGCAAATGTATGGAATAAACTGAACCATGTCAATAACATTTTGGGCCGTCCCTGTTGTCCCCGACGCCTGCTTCCGGTTTTTATTGGTTAGAGTTGGCTATTGGCTAAGAGCTGTGGGTTGGGGAAATTGGTGCGGGCAGTATCAATGCAACATTAATGATTGCCTTTGTTTTTGGTTTTCTTTATTTGGTTTCGGGTGGGGGGTCGACTCACTGGACATTAACATTAATTTTTCTTACTGGTTTTGTTTGCTAACCCTCTCTCTCTCTCTCTCTCTCTATGTATGTATATATATATATATATATATATATATATATATATATATATATATACGTATATGTATAATCAACCCAACATAATAAGATTTAGAATAATGAATTCTCTCACAGATATATATATACTCCTGTTTTGCTTTAATTTACTCGTACATTTTACATATATATATATATTCATATATAACGTGTATATGAATCACCATAGCCTATGCATGTACTAGAACTAATTTTCTAAAGAAAAATTGATCTTCTATCTTGAATTATCTAAAAATGATTACCAGTGTAAGATATGCTATATATATATATATATAGCATTATATTATATAGAAACTCTTTCCTGAAATAATTTCCCTTCATTACATAAATGTATCACTCAGCTTAGATAGAAGAAACAATCAAAGAAAATGGGGTTGCTGCAAGAAACGAACCTGCGACCGATAGGGTAGCCACTTCAACATAGCGATGCTCTAACCATTGAACTAAACAGTTGCTGGTAATGCAAAGGCCCTAATAACTCCCTTCAGTCACTGGTTTGATTCCTGCTGCAGCCCCATTTTCTTTAATTGTTTATTCAATTTACGCTGTTGAGACAAAGTGATACATTAACCATGTTATGATGGGAGACCATTTCAAATAAGAGTTTCTATATGATATAATGTATCTTTTGATCATTCAGTCAGATCATTTCTTAATACTCACACACACAAAAATATATATATATATATATATATATATATATATATATATATATATTATAAGGACTACAAGTATATATCCAGTGAATGTTAACATTTCATGTATAACATTCTCATCAGCAACCGGTAATGTTTTTTTCTTGTAATTATAAATAGAAAAAGTCCATTTACATTTGGATAACGTATTTCTCTATTATCCAATCGGGTTTAATTGCTTTTTAAACTTAACGATTCTAACCAACAATTATTATCTGTATATTTATGAGGATGATGCTTCAGACTTACCTCCTTTTCTTTATAAGATACCAAAAAAAATATATTCTTCTCCGTAATTAGACTATCTTTCCTTTACATATACATATATATATATATATATATATGATATGAATTACAAGGATATATACCTGGTGAATGTTAACATTTCATGCCTATCAAACTCATTAGGCACAAAGTGTTATTATTCAGAGGGTATACATCTTTTTATATATATATATATATATATATATATATATATATATATATATATATGTGTGTGTGTTATATTACTTTGAAACTCTATTTGAAATGATCTCCCATTATTACACATTGAATGTGTCGTTCGTCCTAAACAGCGAAAATAAAATAAGCGATTAAAGAAAATGGGGCTGCTGCAGATATCTGCCCCTTGATACTCATTTCTTTTCTTCTTCCCCTTCTCTATTTACTATCTCTTTGGTTTTCTCTATCTTTCCCTCTCTCTACATTTGACTTCTTCTGAACTTTCTCTCTTTCTTATTTAGTCTCAGCAAGCAATGGTTAACAAGCCAGTCACAATGACTACTTGCTTATGGAATGAATTTGATCCCTACTAAGTGACCCTTTTTCTGATCCTATACTCCACTATATAAGCTTGATTAAACATCTATATGCTTATAGTATATGTGAATTAGTGTTGAACCTAGAAATGATTATCCCCAAAATGTGTTGGACCATTGAAAAAAAAAAAATTTCTATGCATTTTTACATACTACAAGCCTCTTCTTGGGGAAACATTTTATATGGTTGTTTGAATTATATTGTGTTGCAAGAATGAAAGAAAACTGATGGACATAACGTCTCACAACATGGATCCCTAGAGATCACATAAGGAACCAAGGCCGAGAGAATACATGATGGAGAGATGAATTTGACAGATTCAGAAAATACTGGCTCCATGATGCCCATAATAGGGAATCGTGGCCAATCCTGGGGAAGGTCTATGTCCAACGACGGACGTTGAAAGACTGATGATGATGAAATTATACTGGGTAAAATGAAAATCAGTTCTGTCACTGACTGCATAGTTATCTACAGAGTGCCACGATTTTATTTTCTCGTGAACAAACAAATACCAAATGGTCCTGGAAACTGCTGTTATATACATTGTACTTTATAAGTATGTTTTAAGCCTCCATTCTTTCAGTACATAGATTATTTTGATATGTTTTCTGCCTTGCAGTGATTTTCATCTTCGACTTCTATTTTTAAACCATAAATCTTGATCTTTTTCATATATATGGTTAATATTTTTGGGGTAGACTCTTGGCAACCCGGGCAAATCACATCTAAAAACCATCTAAATTAGGAAAAAATTACCCAGTTCTTCTATAAGCATTAAGGACAGCTATTTTGAATTTTAAAATGGACAACTATTGGTACATATCTACAAATTATGACAAAATCATTATGTTTGAATCCATACCAAAAGTTAATCACTTTTTCCATAGCCTATTCACTACCCTTCCTCATAATTTCATTGAAATTCAATGAGAACTTTTTGGGATATTGTGAAGACAGACAGGAGCAGATACAGAAATAGATGAACAAAAATATATCTCTATCAAAAAACAATCCTAGGATCCCCCCCCAAATTTGATCGCTTGTTTTTTACCCCAGAGCCAACCTCTCCACAAAATATCATTGTCATTCATTGAGAACCTTTAGAGATATTGTATGGACAGATTGGAGCAAAAAACAGAAATGTAGGAAGAAGCAGCAGAGAAATATCTTTCAATCAGAAATGAATTCCGGGGTCCTCCTCAAAATTTAATCATATCTTCCTCAATATGTGCTGTACTCTTTCTCAAAATTTCTTTGAAATTCATTGAGAACTTTTGGAGATATTGTGTTGACATGCAGGAAGAAAAAAAATGAAAAAATATCTTTCAATCAGAGTCAAATTCGTAGATTTGCTCCCAAATTTAATCACATCTTCCTTAATACCTGGATCCGCTCCACAGTTGTCTCTCAAGCGTGTTGCGAAATTTTTTTTGCATTTATGCAGGCGCGTATTTCAAGATCTGAACCTGACCATGTCTGTCCTGCTTCTACCACCGTTCGCCAATCTTATTGTTTTATCACAATATTAAGATTTTGTAAGATCTCAACCTTTTAAGCCACAGGTGATGAGTACGTATATTAGTACATGAATATAAAAGTTCCATTCATTGAATACAGGAATGTTTTCGTCTGATGCATTCATTTTTATAGTTTGTGCTCCATGTAAGTAAAGAATATTTCTTGGTGTGCCATTATATTATAAAGTTTTGGAATCAATGACCAGTTATGTAAAACTCTGGCGATGACCTTTTTCCAAACCGATCTCTAACCACCTGTGAAGGGCAGTTCACTTTTTTTTTTTTTCTTGCTGCTGCTCTATCTGATACTGTTGATGGGTGAGTAAGCATCTGAAAATCCTGGCTTCCAAAGGCTAAATGCAATTATTACCTTCAGTGAATTTGTCCAGGGCCGCTACACACCGGCACTTGTCTGACCGGGAATTGGTTTGGGAAGCCAAAAGATCTTGTCTTTTATGTCTTAGTCAAGACCATCGCGATTTTATGTTGGTATCTATTAACTCTGCATAAGGTTCTGAGGAAAGCATTTGTGTACAAAGGTTAAAAACTGATTTATTCCAAAATTGTATCTGAATGAGGGATATGAAATTTTACCAATATATCTGAACCTCATGAATTTTGCCAGTATATCTGTACCTCATGAATTTTGCCAGTATATCTGTACCTCATGAATTTTGCCAGTATATCTGTACCTCATGAATTTTGCCAGTATATCTGTACCTCATGAATTTTGCCAGTATATCTGTACCTCATGAATTTTGCCAGTATATCTGTACCTCATGAATTTTACCAGTATATCTGTACCTCATGAATTTTGCCAGTATATCTGTACCTCATGAATTTTGCCAGTATATCTGTACCTCATGAATTTTGCCAATATATCTGTACCTCATGAATTTTGCCAGTATATCTGTACCTCATGAATTTTGCCAGTATATCTGTACCTCATGAATTTTGCCAGTATATCTGTACCTAATGAATTTTGCCAGTATATCTGTACCTCATGAATTTTGCCAGTATATCTGTACCTCATGAATTTTGCCAGTATATCTGTACCTCATGAATTTTGCCAGTATATCTGTACCTCATGAATTTTACCAGTATATCTGTACCTCATGAATTTTGCCAGTATATCTGTACCTCATGAATTTTGCCAGTATATCTGTACCTCATGAATTTTGCCAGTATATCTGTACCTCATGAATTTTGCCAGTATATCTGTACCTCATGAATTTTGCCAGTATATCTGTACCTCATGAATTTTACCAGTATATCTGTACCTCATGAATTTTACCAGTATATCGGTACCTCATGAATTTTACCAGCATATCGGTACCTCATGAATTTTACCAGCATATCGGTACCTCATGAATTTTACCAACATATCGGTACCTCATGAATTTTACCGACATATCGGTACCTCATGAATTTTACCAATATATCTGTACCTCATGAATTTTACCAATATATCTGTACCTCATGAATTTTGCCAGTATATCTGTACCTCATGAATTTTACCAATATATCGGTACCTCATGAATTTTACCAACACATCGGTACCTCATGAATTTTACCAACACATCAGGACTCACGAATAAATCACTATAGAACTAATTATCTAAAAAAATTATCTAAAATCATCTTAAAAAAAAGATCTTTTATCTGGAATTATCTTGCAGAAGATTTAGAGATCTAAAAAAGCACTTAAAAAAAAGACAAAATAAATATTTTTAATGGTGCTTTGTGTTGTACTCATGCAAATTTGCATCTGAAAATCCTGGCTTCCAAAGGCTAAATGCAATTATTACCTTCAGTGAATTTGTCCAGGGCCGCTACACACCGGCACTTGTCTGACCGGGAATTGGTTTGGGAAGCCAAAAGATCTTGTCTTTTATGTCTTAGTCAAGACCATCGCGATTTTATGTTGGTATCTATTAACTCTGCATAAGGTTCTGAGGAAAGCATTTGTGTACAAAGGTTAAAAACTGATTTATTCCAAAATTGTATCTGAATGAGGGATATGAAATTTTACCAATATATCTGAACCTCATGAATTTTGCCAGTATATCTGTACCTCATGAATTTTGCCAGTATATCTGTACCTCATGAATTTTGCCAGTATATCTGTACCTCATGAATTTTGCCAGTATATCTGTACCTCATGAATTTTACCAGTATATCTGTACCTCATGAATTTTGCCAGTATATCTGTACCTCATGAATTTTACCAGTATATCTGTACCTCATGAATTTTGCCAGTATATCTGTACCTCATGAATTTTGCCAGTATATCTGTACCTCATGAATTTTGCCAGTATATCTGTACCTCATGAATTTTACCAGTATATCTGTACCTCATGAATTTTGCCAGTATATCTGTACCTCATGAATTTTGCCAGTATATCTGTACCTCATGAATTTTGCCAATATATCTGTACCTCATGAATTTTGCCAGTATATCTGTACCTCATGAATTTTGCCAGTATATCTGTACCTCATGAATTTTGCCAGTATATCTGTACCTAATGAATTTTGCCAGTATATCTGTACCTCATGAATTTTGCCAGTATATCTGTACCTCATGAATTTTGCCAGTATATCTGTACCTCATGAATTTTGCCAGTATATCTGTACCTCATGAATTTTACCAGTATATCTGTACCTCATGAATTTTGCCAGTATATCTGTACCTCATGAATTTTGCCAGTATATCTGTACCTCATGAATTTTGCCAGTATATCTGTACCTCATGAATTTTGCCAGTATATCTGTACCTCATGAATTTTGCCAGTATATCTGTACCTCATGAATTTTACCAGTATATCTGTACCTCATGAATTTTACCAGTATATCGGTACCTCATGAATTTTACCAGCATATCGGTACCTCATGAATTTTACCAGCATATCGGTACCTCATGAATTTTACCAACATATCGGTACCTCATGAATTTTACCGACATATCGGTACCTCATGAATTTTACCAATATATCTGTACCTCATGAATTTTACCAATATATCTGTACCTCATGAATTTTGCCAGTATATCTGTACCTCATGAATTTTACCAATATATCGGTACCTCATGAATTTTACCAACATATCGGTACCTCATGAATTTTACCAGCATATCGGTACCTCATGAATTTTACCAACTCATCGGTACCTCATGAATTTTACTAACACATCGGTACCTCATGAATTTTACCAACACATCGGTACCTCATGAATTTTACCAACACATCAGGACTCACGAATAAATCACTATAGAACTAATTATCTAAAAAAATTATCTAAAATCATCTTAAAAAAAAGATCTTTTATCTGGAATTATCTTGCAGAAGATTTAGAGATCTAAAAAAGCACTTAAAAAAAAGACAAAATAAATATTTTTAATGGTGCTTTGTGTTGTACTCATGCAAATTTTCAACTTTGTAGCCCCCCAAAATGTGACCTTTGCAGGGCTACAATGATTTGATGTACAACCTGTTTTTTTGTTTTTTTTAATATCTATCCATTCCCAGATTGAATTTATTTCTAAATTTTACCAGTTTTAAGGTAATGAATTTTAATACAATTTGTGAGTTATTGTTTATTCTATGTTTGCACTCATTCCTGTAATCTGTTATAATGATCCAATTTCTCAAGGGTTACAGCTCAAGGTATATCAAATGATAACTATAGAGTAGTTTCCCTTATTTATTCATTTATTCACAAAAATAAATAAATTCTAGAAATCAGAATTGGAATTTTGATTACATCAAGCATAATAGTCATATAAAGTCAATTTTGCATGTATGGAACCGTAATAATAGTGTTTTGAAAACTTAGTTAAGTGGTCAGCATTGCATGGAAAGAACTGCTGGTTGGCATGAGAGACGTCCTTACTGAAAGCTCATTAGACAATTCCTTGCTGTGTTTAAATCTGAATGCAGATATCAGATTTGTTTGAATTTTATTGACAGATTTCTATCCCTCTTCTATCTACCTGAGGGTAACTATCAGTTACCAACTCGAGCCTGTCAAGTAACTCAGAGAAGTAGCTACTCGTTGTGCGTGATTTCCCCTATCTTCCTCCTCTCTTAACTTTGCCGTGTCTGTTGGCTGGCTCGGTTGGTTTTTCTTTCTCCCACAAAGACAGACTTGTTCTGCCGACGCCAAATAAACAGCCGAGCTGTCAGGGACAGGTTTCTCTCTTGAAGACCTTACTTGAACTTTTGGTTCTTGCCAACTTTGAGACATTTCCATTATGCTATGGTCCTGGTAATGGTGTTTATGGCTGTCCAATTGTTTTGGATATATCCGGCCTCACCATTCCACTTCTTTGAGCTCCACCCCTGCAATATCCCCACCCCATCCAGCAGCTTCTATGTTTCTGCTTGCGCGGTCAATTTCTAAAGTTTTGAATTGAAGAACTTTCAACAAGGAGTTGGTTTTGTTCTGATCAAAAGCCGATGAGAGCAAATCAGTTGGAGAACTTTTCTTTTTATTTTTTATTTTTTTTCCTTTTTGATGATTCATGTGCTGGTAATTTTCATTTTCCCCAGTTTTATCCAATTCGGAAACTGGATTTGACTTTATTTTTTTCTTTTTGTAACAGCAACAATCCTCACCAATATTAGGAGTGTAAACCGATAGATAAAGTCCACATTCCCTTCCATGATTTGAACTCATAACCAACCTCTTTTTTTGAAAACTTATCCAAGTGGTCAATGTTGCATAGAAAGAACAGCTGACTGGTATGAGAGATATGCTAGGAGGCTGCTTTATCAACTGAGCTAAGTTGACAAGTCTTAGATATTAACAAAAGTTCATCCTAGAGATGATGCACTGGCTTATTTCATTCTAAGAAGTCATTACATTTATACAAAATGCTCAAATAGAATTCAAAACAACAGAAGTTTACTTACAACTCTTTATTCTCTTCTCTTATGTTCAACACACGTAAGTTTGTTCAAAACAACATAGTGACTTCCCTAACGGAAGTAAATAGAGCAAACTCTACTTTATAAGGGAGATAACTCTATATCGATTGATATTTTATTCAAAAAATAATTTTTTTTATAATTTTGTATTTGTTACATACACAATACAAATGTTTCAGTGACCCTCTTCAGTCTGGAATGGAGTTTGATCATGCTGCAACCGGACTTATCTTTTATTATTAATCATTTGATTTGATCAATATATATGAATACTAGATTGTTTAAAATTGCTTCATTTATTTTTGCCAACAAAGTTATCGTTGTTAGATTGATAAAACAGTTGTGGTTAATATGCCGATGTTTATTTGCATCATCATCTGAATTAAGAGAAAGGAAACTTCCTCTATCAATTCAGAGGAATAAATACTTGCATAATAACAAAGTAAGTCGAATGAAGAGGTCAGTAAAAGTGCCAAGCAAGGATAACAATGAATGTTGAGATTAGTAAATTATGAAGATAATGTGTTTATGTATGAATTCATATCTTGGAAATATATGAGAAGTATCTTTGTGTTTGTCTGTCATGCTATGAAAAGAACCTAAACATGGGTGCAGCCCAACCAAATTTGGCATGTCTACTTAATGGACCTGGGGGAAGGAGGTTTTGAAACAAAAAGTTTTGTGGCATTCTATTTGAAATTTAGGGGGAGGCTCTATTTATAATGCTACTATAATGCAAAACCGGACCCTTACTTTCCATTATTCATATATATATATATATATATATATATATATATATATATATATATATATATACACACACATACACTAGCCAAATAATCTGTTTGTTGGACTGGTATTCAGCAAGTACCATATATGCAAGTCAAATGGCTTACCAGGCTAATTTGAGGATCACCGCTCACTGCAACTTTTCCAAGACCCATAACTCTCCATATTTAGCTTCAGTACACTGTTTGCTAGACATACTATCACCACAATGGACATATCTGCATATCTTTGGGGAGGGGGTCTAAATTATATTACGGTATATATGCATTTACACACTCATTTTTGCTCATGTTTTGTGCAAATGCCAGATTTTAAGATTTTGATCCAGTCTTTGAAAATTTCAATCCTGAGATTATATCTTCTAAGTTGATGCCAAGTATTTTGAACCCGATTCCTTCATTGCCAGAATCTCCATCTTTCATTGTCAGATCTAAATCTTTGATGAAAAAGAAGCTTCAACAGAGGTCAAATTCACTTAGCTTCGATTCATTTAAAATCTTTGATTAGGATTTTCCATTTACTTTAAAGCTCTGAAATTATATTTTTAAGGAATTAACCTCCGAATCTGTTAGGATTTGTGGCATGACTGTAATTTGCATTTGTCAAAAATTTGATTTAAAAAAACACTGAAGTAGGATTTCCACTTAGCTCGGATGACTTTTTGCATTAAATTGAGCAATTTTGAAACTTTGAACTGGTGTTTCAAGTTAAATTTTGCTGTTTTTAATTTGATTATTCTCAAAGTTTGAAGTATCATTTAAAAGAAACTGTCACTATTTCATTATTGCTTTTAGTGTTTAATAAAAAGTTTAAACTTTCACCTCAGATTTCAAATAAAACTAAATCATCTTGAAGAGTTGCATTATTTTATAAATTTTGACAAGTTTTTAAAGTCATCTTAGTTTTTAGTTGTTTCTCTCACAAATTTGACTTCTACGGCTATGAATGAACTGCATGATCGGAAATAAACAGTGTGCCTCTAGAGAGAATCAAACTCACATCCTTCATTGCCTGAGGGAATCCGGTTTACTCCCTGCTGCAATGACCACTCAGCCTCAAATGCCTTCATGGCCTGCAGAAGCCGATTTTTGTCTAACTCCTAAGTGCTGACTTTATTTTCCTCAGCTAACAGCAATGGCAAATTCAGACTTAAGGTTAAGACTGAAACATGAAAAGTCCAAAATGATGGATAGAGAGAGAAGGCAAGAGAGATACAGATTCTATTCTTGCATTACTAATCAAGGAAAGAAATTGGGAGAGAGAGTAAGACGCCATGGACGTTAGGTTTCAGTTAATATCTAAATTGCCACAATTTATATCTAGAATTATCCAGATTTTCACACCATTCATCTAGAAAAATATCAAGATACTACTTTATTAAGTCTCCTTCCATGGTTGAGTTTAAAGATCTTTTTCGGTCAAAAACAAACCTTTTTTACAAAAGTCAAAATATTTTTTAAACTCCTATGTTTCTGTCAGAGTGGAGCAGCCAGTCTTGTCACTTTGAACTCTTGCCTAACAGCTGACTATCAATGCCATTTTGTTGTTTACAGTGCATGCTGCCTCTATAATGGCTTGATGCAAAACAAAAGCTGTTTTTTCAGATGATCGAACTCCTTTTTGTTTGTTTTGTTAACATAATGTTTCTAAGGCCTTCTTCGGGTGTGCTATCAGTATGTGACGGTGGTAAAGAGTTTTTACACGATAACTTTAGATTCAGGTGATTTTTTTTTTCCTCTCCTTGTTGGGAATTACAGTTATTCACCTTTTGTATATAAAAGCCAAAAAGTGGCATTAAACAAAATTTTGAATATCAAGGGATACCTATATATTCAGGATAATTCTGTATTTTGGAAGATGCCTGTATATTCAGGACAATACTGAATTTTTAAAGCTATTTGTATATTTAGGAAATATCTATTTTTAAAGATGCCTATATATTTAGGATATTACTGTACTTGGAAGATGCCCATATATTAAGGACAATACTGTATTTTGGAAGATGCCTGTATATTCAGGACAATACTGAATTTTTAAAGCTACCTGTATATTTAGGAAATATCTATTTTTAAAGATGCCTATATATTTAGGATATTACTGTACTTGGAAGATGCCCATATATTAAGGACAATATTGTATTTTGGAAGATGTCTGTATATTCAGGACAATACTGCATCTTGGACAATGCCTATATATTAAGGACAATACTGTATTTTTAAAGATACCCGTATAGTCAGGAAATAACTGTATTTTTGAAGATGTCTGTAAATTCAGGAAATTACTGTATAAAACAATATTTCCACAAATGAAATGTTTTTATTATGATACTTCAAACAATGATTTATTGCATGTTTAATTTTTCCTCCTCTTTGTATTTTGTGGAGTTTTAATTTGGAACTTGTCACCAAGATTTATATTCATGGCTGATAAAGAAAACTTTTTTACTCATTTATTATATCTGATGATTGTTATTACTTTATTTTCATCTCAACTGATTTTCCTCTCTTGAAATCCCCATCCTTTCATAGCTCGCTTTGTTGCTGGCGAAAAATATAAATTTTATATTTTGTCTTGGCTTTTATATTTTGTCCGAATGTTTTATGATCTCAAAATTGGAATTAAAAACCATTGTTCATTCCATCGGAGAGCCAGAGACTTTGCAAACGGCAGTGGATTTTAATTGAGGAAGAACGAAATTCTGGTCAATGTTCTGAATATCTTTTTACGATTCCAAAAGATACAGAATTGACTTAGTCTAACCAAATTAGATGAAGCATTGTCGACCACGTTTATTAACAATATTTGTCTAATATGTAAAAAGGAACATGTTTGATTCTCGCTTGGAACAACTGTAAAATTAAGATGAAAGAAAACGCTAGTCAAAAACTGATGACTGGTCTGGTTAGTCGCTGATGAATGACTTACTTCTCTCACCTTTTGTTGGGCAGTGATCACTAAAAAGTCTTAATTTTCAAAAAACAGGCCTGAATGCTGCTAGACACAAACTAAGGGATCAATTTAGCTTAACCTTACGTTGTAAATTGAACCTGCCTCTGAAAATTGCTTTTTATCGCAATTTACTCGGTCTACAGCCATGAGTAAACAGCACAGATTGAAAATGAAGGATGAGCTCTTGATAAGACTCGAACTCACATCCCTTTTGCCTTTGGGCAGTCTGGTCAACCATTCCAGCTGCTCTAACCAACTGAGCAACCAGAACCTTACCACTGGCAAAAGATCAAATCAAACTTTTGAATATACCCTTCATTCAGATTTCCCCAAGGCAAAAGGAATGTGAGTTGAAGTCTCACTGAATGCTTATCCTTCATTTCCAATTGACATTGTTTGCTTATTGCCATAGACTGATGGCCTGAGTAAGTTGCAATAAAAAGCAACTACAAAATCAAGATGAAAGAAAATACTGGTCAAAAGTTAATGAGAATGAAGTATACAACAAATTTATTTTTGAGAAATTATTCTGAATCTGAATGAATAATGAAGAAAGTTCTGATTTTTAATACAATATAAAAAATAATAACTGAGAAAATTTTTAGCGGTGAAAAATTTCCAAATGAAGAAAGGCTTCCAATTTACAAAATGACATTTTACTCAATTTTTGATTCTTCAAGTTCCTCTACATACAGCGCAATATAAAGTACGATTGCAATATATAATACAATACCGATGACAATGATAAGTTGAAATTATAAAAAAACTTACCAAAACAGGAAAGATTTGGTCGTATGGAAGGAAATTATTTGGAAGAGGTGCTCTCTAATTAGATGAACTAACAAGGTGAGAGCCACTACCACCATCCAAAAATCTTTAATTATGTAACCAGAGTAGAGAATTTGGATTCAACCACTCTGAAAGTTTTAACAAAGAACACAGTCAAAACATGCTCTCCCCTCCTCAAAGAGAGGTCACGCAATGTCGGTTTCATGAGTCATCATAACAACAGTTTCAACCCAAGCAACCACTATGCTTCCACCACAGTTGCCCCCGCCCCTTATAACGTGTTTGTTGGAATCCAAGAAACCCAACCTCAATAACCAAGGTTGCCGATTTGGCTATTTGGGATCTAAATTAATACTTGGGAGTCCACCATCCATTCACGTTATAACGAACCATGTTGTGGAGGGGGGGAGGCTGTACTATAATGATTGTTGGCTTATTCCTTGCTTGCAAAGATCGATTTTCAAAGTGATGAGCAGTTAGCACACAGTTCACTCTCAAGTCTGATTTTGTCTAAATCTTTGCATCGCCTCATTTTCTTGCTGGCCACAATTCCACATATGATCTCTGGGAATCCATATTGTGGGTCATGATGTCCAGCAGTTGTCTAGAATTCTTGCAACATTGCCTGCCCATTGCCATTTGTGTTTTCCAATGGATTCTATGATATCACTGCCTCCTCTCCAATATGGTGGGTTGTCCTGTTGTCTTTCCATTTGACTTTCTCCCGTGCACGTTGCATGTTTCTTAGTTTGAGAGCAAGTCTTTTGGTTAGGTTCCATCTTTCAGCCCCATTGGTGATCATTATTCCAAATTAATTTTCCATTGCATGTGATTTCCCAATATACTTGTTGGAAAGATTATTTTTGACTACCTCTTCCGAGATTCCTATCTAATCACTTTTGCAATCACTGTTGCATAACTTTTGAATGTGGGGGCGAAACCTAACTTCAACAAGAATTTGACAAAGGCTTAAATATTGAAAACTCAGGTGAGTTGAATCCAATTCAAGTTTGATTTTTCCGACATTTTCTATTTCTCACATAGAGGTGTATCTATAGAAAATGGCGCCAGTGGCAAACATTGAGATTACACCCCTGTCCAAACATTTGACACGGTAATCCTTGTTAGAAACCATCCACCAAAACTGTCAACATAGTTTTATATCAGTCTTATGTGGAAGAATTTGAACAAAACATTATTCTCTTGCTTTCTGAGGAAAGATCTTTTCATGGTTTGATGGTTTTCTCAAATTGGTGAGTTTATAGTGCCAGCAAACTGGCCCAATTAGGGACCCGAATTGGAAAAAATTAAAAGATAATTCTTTTTTCCATGATGCATTCCTATGAAGTCTCCAGAATACAGTACTGAAATTCCCAAGAGACTGTATTGGAAATTCCAAGATTGCAGTAATTTTTTTTTTTTTTTCTCTCAAGTAGATACCAGTTTGACTTCGATAAGTTGTTCGGGGTCAATCTTTGTAAATTGTTGGAAAGAGAATTTTATCAGCTTTCCAAAGGTGTATATTAGCAATAGTATCTGTTGTTCAAAAGAAATTACAATATTATATATATATGTGTGTGTGTGTGTGTGTGTATTCACACACACACACGCACACACACACACACACACTCAAAACCCTCTGTTTGTACAGAGAACAAATTTTATTGGAATATATTAAGAACATCTGGAGGTATTGTGTTGACTGGCCATTTTGCAATTTTTGTATATCCTACTATAATTATGAATACATTATTCATAGCTCTATTTGGAATGATCTCTCGTTAGTACACAGTGAACATATCTTTTGGCCTAGACTGTGTGAAAAAATTAAACGAAGTAAATGAGGCTGCTGCAGGAAAATGAACCTGCGACTGATAGGTAGCCATTTTAACGTAGCAATGCTCTTACCACTGAGCTAAACAATCAGCAGTAATGCGACAGCCCAAACATTTGCTTTCACCACAGATTTTCATCTTGTTCATTCACTGTCCATATCTGCTCTATTGTTTCTCAATACAGACAATCATATTATTGAGAACTGGATACATAATCTGACAAAGATAATAAAGAATATGCTGTATTACTATGAAACTCTATCAGAAATGACCTCAAGGTCAACTAGTTCAAAAACAACCAATGAACCATCTTTCTTCTAATGACTCTTACAAAGCCATGAACAAAGCAAGATTCTCAGCTATGTTCCATAGAGGAGAAACTGATCCATGCTGTTCCCAAGGGCAATAGTCTGATTCCATTCTCCATGCTGGTAACCATCCGGCCGCTCCATGCCATTCCTCTAACGACTCTCAGAATGACTTTTTCCGCCAAGACATAAAAAGGGAAACAGAATAGGAATGATGAAACCTGCTGAAACAGAAAACGGAGAGGAAGACAGGTTTGAATAAAAGATTCTGAGGGAGGCTGGCAAGGGAGGAAAACAAGAGGGAGGAACCTGGAGTGAAAGAAATTGAGTGAAGAGAGAGAGAGAGAGATTTAGTTTCAAAAATCAAGGAAATTGAACTAAGGCGAGATTGAGGAAAGGAAGATTCTTGTGTCCATTGTTTAATTAATCGAAATGCAGTCCATCTCTTATCCAACATTAAAACCGGAAGAATTGGAAAAATTACAAACATAAATATTTGATAAATCTTTTTTTTTTTCAAAAAAAGGCCATGAAGAGAAGAACTAGAATTCCTATAAATATTCTCAAAAAACTCAAAACTCTAGGATCCGTTTTGTAGCAGATCGTTACCCATGGATGCGCTCAAATTGCTTGCGGCTTCCAGACAAACACATAAATTCTTGATAAAATAAGTTATCGAGCATTCGGAAAATATGAGTCTAACAAAAAGTCCCTCCACCCCCATAAAAATAACTTTTTTTTTCTTTTTTTTTTCTTTTTTTTTTCTTTGTTTTTCTTTTTTTCTTCCTTTTCTTTTTTTCTTCCTTTTCTTTTTTCTTCCTTTTCTTTTTTTCTTTCTTTCCTTCTTTCCTTTCTTTTCTTTCTTTTCTTTTCTTTCTTTTTTTTTTCTTTGTTTTTCTTTTTTTCTTCCTTTTCTTTTTTTCTTCCTTTTCTTTTTTCTTCCTTTTCTTTTTTTCTTTCTTTCCTTCTTTCCTTTCTTTTCTTTCTTTTCTTTTCTTTCTTTTTTTTTTCTTTTTTTTTCTTTTTTTTTTTTTTTTTTTTTCTGTAAAAGTAAAATGAGTAAAGTCCAGGCACTCGTACGTGGGACGTTTTTCAGACAGTTGAGAAATTATTCATTAACTAATGAAATACACAAGAAAACAGTTCTGTGATTATTAACCGAAAAAAAATTCTTCTCCCGCCATCCCAGCCTAAAACTGAATTATTTATTTATGACCCTGTTTAACAGCTGGATAGTTCGAATTTGCGGAGATGTGAGTGGTGTAACGATTAAGAACACAAACAATGGATTCATCGAACCTAGTTCAAACTCTGACAGAGGCTGTTTCCTTTAGGGAAGGCATGAATCCATCTCTTCTCTCCTGTCTATGGGCAAAATAGCTGTGAACATGGATGTTGAATCTCTGTTCCTAACAAATGAAATATGAGCTAAGTGAGTTCGGTAATGCTTAAACATTTTGAGGATGGGGGGGGTGTAGTATCTTTTTGTTTTTTCAAGTTTTGTTGGGGGGGAGGGGCTTTTTCTCAATCTTGTTCTGTTTTTAGGAGAAACTGTCTTCGCAAATTCTTTTTCTGCTATTGCTTACCAAATGAGTTCTTAGTATTACAAATTTTGGATATTTACTGGGGAAGAATGGCCTAAAGGTTAACAGCTGGTTATTGTTATCGGAAAGACCCTGAGCGAAAATATCTTTTGGTGGCTTCCTCTGTATCTTAAATTAAGATAATGTGCTTAACTATACCATCTAAAAGAAGGAAAATATAAATCTATCAGACTGTATGGAAAACAGCTCCCCTGTTCAAAATACTCGAATACCTTGAATAGTATATTTTTGATTAGCGTGAGTTTCAATATTGTGTTATAAAGGTAATGGTGTTGACATTTCTGTAACTGAGAATAAGCTGGAAAAAAAACTTATTAAATTATGATAAGACCTTGAACGGTACAGAATATTTTGGAATGAATTAACACTAATCAAGGTATGCCTGTATTTTACTTAGCAGTCTACAGAGTGATTAAGTCTTTTAATCATTCGATGATTATGTATTAAGATCAATCACTGCATCATTCAAGCAATGCGCAAGTGGTTGTCATTAACAGTAAATCTCTGTTAGTAAACACGTCATTAGTTTCCAAATGAACATCGGACAGACACGACGTGACCTGGCGTGACCCAAAATAAAAATTGAAGTCTTTGAGCTTCTTTATTTTCAATCGATTGTTTCCTTTCATTGTCTCTTACTATATGGGAGGTAGTTATGGCAAGAAAAATATTGAGTGATATTTTAGGTAAATAAAATGTAGACTTATATTTATCCGAGATATTTTTTTTTTTTTTTCTTCATTCGGCCGAGATGAAAAAAAGTCATTATTCGATAATAAGATCAATTTTTTTGTCTCGTCTTTCCATTCTGTTCTAAAAGGAGAAAAAAAAAAGCAATCCGTTTACATTGAAGTTTGATATGAAAAATTTAGTCAAAATTGCTTTTACTCTTTTTATAGGTGAAGACAGTCGAGAGTCAAACCAGAAGTTGAAGTTCAATGTCTGATAATAGTCAAAGGTTGGCTAGCGATTCAGTATCTGTCATTTCAAAAATGTCTTGACTTTTTAATTTCCTGACTATACAAATGTCTGATGATGTAATTTCCTTGGTCATTTGTCGACCATACTTCTACCGTGTGAAGAAAGCTAGGTCCAAAGGAAGGGTTCTATGGTCAGTTTGAATATGAGCGGGGGGGAAGTAACCAGACTCTTTTGTGTTATTGCAGCTTAGAAATGTAGGGCCGATAGAAATATATTGAATCACCATAGCCCTACAAATGGCCCGCCTGACCAACCAGCCAAGTGGGCTGCAGATTTTTCTCTCTTTGCTTGCTTTTGTTTGTCTCTGTGTCTGGGCACTCTTGGTCGTGTTCTGGGAGCTACAACCTTGAAAGTTTGCATCAGAACATCACTAGGCACCATCTAAAAACATTTTGTTTCTGTGTTTAAAAAAAAAATGCTTTTTGGATCTCTGGTAATATTGGACCAACAATGCCCAAATCGCGAGTCAGTATTTTTGTTTTTTGATGATTTTAGTTAATTTTTTAGATGATTAATTCTAAGAAATACGCTTGTTACGGTGATTCATTTACGCGAAAAACAGATATTCTCTCTCCATGTTAATGATATCCTTTTTCTTTTCCTTTACTGCATCAAGGATTGATCTTCGTAATGTTATCAGTGTCAAATTTGGACATAAAGTAAATGATGTACACCTTAAGGCTTCATTGTCTACTGGACCCTCAAACTGTTCCAAGAGCATCATGTTTTCAAGTTTTGTGAGATCTTGGATACATACAAACTTCATATAGCTTGGGGATACTCTTACCAATGTTGCACTTTTCTTACTAGATTCAGCAAGTTTCTTGTTTTAGCTATTTGAAAAGGCACTAAATTAGCTCAGGTGTGCTTAAACTTTTCAACCATTTTTTTTGATGGGGGCGGGGTTACCATTTTTAGCATCATTTTGGTATTTTTTGGCAATTCTGTTTTAAAATCTAGCACCTTTTGGCAGTCAAACTTGCACAAAAATATTTTTTTGAGTTGGCATCACTGTTTCAAAGTCTAAATCCAGCACTGAATGGTATTGAAAAGTTCATTACTTTGTCCCTCCTATGTTGCTATGTAATGCTCCTACAAATTACTCCCTTAATATGTACAACTTCAATAAAAATTTTTAAAGTTGAGAATTATATATATATATATATATATATATATATATTGTAGAATCTTAGCTGTGGAAAAAGCAATGCAAAGTCTTCCATGTCTCAAGTATGCAAGCATCTTCCACTGTCGATGCAAGTTAGGTATTGAATATTTTCGATATGTCAATTAAAAAGATACTTCAGCTGTGTGTTGTTCTCTATCACCACATTCATACTCTTTCTTTAACTTTTATGCATATATATATATATATATATATATATATATATATATATATATATATATATATATTGAACATGTTGACTGATCTAAATAGTGTAAGCTAAAAAATAGGTTTAGAGATGAACTGAACAGAAACAAGAATAAGGTTCAATTATAAAGTCCCCCAAAAAGACTTTGTAGATGTTAAGGTATATGTATACCTACGTCAGGCGATAAGGCTTGAGAAAGACCACAAAATATAATGATGCATTAGAATTAGTTGGAAAACATTTGTTATGAATAGAGACGTACTGAAAATCCAGTTGCTAATATGCATAAAATGTTAAGTATACAATCAATGCATTATACCAGCTCTGGAGAACGGATACAGAACCTGGGAACTTACAAAACCACTCGAAAGTCAACACGGAATCACACAGAAGGCAATGGATGGAAAGAGCAATGATAGGAATAACTCTTAGAGATAAAAAGATCAACATGTATCTGAGAAAGGATCAAAGTTATTATTCATGTTATTAAGGGACAAAATGGAGATGGGCAGGGCACTTAGCAGAGAGAAAGGACAACTGATAGAGCAATAGTTCAACTGATTAGTGCCCATGAGATAGGAAACGCAGACCTGAAACAAAATGGTGGGATGAGATAAAAAGGTTTGCTGGTAAGGTATAGCAGAGATCAGCGCAGTCACAATCGGCATGGAAGTAGATAAGAGATTTGTCATATAGAAGGTTTATAACAACTGATGATGATATACCTAGGAAACTAGGTCTTCCTCATAATGAAATATATAGATATGTATATCTTAAGTGTCGACTGGCAGCTTACAAGCCAATGCATATGCTAGGATTTCCTTAGCTAATTTTTCTAAGCAGCCCCACCTTTAAAGACTAACGTAACAAGATTTTCCTTCGACCATCCACCCTGTCCCACTCACCTTAGTGCCATGATGAGATAAGCTTCGTAAATATCAATGCAAGAGGAAACATCAAAGGAACAATCTCTGATTAACTCGGTGAAATTGACTCCTGCAATATAGATTGATGAAATAACCAAGTAAGGGTTTTCTAATTACTGCAATCGTTGAATCTGGATTTTTCAGTAAAATACTTCTCCTTGGCTGCCTTTCTTGATTCAGGTCAGAGATACAACTGTGTATTACATATTACTGCAAGTTACAATTTCGTTCAGTCCAGAGACCTCTCTTTACTTGTCTTTTTATTTCTCTGTTTCTGGGTGCTCCTGGTTACATTTTTGGAGCTACAACCTTGAGAGTTTGCTTCAGAACCCAACTAGGCACCATCTAAAAACATTTTGTTTCTGTTTATTCAAAAAAAATGCTTTTGGGATCTCTATGGTCATTTTGGACCAACAATGCCCAAATCTTATGCTGGTATTTTCATTTTTCGCTAAGTTTTTCCATCGTCCCCTCCCACACACACACACTTTGAAGACTAATGTTATAAGATATTCCTTCTACCGTGCCTCGATCAGCTTAGTGCCATGATAAGATAAGCTTCGTGAATATCAATGCAAGGGGAAACATCAAAGGAACAATCTATGATTAACTCGAAGAAATTAACTCCTGCAAAATAAATTGATGAAGTAACTGAGTAAGGGTTTTCCGGTTATTACTATCATTGAATTTGGATTCTTTTTCCCATTTTTTAAACTTTTTGTAAAACACCTTCTGACTCGTACTTTACCATGGCTGTTTATCTGAATCCAGGTCAAAAGGACAACAACACAGTCCAAATATCTTTGCTGAATTCGTACTGATTAAGCAATTTGATAAAATCATAACTTTTATTCATTTAGATTTACTCAAAAAATAGTAAGATAGTACTAATTCAATTAAACTATTTGTACAATTATGTTGTTCTTTTGACTGATGATTTTTCACCTGATGCAATTGTGTGCAATTTGCAGTACACCATGTTTTCATATTGACTGATGCTTTTTGACCGTTCAATCACCACCACAAAAGGTTGTAGGTTTGACAGGAATGACCTCTTCCTGGTAGATGCAAGCCAGCTATTGGTGTCTGCTGCCTTTTTGTGGGAATGTTCTTATAGTTAGGCAGACCTGTGCATAGACCACAGCAAGAGAACATTCTTTGTTTGGTAAATGTCTGAGTTGGCTCTCGGGTTAGGGTCCCTTTGAAGGAGGATCAGGACAATACGGCTGTCTTCAACTTCAAGTATAGATCCTTAGGATAATATTGTGAAAAATACTCAAGTGAAAAGATTGTTTTGTCTGTGTAGATATAGATTAAATGGGGAAAATCTATTTACAACCGGGGAAAAAGTTACCTCTGCTTAGGTTGCCCATGCGAATCGTCTTTATAGAAACTCGAAAGGGTCATAATTGCAGGTTATCAGCCAAAGATCTAAGCAGTATTGTCAGAATGGTGTTCGCTCATATAAATAGCTTCATCTTGATCTAAACAAAATTACTTCAGTGTCCAAGTTTATATAAACTAGATTTATATACATCATTGAGCACACAGATCAAGAAATAAAAAAAGATATTTTATTTGTTAGCCTACGGACACCGCTGCCCTTTTTAGCTGAGTTTAAGTAAAAGTAAAGAATTCTTACTTTTTCTTACTTCTTCTCAGCGCCAATAAATAATCTGCAATTCTCCACGATTCTTTTCCAAAGAAGTCTTTGAAAAATATTTTCAATTCGTGTGCTTTATGATTTATTTCCCTTCTGTTCTCTTCATCTTCTTTGCATCTCGTTTGTGGAACGGATGAGGATTGTTTTTTTTATAGTTTGTTAGGAACCATCAACCAAAACTGCCAATAGAGGTTTCCCTCAGTTTTTAAGCTGGTCTGGCTTAATCAAGCATACAAACTGCACCTATGTAACTAGAAGGCTTAGAATTTAAATGTTCTCTCCTTATATATTAAAAAAACAGTGGGTGGAGGTCCCCAAAATATTTGTTTTGGCAGGGGTTTAATTTGCAATGTATGTTTATGCTAAATTGATCCTTTAGTTCATGTCCTTGTGTTTTTGGAAATTGTCTTTTTATGATCACTACCCGAAAAGGTTAGAGAAGTAACTTATTCATTGAACCCCCCTTTTTTTGCTATCAATAATTGATCACCCCTACCACAGCATGCTGCCAAAGTTTCATTGGTTTCATGACAGTTTCTATTAAGTGATCAACCAGACCTGCTGTCTTTTTTTTATTCTTTATTCTCCAGCAAGAATTTTTGCTCGAGAGTATTTGTTATAATCTTGTATCTTGAAGGAAAATATTTTGCGTTGAACAATCTGAGTAAAAATAAAAAGAGGAATGATTTAATTTTTGACTATCTCTCTTTGTTAGATTCATTTTGAATTAGGTTTTTCATTCACAGGATGCATAATCAGAGTATGTATTTGTTCCTATTGAAGTGCGCTCAGGCAAACACAGTCAAGCCACACATACCACCAAAAACACTCGAACTTTATTCAACATGGCGGTTAAATCTGCGTCATTGATAAATAAAAATTTGGCAATGCGAAAATCGCTAAATTAGCGTAGAGTTGCTTGAAGATTTTGGCCATTTTTCTCACCATTCGGAGCATCTTTTCGGTTGTTGTTTTTTTGGGGTTCTTTTTTTTTTTTGAGGGGGGGGTATTTTTTTATTTTGTATTTCAGACACTTTTTGGCAATCAAACTTGTGCAAAAATATTTTTTGAGTCAGTAATACTGAGTTTCAGTCTCGGAAATTTTTTCTGCTAACACCCATGATTCAATGATTTGATTCCATGTTTGTACTCAAAGCCAGTCGGCTAACTTTGCAACGCTGGCTATAAACTGACGTGCTGCACATAGATAGGATGTTATTACTTTTGTCTGCATAGACATAATCACTCTGTCTCAATCTGCCCCAAGCCAGGTTGAAAGAGGAGTAGGTTTGGGCACACGGTCAAGTAATTCCTCCTTGTAAGAAAAGAAAACCAAAATACTACTGAATCAACTGGAAAAGAGGCCATTCTGGTCAATAAACTAGTAGGAGTCCCGCCCTGCTTGTCACTCATTTGACTGCTTGCCCATTCCTGGAAGGACGTAGGTGGCCAAGAAGAACCATGGAGCCATGCTTATGTAAGTAGAGGCTCAACCTGGACAGGAGCTAGGAGCTTAGCAGTAGACCGTGATGGATAGTGAAAAGTTGTCGCTCGATGTTTCCATTAGGATAGGGGGACCGAATCGCTGAAAATTTCTTCATATCCATGGAGTACAACTTATCTTCTTGATTTGTTTGGTTTAGTAATTGACTCCTACCTTTCTAACCTAGACATACTAAACATATTCGTTGGATATAGCAAAGAGCAGTCCGTCTCTTGCCGCATATAAACTCATAAAATCCCTACCTTACAGTCTTCAAGGCCAAATTACATTTTTTCACACACACACACACACACACGTAATGCTCCCTTCTTTAGGGTTGAGCACTGTTGAGTCAGGCACCCATCTATTACTACTGTATGCAATGCTCTTCCAACTCCGGAATAGAGCACTTTGGTAGGCGGGGAATTGTGCGGAAGTTAATATAGATTGCTTAATTTGACCCTACTGAACGTGCAGTTCCATGTGGGGCAGAGGTAAAATGTCTGCCTCTGGGTCTGAAGCAAAGGTTCCGATCCTCCCTCGTGGTACTGGATGTTGGATAGTCTATAATCACACTGAAGAGTTGTAATACAACAAAACAGCTGTCTGCGGATGACACAATTATATATATATATATATATATATATAAAAATCATAACTGAAGGGAAGGTAGTGTTTGATCAAGTCTGCTGAAGTGCAATGTTAATATAGCTATTTTGTTTTTTAAATCCCCAAAATGGTTACATGGTAAACAAGTGATTATCCTAGCAAGAGAAATTTTACACATAGTATCATAATATCAAAGCATGTAAAGAAAAAAAAAAACACTGAAGAAAATTACAGATATTGAGAAATAAGTGATAAATGATCTATTTTTTTTCTAACGTGTTTAGTGTCTAAAGCTGTAAAGCTTTCTTGACCACACACACACACACACACACACACTCATATTTATATACCAAGATACACTCTTTTGATAAGTGTTATTTCCTATTGAAAACATGTTTCTAATATAACCTTTTGAGGTGAAAATACATACCATTTATTAATAAGTGTGTCTGTAAACACAGCAATCGTATTAATGCCTCTATTTTTTTTTTTTTTTTTTTTTACACGTTGTTTTATCCCTAAGGCAATGAGTTTAACCTCTCTTTAATGCAATATCTTTGAGTAACAGGCAAATATAAAACCAGGATAATTTATTCTGCATTGCACTTCGTTAACCATAGCAGTAGCCCAGATTCACTTCTTTCAAGTTCATCCCCTGTAAACATACATTCATTCATTATCATCAGCTTTTAAATGTTCTCCATTGTTAAACCTGAACCCTCCTCCAGATTTGCCAGACTTCTCAATCGTCAGCGTCACAGAACCAAGTCATCATGCCATCTCATTTTCTGCTTGCCACAAGTTTTACACATGATCTCTGGGGATTCACCTTGTCCAGCTGTTGTCTGACATCCTTGCTACATGGCCTGCCCATTGCCATTTGAGTTTTGTAATTTTCTTTATCTCTGATTGTATATATATATATATATATATATATATATATATATATATATATATATACTGTGCTTATTTTCTGTTCTCTCCCTGTGATGTTGCACACGATTCCCTCTTGTGCTCATTGCATGGTTCTTAGTTTGAGGGTCAGTCTTTTGCATTATGAGGCTGTAATTTGCTTATGGTGTCTTCAATTCCTTACCTAATCTACCCAAGGGACCGATTTGTTTACTTTGGTGTATCCGATTTAATCTATTAGTTATGAAACCTTCTCTTGGGACTCTTTCGTATTTGCATCTCATGAATTTTTAAAGATTACTAGCTGACCAATGCGGACAACATTTTCCATTCCCTGGTTCGATTCAAATTTTTCTTCTATACAAGATGTGTTTAAACTTCTACCTTCTTAACAAATGGTTTATCTATTTTTCTATTGGTCTCTAGTTCGCAAGTCTATCTACAAAGATGTTAATTAATTCTCGTCGAATTTCGGTGAGTAAAAATTAACATCCCCCTATTGTGATTCGAAATCATGACTAACTGGGTTAAATTGACTAGTCTTGCATATCTAGAAAAATTTATGCTCGAAAAATACAAGGGTTTTCTTCATCCTGATAAATAGATGCATTCATAAAATCAACACTTTCCTATGATGCTTTGAAATTACAACTAAGCCAAACTGACAAGACATATATCAACAGAAATTTATCTTACAGTATATATATAATTTCCATCTATTAAACATAAAATACAGAAGTTGCAGTAATCATCTTCAGTCGGAATAGGGTTTGACCCTGCAGTCGTCAAACTTGTTACTTGTATTTTCTTTTGTCTTATGGAACCTAATCAAGTGACAGATCCACAAATTGAGAACCATGCAACGTGCACAAGAAAGAATTATGCTCAACCTCACATAGAGAGATTACAAGACAGCACAATACTTCCGGGAGAAGACAGGAGTCATGGACATCATAGAATCTATAAGAAAACTTAAATGGAAATGGGCAGGCCATGTTGCTGTTTATTCACGCCCCTAGACTGATGGCCTGGGCAAGTTGCAATAAAAAGTATGTAGAGATGATTCAAGTGTGACCAACACGGTAGAGAGTGACAGTGGAGGAAAGAAAGAGAATAAAGAAAAGTTACGTTGTGTACCGAGAGGGTAGGGAGAGTGAAGGGAGAGAAAGGTGGGTAGTTTCACTAGAGGAAGGGATGGGAGAGAGAATGGAGTTAATTTGAATTAATTAATTTGAAGATGATTTGGTAAGTGCATAGGAAGGTAGAGTGGCTAATAGCTGGTACTGATACTATAAATGTGACAGACATGGCTTATATATATATATATATATATATATGATTAATTCTGATTTTACGAGTAAATTCTTGTAGATTTACTTCTTTTCAATTTCCTTCATGATCAGCGGTTGAGTTTTAGTTTATGATTCCTGGATTTTTGGACTATTCAAATCAAAGTATGGCATCTTTTCTAATTGACTTGTACAATTTCGGAGTTCGGTGATCACACTCTTATATACATATTTTTGAGTTTATTTGAATTCTCTATTTCGACATATAACTAGCCCCTTTTGTGAAGTAAGGTACTTTCTGTTCGCATGAAAAGCTTTAGCTTAAAAGAGGTAATAATTGCTGTTCAACGCGTAGCTGAAGACAAGAGCCTATTAACTTTAAAACCTCCTTTTGTGAAGAAGGTGAAGAAATCATTGCAAGTTCAGGAAATTTATGGCCAACCGTGTTGTGTGGGTCACCTACATTTAAGGAAGTCAACGGATATTGATCGGGTTTTGTGAAACGAAACCTTTAGGCCATAAAACAAGTTTTTAGTTGGAAGCAGTTTGTCTTCTGGGGAAATCTAAGAATAAATGGTTCCTTTTCCTTCCTTAATTGACGAATGATTGCTCAGCTCTCTAAGATATTTGTTTTAACCCATTGACTGCTGGAAAGAGGAAAGAGATCGTTAATTCGCATTGTTGCACGATTAGATAATGAATGGTCGATGATCGTTCCTGTCCACTTAATTGAACGACCATCAACACGTGGTTGTGTGATTGACAACTTGCGTGCACTTCTGAGAAAGTTAATGACTCTCTATTGGCCTTATCGAGTCCTCTTAGATCAACTGGGTGGCCTGGTGGGTGGCCCAGAAAACTCATACACAGCTCCGAGTTCAACCTCCTTCCAGTCCGACCAACATTTGATCTGCAGGGGTTTGCAAAGTGGCTGATATCGACCCATGGGGGTTGATAGGACTATTCAAGGGGTCAATAAATACCTGGGCGTCATAGGCAGGGTCAATGAACGCCTGGGGAGTCGCTTGGACTTTCTGGGTCGAGAGCTGACATTCGCATACGAATGTGATCGATATTGGTCATTGAGGTCAATGGGACTATCCAAGGGGTCAATAAATGCATGGGGATCAAGGAGGGGTCGTTCGGACTTATAGGATTTAAAGCTGAGATTCATTTGAGAATAACTATACTTAAAATGCAACTTTCTGACACACATTTTGGATTTAGATATAATCAGTTTTTATTCCTTCTATATTCTGTTTACATGATGATAGCGATCGTTACAAGACGTTTTTTCATTCGGTCCTCAAATTTTCATATATTTTTATTTCATTCTGTTACAAAATGAGAGTATGACAGTTTTATTCAGTTCAGTTCAAATTTCTGTATTCGCTAATACAATATCTCTAAAAGTTCTCAATGGATTTCTATGAAAATCCGTGGAAGGGTAGCCATCCAAGAAATTTCATCAAAAATCATTGACGACTTTTTTGGATATGGTGTGGATATATAAGTATGACATAGGAAAGAGAATTGTGTCTGGATCCGCTACAAAATTCAGTCACTAAACGTAGCCTGCTGTCCACCCATGCACAAAATTTCATTGAAATTCATTGAGAACTTTTGGAGAGATTGTGTGTACAGTCATGAGTGATTACATAAATGTATGATTAAAAAACAGAAAAATATCCCTCAATCAAAAATTCCTTGATCTACCCGAAAATTCAGTCGCTTCTTTCTTGCTTCATTGTCCACTTTTCACTGAATTTCATTGAAATCCGTTGAGTATCTTCAGAGATATCGTATGGATAGACAGAAAAATAGAAGCGACCGATTATATATACCTCTCCAACTTCGTTGGCAGAGTTCGACGCAATATTAGCCTAGTATACAAACAAATCCGCGGCATAAGACCCAAGACATTGAGGGGGAGCCCACAAATAAATAGCACTGTAGAACTTTATCACTATTCCCTTGGGGAAAAGAATACATTTAACACATGAATGAAAAAAATCTTATTTTATACGTAAAATACCCCTTTATTTAGTTTATACTATGAGACACCATTTTTAACAATTGTAAATAACTGTTATTACTATCTTTGTAATTTGTAGCATATTTCTCAGATTCTTTTTCAATTATGAATTTTTGAAATTTGTTTTTTTTGTTTTTTTCGCTTCTTTTTTTTTAAAAATGTCTTTATGTTTCGATATAAATCTCATTATCAATAAACTGTTTTTATTTCAATATAAACTTGTAATTCAGATCTCACATAATCTTGATATGGTGGACCCCCAAATTATGGGTGGCCCTACGACCATTGTGGTCTTAATCCAGCTCTAGCAGAGGAAATATCTCCATGCGGTGCTGTTCGATTACAAGTCAAAAGTTCCCATAGATTTCGGCAGTATATCTAACAAAAGGAATAAAGATAGTCCAAATCTTCTTTTCTTCAAGAATTGGGCTATAGGATGGTTTAAGATGTTCTGTCTTTTATCTAAGTTTATGGCCGGTCTACCCCTGGGTGGGGGTCGGGGACAAATGTGTCTTTCCTTCCTGTCCTTTCTATTTATTTTTTTTTTTCCAGATCTATCTGTTTGGGGGTTTAGTGGAATATTCTAATCTAATCTATGTTTATTCAGAAATATCAAAGCCTTACTCTTGCTTACAATTTTGGAGGATGTTAGATGGTATACCTTGGAATGGTCAACACAAAAGAAAACAACAAATCTGAATGAATGAACTGGGAGAAGAAAACAACCTTCAAACAGCTGCCTAATAAAGATGAAACAACTTAGCTTGATCCATTATTAAATTGTGACAAGTATTTCTTTCATCTTTATTTTAGTTCTTTTGCATCTTAACTTCTCTGGTCTTCAGTCTTACGGCCATCCACTCCGTGCTGTTCTCTGGTGGCTCTAGACCGATGGTCTGTGTAGATGCAATTAAAGGAATACAAGTCAAAAATTAATAATGGTTGACAATGCTTTATTTTATAAAAAATAAATCAAGATAATATTACTGCTACTTATACTACTAGATCAAAAGTGACTAAAATTAAGATGAAAGAAATACTAATCAATGATTGATAATTGTTGACAATGTTTCATCTGATAGAAAATGAATCAAGCTATCTAGATTCATTTTCGTGATACTCCTTTCGTCTTGACTAATGCGTAATCTACAGTTAACTATTAAAAAGACCTTATAAACGAAGTCGTTGTAGAGAACGGGATACAATTATATTAATAGTTGACAACTTTTAATCTAAAACTACGTATCTATCCATGTAAAAGCTATATATGCAAATCAGTATGTATAAATAGTTCTGTCCAGCCTAAATGTTATGATGGATTGGTCCATGTGGAATACATCAACAGAACTAATAAAAGTGTTCTACTGTGAAGAATACGTCACAGAAAAGCTGGTCATTTGAAACTGATATTGAAGAAAAACAAGAAAATATTTGAGTTTGATTTGTAACGAAATAAGTCATATTTTTAATATTAGTTTCTTCCTTTGACCTTTTTCTTACACAACATTTTGTCTCAAAACTTTGTGTACGATCACCCTACAGCTTGGGTTGAGTCGAGACTTTGAAATAAAACTTTGAATTAGAATACTTTAATCATTATGAACAAGTTACCTTTATTCTCTGTAGTGCCTATCCATACGTGAATGTCTCCACCATCTTGACTGGTATATGCCAGTAATTCAAGATTTGCTGTAATCATAATCTATATTGATATTGGTATTAATGCCTATCATCTTATTTATCTGTATTGTGCGTTAAGTATCTTGATACTGCTGCTACTAAATAACTGGTGTCTAAATACAGTGTGGATAACACTCTCATTATTCCTTACGGAAAACTTTCTCCATAGAAAAGATTGAAGTATCCAGGTTTCATTCAACTTACTCTTAATTCTATTCTGCTGGGATGGACTGAAACTATGTACGATGTTGTTAAAAGGTGTGATGTCATTAAGAGAATTTTATTCCGATCAATTTTCTTTACCAGCGGCTGATGATGTCACTCATCATGAAATGTCCGAGGTCTGCATTTTCGTATTTTAAAAAGCTAAAAATGGCCGAAAAGAACTTGAAATGAAAAAAAAATGGTCTTTATGAATTTTATTGAAAATGATACTTGCCGAACATTTCCTGATCACAATGTTTTACAAGTATGAGCATTAATCAACTCAAAGAAAATCTACTTGCTCTTTTTCCTTTGCTATGGCTACCATGGACGGTGGATGCACCGCTGAACTTCTGGTTCTTGTTTTCTGATCAGAGATGCTCTCAATTCGGTAGATTTGATTAATCCATTAACTGCAGACGCTGGAAAATTCTGTCATTCCAGTTCTATGACCTACTCAATAAAATTTCTGTTTTATTGTGATTGATAACAGAACTAGTGAGTCTGTGCTTTTATCTTGCAATGGATAACTGTTACTCTTCACGACGCACCGTAGTTAATGGGTTAACCGAGTTATTTTTTAGTACTGAAGCCAAACTGGTTATTCTTAATTAACGTAGAACACAACTTTCGTTTAGATTTCTTTCCACTTGAACAAACTGCTGACTGTCAGCTTCATGGATTATCCTCTGAGTTTTTGATGACTTTAATCCTTTTTCTGTCAGGATTAGGAGGAAAAAATTGAGATTATCTGTTTTCCGACATTTTGTTCGCGATGTTCTGCGGTGGAAGTTTTGTTTGTTTTTCAAAATTGTTTGAAATGAGAAAGAGAAGAATTACTCTGAATTACTTCTCTCTATTTATCTCAGCCTCTTCAAGTCTCCATCCCTCCTCTCTTCCTCTCTCTCACATTATATAATACACACACACACACACACATATATATATATATATATATATATATATATATATATATATATATATATATATATATATATCTTTTTGTTTGTGCTGAGGATCTTTAGTATATCTTCCTTTTCTTTCTCTCATTTGTCCCCATCGTATACATACTTATTTGGGCAATTGTTATCATTCCCGTTTCGAATTCAAAACATTTCCGCCTTAGATTTTGCGGATTATGTTTATCTTAGGACTTCAGAATGGTATTTTTGAAATGTTTTCTGGTCAGTGTTTTTTTTACTTTTTTCTTTAACCTTATCTGAAATCATTTCCAAAAAAAATTTTACAAAGAATACTTGACCATTTAAAACTATTTTATTGAATTCAGCTACAAAGTATGAAAGTCATGGTTAATTTTAAGATAATTTCTGTTGATTTCGGAACAAATTAAAGTAGCAAACTCATCATTAGTGCGATGATAGTTCCGCCACTGAAAAAGTAGTTTATGCCGTTCATGCGTTTTGAATTCAACACGGGAAAGGTAACAAGCGCCCATAGTTTCTCATCTATATAAAACTTATCTTACACCTTATTCATATACACCACCCCTCTTTACACAAATTTGTTGACCCCAAGTTGGGGCTGATTTCAGATATTCACATGAGATCAATAATCATACTCTACATCTTCAGTGATGTCTTTTATTTTTCTCCATTAATATTGTTTGCTGATCTTTCAAATGGTTTCTTTTTTATTCTTGGTCATCTGTTTTCTTCTCTCCAATTCTGTGCGAGTTTTTTTTTCATTCCTTAAGATATAACTCTTCACTTAAGTAGGTTTCCTATAAGAATGACTTACCCTTTCTTTGTTCTGGCTTGCGTTATTTACTTCTCTCTCTCTCTCTTCACTCAATCTTTATCTTGTCTGACTTATGGTACTCTGGAAAGACAGCATGTGGTATGCCCTATCTTTAAGAACATTTGTACTCTATCAAGGGCTGGCGAAGTTACCAGGCAACACAGCACAGGGTGGTGCTAGGGGACGCCTCTTATGTGTCTCACAGTTGGACTTTCTAAGTACAAACGGGAAATGTGGAAAAGGGGTAAATCGAACAGAACAAAAAGTCAAAACAGGAAGATTCCCTAGTGTGAAGCCAGTTTTTTTCAGGAATATCTGACAGTTAATCACTTTCTGATGTGGTGAAAGTAATCGAAACAATTCGCTGAGGAAATCCTCATCTCTCATTCTCATCATTTAAGATGTAGTTGTATCTCATCATCATCATCATCAGTCTTTTAACATCCGTCGTTGGACATAGACCTTTCCCAGGATTCGCCATAATTCTCCACTATGGGTGTCGCGGAGCCAGTATTTCTTGAATTTGTCTTATAGTCCTACTGTGGTTGTGTATTTAGTTAAAAATTTCATACTCAAGTATACGATTTCTGAGATCTATTCCGGTGTTTAAATGTGTTTCCATGAAGAAGAGTGTGGTATCTGATAACTTGTTTCGGGTAGGATCTGTCTGAGAGGTGCTTTTTAACTCAGGTGACTGTTTGGATTTCACAGCTAGGGATGGCCGTAGCTTGATTTTATCTGGACAGATGCTCCACCCGATCTTGGTAGTTGGCATGTAGACCTGAGGGTATCCCGCCTATTTCCTGCAGATCGAAACGGGTCCTTCTGTAGAATAGTGTCTCCAGATCAATCTATTTGAGCCTTTCCGAATATGATTGACGCTTGATTCTTCGAATCACTTTTGTGATTCTTCTTTGTACTCTGTCTTTGTCGGGTTTGTGTTGGGATGAGAAAATACAGGATCCCAATCTGAAATGCCGCTTGACGTGCGCTTTATTCAGGATTTTGAATATTTCCCCATTCATATCTCTGAAGATGTGACAGAGACTGACGATAGATTCATTCAGTTAATGCATGATTCATATTATCAATGCTTTGTATCAGTCACTATAGTATATTGCCAATTTATAATCCTATATGTTTAGTTTATTTCATTTTTGCTATAAACCTAGAATAAGATGATACTGTACGGTCAACTCCTAAGAAGGGTCTCCAAACAATCGATCATCCCGATAGTCACCAATGGAGCAGAGACATCGAACTTAACCGAGAGATTGACCCTCAAACCGAGAAGCATACAATGTACACAGGAGAGAATCATGCTCAGCATTGCATGGAGAGACCATAAGACAGCACAGTATATTAGAGAAAAGACTGGAGTCCGATACATCATAGAAACAATTAAATAACTCAACTGGCAATGGGCTGTACATGTTACAAGAATGTCAGACAAACAGAAAGTAAGATGGTGTGACGAACTAGATAAATTGAGAATTTACTGGCTCCACAATGCCTATGATAAAGAGGTCTGGCAAATCTTGGGGAGGGTCTATGGACGCTAAAAGGCTGATGATGATGACGATGATAATACTTGAAACAAACCGAAGTTCACCTTGTCTGGTGTACTCGGAACCCTAAGACTGGCCCTGACTCTACCATAATAATCATATCATCTTGACCCCTATAATAAATACCTTATTTGTTTGTAGTTTCTTCACAAAATGAATGTATGTGCAATATCGTTGGAATGGGTATAAATATCATTTCACTAAATATATCACAATGAATTCAAGAATATCTTCCCTTTAAGAAGGGGAGATGAGGAACCATTTTTAGCGGAGTCCTCATCTCTATAAGAGGCTCTGTCTGTCCGTCAGTAGGTCCGTGCCCATATTGTTTCTCAGCTGTTTCAAATCAGATTTACTTGAAACTTGGTAGAAAGGTGTCCCTTTGGTAAGAGGCTTCTCACCTCGAAAAATCTTCCACTCAGGATCACGTGATAGGGTATTGATGGCGTATAAACCTTATAGTTGATGCCTCCTTGAACTTTTGGTACTTGTCATTTAAGTGATAAGCTGGGTCAAGAAGTACGAGTTACGCTTATTCTAAATTGCTTTCATTTTCGATTCGATCAATTCTTCGTCAGTTTTAGGGGAACAGAGTCAATTGATTCAAATAGACATTTATAAAAAGTTAATGATAGTGAAGATTATGTAGCTTTGTTCTTCAGTTTTAAAAATCGAATATTCATGAAATGTGTATGTACCTGAAAGATTAGTAGGTAAGCTAAGAACAGAGAAATCAAATGTTTCTATCAACAGTTACTTTGAAATTCATTTACGTATAAATTATCTATCAAAGTATTGGATGCCAGTTCGGCGCTAAATCCAGGAAGTTTCTTCTTTTGACAGTGCAAAAAAACACAGTAAATTGAGTGCAGGCGTACTTTAACATTTTTGGCTATTTTTGGCGTCTTTTTGGTGTTTTTTTTTTTTTTTTTTTTTTTTTTTTAGGTGGGGGGGGCTTTTTCTTTGGCTCTTTTTAGCAGTCAAACTAGCGCAAAGATATTGTTTGAGTTGGCAACATTGGTTCATCACAAGGACCGCGTATTTTCCTTTGAAGTCTACAAGGCAATAAACATCAAACACTTTCGTTCATTTGTGCTTTGGATCCGAAGCGAAAGGATTCTTTCTAGATAATCTTGAAATATTCACGTGCCGTTTTGATAAGTTCATTTTCTTTTTCATCTTATTCCGGAATGAGGATTTTCGTTAATAAAGTGATTTCTTTTTTTTTTAATCAGATATTGTGAGAAAACATTAATTTCCAGATATAGATTGTTTGGCAATCCTTCCAATAACGCTGTTTCTCAGATATCTTGAACGGCTATTTTGAATAGTTTAAGGCGGCTAGATTCATGAAAAGGGAGGTAATTAGCACGCAGTACTTGATTTGAAAAACAGTATCTTAACAAAGGTTTTATTTCCATTATTTTGTTAATTACTAATTCGTCCTTCCAAGGTTTGCTCTTATTTAGTCATTTCAATAAGCATTGATCTAATACCCATATATATAATGTGAACTGTAAATAGTGAGACAGACTCGGGAGTAGAGTAATTTGAAGTTAAATTTATTAATCCTTAGATGTTAATGGCCCAGACATGTTTCGGTATTTATTCCCATCTTCAGTGGTGTGTGCTGTGTTAGTACGTGTTTTTAGGGTTTAAAGTTTCCATGTGGAACCAGAGTCCACTATCAGGAGCTTGCCTTGTGGGTAAAAGATTTTGTAAAGAAAGGCTGCTGGAGGCATATATATATATATATATATATATATATATATATATATATATATATATATATATACATATATATATATTATAATTGCTTCGTGTATAACGCGAAGATGGGTGGGGTTATGTTATAGTTGAATATATCCAGACAAAAAATCCATACGTTCTTAATATTAAGCCTTGTTGATAACAGATGGTGCGATTCCCACCCCTCTACGAAATATATGACTGAGGCGGCAAACCAATTGTAAAAATGAAATGAATTTGGCAAAACCATTTCAGAAGTGCCAAATTGAGTACATCTCAGAATCTAATACTCATGTTATACAAGAATAATGTTATACACAAAGGATTTCGGTTGTAAGGAAAGAGAAATGACAAATGATCCCTGAGGTTATGCACTTAGATGATCAAATGAAAATGCATCTAGATCGATAAAGAACTAACATTTTGCAAATAGATGATAAAATAAAAGAAAGTATTGTGGGGGGGGGTCTTTTTTGTTGTTATTGTGATTTTTGTTTTTTGAGAGTTTCCACCGGTTTGGTTTTTTGTTTTGTTTTGTTTTGTTTTTGTTGTTTTTGGTTTTTTTTGTAAAAATTCTAACAATTCATAACTCCGAAAAACTCGGCAATATATTTTTCTTGAAATCTAATAATCTGTCTGCTTAAAAATGATATATCTGAAGAGAAAACACTGTTGTTCTTAATACCATAAAAATCATTTGTTTTCAACGCTGGGTTTAATATTTTTTTCAATTCTGTATTGTACAAAAAGACAAATGTTAAACATGTTTGAGTGGAACTGCATCTCAGTCTTCCTGGCTGTGAACTTGTCCTAACAAACTCCGAACTGCTTCTCGAATTCTGTTGTGAGTGATTTTTAGAAATAGGTAAAAAGCTGGTGGCTGTGTACAGGGCTAGCGGAAGAGTTCCATGTGCCCGAGGCGAGATTCAAGATTTGCGTAAGGGTTTTATACAACATCGGCAAGATTTATTACTTATGCGCCAGTCGCTTGATATTTTCTCCGGAGAGGTCAGTTCTATATCCCCTTGAGGTCTGGGCCCTTGGCAGCTGCCCAGTTTGGTCAAATAGGAAGCAACAGGTCTGGTTACGTGTTATTTTTAACAGAAAGATATTGTTAGGAATACCATTTGTCCTGTGACTTGATTCCTTGAGAAATGGTCTGAGAACAAAGTGCTGTTTCGCATAGCCTAGAAAGTTAAGATTTAAAACTACTTAGACACGAAAATTAGTACTTGTGATACTGTCTATAGTTTAAGAAAGGCCATTAAACGATTGAACTCTTTCTTCTTGTTTGTTTTAAATTGTATCTGAAGAAGGCTGTAGAATGAATCTGCTGAAACGTTGTCAACAATATAGAGCATAAGGAGTTTGATCGTCCGAAAAAGTCTTTGAATGGTTCTGGTGTTCCAGTTTAATACTGCTGCCATTCCGGAGGAAATAGCCCTGAACCTATTTCTGTACCGAAGATCAGACATTGAAGATTCGATGGTATCAAACCATAATCACCAGTCATCAAAGTGCATGTTAGGAAGAAGTCAGACTCTAAGGTGTGAGGAGCAACCTGAAACTCGAAATTTTCTGGTTGAATTGAATTGAATTTTGAAAAAGATGTCTGTAGCGATTAATGCAAAATGTATTCTAAAGAGCTAAAGTCAAGGGAGATAATTTATGCAAATAATGAAGAAAGATCTGTAATATTTTATCAGTTAAAATTATTCGTTTTTTAGAAGAAATCTACTGAACGTGTATATCCCAGCAGTCATAGAAACCTCAGGATATATATATATATATATATATATATATATATATATATATATATATATATATATATATATATATATATATATATATATATATAATATATATATAAAAAGTGGGTGTGCATGATAAGTGCCTGACGAACCGTTTTTAAAAAGTCGATATTTTCCTTATTTTTCGATGTACAGTGCTCAGTTCTTTATTCTTAAAACTTGAACACCCTGCATCGTGATTCAGTCAAAATAAAATTAAAACTGGGCATTGTAGCTTTGAGAATGATAAAAAATATCAACTTCGGAAAAAAAACGGTTCGATAGGCACTTATGCATGACCAGTCATACGCCCGAGGAGTCTTTAAAGATTTAATTGCCAAGTGATGCTTCTCATTGGACACACATTTATCAATGCTATCTGTAATACAACTGGACACATTCTTGGGCAGAGTTCTTCAATTCCAAGTGCTACGTTATTGTTAGTCTAATCCAGGGTGACCAAACTCACTTAACGTCAGAGTCACGTGATGATGAGTCTGATGTTTGAGAGCCGAAAGATATCAACGAAATTTATACGCTTTATTTTTACACACATATTTTGTTACATACATTCTATATAAATATTAACTGATGCATGTATATGTAATATTTATTGTCAAGCTCCTACTATTGAGTTTGGGCTTTATTTTCCTTTGTCACAACAATGACCTTATGACGGCGCAAATAAAAGTTGCATACACAAAAACTGATGACGAATTCACTCTCTCAACTGAGGTCGATTGGTTTTGCCAAAGTTTTGAAATCCCATTAACAGGAATTACTAATAAAGGAGTTGAAATAGAATGCGTATTTTTGGAATTATATTGTATGGAGAAATGAATTCTATTTTGTTTAGATTTGAATGAAGCAAGGGATTTTGACCTTGGCTCAGTCCAGTTAATTCATGCATGAAATTTTTCAAACTGTTGATTTGTATTAACTTCGGTAATCACAAAGTGCCGCTACCCATGACCTCAATCCTATGGTATTCATCCGAAATCCTTGCTGACCTGAGATCGCTTGAATCTCTCTCTGTCTCCCATAATTCCTTCCCTCAGCACCGAAGAACTATTCCTCATTCAAATCTAGCGTTAAAATTAGGATATAAATTCTTATACTTATTCCATTTTATAAATTACGTTCAAGTCCAGTGGGGTCGAATTTCATACCTGGTAACTATTATTAAAGAATGTGACGAGAAAAGGGGCCCAGCCGACATATTTCCACGAAACGTACATTCAATGTGAAAGAGCCATGTGTAGCCTATCTCGGTCTATTCAATCTGTCTCTCTTTCTTGTCTGTTTTATTTAATTCTCTCTCTCTCTTCTTTTTCTTCCCACTCCATCTCTCGTATGTTTCTTTCCTCTCTTCCGAAACTCTTTTCCATAAAGGTGAGTACGGCAGTAGGACTGATCTGGAACCTCCTCGCCAATGATGTCCGAAGAGATCGGAAATTAGATTTGTCGCGTTTATTGATGAAATAAATTATCATTAGTTGTATCACACCGGTTGCCTGATAGTTACCGCAAGAGACAGAGTGACAGCAAGTCTCCACCCTCCTCTTCACACTCCACAGCAGAACTATGGATTACGGTTTCACACCAGTTGGTTGGTGTTTATCGCTGAAGGCTGAGTGACAGTAAGTCTCCCCAGGTTTCCAGCTTTCCCCTCATATACTCGTCACCTATCATAGTATCATCATGCCTTTTTCTTGGCTGTTAGGCCATTGCTAACAGCTGGGGGTCGTAGGTCCCATTTATAGTATTCTCCTCAGTATTCGTCGAGTTCCAAGTTGCGTTGTATTGTCTAAATCCTTCCTAGTGTCTCCAATTCCTGTAAGTCATTTTTAGTGTCTTTTCTATGGTCCTGAGTGCTGCTGCTGCTATTATTAATATTATCATTGTTATTATTAGTTTTTGTTTTATTTTCACTTTTTAGTTTGTTTGGTTTTTTTTCATGTCACTTATCTGTACAGTCTTCCTCATCTTCTCTCCCATCCCTCATCCATTCACCGCCCCCTCTTACCACCCCCTAAGCCAGATTACGCTACTAACTTTAATTATTAGAAACAGACAACCCAAACTGTCAACATAGGTTTCCTCAGTTCTCAAGTCAGCCCGGTTAGCTGGTTAGGCCTGTATGCATTGCGCGTACAGGCAGCACGGATGGAGCTAGAGGGCTGAAAATTTGAACATTTACCATTCGTTATGTCTATAATTAACGGTGTGTTTTGTGTTCTTAAAATTTCCCCTGAGAATAGGTTTTTAGTGAGAAGGGTTCAATTTGCGATGTAACTTCAGCTAAATTTATTCCTCCATTTGTGCCTGCTCTTTTTTTTGGGGGGGGGATTCAGACTTTTTTTAGTGATCACTGGCCAACAAAATGCTGGGGAGTCAACTTATTCGTTGATCAGCCCTTTTTCTTATGAAATAATGTTGATTGATCATCCCCAACATAGCTTGCTGCCAAAATACGTTGACCTGTTTGTTATTCATCCATCTTTCCAATCTGACAATTTCTGTCCGACAAATGTCCGTCAAACTATTCTTTCGTGACAAGCAGCCAACCACAAATAACACCCACTTTTTTTTCTCTTCGTCAACCCTGCCCTCCTGCGATTTCTCCATTCTTCAATCCCCGTCCCCTCCTTCCCTTCCTTCCTTTTCCTTCCCCTCCTCATCCCCACCCCTAATCCCCTCGCGTGCAATTGCTTATCACTCTCGTCTAAATCGTTTTACTTGATTTTCGTACGGTATCCAATGCCAACTGTTCCACGTACCTTGTTGCATATGACAATCCAGGAGCGGATCCAGGATTTCGAGCAAAGGGTGGGGGTCCAAATTGAGCGTCCATATGTGAAAAAAAAAATTTTTTTTCTAAATAATAAAAAATTGTTTTTAAAGTTAATTTATAATCAATAAGGACTATCTAGTTTTTTTTTTGAATGCACTTAAAAAAAAATTTTTTTTAACAAATTTTGCTCCAACGAGGGTAACCCCCATCCCTCGATCTACTCCCACTATCTCTATGTTTTGACCCTGATTTCAACTTAAATTCATATATATATATATATATATATATATATATATATATATATATATATATATATATATATATATATATATATATATATAATTAGTGTTTTTTTAACAACCAATTGCTACTATGCAACGTTTAGTGTCTCGTTCACATGCGTATTTATGGTTTTTTGGTATTGAGTTGAGTGGAGAGATGAACTAGACAAATTCAGAAAATACTGGTTCCGCGACGCCGATGATAAAGAAATGTGGCAGATTCTGGTGAAGGTCTACGTCCAACGACGGACGTTAAAAGACTGATGATGATGATTGAAATCCCTCAATCTGATTCAAATCGTTTAGCCCCGTTTCTTTGAATCGAACGAGGACCCATTGCTAAAGAAGACAACAATCCTTTTGATTCGATTTCATGTGGATGATTCGGATTCTTAAAGGGCCAACAAAGGACAACAACAAAATCTTGTGTGTCAGTGTTTGGTTACATTCTTTAGTATGATGCTTCTCTGTTTCTCCCGGGTAACATTCCTCTCCTTGCAATCCTAAGGGTCCTCTCTTCTTCACCCATTTTGAATTTGTCATCTAGTATTTTTTTTTCATCCTTACCTGGGTGTTAAATCTCCGTCTTCCAACCTGAACGAATGAAAATTTGGTAGTGTAAAAATCACTATCGCATGAATACTTGAATATTGTGGCCATTTTTAGCATCTTTTTTTTGGTGTTTTGGCTATTTTGTGGCTTTTATTTACCAATCGCTCCGTGAGTGCTAAATCACCATTTTTAGACAGAATTCCATCTTTGATAAATAAAAATCTGGCAGTACAAAAGTTGCCAAATTAGCTTGGAAATGCCCCAACATGTTGGCCATTTTAAGCCCTTTTTTGTTATCCTTTTGGCCATTGTAGCACCTTTTTGGCGTTTCTTGGCTATTTTTTTATTTAACACTCGAAGAGTATTTTGACTGTCAACCTTGCGCAAAAATATTTGAGTTGGCAACAGTGAGTTTCAGTCTTTGCTATTTTTCTGCTAACACCCATACCATTATGCTTTCCTCCTTGGGGAGCCTTGTGCCTCTTATCTTGGGAATCACTGCTATAGTAGACCATGGAAGGGTCAAAAAGGTGTATACGATGTCATAAAGTGTGTTATTCCAATTATCTGACTCTCTATACCAGTGGTTCCCAACCTTTTTATTTTGTGGAACCCTTATCTGAATTTCCCAAAATCACCCAACCCTAAAGCTATATTTCCTGGACAACCCCTGCCAACCTGAATTCAATAAGGCATTAGATGAAAGAAGGATTATTTTGAGAGAACATTTATCCATATGAAAAACATAATTAATGAAACATTAAAAAGAAAATAATTCTGTTTTTATTTGTTATAAATTGGTAGTTGTTATGAAAGAAATATATCTGAAGCAGATTTATGTAAAACATGTAGTTGTATCTTGAACCAATGTATCCGCTGGAAATTTAGTTTAATATTGGATAATTGAATTTTTATATCTGGTCCAATGTCCAGTCTATTGCTATTCTTAATTTGTTTTCTGTTTCGAAAGTAGTGAACAGCCATTTTTTTCCAAAATATACCTTAATTATATTTTGTTAAAAGACACCTTATCTCACAGAACCTCAGAATTTTTTTGTGGGACCCTCTTTAGACCAGACTGCAGAGGATGGCTTTTTTTCAACGAAGTATCGCATGTAAGCAATAACAATATTTCAAGCGTGCAATTTGACATAAATACTCAATTATCTTTAGTTGAAGTAAATCGTATTTCGTGGTGAACAAATTCTGAGAAAACGTACCCTAGTATTGCGGGGAAAATTGTTGTTTAAAAATTCACCAGAATGCAAGAAATGATATCCCCAGAGGAGGGGGACCCAGATCCCCGCTCCAATTGTGTCCCCTGGGCATGGGACTACTGCCAATGTGTCCCTTATTTTTCCACCTCGAAATAGTAGTTTTCTTCACACTCATTCAAAAACTCTCAGTTAACAAAGAAAGGATGACATTGGCCTCTATTTCTCCAAGTGTGCAGCTTTCTTTGGCAAAAAAAAATATTTCTGGCGTGCACTTGTCATACTCTGCAGTGTGGACTCCAGGAAACCCTGTTTATGCTGTCTTTGTTTTTTCTGATATAAAAATATTCGTATGTCTATACAGAATCGGCTTTAACCCTGCCCTACTTGTCAGTTGTTTCCGTACGGTGTAATTTATAGTGGCTGATCGTAGAAGCTATTTATTTCAATTTGAACAGTTTTGACGTAGGGTCATTAGTTTTTATAAAAGCCTGTATTGTTTTTACTACAGATAACTGTTTTACGACTGTCACTAATTTGAACTGGATAACTTCCTGTGAATAAATCTTACGCTCTACACGGTGCCCCGGTAGTGATTCCGAAGAGAAAGTCGTCATCATCGGCCTCTTAACGCCCGTCGTTGGTCATAGATTTTCTTGAGGATTCGCCACAATTCTCTATCATGGGCGTCGCGGAGCCAGTACTTTCTGAATTTATCTTGTTCGTTTCTCCATCTTGTATTCTGGCGGCTTCGGTTGCGCATGTGATTCCTGGGGATCCATATTGTGAGTCGTGATGTCCATCAGTTGTCTGTCATTCTTGCAACATGACTAGCCCATTGCCATTTGAGTTGAGTAGATTCCATGATGTCTCGGACTCCTGTTTTGCCCCTGATCTATTGTGCTGTCGTGTGATCACTCCATGTGAGGTAGAGCACGATTCTCTCATGTGCACGTTGCATGGTTCTCGGTTCGAGAGTCAGTCTCTTTGTTAGGTTTCATGTTTCATGTTTCAGCTCCGTAGGTGACTATCGGGGGGATGCAAAGTATATAACAAATCTGAAAGATAGTAGGAGAGTAGTATTATACTCAAGTTCAAAAATAATGATGTATATTGATTACTGATTTTTAGCTACTTAAGTTGGGTAGTACTACATTCAAGACAGCATTGTACTCGAATAAGTTCGGTATTCTCGTGTGAAGATCTAGCAAGGGACTTCTCTGTACGTCAATCAGTGGCGACGTCTTGAAATGGGTGCTTGGGTAGCGCTCTACTTTTTTTCTTTTTTCTTTTTTTATCAGTTATCATATTTTGAATATTATCGGTTCTGTGGTTTGCCCAATGCACTGAAAAATCAAATGGCGATTTCTTTGTTTTTGCAAACTTAATTTCCTCTGAGAGAACTACGTTTTTACTGCAGAAATATTGTCTTCGTTTATTTTTCATTAGATGAAGAACTGTTAACCATTATTATTGATTTTGACTCGTATTTTCCTTCATTTTTTTTTTTCTCTTTTTCATTCACTTCTTTTCCTATCGCAAGTTTAACCAGGCCGTCGATTTACGGTTGTCAGTCCACAGCGTGGATAGGATATTGTGGATAGTCTCTTGGCGTAGCAAAAGTGGGGGTCGATAGGTGACAGTCATCCATGGGCGTAGGCGTGCAGGGGGCATAAAATCTCCTGACCTATAGTGCCCGTTATTGATAATCATATACCCCTTAGGATATTGTGCAACTGACCCCCTGGTACAGTATTTGTCTCCGGGCACAGAGAACCCTTGCTACGCCACTGTCTCTTGGTGAGACTCGAACTCGGTCTAATGATTAGATTTGACTTGCTACAAACCGCAGAATTATCGTAACTCATTCGTTAAGAGTTAAGCAGCAAAAAAATCTCCCCGAAAGTTTATCCTTAACTTCTGATCAAAGCTGTATATATTCACTGCTGTAGATTGATGGCCTGAATAAAGTTCCGAAAAAAAGCTACTAAAAATTAAGACGAAGTAAAATGCTATCAAAGAATCTATAAGGGCTAACTGTGCATTTATTTCTGTAGATGTTTGTGGGGTGCTGCTACCTGCCCAACCCGTGTTACTACTCGTATTTGCTCCTCCTTCGTGAGAAATAGAAGAATCCTCCTGCCGTATATGTCGGCTTCTGAAGTCCGTTTTGTATGCTTGAAAAGGCCAAAAATAACGTAAAGGTCCATTTACACCAGAGCTTTCCTAGCCTTTTGCATTAGTGACACACTTAAAAAAAAAAACGAAACATTACTCATTATATATATATATATATATATATATATATATATATATATATATATTACTCATGATATATAATGTTACCCAAGCAATGCAACTTACATAGGAAAAGTATCTTTCGAAAAATACACAAAATTATATCTAATTTCACGGCACACCTAAAGATAATCGGTGACACACAAAAGCAGAGACCGCCAATTTTTTTATGGTTAGCGCTCACTTTCGTAACAATAGCGAAGGTAAAATTTCTGTACTACTTGTTCATGTTTTAAAACCAGTTAATCAGTCAACGACCATTTTGAATGGCTAGAAGTGGATATATTTGTCAAAAATGGCCCAAATTGCGTAGGTCTCATTTCGTGGTAACTGGGCAACTGTATACGCTCCAAAAACTCGTACAAAGGCTCTAAAAAGTAAGCTTACAACGGATTTGTCATATAATGGCAATTATGAAAACAAAGGCTATTGTTCCGGGCCATAAGTCGTGCGACTTGTAAATCACTCATAATCCTAGAAATATATTACAAATGTGTTATCAATATAATGTGACTTCAGTCTTCAACATTTATTTGAACCAACATTCATCATCATCATCATCATCATCATCATCATCCTTTTAATGTACGTCGTTGGAGATAGACCTTTCCCCGGATCCGCCACATTTCTCTATCATGGGCCTCGCGGAGCCAGTATTTTCTGAACATGTCTAGTTCATCTCCCCATCTTCTTTTTTGTCAGCCTCGGTTTCGCATGTGATCTCTCGGAATCCGTGTTGTGAGTTGCGATGTTGCACGAACCAATATTAACCAATTTATTATTATTTAAAAGTATTACTTACTAAAAATCAGAGTATAAATGTTACTCTTTTTTTATTGAAAATCACCTAAATAGCAATTTCTGACATCTAGTTGCGACTAGAAAATATCGAGATAGGTAACATCAAAGTTGTCAACATGCAAAGGACGTTACTGATATTTCGCTATGTCAGTGACGGCGATCGGTGCAAGAGATACTAGCGCAACTAGAAATTATGTTCACTGTTCAGATATCTCTGTCATTTTTGCCCACACCTATCATATGTCTCCATCAATTCTTCACACTAAGTTTTCATAATCTTGAGGTCTCGTATGGAAGATTTTGGTAATCTTTGCTTTGACGTTATTACACATATGACGGTGTTTAACTGGCATAGAGAGGCTCCAAAAGTTGCGCTTAGGCTCTGAAAATAATGATTAAACAACATTCATTAGACTCCATTAATTCATTCTCTATTCGATTGTGCATCACAACTTCGTTAAGGTCGGGCGGAGACTGGTGCGTCTGACGTACCTTACTGATGTTTTAGTAAAGAACGGGAGACGTGCGTATAATTTTACTAATGCGTTGATTTCTAATTGATATTTTGTTTATCTGTTTTTTTTTCAATAAAAAATATACTTTTTGGAGCCTTTCTATACTGGTTAAACACCAATTTACGTATATGTGCGTCATAGGCAAAATTACCATTTTTTTTTCTTTCTTTAGAATCCATTCTGTATCTGAGATTTTGACTCAGCGGCTCATCGCCACTGAACCTAATTCTGAATGTTTGTCAGGGCGACTTTGGCTACAGTTTTTGATCAAGCCTCTAGGATATCCTGTCAGAGCCAATAGAATGCCCTGCTATATATATATATATATATATATATATATATATATATATATATATATATATATATATATATTGTTGACCTGGACGTTGTAAACAAGACGAACCACCAGGCGCAGCTGGACAGCGATAGATTTGGTTTCAGTTCTTCGACTTGGGAGCGAATTTAGCTTTAGAATAGTTAGCGTGCATTTGTTGTATTGATCTCAATTTGAATAAAGCTCTTGCATCCCCTGCTGTAAAAAAAAAATCGATTGAAAAGAGCGGAATCTTAAACCAGAGTCTTTTATTTTGTTCAGCTCATTCTTACGAATTGCCATCTCTTTCAGTGCAGGATTAAGGGAGTGCTGAGTGAAACGAAGCCTGGGACCCCCAGTATTAGTTAACAGAAGAAAAAAAAATAATGCCATGAGAAAAGTTTGTGAATGTACTATGTTATGATAATGATAATAATAGCTATCCCTGGAATGACACAGTTTCTTGAATCTTGAATAACTGAAAGTGGCTAGATTTAAGGAAAGGGAGGTAACCACCGCACTGTACACGATCAGCAACTTGATTTGGAGAACAGTACCTTGATCAAAGGTTTTATTTCCATTGTTTTGTTGATAATTGATTTATACGTTATATAATGATATTGTATATACTTGAATAAAATGAATATTTCTATATGAATATAGAGAACAGTATCTTTTTTGTGACCGTTTATATCTCAGCAGTACGTCGTATATTTATACATTTTGGAACCTTTGTGTGCGTTTTTAGAGCGTTTACTGTACTGAAATGGACTATCCAATTTCAGCCATATTCTGAAGAAAATCTAGCCATTTCTAGCCGTACAAAATATCCGATTCAAAAGGGTAATTCGAGAAGTCGAAGAAATTGTATTTGTCCAAGGATTGCCATCATAATTGGGCGAATGGAATCCAGTATAATTACAATTCAATAGAATTTCTTGTTCACTTACACTAGTTATCATTTTGATGACAGGGCTATTTGGGTCACTGACTGACCCACCCACCCCTCTCCTCACCCCACCCTCTCCCCACCCCCTGCAACCTCCTTGCCTATGATCTCTTTATAAATTCAAGCACTCTTGGAAGATACACCCAACATTCGCTAATCCATCGACAATGATACCAATCTAATTTTTTTGGGGGGGGGGGTATTTGTTTCATTATCAATGCTGGAGTGACTCCCAAATTCGGAGATTTCACTCTTTTTTTTTTTTTTTTTTTTTTTTTTTGGATAAAAGTAAACGAATAGGAAAATAGGAAAATGTTCTAAATTGGCAACACAGACCTCCTTAATTCGAATAAGTTGGGGAACAAAAAACATTTAGATATGTTCATATAACGTGATTGTATAGGTAAATACTCCTCTTCTTATTAGTCAAATGGAGAAGGGTGTATAACCAATGCATCCTCCCGATAGTCACTTATGGAGCTGAAACATGGAACTTAACTAAGAAACAGACCCGTAAGCTGAGAACCATGCAACGTGCACATGAAAGAATAATGCTGGGCCTCACATGGAGAGACCACAAAACAGCACAACACATCCGGGAAAAGACAAGAGTTAGAGACATCATAGAATCCATAAAAAATCTCAAATGTTGCAAGAATGGCTGACAATCGATGGACATCACGACTCACAACATGGATTCCCCGAGACCATATGCGCAACCGAGGCCGGCAAAATATTAGATGGAGAGATGAACTAGACAAGTTCAGGAAGTACTGGCTCCGTGACGCCCATGATAGAGAGGTGTGGCAGATCCTGGGGAAGGTATATGTCCAACGACGGACGCTAAAAGACTGATGATGATGATGAAGCCCCTTGACTCCCCTCGAAAGTGTCTTAAGCGTTGAGCCCCCTGCCTTGGGGATTGTAATTACAGACCTTCATGAAATAAACGAGTTTAGGGGTTTTTATTAATATTATATTATTGAATGAAGAGAACATGCAAACAAAATCCCACTCCTCTCTGTAGATTCAGTTTACGCCGTGAAAAAGTGTGATTAACATCCATTTCTCAGCGTCTTCACTCTTTCTCACCTCTCTTTCTTCTTTTCTTACCTTTCTACTTTTGCTCGCACCCACCTACTTAATCCCTGGAACCCCGCCTCTACCTCATTCAACTTCTGTGCCCCGAGAGACAATTGAAAAACATTTCTCCTTTGAAACCCATCCTCTTTTTCTAGTGAAACACCTCTGCTTATAAATAATCCAGTCATTGTTTTTAGATAGGTTGTTGATAATATATCTATCGGCTGGCTCGACCGACTAAACCTTTTTGGAGGCATTTAGTCAGTTTCTAAGTCTCTGGTCTTGTCAATTCGGATGTTTTTCATCGTGTCTAGGTACCAGAAATTGCTATTTGGATCAGAGGTCCTCAACCTTTTTCAACCAATCCCACCCACGCCTCCTTTAAGCATAGTGCCCTACCCGGTACTGAATATTCATACTAGCGACTTGGGAATAACTGGAATGTCCTATTTTTTTTTTATTACTCCCCTCTCATTTCCTGCCCAACTATTATCAATGTATTTCACACGGCCGATTCCACTATGAAAAATAGGTAGGGTCAGGGACGTGACAAATTAAACAAACACCCAAGGCTCATTCCATCATCATCAGTCTTTTAATGTCCGTCGTTGGACATAGACCGTCCTCAGGATTCGCCATAATTCTCTATCGTGGGCATCGCGGAGCCTGTATTTCCTGAATTTGTCTAGTTCATTTCCCCATCTTGTATTTTGTCAGCCTCGTTTTTGCATGCGATCTCTGAGGATCCATGTTGTGAGTCGTGATGTCCATCGGTTATCTTTCATGCTTGCAACATGGCTTGCTCATTGCCATTTGAGTTTTTGTAATAGATTCTATGATGCCTCTGACTCCAGTTTTTCTTCTTGATATACTGTGCTGTCTTGTGATCTCTCCATGTAAGGTTGAGCATGATTCTCTCATGCGTACGTTGCATGCTTCTCAGTTTGCAAGTCTGTTGTTTGGTTAGGTTCCATGTATCAGCTCTGTAAGTGACTATTGGGAGGATGTATTGGTTGTATACTCTTCTTTTTAGGATTAATGGGATCCTCATGGAATTAAATTCCCTCCCTTGAAATTTGAAATTACCCTCTGATTGAGAACCAATGATTTATAAGATTTTCAATTAAATAAGTAATATTTTAATAAAATGAACATTGAAGATTAGAGTCACGATTAATTCATTGATAATATGGAATATATACATGCAGGTATATTTGGAAAATTTTCGGATGTTTTTTGACTCTATTTTTAAATTCACAGCTAAAATAAAGTTAGCAACATTGCCCTTGTGCTAGATATTCCCACAAGAACTAGCGTATCTATGGTCTGACTTACAAGCTTGTTCTGTTATTTTTTTCAAGTTTTTTGAAGTCAAATCATTTCTGCTTAATCAAAAATTCGTAGTTTTGATTAAAAAGAATAATTGGTTGACTAATTGTTGTAGGATTATTTCTTTTTGTCTTTTTTATTATCTGTGTAAATATCATAAAAAGTTACCTCCGATTGTGGCTAAAATTGGCTAGATTTTTTTGTTGTTCATTTCCAAAATTTCTAAAAATGTTAGGTACGCACATAAAATCATATAAAGGCTCTGATGTGTAGATTTTATGTTAATAGATATATTATTTGAAGATCATGATAATTATACGTTTTATTTGTCATTTTTGTTGAGTTCTAATAAATGTATATTTTTGGAGCCTTTGTATGAATTAAACTTTTCAGGAGCTTTCGTGTGATTTTTCGAGCGTCTTGACATTTCTAGCTATAAAGTTGGAAAAATCTAGCAATTTTTAGCCATAGAGGGATATAAGTGTTTTTGATATTTACTCAAGTCATTTTAGTGCCTGATTTGCAAGAATTGCCCTGATTTTTTGGATACATTGTATTCATTTCCCCACATTTGAACTGGAATAGAAAACGATACTATTTCCATTTGTTTATTTCTCATCATAGTCGAACTAAAAGCCAGAAACTTGCAGAGTCTTTTATATTGACACTATAACGAGGACAGACGCAATGCCGGCATCCATGATGGGATGAAGGGGGGGACTAATTCCTAAAGCTATAAAACCAGAAAAAAACAAGAAAAGAAAAAGTACGCAGAAATATTTCGAATTGAACTGCCTCCAGCACACTTGCTATACACATTTGAACCCCCGCACACAAATGCTCAAAATGATTTCAAGTACATTATGGAGTCGTCTAAAAGTTATCTCTTCCTTATTAGTTGTGTCCTTACATCTCTATTACACACTATTTGGTCAGTCCATCAGTCCCACGCACATTAAACAAAAGTAATAGGAAAGAAGTAAGAGGTGTGATGCCTTTAAGAGAAAATCTATTCTCATTCATTATCTTTTATAGGCTGCTAACGATGCCAAAAAAAAAAAAAAAAAGACTTCTTGCTCTTCATCCTCTTGCAACAACTTCCACTGATGGTGGATAAATCCTTGAACTTATGGTTCCTGTATTTTAAATCATGACCATTCTTTTATTTCAGGAAATGAATGATTCTCGTCGAACGTTGGTGTTTCATTACTGATAATCTGATTTCAAATCCTAAAGATGAAATTCAAAAGATGAAAAAAAGCAAGATCGATAAACAAAAAGCCAAAAAATAGAGAAAAATATATTACCAATGAGATAATGAGTAAGGATCAATGTTGTAAATGTACAACCGAGATTGGAAACTGGGTTCCTGATTGAAAAATGAGGAAAGTTTGGTAAAGCATTATGCAAAATTAGCTGGCCCAAGACCTTATGGGGCCCGTAAGCAAGAATTTGATTTAGGGACCCCACCACCTTTTTGGTAGCTCTCTGGTAGCCAAGGAGCCCTAAACAACCACTTGGATTGCTTTTGCCAAGGACAGGCTGTATAGAGAATGCTGCATGTACTGCACTTCTGAATTAGTCTGATCAACTCACAACTATTGATCGATTGATTTATTCTACTCGATTTTGAGCGTGTGAAATGACCCTATAAACTCGTCCGTGAACTCTTGGCAAAGGAGATGCTTGATTTCTGATTCATGCCTTCACTTATTTAAATGATTGCCTTACTTAAAGGCCATAAATTACATACTCAGTTCCCACTAACTTGAATTCAACTTACCTTCCTATAAAGAACATGATTTTTGAAGTCCCATCCCCAGGCACAGCTGAATTATTGAGAGAAATGCAGCGAAACTACTACCCAACAAAATTGCCAGATAATTGGAGACGTTTTTGGCCAAGAAAATGGCCGAATGCCCAAATGGTTTTTAAAAGCAATTTATTTCATTTTTCATTTTCATTAGAGGAAATCTTGTAAAATCATTAATATCAATTAAAAAGAAATATCTTAATACTACTGTGTGCCTTCATCTCAATAGTTGGATTGCTTTTTTATAGCTACTTTATTATAACGACCTGAATTGAATTGTGACACTGAGTAACTGGAGGAGAAGTAAAAGAATTACGGCTTATTATTGTTGATAAAATATTCCTGTACTTAAATACATGTCAAAAATAAGGATTTATGAAAATATAACTGTGAATACAGCCAAACCAAAGAGTTTATGGCCAAATGCTTTTTTGAAAAGGCCATTGTCAAATTTAGCCACAAAATGGCCAAAATAGCAACCATGACTCAGTCTTCCGGAAATGTCTATGGGATAGGGGGGGAGGAGACTTGTCTTCTCTCTTTCTTCCTCCATTGTTTTTTTGTTTTTTTTTTTTATTGTTTTTTGATTGACAGTTTTGTGATGGAACTAGCGGTCCCCTCCCCCCCTTCTCTGGTTAGAGATTTCATTATTGTCATCCCAGCCGACGCTGAACCAAACCTTGTTACCAGTTGATCACATTAGAAACAATTTTTTCATGGAAATCCCAAGAAACGAGGAAATTCGTCGTCCATGTGATTTTTCTCTCGCGGATTTTTCTTTCTTCTCCCACACAGCAGGAACAATGTCAGAAGGAATTGGTTCAGCTGACCCAAGAGGAGTTGTCATTGGGAAGAGAAGAATGTTGAAGTAAAAATCAAATTTTAAATAGGGAAAAAAAAAAATGAAAGATTTGTAGGTGATCCACAAGAGTAGAAGGGGTAGAGAATGGAGAGAGATGTGGGGGGGGTGAGAGGGGAGAGGGGAGGATGAGGAATCGAGAGAGGGTGATGGGAAATGGAGAGAGAGAGGATAATGAGGAATGGTGGAAGGGGATGTGAAGGAATGGATAGAGAGGGGGATGGAGAGTGGAGAGAGGAGAGTGAGTAATGGGGAGGAAGGATGGGAGGGGAGAGAAGATGGCGAGGAATGGAGAGAGAGGAGAGAAGATGGCGAGGAATGGAGAGAGAGGATAGTGAGTGAAGAGAGGAATGGGTGGGAGAAGGGTGGAAGTGAAGAGAGGGCTGAGAAATGGGGAGAGAGGATAGTGAAGAATTAAGAGGAAGGAAGTTGAGAGTGAAAAAAGGATTATATGGAATGGAAAGAGAGGGGGATGAGAGTGAAGAGAGAAGAATTTCGGAATGGAGAGAGAGTAAGGTGAGAAGTGAAGGGAGAGGAGGGTGAAAAGTGGAGGGAGAGGAGAGAAAGAAAGGAGGGTGGGAAACAAAGGGAGGAGATAGGAAGGAATGGGGAGAGAGGAGGGTGAGAAATAAAGAGAGAGGATGTTGCGAATTGAAAACTTTTTGGAGAATTCATTTTTGTTCAAATTATCTCCTGTAACAGCAATTCACTTCTGCCCTGTCATCTGTAGGAAAAAAAAAGACCAGTTTGGCCAAACGAGTTATGGTGCGATCCAAATACAGGCCTCCGCTGATATAGCACTTTTCACGACATAAGGCGGGTGAATTGTGGACCCCCAATTTTTCATCTTTGTTATTGCTTACTAGTCTTGAAAACTGTTTTAAAAAAAAGAATCAAGGATATCTACTCGGCCCTTTCAGTGCAACTCTTTTTTTTATTTTATATTTTTTTATTCATACTCTCTTCCATGACACCCATTTCTTTCAGATTCATTATGCACTACGGTGCAAACCTATTCAATGGAATCCCATTTGACATTTGTAGTAAGACTTCAGAAGCCATTTTTAGGAGCCACTATAAAAAAATTGCTTTGACAAAACTTGGAATAAAGATTTGGACTTTTCACCTGATCTGTTTTCCATTCTTTGCAATTTCAAAAATCTTTGAAATTCTTAATGCTATCGTGAAATCTCTCCGTGTTAAGCGTATCCCCCTTCCGTCACCATCTACTAGCAGTACTTTTTTCTCTTCCTTTCCTTTTGATATTCGTGTTGTATTTTATTACACTCTCGGTTATTGTTATTTTTTAATCCAAATTGTATGACTCTGCAAAATCACCTGAAAACATATCCCGTTGATTATTTAAAAACAATTGATGTAATTAACCTATTTTCAAGCTTATCAACTTTCATATTGTTATAAATAAAGTATATTCAGGCACTTAACTCAAAGTGTCCAAAGCAACTCATATAGAATTGTTGTTTGGCCTTTTCTAATTTTTCAAATGTCGGTCTCTGGTCTATTGAGCCAATGATTGTAATTAACCTATTTTCAAGCTTAACTTTTACATTGTCATAAATAAACCATATTCAGGCGCTTGGCTCGGAAACCGTTTCTGTTCCTCTGAGTGTCTAAAGTAACTCTTAGAAAATTGTTATTTGGCTTTCCCCAATTATTTTTCATGTCTGTGGTCTTTCGAGCCAATGAATTAATTATACCCCGTGTGTTATTTGCTAAGTTGTATTTTAATAGTTTCATGTTGATGAATAAATTTCACAAAACCATGATTTTATAACACACTTAACTGCATAGCTAACTCTGTTATTAGTATGTAAATTGTTGCTGAATGAAAATTTGAATTGAATTGGGACCACCTCAAGCTCAACCTTCAAAAACAAAATGATCCCGATAGTCTTAAAAGAAGAATATGCAACCAATACATCCTCCCGATTGTCACTTATGGAGCTGAAACATGGAACCTAACCAAGAGACAGACCCATAAATTGAGAAGCATGCAGCGTGCACATGAAAGAATCATGCTCAACCTCACATGGAGAGATCACAAAACAGCACAGTATATAAGGAAGAAAATGGGTGTCCGTGACATCATAGAAACTATTAAAAAACTCAAATGGCAATGGGCAGGCCATGTTGCAAGAATGACAAACAACCAATAGATATGACTCACAACATGGATCCCTAGAAATCGCATGTGAAACCAAGGCTGGCAGAATACAAGATGGAGAAATGAGCTAGACTAATTCAGAAAATATTGGCTCCATGATGCCCATGATAGAGAATTGTGGCGGATCCTGGGGAAGGTCTATGTCCAACGACAGGCGATAAAAGACTGATGATGGAACGGGGAAACTGGGCCGTATAGTTTCATAAAGTTGGTATCGGAAGTTGAGTTCTGCAAGAAAAACAAAGATCTTTCTATGAAGCAGTTGTCACCAAAAAAAGTTTTCTGCCAAGAGCCATCTTCAACTCATTATTACCCACCTTTGAATATTGCTGACATACACCCTGCTGTTATCGCAGCTCAGTTATATAACATGGTTAGCTCTCTTGGACCCCAACTCCCATTTTATAACAGGGTAGATGGGAGAGACATCTGTTGTGGACTGAGTAGCTTATGACAGGATCTGGGCATTTCAGGGTCCCCTTTCTCATTTCATTCTGATCTTTCCATTTGTGAATTTTTTCTCACTTTTAAAGTGTCTCTGCACTATTTTTTCCTCAAATATTTTCTTCGGAGAGTTTTTTAAGCCTCCTCAAACTATTGTTGCCCGCACCACATCTATTCCTCATGTCAAAGAACTTCTATTTTCTCCTTTTAGAAACAATCAGTCCAAACTGTCACAATAGATTACTTCAGTTTCCAAGTTGGTCTGGCTGGCTATATATATATGTATATATGCATCATGCATGTAACGCGCACCAATGGAGCTGGAGGGCTAAAAATTTCAACATTTATTCTTTATTATATCTAGTTTTAACAACGCTTTTGTTTTTTCTAATTCCCTGCCCTCAACTTTTCCTAGAACAGGTTCAGTTTGCAATGTAAGTTTATGCTGAATCGATTTCTTAATTTGTGTTTGTTGTTTTTAGCAAAATTCAGATTTTTCAATGATCCAACAAAAGGCGAGAAAGTAACTTGATTGCCCCCTTTTTTTCCCCAATTTTTTAATTAATCACGCCTAACACAGTATGCTGTCAAAAGACGTTGGTCACATGATGGCTTCTATTGAGTGACTAACCAGACCTGTTTTCTTTTATTCATCCTTATTTATAGGTTCGTTTCTTTTCATTCTAAGTGTGTTTTCTATCATTTCCGCTTTCATTTTTTTTTTTTAAAGGAGTGTCTGCCACTGATTCGTTTTTTTTAATGCATCTGGATGATAATGGGTTTTCGTCTTTTTTTTTTTATTAGCCCCCTCCCCCCACTCTGAAATTGTCTCTAATAATTGACTTCAGCTGTTTGTGATAAAAGGGTCTGCTTTACTTGGAGAAACTTGGTGGCTAGGGTCAGAAAAATTCTGTGTGTGTGTGTGTACACCCAAATACTTACGCATATGAATATGATATTTGAGTATATATATACATATGGGCATGCATACACACACACACATACCGGTGCAAGATATGAGAGAATTGTGTGTTTATGTACATACACAAACATAAATATATCCATGTGCACAACACACATGTATAAATACACATCTACAAATTTTTTTTCATCTGCTATTTAAGAAAACACAACACAAATTCTTTTTTCTACTTTTATTTCATTTTACTGTATATATATATATATATATATATATATATATATATATATATACTGTGATTATTTTTATTGTTATATATATATATATATATATATATATATATAGGAAGAGAGAGTTTGAGGAATTTTTTCCTTTTTGTTTTTTAAGCTGGTTTCTCCTTCAGAACCAAATTACAAACTGCAAAGAAAGAAAATGTTTCCCTCTTTTATATCACTCAAAAGAATGTGCGTTTCTTACTTTGGAATTTGCCAAAATGGAATCCAAAAAAAGTCCGGGAACTTTAGAGGCACTTAGTACACAGACAGAGTGAGAGATTCTTGAAAGTTCCATAAGAGGAAATAAGTCCCACGTGCAAAGTAGAACCTTCAATCCATACAGTATTCATTATCAAAATTGTGTGTTTCTCTAAGCTTAATGCAATGTTGGTCCAATTCTATTATATACTGTATTTTATGGTGTTAAATTAGGGCCTATTCCGTTGGTCTTGTACTTGTGCATTTTGGAAAGTCAGATTTTTCAATATTCTCACTCTGAATAAAATTCTCGCTGATTAAATGATTGCAAAGTTATAAGTAATTAGAAATCTGATAGCTATCCGTACCTTGCATAAACAAATCATATACCAGAACTAATTATCTGGAAAATTTAACTTAGATCATCTCTCGTAAGGTCCAGGCATTGTTGGTCTAAAATGACTATAGAGACCCGAAAAAGCATTTTTTTTCTTGTCTCATTTTTAAATATTTATAGATGGCAAAAATCTCAAGATTGTTGCTCTAAAAATATGACAGGAGTGTCTGGTCATAAAGACAAGCAGAAAGTAAAGAATCTGTAGCCTACTTCACTGGTTCGTTGGGCCAAATTGATTCAATAAAAGTTTAGGTTGATATATTTCCTATATACAGTTTTCACCATCATTATTACTGTGTGCTACTCTTTCTGTATTGGTCAACATTTTCACTCACTTTTTCTTTCTCAAGAAGTGAAGACTGTAGGGGTCCAGATTTTATATAATTTATCCAAATATATTCATTTTCCATTTAAGGAATTGTTTTGTGATTTTAGGAAACGGTTATTTTGTCTGCAAGTAATTCTCAAAGGGTTGAAATTAATATTTTTGGCAATAGTTTTTCATTATCGAAGGGAAAAAAAAATTCATGTCCTGCTCATTTGGGATTCAGCTTTTTTAGGTTTAGCAGTTGAAAAACCGTAGCCACCAAAGGAGGCAAAGAGTTCTACTATCCCTTTTATGTATGTGTGTTTGTGTCTCCCAATGCTCCTGCCCATACTATTTTGTCTCCAGACTTGAAAATTGGCATCAGTATTTCACTAGACCCCTTCAGGGAAAATTTTTTTTTTTTTTTTTTTTCAAGAAGCTTTTTTAATCCTTTTGGGTCCTTATTTTGACAGATTCTCCAGAATCTAAATGTTTCTTGACTCTATTTTCGATGTTTCTCCAGATGAGAAATGAACTTGCCATCACAGTCAATAACAGAACAACCATAACATCAAATTTGAAGTCTTGTGAAAAAAATCCCTTTGCAGAATGAATATTCTGGAGAATCAAGATGTTTCTATTACTCTATTTTAGATGTTTTTCTGTGATGCCACAAAAAGAATTTTTTTTTTTTCTCACCTTATTTATTCTTCAATGGAACTTTTTTTACATGACTTCAAATTTTGATGCTGCGGTTATCCAATTATTGACTTTGATGGTAAGTTTGTTTCTCATCCGAAGTCAGCAAAAGGACTGTTCTATAATCTTGGATATCCACTGTCTTATTTTAGAATCTGCATGTGAAATACACCAATTGCTTCTCTGATTTATCTTGGTCCATGTTGAAGACTTTTCTTCCTACCTGCAGGAATATCCTCCTGGAAATGTGAAGTATCCTGATTTGAGATTATAGCATAGTTCTTATCTCTCGCATTGGTTTATACCTGTAGGTGAGGCTTAGAGCAAAGTTGCGATTGAAAGGGATGCTCTGAAAAGGTGAGGCTATAGGCATTTATCCTGGTTGTGGTGTCGAACGAGGAAGATGCAGGACTCGGGGGGGGGGGGGGGGAGATGAAGGTTTGAGGAAAGTCGACTCGGATATCTGTGTGATTTCTCCAAATTGTTAGTGCAAGAAAAGGTTGAATTCCTTCCCCAGTTTTCCCCTCTGTACATGCATATATATACATATATATATATATATATATATATATATAGGTCTGGTTGATCACTCAATGGAAACCCTTGTGTGACAATTGTTTTTTTGGCAGCGTGCTATGTTCAAGGTGATCAATTAAAATGTTGGTAGAAGGGGTGATCAATGAATAAGTTACTTCTCTCACCATTTGTTGGGTAATAATCAGTAAAAGTGTGTGTACATATATATATATACATATATATACACACACACGTGTGTGTGTGTGCAGAGATATATATATATATATATATATATCTGCAGTATATATATATATATATATATATACTGCAGATAGGACCCCCCCCCCGAAACACGTTCAGTATACCCATTAATTTATTCCTATTGTTTACATTATACACATGTGTGTGTGTGTGTATATGTATATATATATATTTTTACACACACACACACACACACATATATATATATATATATATATATATATATATATATATATATATGTATCTATATGTATCCTCATTGTTTGTCCGTAAATATAAGTAAAGCATTAATATTAAATCCCTCTTGAATCCCTGTTTACGTATAGTGTTTGCAGGCATAAGCCTTCAGCATTTTGAAAGCCATGTGTGAATTTTATTTCCATTCATCTTTTGAAGCTCAACTGTACAAACATTCTGCCTCTTTATTCCTGTTCCTCTAAACCTGCTGTTTATTGATGATATCTCACTTCAACCAATCAGAAGCCATTCCCTTCGTACATCTTACTCAGCTTGCATAGCTGACACGCACAGTATCTCCCATCTACATCTTTGTTCCTTCTATTCAAAACTGTCAACATGTGTCTTTACGCCAGTCCGGCTTGCTGGCTATATATATATATATATATATATATATATGTATGTATGTAAGACTGAGTATAGGTCACACCAATTGTGCTAAAGAGCAGAAAATTTGAAAATTCACCCCCTAAGTCAAGGAAAAACTTTTCTTGAAATTTCTCCCCAAAATAGGATTTCAGTGGGCAGGGTTCAATTATCAATGTAAGTTTCTGCTAAATTGGTCAATAGTTTGCATTTGGCAGCATTCACACTTTTCTTTAGTTATCAATGTTTGATAAAAGGCAAGTGAAGTAACTTATTCATTAGCCCATTTTCCAATTTTTTAATTGATCGTCCCCATCACGTCTTGCCACCAGAAGACATTAGTCACATGACAGTTTCTATTGGGTGACTAACTGTTTACTTATTCATTGTATACTGTCAAGCATGCACATGGATTGATCCTTTCCTTGTGAGCTGACTCTTAAATTCATGCAAAGAAAATAGAAAACCAATTTCTGATTGAAATCTCATTTTGACCATTTTGTTGATCTTTTTTTGTTCAATTCACGAAAGAAAGGATTGTTTCTTTGAATTAACTATTATAATAATGTGCATTTTCACATTGTTTTGCACCAGTAACACCAATTTTAATCAAACAAGAGAAAATATTATTATATATGTATTTAAATATTCAAACTGAACATTCATTTGTAAAAGCAAATATCTATATATCTCTATATATATGATCTGATTGAATGATTATAAATTGTGCCATATTATGTAGAAACATTTATTTGAAATGTCCTTTCATTACCGATTATTGTCTGGCTCAATGGTAAGAGCATTGCTATGTTGAACTGGCTACCCTATCAGTGACAGGTTCGATTCCTGCAGCGACATCATTTTCTTCAATTGTTTTTTCTATTTATGTTGTCTAGGCTAAGTGATACGTTACCTGTTTAACAGTGGGAGATCATTTTAAATAAATGCTCCTATATGATATAACACAAATTATATATATATATATATATATATATATATATATATGATGGATAGTGCCATAGCAAGAAACATATTCTGTTTTTCAGTACTATTGATACAGTACTAAAGTAAATCAGTTGACAAAAGCCATAATAATAAAAAAAATACAAATAGAAATATATAACATGCCCCGAGATCCTAAAATTAAATAAAAAAATGATTATGAGGAAACACATCGGAAAAAAAACTCAGATCGGATCAAAAATGACTTTTTTAACAGTTGATAGAGGATACTTGGCAATTATATATAAAAATTATTTTTTTCAAAAAAAAAAAAAAAAATTTTACATCAAAAAAAATTCCAGCATTGCGAGATGAAAAGTTTGCACACACACACACACACGCTAAGAGAAAGAAAAGATTAGATAACATTGGCTTATACTTTCTCTTTCTTCTATGTAAAATGATTGAAATAATGGCAAACCCCTCGGAGAAATGGTTCGGTTTCACACCTTCAAAGAAACAATGATTCTTTCATTTTTTAACTGTCTGAATCAAAAATCTATTTGGTAGGATATGTTTCTCTCATATATTCTTTATTTTCTGTCCCCAGAAAAGATTTTGTAATAAAAAATGTCATTTTTTTTTTTTTTTTTAAATCTTCACTTTTACTCTTTCACAGTATTAATTTGTTTCTCTAATATTGAATTTCCATAGCCCCACAAATTGCATACCCAACCAGCCAACCAAGTGGACTACAGATTCTCCTCTCTTTACTTATTTGTGTGTGAGACCCCGGGTGCTCCTGGTCTAATTTAGAGGTTACAAGCTTAAAAATTTGCAGGAGTACTTTTCTAAGCACCATCTAATTTTTTTTTTTTTTTTTTTAAATGCATTTCTGGGTCTCCATGGTCATTTTGGACAGACTATGCTTAAATCTTGTGCTGGTATTATTTTTTTAGATAATTTTAGATAAAAGATCTTTTTCTCAGTAGTCAATTCTGGTTTATATATAAGCCAGGGTGATTCATTCATGTAACGTATAGAATTATATATCCTTTATTTTCTGTTTTCGTGTAAGATTTCATAGAGAAAAATTTCATTTTTTTTTCTCAAAAACTACTTCACTTCACTTTATTTTTTTACCACAACAAGAAAAACAAGAACAATCCTCACTTAGATTAGTGTTGTAGAACCCACATTTCCTTTTTGTGGCATTTAGACTCCTCAATTTGCGTTGATATTTCAAAATCTGTAGGAGAGGAAGGGGTGCCACGAATGACCATAGAGACCCAAAAAAGCCCTTTTTTTTTTTTTTTTTTTTTTTTTTTTTTAGACAGTGCCAAGTGGTATACTCATACAGATTTTCAAGGTTGAAGCCCCAGAAGTGCAACCAGGAAATATAGACAAGCTAAGAGAAAAGAATCTGTAGCCTACTTGGCTTGTTGGTCAGACTGGCCATCTATACGCCTATGGTGATTCGACATTCTTTCAGTCTATGAAGATGATCATTGTGTTTTTCTGTATCTCTCTCTGCATACGCTTGGTATAAAAGTTTGCACTTCCGCTCTTATTTGATGTTTACATTTTTTGACATTGCAAGCTGTTAAGGGAAGTGGGTCTCGTTCCTTTTCAGTTTGGGCAGTCATGTATATCAGAATCTCTTTTCACCTGTCCATTCAACCTGATCACCGAAACCAAATGTGTTTAACTGTCCCCACTCAAGAGGAGTTCAGGGAAGACACCCAGCCCCCCCTCGAATCTATTAGCACGGCTTATATTGCTTTCCTATTAAAAGTGATGTATCATCAGCGGCCCCTTGGCTCCTATTTTAAATCATATTGCTCATTCATCTGAAAATAAAGAGACTTTTCCCCATAGAAAGACGCAAGTCAATAGAATGTTTTTTTAACTAATTTTCGCTGAAGTGACATTGAGTTACATATCAATGTAGATACTGTAGTGACAAGTCTGGCTAGTCACTCGATAGAAACAGTCATGTGACCAACGTCTTCTGGCAGCATGCTATGTTTGGGGTGATCAGTTGAAAAAGAAAAAAGCCTGATTTTTCAATAAACAATTTCAGAAAAACTAAGGGATCCGTTTAGAATTGAAATTGTAAACTGACCCCCCCCCCCGAAAAGAAGTGTTCAGAGGTCAATGGGGGGGGATTGTTTTTTCTAGACACAGCAAGAAATAAGTGCTAAAATTTTCAGCACTCTAGCTCCGTGCAACCTGCACACATGTAACATACATAGCCATCCAGCCCGACCGATTTGAAAACTGGAGATGCCTATGTTGACAGTTTTGGTTGAGAGTTTCTAAAAAAAGTACAGCTTCCCGGGGAGGAATGAAATGGAAAATAAAAGTTGGTGAAGCAGAATCGATCGAAATATTGTCGGAGTTTTTGTATTGGATTTGCAAATATCATTTTATTGCTGAATGTTATTACAATGTGTTGGTACTCAACATTCCAATATTGACAAAATGTACCTAATATCTGCGTTCCTCTTCCAACATTTTCACATCTATTGAAACGACAGTGTTCTGTAAACATCACTGTATTGAATCCTTTCTTTGCGTATTCAAATGCACTTGTTTATGTGGGACACACTATTGTCAGGCCATTAAGTGCGTGGCAATGGTATTGTTAATCAATTCTACCCACAACAGACTGGTTTGATCACTGTTGCTGGGTTTAGGACATTCATATGTCTGTATCTTTGTAGACTTTGTCTCAACCCTAACTTTTCATTGTAGAAACTTGAGATTTTTCTCTCCTTGAGTATCTGTATGTTTGCAGGTGTTCCTGGTTACATTTCAGGGGCCACAACCATGAAAATCTGCATGAGTACACCACTAGGCAACGTCTAAAATGTATTTTTGTCTGTATATGGTCAATTTAGATGAAAAATCCCAAAATCTCATGCTGGTATTTTTTAGATGAAAGATCTTTTTTTTCTTTCCCAATAATTAGTTCTGATCCAAGCCCAGGCTTTTTTATATGAGATATGGATATCATTTGGTGATCAGAGTCACCTGCAGCGGCAAGACAAATTTTTTGCTTAGTAAAGTCACCTGCAGCGGCAAGACAAATTTTTTGCTTAGTAAAGTTGCCCGCAGTGCAGTAAGGGTTGAAAACCAGTTTGTAGCTATAAGAGTAAAATAATTGAATTCATTTTACTCTATCAACTTGGTTACATTATAGTCAGGTTAATTGCATAGAATCTGAATGAGGCAATGGTAAATCACTGGTCAAATGCACATTGTATAAATATGTCATAATGCCTTTAGAAAGTTGCCATTCAACATCATCTTCATCATCAGTCATTTAACGTCCGTCGTTGGACATAGACCTTCCCCAGGATTCACCACACTTCTCTATCATGAGCATCATGGAGCCAGTACTTTCTGTATTTGTCAAGTTTATCTCTACATCTTGTGTTCTGTCGGCCTTGGTTTCAAATACGATCTCTGGGGATCCATGCTGTGAGTCATGATGTCCATCAGTTGTTTTTCATTCTTGCAACATGGCCTGCCCATCGTCATTCAAGTTTATAATAATATATGATAGATTCTATGATGTTTCAAACTCCTGTTTTCTTCCTGATATACTGTGTTGTCTTGTGATCTCTCCATGAGAGGTTGAGCATGATTCTCTCATGTGCGTGTTGCATGCTTCTCAGTTTGCAGGTCTGTCTCTTGGTTGGGTTCCATGTTTCAGGTCCATAAATGACTATCCGGATTGGTTGTGTACTCTTCTTTTCAGGATTATTGGGATTATCTTGTTTTTGAAGGTTGAGCTTACTCTGCCAAAGGCTTGCCATCCTTGGGTGATTCTTCACTTCATTTCTTCTTTTGTGGATTTCATAGAGATTCGTTGTCATAAGTAGATGTAATGGTCTACTTTCCCCAGTTTTGCATCTTCAATTTTGACAGTTATGTCCTTATTTCTGATGTGATTGTTGCACATGACTTATTAGACATTAAGAAATTATAAAGCATTTAAAGTTGAATGTCAGAATAATTAACAAGTCATTAGTGATGCCATAAGGTTCCTTATAGTGAGGAAAGGTTCATCCATTCAAAGGCTGTTATTGTCAATCAAAAATATCTCTTCAAGCACCTTTTGATGATCAAGAGACAGTGTTGACTGATCATTGGAGCTATCCACATCAGTGAGAAAAAAAAAAAGACTATGTTCCAGTATATTAATGCTTTAACCCGGTTTTATATTCTGCTTAACTCATGATGACCATATGACGGTCAACCAATGATGGTGTCACTTGGAGGATAACCTCTCTATGCATTCTTGTATAATTACAGGAACAAGAAGAAACCTACTGCTGTGGGTATCTGCTTGTGGGGTGTATGCAAAAGGGGCATTTGCCCTTCCCTGGATCAGGCCTTCTCACTAAAGGCGAGTTAGATTGAAAGTTGGAACCTCATAGAAGCCTGGTATCAATGAACAGTGATGGTTTAGAATAAATCTCAGTTTAGGCACTCTCTGGTCCTTTACCTGACAATTAACATTCAGATGTATTTTTTTGTCCTCATCCCCAAATACATACCATTGTGCCCCCCCCTTCTCCCTCCTGATTATATCCTTTTCCCTGTCTCTGTTGAAATGGCTACTGATGAGTGTAAACCAGTACTCATAATGAGCCACAAGCTCAGTTGGAAAGCCATCAAAGATGCCCCTCAATGTTGAAGGGAACATTTATTTCTCAATTACCATAAAATTCTGCATGTCTATTTCAGTAGAACCAGATATTGCATTTCGAATGTTACTTATGATTTTCTGTGTTTTCCTCGAATAAAACGGAAAAAATCAAGAAGACAAATTCAAACATGCAAAACTTGACCTTGCGCTCAATTGCTCTCTGAATTTTTGAAACAGGAAAGAGAAGGAAAAAAAAGAACAAACAGATCTGGTTAGTCACTCAATAGAAACAGTTATATAACCAGCAGCATGTCGTGTTGAGGGATGATCAATCAAAGAAATTGGGAAAATAGGCGATCAATGAATTAGTTACTTCTCTCGATTTTTTGATGGATTGTTATAAAGTCTGATTTTTTTTTTAAAATTTTTTTTTTTAATTTTTTTTTTTTCTAAAAACAAAAAAACAACCGGGCACAAGCTAGGGATCAATTTAGCATAAACTTTCATTGCAGATTGAACCCTGCATAAAAAACCTATTTTGGGGCAGAATTTTCAAAAAACAAAAAAAAAATTTAAAAAACGTTTTTACTGGACAGTCAGGAGTAAATGTTGAAATGTTCAGCCCATACTGGTGATACATTTTTGTGTACATACACAGCCAGTCGGACCGACTCGAAAACTGAAGAAACCTATTTTGGCAGTTTTGGTTTACGTTTTCTAACATGTTTAAAAGAATTCTGTGTTGGAGTTTTTGCATGTTTGTTGCAGTAAAGGCGTGTTTTGTTTCGGGTTTGTTGTTTTTCCAATTTACCAGGAAAACGCATCAAATTTTTTTAATTACTTTCCATCTTTTATCTTTCTGGATTGGAGAAGGGTAAAAGTGAAGAACCCTCGCCCGCTTCGAGGGTTTATTACTTGCTCTGAAATCTGTGTTGTTCTGTCTTTTTTTTTTTTTTTCAGTGAATAGATATTACTTTTGCAAGTATATACATGTATCTGCATTTAGGTAGGTAGGTAAGGTAGGTAGTTGCCTGTAAGGAAATCAGTACCGATATGAATATTAGTATAAACATATGTAGTCGCAGAAACATCGACAGGAGTAGATAAAATGCTTCCTTTTTTTTTTCCTCTCCTGTGCACGCTCAACAAATCCAGATTGTAAAAGGTATTGCAGACTTTACAAGTACATAAATGTACATAAATGTGCTCACTATTTGATGATAGGGGAATCATGCAGTGTTAACTTGAGCCTGCATTTCCAGAAGGAACAGCAAGTGGGATTCCACCACAGTCTATCCCTACCCACTAACACACAAAAAAAATAAACTTTAATGGAATCACTAAAAGTTATTAGTTTCACAAGGGAAGTAACTGAATACCTCAAAACTATGAATGGTGGAATGTAAGAGTCCAGTTTAGCATTGTAGTTACATTGTAGGTATCCATACCTTGTATAAATGAATCACTGTAGCCTAAGCATGTACCTGGACTAATTATCTTGAAAAAAAAGATCTTCTATCTAAAATCATCCCCCCCCCCCAATATCTTATATATTTTTATCTAAAATTGTCTTAAAAACAAGATCTATCTAAGATTATCCGAAAAAAAAAATCTTTTTGCTAAAATCATCTGAAAAATTTTCAATACGAGCACAAGATTTTTGGCATTGTTGGTACTGAATGACCAGAGAGCCCCATAAGCAATAAAAAAAATTTTACATGGTGCCTAGGGGGTGTATTCATGCAAATTTTTAAGGTTGTAGCCCCCAAAATATAACCAGGAGTCATTGACAAACAAAGAGAGTTGAATCCATAGATGACTTGGCTGGTTGGTTGGGTGTGAACGCCCTCCCTACCTGAAACAAACTTTGAAAAATAAACTTTCTTTTCCAAACTGTATGCAAGCACAACACACATCATTAAGACTCATCAATTAGCATTGGAATGGCGTTGATATCATTGGGGGTAGGGGAAGGGGAAGCCACAAAGGAGTGGAATAAGAACAGGTAAAAAGTATGTAGATGAGCAATAATGTGCTTACGCTTGTACAATCACACTAATTACCTGTTTAGGAAGGACCACACTGCTTACTTTATTATTTGCTCTCAGTTTCAGAATAGATATTACTTATACAAGTATTTACCTGTATCTACATTCAGGTAGGCCGATGTGTGGCTGAATAAGTATGATTGTAAACAACTGGATGGATTGCAAAACTTGAGATCGAGAAAACTATGCAGAAACACAAACTGGAATATATAGATAATTGCATTTTTAGATGTGTCTTCATCAGACACTTTTCAGTCAATTAGTTGGTTTTGTGTGTCAACAACAGAAAGAGGAAGGAGAATAATGGGTGATATCATTAAAAGAACATCTATTCCAATCAATCTAGCATTTGTTTTTTATAGTATTGCCAGGTATCTTTAAAAAATATCTAAAGTCAGCTAAACTTTTCAGTTAACTTTATAGCTAAAATGTTATATATACTCATTTGAATCCCACTTCTCAATACAATAACCATATATTAGGACTTTATAACAAATTATGAAAAGAAATTGTACACTGACTTTGATTCAAATTTATTGTATTTTTTAAAGAACAGTTTTTCTGGTGAACCATCTTCACCTTCTTCCTCCTCCTGCTACTATTAGCACAACTAGTAATGATGTTACCAATACTTTGTTTAGAATCCCTTTGAAATCAGAAATCACAGATATGGATGTGAGGATGGTGGACACATCATTAAAGTTATTTTTCTCCTTATTTTTTTCTTGAATTCATGCTTAGAAAATGCAGAATCATACAGGTATCCTCAATTATAACACAATTGTTGATGGTCAAAGAAAGCCAGCTGCCTTACAACCGAGCTCTAATCAAATATGGCCCATTTTATTCAGCAAGATCTTGTTATTTTTTAACTAGATTAATATTCTTGGATTTTACCATCCACACGTGTACTATTATAACAGGGGTAGGCCTGCACTAACGACATGTGAGCTAGAACCATAGCGGCATTGTACTTACTGATTCATTTGACCAAGCAGTTTATTCATAGAAGAGCTATATTATTTTTTATTCTACTAACTGAAAAGTTCCTCTGTCAATAGAGGGTTCCAGCAGTTCATGAATTTATAATTTAATGCCTGAATTGAAATGCTCGAATAACCTTCAAAAAGAGATCCACAGGATATATATATATATATATATATATATACACACACACACACACACACACACATATATCCCAGCAGTGGTAGAAATCTGGAAGCATAATTGTCCCAATAGTCATGGAAAACTAGGTACTTGTACCAAGGTTTCTATTGTTGCTGGGATATACATGTATATCCTGGCAGCGATAAAAACCTTGGGATATGTATTATCTTGAAAGAGTTGAGGTCACTAATATTAAGTTATGATGCTCAATTCTATGCCTTTCCCAAGGGTAATCTAAAACAAACTCATGATCAACAGCTATGATTTGAAACTAGTATTTTCAATTTTTCAATGTTTCCTTCTGGAACTAATTAAACTGAATGGATTGGAGAAACCGTTTTCAAATATAATCATCTGGATAGATGCCCAGAACCGGAGATCGGCCCATCTGGATATTGACCGTGGAGCTAAATATTATCCTTTGAAAGAGATAGTCATCATATTAACTGTGTTGCACCTTTTGTTCCCCCCTCTTACTCTGGGTATCGACTATCTGTTCATTCGAAAATCAAATCAAAGAGAAGGAAAGACGGGAAGCAACATTATTTTTGTTCAGTAGACCAAATTTTATTGACAAAGCCGTGCAAAATAAATGAAGCTTAACAAGACGAAAGATCTTTGTTTTTGCCTCTTTGATCAGAGTGGGCATTTTTTTTTTTTCTCTTCCTTCACTCCTTAAGTGAGAATAAACTTTTGTCTTTGAGCTTCATTCATTTCATCTCTGTCAAGGGGTGATAGGAAAGATGAGACTCAACTCTCTTATTACCTGTCAGCAAATCTACCATATATATATATATATATATATATATATATATGCATATATATATATATATATATATATATGCATATGCATATATATATATATATATATATATATATATGCATATGCATATATATATATATATATATATATTGTACAAATCGGTGATACAATATGATATAAAGCAATATCCGGTGTATGATCAGTTTATTTCATAAAGTGCTCTATACATTCAGATTAAAATATAAAGTTGGTTTAGAGCAGATCTTATGATATAATGGAATGATGATTTGCTTCACAGACACGTTTATGCTTCTGCCCTGTTTGGGCCACCCTCAGGCGAAACTATCTTAAATACTGGCATATATATATATATATATATATATATATATATATATATATATATATATAATTCAATAATGATTATTTGTGCCAATATCTATGTTTTACCTAAATGAATCACCATAGCCCACACAGATGTATCAGAACTATTTACCTGGAAAAAAAAAATCTAAAATTATCTGAAAGAAAAAAAAATATCTGCACATTGTTTGTCCAAAATGACCCTCAAGACCTGTGGTCTTATTTTCTACTTTTTAGTGGCTGAGAACTGTAACAGTTTCCTTATGATGATTTTACTTGTTCTATCAACAACCAATTTGCCTAAATTATCTTTTCAAATAATCCAGATTTCTATCAAATTTCCTGAGAACCATTATTGGGAGAACCAGTAGCATATGGTGCTTAGTATCTTGGGTGTTCTGTGTGCTATGGATGCATAAAAGCATAAAAAAATGTTTTAGTGTCTTTAAAAAGCAATCAACAGCAGAAGCCTTTTTGGCACAATGTAGGGTTTGTCCAATTGCAGATATCAAAGAATAAACAAAAAAAGAAAATTTGGATTCGATACTATTATCAGTGAATAATAGTGCCCAATCTGAATTTTGTTTTTCTTACATTAATTCTCTTTTTTTCTTATATGTTTGCTGTTTGTAACATCAGATGAGCAAAGATATAAAACTTTACATTCCGAAATCGACACCCCCTTCCTTACATTGCACCAAAAAAAAAAAACCCTTTACTATCCATACTGTTTTTGTGCATCTACAGCACTCACTAGATGTAAAGCACCACTGGCCACTGGAAATGACACAACATACCGAATCATCAAGAACTGCATCACCATTTTTATCTCTTTTAAGATAGCATTTCGAATCGTCCAATCTCTTGTTTTTGTTGGTGTTGGAAATTGCATTTTCTGATTGCTGAGACAATGGCTAATGGCACCGGAGACAAAGTTCCGAGCATCTCAACCAAGAAACAAACCTTTGTGGAAAGGTTTATATAAACAATTTAATGGACAACTCGAGATAAAGAAACATTATTCTCGAGCAAGATGCAGATATGATCGATGTACACTAACTGGTGTCTGGGAATAAAAATTTATCAAATATATCTGTCCGTATGTCAACAGGTCAAAACTGCTTTTATTCCAATGTTTACATGTTCTACAAATGGAGAGATTGAAATAGCTTTGATCGCTGCTGTTGTACAGTGTTACTCAGTAAGTCAGTGGTTTCGCAACTTATAAAAACTCGAGGTTCCTTTCTATAAAGGAAATAGCCAGGCAGATCCCTTTTTAACATTTAGTTTTTTAAATCATAATCAATGAACTAATATAATAGATGATTTCTGACCTTTTAAAGATCATATTTAGTCTAAATGGATTACATTTATTTGAATTCTAATACATGATTTGGGTACAGGGATTATATTTTTCGATAGCCGTGTGATCAATGATGATGTTTCTCTGCCACAAGATTCACAGTGTCAGGTTTAGGAGGGACACTGCCGCAGACCTGTGAGCATTATTTGTCTGGGCCCCCTGGGGTTCCATGGAGCCCAGTTTCAAAATCATTATTATAAGTCAGTGATACCTGACCAATCTTGAAAAAAGCAGTCCTATTTTGTTCTCCTAATATATATATATATGTATTTAGTTCTCCTAATATATATATATATATATATATGTATATCTCTCTCTCTCTCTCTCTCTCTCTATATATATATATATATATATATATATATATATATATATATAATATATATAAGTAAAGAGACACTAACAAAAGTGGTATGGGCACGTCTCATGATCAGCAGGGCTTGCCAAGACAATTCTGCGAGGCACAGTGCAAGGAGAGAGAAGAAGGGACACAGAGAGAGATGGGGAGGATAACATCCCAATAGAGAGGGATGGAGGAAGCTGGTTGCCAAATCATCTCCACGCTCGGACAGACGAAGAGAAAGTACATGAGAAAAGCCGTGTAGAATAGATGTCATAAAAATTAATTAGGTATGCACAATGTCGGCTTTGGTCATGAAGATAGAATCGTACAAATTCTCAAAGGACCCCGGTGAAATCGTAAGACTCACTTCACCAACTGAATAATACTCCAAATTTTTGTAGCTGAATATTGGTGCTTCAAGTAACTGAAAGCTTTCAAATATTCTGATACATCATACGTACTATTCTTGGTTTGAGATCACTTAAATGAGAAGGCTCAAACACGTTTGAAATAGGAAAGGATAAATATCTTTTGTGTCTTATTTTACAAGCTCAAGCATAGATGTGTGTTACCGTATTTGAGGTAATCTGACCATTAAAATTTTTGTATTAAGCAAAACTATTCCATAAGATATAAACTTTGATATACAAACTGCACCCAGGTGTTTTGGGAATTAGACTATGAAAAAGAAATTACTCTCACACTTAGTTTCTGCTATCTCCTTGGGCATATATACATATATATATATATATATATATATATATATCAGTTTTACAAAGTTTAGCTGCGAAAGTTTTTACTACAACTTTTGAGTACCGCCTTGTATTGCAACAATTTCAAGTAATTGGTTCTGCTTCAATATCCCTCTGACTGAAAGAATGTGTTGTGAAATAACTTCAAGCTTTTTTGCTGGATTGTAAAATTTTAATGTATTTTGCATCACGGTTCCCCAGCACTGACTAAATTAAGATATCAGGTTCATGATTAATCCATGTTTGTGTATCTCTCTCTCACACAAATATATACATACATATATATATATATTTTGTATATTTAGGCAGTAATTTTTCCTTTATGCAAGTTTTGTTGAACTGTATCGACATTTTTCGTTGGTTTGATTTTCGTGCAGTTTTTTTTTCTAGTTCTCAGATGATGTTCTTTATAGTCAGTTTGAATTGTGTATAAATTTTCCAAAATTTTTATATTTATCTTTAATGATTTTCTGAATACTTCTGACTATCAGTGGTCTTCCTCAAGGTCAGTTTTAAAGTTCCACTCAGAAAATAACAAGGATGAACCCAACCTGAATTTTGGAAAATTTATACTCACCTTCGGACCCGCTATTAAGATCGCCATTTGGAATCTAAGAAAACTTGCAAACAGGTCTTTTATCTTACCGAGGGTGGGTTGGTTTGAAAGTTGGAACTTTATTGTGAATAAAGGATAATGGTGTAGTACAATTGTTTTGTGAAACCCCAATGTAGATAAAGGATAATGGAGGTTGTATTCTTTGCTGGCAGTAGGGTTGCCACTAAAGTATATTCCGAATATATTCTTTTGCCCTGGAAAAGTAGCAGTGGACGCCCCACGTAATTTAGTTCTGCGAATTGCTTGTAAAAATTTAATTTTGTTTATTTGTATTCGTCTAAATGTCCTGATATAAAGAATTCTTGCCTCGAGTCTTTTATTGTTGTTTATAGGTTTTAGAGAATTAAGCCTTGTGGGTGTCTGGAGGAGATAAATCCTGCAATTATCATGTTAGTAACACTGATGTCATGGTGCTTATCACCGGCAGCCATTCTCTTCAGGAAAGATTACTCTTCAGGAAAACTTTGGGTCTGATAGAGAGGGTGATACATGAGGAGTCTGATACGTGTATCTGGATACAGATTTCTGGGGGTGGAATAGATTTATATACATATATCTGTTCTGGTATTTTTTTTGTTTTTTTTTTATTTTATCATTCATTATGAGGAGATTTTGTGAAATGCCCGAGCATATGTGTGTATGTACATGTGTGTATATATATATATATATATATATATATATATATATATATATATATATATATATACAAACACTATTTGTCATAATGATGTGTATCGGTCAGCCAATTAGTGGTTGAACCTACACATGGTTGTGTGTATATATACATATATGTATATAAGCTTGTGCGCACATGTATAGCCTAAAGAGCTCTACTGTGTGTGTGTATGTGTATATATATATATATATATATATATATATATATATATATACATGATCTATGAAGCTTTACTCTGTGTATGTGTGTATATATATATATATATATATATATATATATATATATATATATATTGTCTAGAAAGCTTTACAAATATATATATATATATATATATATTCGCCTGATGAGGCCCAAAGAGAGCAGAAGCATGAGCTAGTATGTGTAGTGAAATCACATTCTACTATTTATTTTCAGCTCTACTCTAAAACAACTTAACTCCAATAGTAAAAAGTTGTATGTATCGAGCACTCCATGAAATAGATCCATTGCATATCAGAAGTGGATTTATATCATTGGTATATATTATGTTATACTGCTTGCCTGATTTGTACCACATATACTATGTGTGTGTGTGTGTGTGTATATATATATATATATATATATATATATATATATATATATATATCTGGTTAAATATCATGGACAAAGAACATCTTGTTAATCATTAATTAATTAATTATTAATTTCTTCTTGTTTCTGCACAAGAGAACGTCTTTTTAGATCTGTATAGAGTAATAGTTGTTCAAAAGTGGTATCATAACTTGAGCTTCCAGCTAAACAAGTAGCCATTTTCTCTTGTATGGAAACAAGAAAAATTCTTTCAAAAATTAATAAAATGTTTATCTGTCGGATATTCAACCACACATGTATGAATGAAGGGTTGCTATCCAAGTATACATGCATGCGTACACATATGTATATATGTGTATATATATATATATATATATATACATATATATATATATATATATATATTTATAAAATGAATATATATATATATTTATAAAATGAATATATATATATATATATTTATTTATAAAATGAATAGATAAATGCGCTATATCTGAAACTCTTTTTGAAATAACCCTCTGTTGTTACACAAAGAATGAGTCACTCAGCCTAGACAGTTTAAATAGACTAAACAATTAAAGAAAAATGGTGCTGCTGCAGGAATTGAACCTGTGACCTACTATATTGCCACTTCAATATAGCATCATTCTTAACCATTGAGCTAAATGGCTTAACACATATGCCCTCAAAAAATGAGTGAATTCACTCCCCATGGCTATAGGTAAATAGTAGAGCAGTGAAAATCTTTCATCCATGTGAGACAGTCCAACTGCTTACTCTGATCAGGGGAGGAAAAAAAACCAAAAAAACCAGGAGTGGTTCCCCTAAGGCAGACTCGTAGTAAACTCTAGCTCTTTTCAGGCAACTTCTGCAGCCAAAAAGTTGCCAGTCGTGAAAGCCTTCTGACTGACAGCCATCGTGACACAGGAAAACAATCTGAGGGAAAGTATGCAACAACCCTTCACGCTCAGGTTGCTATTCAAATCCCTGTACAACGAAAGACATCAACAGAACAACGATCAGTCAACAAAAACAAATTACTACTGTTAGTTTTCTATCGACTCCCTCATCACCCTCACAAGTCTATTAGTCTCCAACGAAGTCAGCCTATGTGCTTTTTACCTGGGGAATTTCTCTCGAGAAATTCACTGTTTACATTTCAAGCTATTTCTAAACATGAGTTATTCTATTCTTGGTTGTCAATTTAGGTAGATTCTGTCTCGGCTGCCACTCGTTCTTGTTATTCCCTTGCCTAGTGGTTTCTCAACCCGAGGGGGCATGCCTCCTGAAGGAAGGAGTGTTGGGAGTGGATTTTAAGACTTGGTATGAGAAAGAAAAAAAAGTAAGAATTTCTCTAATTGTTTTGGGAAGTGTTTGCATTGTATCATGATGAACATAATTTATCTACATTTTTCCCCCCCTCTTATATTCTCCCTAAAAACTGCATTTTACCTATGAGAAGACAGTTCCATGCTTTAGCTATCTCACCTAGGTAGGTTTTAAACTAGATTTCCAAAGAGTTCCATGGATCTCAAAGCAAAAATGAGATTTGTTTTTTGGTTTGGCCTAAAACTAATGTCCAGAATAATAAAGTGTTGCATTTTCTTTTCATTGCTTACCTTCAGTTTTTCATTCTTGAGAAATATTAAGTTTTGAATTTTTGCCTAAATATGATTTCATAAAAAGATTCAAAAAAATATCAAAGAAATCTCAATCTTCACCCACACTGGAACCTTAATCACAGTTGGGACTGATTTGAATCAATGAAAAAAAAATGTAAAATTTAAAATGAATATAGGATTGATATTTATCACCAAAATTTTTCAAAATCCAAACGGTAGAATAAATTTTGTCGACAGTAAAGGGTTTGCATTATACATGTATTGTAAATCATGAATTGAACCTTGACTCCAGAGGCAATTCACTTGCTTCCACTATAAAAATTACATTTTTTCAAAAATGATAAATTTCTGAAAGGAAAGGATGTCGTATTCAGTAAAAACATCAAGCTTTGTATATTAGAAATTTTTATCTTCATAAAAACATTATTCGTTTGCCAAGCCATATCTCAATCCCAAATTTTCCACAGCAATGACATTGTTCACATTTGAAAAGAATATTTACAGCTCATGTCACCTACGCTACTGACTACAACATTTATATCTGTGGCTTCTGATAACACAGTTACTGCAAGAATTAAAACTCCATTTCAACCTAAAAGATGTAATTGATAAGTTGATAGACTTTCATTTGAAAGGTTGTCCGATTGAATCATGGCTGCGATGTCAGTCAGCTTTCTCATTAGCTATTTAACGGCTGATTCCCAATAGAAACCTTATTCCAATTTCCCAATTAAGCTGAGCCTTGTTTTGTCAATTTTGGCCATTTTTGAATGCAGAAGCATGGACCTTGTAAAAATTTACCAATTCTATAAAAACGGTAAGAGAAATCAAATTCCTGATTAATGCCGGGATACATCAACTGTCTTTCTCTCAGTTCATATTCTGTTCTTCCACAACTAAAAGTCAATATGTGGTGATCTTTTTTGTTTTTTAAAATAAATACACTTATACCAAAAGATTAACTCATTATCATTTATTTTAGTGGTTATTCACCTTGATATTAGTGTTTGTTTTTTTTTCACAACCAGACTGGGTAGTCTTCAGCAGTGAGTAAATGAACTAACCGCATAGATCGGAATAGAGAATGATTTCTAGATGTGAATCAAACACTACATCAGAGAGTGGCTTGCTTGGGATGCAACTGTTCTTACCACTACTCTACTGGAACTTAATGACTAGCGTCAGTCCAAATCAAACCCTTAAACTCACTCCCATCCATGATCTCCTCAGTGCCACATTTATTGTTAACTAGTAGTTCGGTTAACTCCAATTTCATTTTCATTTATTCTAGTAGACATACTACAAATTATTATTCTACTAAATCTACTAAAACATATTCAACTATTTGAGCAAATTTCTCATTCTCAGATTAAATCCCAGTATGATGAAAATATACTTGAACTCACGACATCCTTCCTTTTCCTTATGAAATACTTTTCCAATGAAAATTTCTGTTTCTTAATGGACTTCCCAGTTCTAATTTCCTTGTAAAAATACATTTTAAGTTTTCCTTTTCCTGTTCTTTGTCTTTCTTTCTTCCTCCTTTCTCAAACCAAAGAACATTACCAACCTCCATCATAATTGATAAGAGGCTTATATATACCTGTCAAGTTTCAATATTGAGAATGAGTGGGACTGTCTTACACCTCCACCCACTGATTAATATTTCTCTAAGCACTGCCAAGATGAAAATTTGAAGGGGCTTTTTAGGAGAGTATGGAGAAAATTTGAAAAAGGATATACCCAAGATTGGTTGAAAATTGCCTATCTGGGTATATCTATATCAGGGTATACATATGCATACACACACACACATATATATATATGTATATGTATATGTAAAAATTAGGTGTTGTCTAGAAGTTTATTTAAAACACGTTTCATCTAAGATAAGATTTTTATCAGAAATCTCGAGCAATTTGATAAACATGAATAAATCTAAAACTTTTTATAAAATGTGTGAGAATTTTCCTTTAATGTTCGTAAGTGTTTCAAAATGTGTGTCTTACACAGACTTGGTATGGAATGTCTGGTTCTATCTCTGCCCTGCGCTGTATTAACCTTGAGGCTCTGGCCTCAGTCTTCCAGACTGGAAGGGGTCTGAGCCTCGTCTCTGCTCATAAAAAAAACTTGACTACATCAGCGCAACAGTCTCATGGAAGAAAGAAAAAAAAATCATGGAGAGTGTGAGAAATAGAAGTAATTGTGTCTTTCACTCTTGATTCATTCCTTTTCTATTTACTGGTGTGGGATAGGTGCAGATGGCACGGCTCGAGAAAGAAATCCAGCATATCTGAAATTCCATCCCTGGTAATTGCCTGTGGCCAGTCTTCAAGATTTTAAAAAAAATTTCAACTATCTTACACAATTAAGATTCTGACGAAGGCATAGTTTTCTTTGAACCAATAAGATTCCTTCCAGTTCATGAGTATCAGTCCTAACTCGAGATTTCATGAGGAAAAAACGGTCCAGATCTGTTTGAAGTAATTGTATTCCTGCCTTAAGTTAGCCTTAGAATTAATAAGGAAGTATGTAGATCTCTTCATCTCTAAGTTGATTCATTCTATTTCTTGAAAATCTAATTATGGGCAATTTTTCGGTGATTTCTTATTGTTGGATTTGATAGTTAGTATTCTACAAGTATTTTTTTGATATTATATTGGAGACTGTCAGCATAGGTTTCTTCAATTTTCAAATTAGTCTGGTTGGACTGGCTATGTATGAGGCATACTGGCCACAGCACATATATACATAGATAGGTAGACAACCAGCCAGACCAACTTAAAAACTGAAGAGACTTACGTTGATATTGAATATTTCTAGAAGAAACCTAAAATACATAGAATTTCTTGGATAGAATTCTCCTTTTTTAGTGATTGACTTGTCATAAATTTTACAGGTCAACAGTCAATTGATAGAAATTCAGACTTTTTAGAAACTGTCAACCAAAACTGCCCACATAGGTTTCTTCAGTTTTTAAGTTGGTGTGGCTGTCTATAAGTGTATTCAGGGCCAGATTAAAGCCACTTGATACCCTAAACTCAGCTCAAAAATAGTATCCTCACTTCTGCCCCGCTGTTGCTTAACTGACATGATTTTCTAATATGAAACATTCGTAAAGAAAAGGTTATGTGCATTTAAAACCTATCAAGTTATGTTGGGAAAAAGCACGCTCTCCCTTAAAATAATACTACTTCACTAAACCTACCACTTCATTATTTCGTATCAAAACTTGTGTGTTCTGTCTCATGAGGTCCAGTCTTGGGAAATAAAAATCTCTTTTTTATTGATCATTTTGGCTTTAAATTAATCATGACTTTATCTAATGAACTTCGATAATAACTTCTAACCCCGTTGTTGGCTTACCTGCATCTAGGGATTGCTTCTTATTCTTAAACATTTCATTCTCTTGCCATTCTAAGAAACAGTTTATAAAGAAACAAATAAGATTAGAACTGCCGCCTGGAAAGACAAATGATAGACAAACGCGTAACCGGGGATAATTAAAGGAAAAAAACAATACATGACGCTGACGTTGTGCTTTTCGGTTTCAGTCCTTCCAAAATAATTATCTCTTGATTTGAATACCAATTCTTGCTTGGTGAAACCTTTGGCTTTGCACTTTTACCGATAACTTGACTTTTCTGTGTCACCTGATTCAAAGGAAGTGAACCGCTGAATTTCAAATAGTCATCAAATAGAAACTGTCACGTAATCGAAATTTCGACCAAACATGTTGGGGTTGATCAATCAAAAAAAATTTTTAAAAGTTATGATCAGTGAATAAATTACTTCTCTCGCCTTTTATTGGATAACTAAAAAGTATAAATGTTTGATTTTAAAAAAAAACTAGTGGGTGCACACTTGACCAATTTAGCATAAACTCACATTGTAAATTGCAACCCTCACTACAAACCTGGTGAGGTGGGGTTGAAAAAAAAACAAAAATAAATTTTTTTCTAGACATGAGCAATATTTTGTAAATTTCAGCCCTTTAACTCTATTGGTGTGGTCTGCATGCGTGATCTATACATAGCCAACTTGAAAACTGGAGAAACCTATTCTGTTAATTTTGGTTGACAGTCTCTGATAAGAGTTAGGGAAGTAGACAGAAAGGAGATGGGAATCAGAACAATAGATGTTACATTCTTCCTTGACAAAGCCTCTGGGTAAGAGAAAGTTTTCAATGCATTTTGAATTACTTGATTAAAATTTCAAATTAGATCAAATTAGAAGCAACCCGTGAGTCTTTTTATTTTACATGATTACCAAATGTTCTGCTTAGTTTTTGTTTGGTTTATAAATATATTGAACCCCTGGTGGTTAGCTTTTCATATAAATAAACAAGAGAAAGAATAGACTATTTGAAACTTATGATGTTGTTTACACAATTTCTGACAGCATTCGTTAACGTGATAGATTTATGTTTTCAATTGATATTTTTTTTTTGTAAAGAATTGAGTAAAGCTTTTCAGAGATTCTTTCAAAAAAAAGTCACCCTCAAATTGGACGCTGACTGGTTTTCTTGAGCCTTGCTATATTTCCGTTTGTACTCAAGTATGTATCTATTTGTGTTACCCATAACTCTAAGCTTACTGTACAAGATATGTTGAGAAAAGTTCCTTCTGAACTCTTTCAACCTTTTTCAGTTGGGTCTGAAAGAGTTGTTCAAACCTGAAGTTCCTTCCCTCCCTATTCGGCCTTATAAGTATTCATGTATGTTTGTGTATCGGTAGATTTGTGTATACATGTGTTGAATTTCGTTTGATGAATTTAAATGGCAATATTTTTCACCATTTTAATGGTTAAATTTCTTTTCCTTTTCAGATGATGAAATTTGCATGGGATTCTTACACTAAATATGCCTGGGGTGGAAATGAACTCCGTCCGATCTCAAAAAGGGCCCACAATTCTGGAATATTTGGACCCCTATCACTCGGAGCCTCAATCATTGATGGCATCGACACATTATACATCATGGGCCTTAATGAGGAATATAAAAAAGCCCGAGACTGGATTGCCACCTCTTTCAGCTTTGATGGTGTAAGTTGATGTTTTTTTTAAATCTTGACTTTCATTTTTGACATGAGCTCTACCGCACTTACGTGAGTACAATGCAATCTCTGTACCCTTATCTCTCACCCTAGACCTTACTCTCCATTTCCAATATTAGTTTTTGACCATATTATTGGGTCCCCAAAATGGGTTAGCAGCATTTAACGTTCTCACCTGACAACAGTAAAACAAGTATCCATACCTTCATTTTCCTTTGATGCAGGTTGTTAGTGAAAATTGTCTCTAGCCGATGGCTCAAATGATCCTTTATGCCGAATGGACCCACTGGTAACTCAGAAATCCTCTTTTGATGACTCCTGCTACAAACACGAGCATGCTGGAATTTGTAACTCTTTAAGTGATCAAGCGGATGTGGCTCTCCTAGGAAATTTGAATTAGGATTTGGATTGTCTGTTATCGCTTTGGGATGACTTCATTTTATATGCTGTCATAATCTCAAATGCAAGGTTCCAACCCTGTTAATACAACTTCCAGTTGGGATGGATTTTTTTTCCTTTTTTCACAAAAATTCTCGTATGGTTTAATTTGTTCAGGGCCCAAAATATTCAATTTAAATTCAATTTTGAAATGCAAATCTATAAAGATTCATACATATTTGCTCAAATTTTTTACTGACAGCCACTATACAAAATGTTCACACAGTTTCTATGCTTTGAAAAAAAAAATAAAAATCTGAAGTCTATTTTTCTCTGGGTAAATTCACTCAAATTCACCGATTCTCTCCCACATTATAAACTAGTAAATTCAGTACGTTTATTTTATTTATTCCTTACGCTGGTTAATGTGTCTAGAATTCTAAAGCGGTGCTACCAAACGTGGGCTACAAATACCAGTACCGGTTCATGGTTTGTTTTTGTATCTTTGATGACATTTAAAATATATATTACAAGATGACATTTTTCAGCTTGCTGAAATTGCTTTCAAAAGCTCTTCTAACTTTTGCTTCCATCAACTGTTGCAAGACTGGCTTCTCAGTCATGTTTCATTGAAACAACATACAGACATACAATGGATATCCATTCTTGATTGCCTGTGGCATTGTTTTCAATTGAACTGAGATTAGATCAGGTTGGAGGGAAGCAGGCTCGTCTTTCACATTAAAACATGCTCATATTTATTAATCTCCATACACTTTACTTCACTCATTATTTGTCGTTTTATCACTTATTAACAAATGCTTTTGATATTTTTGCTCCGAGTTTGCTTTTTCTTTTTGCAATTTTTTATTTATTTTGCAATGTTTGTTCATTTGTCCATCATCGAAAAAAAAACATGAGCTTATGCAAATCACGTGTCAAGGCCCGCCAGCCAACCAGTAGTTGCATCATTCCGTGACTTGAGGCCAACAGTTTGACTTGGGGGCTTCAAAATCGGGCATTGGGTCAAGATGTGTGTTATAGCCGAAATATATATGTAGGCATCGGAGTCATTCCATTTGAGCATATATAGAACAAAGCATCACTGGTATCATTTAGCAAGAGGATGATACTAGCAGTCACTGTGGCTTATGTGCTCAAGCCATTATGTGAAAACAAGCCGTCTTCTTTCAGCTGACACTGCAAAAATGACAACACAATTTATTCTTAGGGGAACTTTGCAATATTGTATTACAAAATGAATGTGAATTTTAAAAATTCAACTCTCTATATATTCATTATATTTCTCCTATAAAAGAAGTCCAATTAATATTTTATGAAACATGTATGAATAATAATTTGGCACAGATAAGCTCCTGCTATCTGTCACATTGGGGGGGAAAAAAAGCATACTGATCCCCGAGATCAGAGAGTTTGAGTAATGCCGTGCCAGATCAATAGTTCTTAAAGCAACTCATAAATTCCACTCTCTGCGTACATATAGACTAGCGCTTCTTCTCCAGGATGTCTCAAGCAAACATCAGACAATTCGTATCCATATTTTATACATGGATTAATTTGTCTCTGCTTCATGGATTTGGGAAGATCATTTTTTCAAAGGAAATGTCTTACATTGCAAGAACCAGAACGGAAAAGAACAAATAGTTTCTTAGAAGTTGAAATTGTTTTGGTGCATTTCTAAAATTCAATTTCCTAAACTTTCTCTATCGTTATGTTAAGAAAAATTCAACAATGAACAATCTTGACTGGTTATAATTGACCCAGGCATCTCAGAAGCTAAACAGGTAAACAAAGATCCACTGACTCACAATGTACTCTTTAGTTCTTATATTTCAATAATGCAATCTCTTCACAATAACTGAAAATCATGCATTCCTGCCAGTGCTCAAACTGGAGGTTTTGTTGACCATATTTTCCTGACTATAAGATGAATGGTTTACAAGGTTATTTAGAGGACTATCTCTGCAACTTATCCGTATGATATTTCTATAGTTTTTTGTTTTGTTTTAAATTAAATTGTTTGACTTATTTACCAGCACATACAGTGTTCTAGAATTACAATCTTTCTCAATTTGAAAATAACTTCAAATTAATTCAGCAACATGACTTGGCCAAAGATGATCATGGCTGGTGTGATCAAAGGACGTGAGACATGATTGAATGAAGACCTTACGTCTCATTAATTATATGACCAAGTAAGTACGAATTGTATGACTACCTTAGTACATGTCATGCTAATGTGGGATGGTCCATGGAGTGCTCATATAATGTAGCCATTAAGCAATACAAAACAAACAAAAAATATAGAAAGCAACATCCATGTGCAGGGAGCATCCCTGGGGTATTCATTTCTCTCTTCCTTTTGAACCCCCAAGTGTTTTAAGATGCTTTTGGCGGGGTGCTACAATCGCATCATCGGATGGGCTCAGACAATTTGGGATGAAAACACCTTATCCCTTATTCAACCCAAATGATTAAGATTAAGGAAACCTTATCCTTTTTTTGACTCCTCCTTTTCACCATCTGAATAGAGCAAGACTCTCTCAACTGAAGAAGTCATGTCCAGGAGCAAGGGATGGATCTGCCTCCCCCTCCCCCAGGAAAAGTACTTGCTCTTTCTTCTTCAATTTTAATATCAAACATCCAGCTTTTCTGTGACGTATTCTTCATTGTTATGTCACAATTGCCCTTCTCATTTTTCAATATTTTTATTGTTTTATAAGCTATGTTAATCTATTTCACAAGGACCAATTCATTATAGTCACGTCTCTAAACTAAACGCAACAGAAAACCAACCAATTATACAAATAAAAATACTAATTTGCATCTTTTATTTCGATTTTGAAATTAAAGTATCAAAATAGGACTTGTAAATATAACCATAATCTTTTAAGAAAAGCCATTTTGTAAATGATACCTTAAGTTCCTAGGAGTGGTGACTCAGGGTGTTACCCCCAGTGTTGCCAATTCCATCATCATCATCAGTCTTTTAACGTCCGTTGTTGGACATAGACCTTCCCCAGGATTCACAACACTTCTCTATCATGGGCGTCGTAGAGCCAGTACTTCCTGAACTTGTCTAGCTCATCTCTCTATCTAATATTCTGCTGGCCTTCGTTGCGCATGTGATGTTGAGGGATCCATGTCGTGAGTCGCGATGTCCAACGGTTGTCCACCATTCTTGCAACATAGGCAGACCACTGCCATTTCAGATTTCTAATGGATTCTATGATGTCCCTGACTCTTGTCTTTTCCCTGATGTACTGTGCTATCTTGTGGTCTCTCCATGTGAGACCCAGCGTAATTCTTTCATGTGCATATTGCATAGTTCTCAATTTGCAGATCTGTCTCTTGGTTAGGTTCCATGTATCAGCTCCATAAGTGACTATCAAGAGGAGGCATTGGTTATACACCCTTAATGAGATCTTCTTATTTTTGGAGATTGAGCTTGCTCTGCCAAAGGCTTGCTATCCTAGTGTGATTCTTCGCTTGATTTCTTCTTCTTTTGAGGGTCTCATGGAGATTCGTTGTCCTGTGTAGATGTAGTGGTCTACTTTTCCAGTTGTGTGTCCTCGATTTTGATCTTAGTGTTTTTATCTCCGATGTGGTTGTTGCAAGTGATCTTTGTCTTGCTGAAGTTCATGTGTAGGCTGACTTTCTTGCTATCTTCATTTAGTTCATCTATCATTAGTTGGAGGTCGTGTCAAAACCCTTAGCCTTTCTGTGGTGCAGAGGTCATTGAGTAAAATGATAGTGGATTAATCCATGTGGAATATCTTTCAACATAATGTGATAAAGGAAAGATTACCCCCAAATAGATCCTCGGTTTCTCCCACTGACTGCGCAGAAAACTGATAACTTTGAAACTTTCAAATTATATTTACTTTTTGAACAAAGTTTAATGAATAAATATTTAACAGCAGTGAATTTTGCTCTCAAATACTATTGTCGCTGAGTGCAATACCAAAAGCTGATACGTAGCATATAAGAGATTAGTGATTACAATCTACCGTGAGCTATTTGATGAAATAGTTTTTCTTTTGCATTAATGGAATACGGCTGTTGCATTTAAATAAAAAAAGTTTGGGTTTTTTTTCGAAGTTTCTTCCTACTTTGCAATCACCTTTTAGCGTATACGGCCTGATATATTATGGAGTCATTTCAAAACTTTCGATTTGTTTCGAGATAGATAGTGACCTCCAAAGGTATGTAGGGGAAATAAGAATGTCAAAGATAGTGAAGTATAAACTCGCTTGAAAATATGGCGTTCGAAGAAGTCACTATGGTGAGAGGAGGAAGAGCAGTAATTAACCCTATAAGGAGAGGGAGTGCATTTCAACTAGAAAGAATTAATTAGTACTCAAAACTCAAGGGACACAACCACAAGCATTTGTTAATAAGTTACTTGCCTTGAAGCAATTATTTTGATATTTTTTTCATTCGTATAAGTTTTCCTTTGCAAATATGTTTAAAAATAAAGATATTTGCTGTATAGTTCCGTTGCATCTGAGGTCTCTTCAGCACTCGCGGGGTTAAACAAAGATTTCAGTTGGTGTAAGAAATATATAAAGGACAATTTGAAAACTCTTATGACAAAAATACTGCATCATTAGAGACTGTCAACCTAGGTTTCTTCAGTTTTCAATTCGGTCTGGCTGGCTGGCTATGTATGTATGGCGTGTACAGACCCCATCAACGGAGTTTGAGGGTTGAAAATTTGAACATCAATTCCTCATGTATAGAAAAAAAACATTTAATAGGCTTCAAGTGGAGGAGGAGGCTTCAATTTGCAATGTAAGTTTATGCTAAATTGTTCCCTCAGTTTGCTTGTTTTTTTTAAATTCAAACTTCTTTAGTTATTACTTTACAACAAAGGGCAAGAGAACTTATCCATTGATCACCCCTCTTTCCAATTTTTTAATTGATCAAGCTGCCAAAAGATATCGGTCACATGATGGTTTTCTATTGAGTGACTATCCAGACCTGTTTAATACATTCTCTTATATAAAATGCAATGTGTGTCTACATATATATTGTATGAGCCACTGTATGACGTCAGATAGGGCTAATGACAGTATTTGATTTGTTGATATGAGTCATACTTCTGAATGTGCACACAGATACTACACACTGATCCTACACGGGCAGGATGTGACTCAAGGTTGGTTTAGCTTGGGGGGGGGGGTTAGGCCAAAAATAGCTCTACTATTTGCAAGTAGTGTCGCAAAGGTACCAGTACAAGTACCCATCCTCCCCTATCTGTGCAATGAGGAGGCCAAAGGGCGTATTGATCACCCGAGACTAAGCAAGCTAAAGTATACTTTTGAACTTAGAGGTTCAGGACAAATCCTGTGCCAGGAATGGACGTTTTGGTTCCTTGGCTGAAGGCGCTAAATTTTCGTCTCAAAGAAACTCGATGTGTTTCCATCTCTGCACACGAGTTGAATGATTAAGTAATTAGCGATGGATGCAAAGGAAAGGAAAAACAGAAGACTTTGCTTCCATAATAATAATAATAATAATTGGTAGTTAATTCTACTGATGAACTTTTGCTTACTGAATGCACTTTCAGTGACTTTTCTTTTATTTCGGCTTTTGATTGTGAGTTCTGTCCATGCACTAAGCCTTTTGGTTTATGTAATCTCAGCCAAGTCTGGTACCTGGCCATGATTAATGAGCGCTCTGAATCAAACTTACGAACTATTTGAATTTTCTGCTTAATATCAGTAAATGAAGAAATTAAACACTGGCCATCGCAGTCAATAATTGAACAACCATAGCAGTAAAATTTGATGACATGTAAAAAAAAGAATTCCATTGAAAAAAGATATGTTCTGAATGAATTCTGTTTATGGCGTTTTCCACTGAAAAACATCTAAAATAGATTAAAAAAAGAAACCTCTAGAAATATCTGGATTCTGGATAATTTAGATGTTTTTAGATGTTGATTTTTGACTCTATTGATAAAACGATAGTATTAGGAGAACTGGAACTGATAAATCAATAAACCTGTCAGTATAAGCCCTCAAAAAGGTCCCCAAAAAAACATTTTTCCCAAAAACTAGGGTGTAGGTGATGAAAATATCCAGAAAGAGATTAGTGGAGTACTGATGCCAATTTTCAAGTCTTTGGACAGAACGGTATGGCCAGGAGCGTTGGAACACGCAAACACATAAACAAATACATGCACACATAAAAAATGGATGGAACCCATTGCCACCTTTGATGGCTATGCATGTGCTTGAGGAAATGTCAGCCAGACAAAATACTTTCAAATTGGAAAAGGTTAAATCAGTTCTAGAACAACGAAAGGGGTCATGGAAGTAGAAGAGATTGAAGACAACAGATCTTAGGTCTTACCCGACAGATCGAGTACAAACGATTCATAGTATAACTTTAATATTCTTCAATGTATAGACGCATGCTGGCATTCATAGATGAGATGAAAGACAGACTCGAGGCATCAACATTATTATGAATACAACAAAGTGATTATCTATACTGATGGAATGGCTCCAAGTAAAATGGTAACTCTCAAATTGGAATAAATTTCCACTGCCGCGTATATTCAAGTGAATGTAAATTTTGTTTCCATGGTGATGTAGCAGAATCTGAAGAATTGGTGAATTTCCAGGGAAATTATCCAAACGAGAAGATAATATTAATTTCATTGAAGACAGCTCCGTAGACACTCCCAAGGTCCACTATGGAAAGTGTGTGCTAAATGTTGTACAATATCCGGGCTATGAAAACAATTTGCTACTGCTGCTATCAATTGGTCTTGTGTGAGTGAAAGATGAGGCTCTAAAAATGTCATTTTTGTGAGATGAGGATATTTATCAATAAGCTCTGGAGAAAAAGAAGGTCCCTATCCTCTCTGTCAGACACAATTAACATGCTTATGATTTACACGCTTTTATAAATCTTACAGTAATATATGCAGGTTTACCTTGATTAGTGCGGCTAATTCATTCCAAAGTTTCCGTACAATTTAAAACCTCAGTGTTCAAGTAATTATTATGATTCAATGCGAGTTTTTTTTTCAGCTTGTACTTAATTACTTCAATACCTTGAGCATACCACATCAATATGTTCCTATACAGTGTAAGATAATGTAAGTAATTACAATATTTACAGAGCTTAGCTAGTTTGGTTCAAGGCCTCAGTAGTTGGGTGTCTTATGAAAGTATAGAACCAATGAGCTATTGCTTTTGAGATTAGTATTGCTTTATGCAAAGCTGTTTTTTCTATGCAATTATATAACAATACGTCGGTAGTTTTGAAACTTTGAAAACTCAAGAACCCTTTCTATAATATATTCAAGAGGATCCCTATTTTCAGCATTTAGATTTTAGAATGTAATCAATGAACTACAAAAATGAACAATTTTTGACTTTTAAAAAAATCATATTTATTCGAATTGTATTACAATTATTCAGATTCTGATATATGATAGAGGTCTGCGTATAATGGCTATGTTTCTCAATAGATAATGTTGTTTCTTTGCCTCAAGAGTTGCAATGTCAAGTTCAGAGAGAACACTGTTGCGGACCCCTAAGCTTTATTTGATGGAGCTTAGTTTCAAAAACCACTGCCATGCATATATGTTAGTCAGGCTTGTTATAAACTGTAATGAGTTGCAATTTTGTATCCAGGAATGAAAACAAAGTACAGAGTATACCTATTGCTCAATATCCAGGTTTTCTCTATATTCAACACCTCCTAATGGGGACATTTCTGTACTTTTAGTTCCCCTAACCACACCCTGCCATATACCTCTTTCCCAAAACCCATTTCCATCACTAAGTGTATAAGAGTTTACACGCAAGTGCCATGGTCTGATCTCGCAAGATATTGACAAGGATTATATCTTCATAGAAAACAATAAATTCAAGTAATCTGGGACTGGTATATTTTCTCTATTCGGCTATATCTTTTCATTGCCTCCAGCACAATAGATTAGCAGTACCTAAACTTATTTTGTCTCGGAGGCCTTATACGGTTTTCTTAAAATCGCTGAACCCATACCTATATTTCACAGAGAACCCCGGCCACCCTAATTTCAATATAACATTAAATGAAACAAAAGTTGTCGTAGAGAGAGAATTTATTCATATAAAAAAAAAAAAAGAGATGTATAAAAGATTAATATCAGAAAAACACTCTATTTTTAATTGGGATAAATTTGTAATTGTTGCAAAAAATTATTTAAAACAAATTAATGCAAAGGAGGTTGCTGCTTCTCGAACTCCAAAAACCTTTGAAAATTTGTTTTAATATTGGATAATTGAATCTGCTTATCTGGTGCAGAATACATTCTGTTTCAATATTTAGTTTTCATGCTAACTTAATTTTTTTTTTCCTTTTCATGAAATAAATTTTTATCAATTTTATTGAAGGACTCCTTATCTGATGTAACCCCGCAATTTTTTCTCAGAATCCACTTCAGGAAACACTGCATATTTAAGCAAATCTTTTTTACATGAATTTCTACATGTTGGCTTGGTAGTAATGCTGTGATCAAAGTCAAATCTATAGTTGAAAATATACTCCAGTAGAATTGTGTGTCAAGTCTTTAAACGTGTTTACTAAGATAGAAGTAAGCCGTGCATTTCTCAAGAGACAACTCCCACTGAAGTATACAACTGTTTTACGAAATCTTGCTTTCCATTGCATGTATCAGCTTAGTGATCCTTGCAAGTCTTGAGTCTGGTCAAGACCAGGATTTTATTCTGACAAGTTTTTTCATGACCACTACCTTGGCAAGATGCAAGTCTGCCAAAGAGGTACTTCCACCCTAATCACACAGCTTAGGGTGTACTCAATTAGCTGCTGAGTGCACAGGGAAATTTTTCCTGAAGAAGTGTTTTGCTCACTCTTCGTTCATAGTGAAAATCAAACGGGTACTTTTTTATGGTGGACAGACGTGCTTACCATTACACTATGTGAGCGTACTGTTTGCAAAAATGGGCCAGAGCTGCCCGATTTCCCCTGTTCCAACACCACCTTGAGCTATGCATGGAGCATTTAGATTCATGAAGTCTTGTGAATTTTGCATAAAGATGAATATAATTGAATGGTTGGGGGAGCCAAACTGTGCCCCTGCCCCACCTTCTTATTTGATTTCATGAAATCCCTATAAAATATGATTTGCTTCCCTGTATTGTTAGGTTTGGGTTTTTTTTTTGCTTTCCTTCCTCCCATGCGATGCCAGGTAGCCCTGCTAGTTTAATATAAGCTCAATGAAACCGAGAGTCGGAACACAATAATTGTATTGTCTAAATCCGATTACTATAACTGAGATGATGAAGAGTTGTTCTGTTCAAAGCGGTTACTCTTCAAAGATTTGATCGAACAATCAGAATTTAGAAACTTGTTGGCACGATCAGTCATTAGAAACAGTAAACCAGAATTGTCAAAGTAGGTTTCTTCAGTTTTAAAATTGGTCTGGCTGGCTATGTATGTATCTTTAGAAAGAAAAAAATTCTGTGGGAAATTGGCCTGAAAAATAGTGTCAGAAAAAATGCTTAAATAAACACAGTTAATTCTTTTATGGTCATTTTAAATAGCTAAAAATTGCTATATTTGCCTTGAATATTGAGGAAATAGCTGGAGATCTACTACAGTTGGCTGAAAAAATAGCTTTAAAAATAGCTGAATATTGAATTTTTTGCTCTCTCAAAGCAAAAAGTGTCCTAAATTTAGCATGAAAAGTTCTAAATTGACTATACTGTATGTAAGTATGATGTGTACAAGCCACACCAACTGAGCTAGATGGCTGAAAATTTAAACATTTATGTCTGTAAAATGTTTTATTCTTGTTTGTTTTCGTAACCCCCATCACTCCTATATGTTTTTTTTGTTGGGGGTTTAGTTTGCAATGTAAGTTTGTGCTAAATTGTTCCCTAGTTTGTGCCCTGTGTTTTTTGAGAATCAAGACTATTTTAGTGATCATGATCTAAAAAAAGATAAGAGACTTGACTTATTCATTGATCACCCTTTCTTCCAATATTTTATTTGATCACCCTCCCCCCAATATGGCATGCTGCTAATGGACATCGGTCATGTGACAGTTTCTGTTTTGTGACTAACCAGATCTGTTCATTTATATCTTGTCACTCAAATAATGTAGCCAAGCCAGTCAAAATGTCCAGGGTGGGGGTGTTCGAGTGGGCGTTTGAGGTTGATAGTAGCACCATATGAACCACATTATTTAACATGGTGTAGAGATTGGTCTCCTCCTTGAAGAATTAACTGTGATCACCTCTCCTACATGATCCCCAGTATTAGTGAGGGGTTGCCTTATAGATTCTAGCAACTGACCGTGCTATCACAGATCATTAAATTGCCGAGAATAATTACATTTATACTTACCTCTCTCCCCATTGTATATGTATCGCTTGGGAATTGTATCGATTGAAGCCTTCTGTGCATTGAGCCAGTATAACAGCCCAAATAAGGCAGACAAGTCACTAACCAGCTGCAAATGCTTGCAACCATATTTCTTCAAGTATAACACGATTCAGATATTGTTTTAGAACTAGATTTGAAGATCATATAGGTTTAAAACTAATCTCTTGTTTAATACAGGTACTTTATTAGACACTGCTGTTCAGAAGTGCCATAAGTTACTCTATTTCTATGCTCCAAATTTGTGTACTGCAATACTGTAGTCATACAGTAAGTGCACAGTATTTTTATGTTGTGTATTGTTACAATGATAATTATTTTAAAAGGAGTTGCATCATGGTTGTTATCAAATCAGCTTCATTTTAGTAACATGAAAAGAATTTCTGTATACATTTGTACACAACAGGACCCTCCCTATTTACGCTCAGAGTTGGGTGCAAATTTTTTTGTGTTTGGTAGGAAGAAATGTGATAATCTTCATTCAAATTTATATTCAATTGAACTGCCCCCCGAAGCCAGTGTTATTCCTGGAAATGCTTTTGGGATGTGTTGTTGAAATTATTGTGACCTTAAACACAAAGCTCCGAGAAAAACATTTGTTTTTTAATGTATAAAATCCCCACCCCCACACGCTCACCAAAAGGGAAAAAACCTTGCTGCTCTTAAAAGTCAATGTAAAAAATCCATCAGCTTCAATTGTCTTGGTTCTCCTACCGTTGGAATCAGTTGGTTGATTTGTGGAGTATGGTGTGCATCTTGGAGTGCTACAACAAGTATATGTCGAACGAATGCATGTATAGATATCTTGGTTCTATGTAACATACACCATCATCCCCAACCTCGAGGGATAGCCACGATGATGACGACAAAGGATGAGTTTAAGAGTAAGAAAATAAAAGACTTTTGTGAAAGATAGTTCCGTTTCATGCCTCGAGTGTTCTTTCCGCTACCTTGAATTCATTTCCCATAAGTGTCTGGCGTCAAATCTGAAAGTAGTGAATCGTGATATGAACCGAGAGATATCTTTTAAGCTCGACATGTTTGCAAGGTTTCTCTCTTATCTGGTTCAGGCTTAGCTTCGTCACCCTCCCACTGACACCGCTACCACTTTTCTTCCAGATCTCTCATTCCTCTTTTCAGACAAGAGTATTCACAGCTGAATCGTTCTCCGATTTCTTTAAAATAAAGAAGTAAATTGTAAAGCTAATAAAAACAGGACCAGTCGAGGGAAATCTCTCAATTATTTATCTGTGAATGATGACTTAATTTTCTTGGAACTGGTTTTGTGGCTGTTCTTGAGAAAGTCTTCATGCATTTAGACTTCTTCTAATTTGTTTTTTCAGTTTCTATGCCATCATTTACCTTTGTTGAGAATGTTACAAGACATATTAATCACCGCTACCTACAACAGACCAATTGAAACGAGGTTGCTGGGTTTATATATGTTCTGACATTTACATACGCACACACACATACATATATATATATATATATATATATATATATATATATATATATAATTATAATTAATAATTGTGTCATCCACAGACAGCTGTTTCGTTTTATTGCAACTCTTCAGTGTGGCTATAGACTATCCAGTATCCCATCCAGTATCACTGGGTAGGGTCAAAACCTTTGCAACAAGACCCAGAGGCAGATGCTCTATAGCTGCCCCTACTCATAATTGGACAGTCAGTAAGATTGAATTAATCAATAGATTTACTCTCACATAATTCCCCATCTAAAAATACATTATATATATATATATATATATATATATATATATATATATATATTTATAATACTAATGTCATCCACAGACGGCTGTTTTGTCGTATTACAACTCTTCAGTGTGGCTATAGACTCGATATCCACCCAGTACTGTCAGGCAGAATGGAAACCTTCGATCCAGACCAGGAGTACGGTGTTCTTTCCCTGTCCTACACAGAACTGGGCGAGCAGTTGATAGGACCGAATTTAGCAGTATCTTTTTTACACACAATTTACTATCTGTCAGAGTGCTCAATTCTAGGGTTGGAAAAGCATTGCGTATTTGCTTTTTTTGAAGACGGGTGCCCTACCTGAGAGTGCTCAACCCGAGAATGAGGGAGCGTTAATAATAAATAATAATAATTTCATCCACCATGTATGTGTGTCAAGACTTTGCCCAGTCTTGACTATTCATAGTACAAACTTGAAAGGGTGCAGAAACACACACACTACCTTCAATTCCAAGTTTTCGGTGGGTGGTTCAATTTGTATTGTAAGTTTATCTTGAATTACTCTCTCTGTTTGTATCAACTGCTTAACTTACAAGGTGAAAAGAAGCATACATAGATGGCGGTGATTCATAATTACCCTTGGAATGCTCGTGTATGTTCACTTGAGCCACTCCGTCTTTTTGTCCGCACAATATCTCCAAAAGTTCTCAATTTTGATTGCATTTTGTGAAAGGTTGGATCATGTGCTACAGAAGAAGTGATCAAATATCTGGGTAGATGTGAGAAATTTCTGATTGAGAGATGTTTTATTCTCTAGGAGAAGAGGTTGAAAATCAACAATTCATTAAAAAAAAGTGTAGATTTAAATTTTAAGGGGAGGAACTCAATATTTGTACGTTGGAAGTTGTCTCTCTAATTTTTATTAAAACTTTTATTTTCATCAAGTTTTTGTTTGTGTACAGTTCAGCTTAAGTATGTGCTGTGTTGCTTATTTCTGCGACCCACTGTTATTGTTTTTCTTTCTTTTCTAACCAACGACTTGCTCTGTTTAATATTGGCATTGCTTCGTATTCTCATGTTTTTCAATTTTCCTTTTTTTCTACCTTATTTGCATTGCGTCTTGTGGCTCTTTGGATATATTCTGTTATTTTTTTTCCCTTCTAATATTTTCCTTTCTTTTCTCTCTTTCCTCATATGAATGCAGGTAAAAAAAAATTCAGTTTTAGTTTGTTCAAGGTGACAAAAAGATAGTTCAGTGTCTCTCTCTCTCTCGCTGTCTCCCTGTCTCTCTCTCGCTGTCTCCCTGTCTCTCTCTCGCTGTCTCCCTGTCCCTCTCTCCCTGTCTCTCTCCCTCTCTCCCTGTCTCTCTCCCTCTCTCCCTGTCTCTCTCCCTCTCTCCCTGTCTCTCTCCCTCTCTCCCTGTCTCTCTCCCTCTCTCCCTGTCTCTCTCCCTCTCTCCCTGTCTCTCTCTCTCTCCCTGTCTCTCTCCCTCTCTCCCTGTCTCTCTCCCTCTCTCCCTGTCTCTCTCCCTCTCTCCCTGTCTCTCTCCCTCTCTCCCTGTCTCTCTCCCTCTCTCCCTGTCTCTCTCTCTCTCCCTGTCTCTCTCTCTCTCCCTGTCTCTCTCTCTCTCCCTGTCTCTCTCTCTCTCCCTGTCTCTCTCTCTCTCCCTGTCTCTCTCTCTCTCCCTGTCTCTCTCTCTCTCCCTGTCTCTCTCTCTCTCCCTGTCTCTCTCTCTCTCCCTGTCTCTCTCTCTCTCCCTGTCTCTCTCTCCCTGTCTCCCTGTCTCTCTCTCCCTGTCTCTCTGTCTCTTTCTCCCTGTCTCTCTGTCTCTTTCTCCCTGTCTCTCTCCCTCTCTCCCTGTCTCTCTCTCTCTCCCTGTCTCTCTCTCTCTCCCTGTCTCTCTCTCCCTGTCTCCCTGTCTCTCTCTCCCTGTCTCTCTCTCCCTGTCTCCCTGTCTCTCTCTCTCCCTGTCTCTCTCCCTGTCTCCCTGTCTCTCTCCCTCTCTCCCTGTCTCTCTCCCTCTCTCCCTGTCTCTCTCCCTCTCTCCCTGTCTCTCTCCCTCTCTCCCTGTCTCTCTCCCTCTCTCCCTGTCTCTCTCCCTCTCTCCCTGTCTCTCTCCCTCTCTCCCTGTCTCTCTCTCTCTCCCTGTCTCTCTCTCTCTCCCTGTCTCTCTCTCTCTCCCTGTCTCTCTCTCTCCCTGTCTCTCTCTCTCCCTGTCTCTCTCTCTTTCTCCCTGTCTCTCTCTCTTTCTCCCTGTCTCTCTCTCTTTCTCCCTGTCTCTCTCTCTTTCTCCCTGTCTCTCTCTCTTTCTCCCTGTCTCTCTCTCTTTCTCCCTGTCTCTCTCTCTTTCCCTGTCTCTCTCTCTTTCTCTGTCTCTCTCTGTCTCACTGTCTCTCTGTCTGTCTGTCTCTCTCTCTCTCTCTCCCTCTCTCTGTGAAACTCCAGAGGAATCACAATTCAAAATCTTTCGGATTTAAAACAACCAATGAATTTCATTGTTTCCTCTTCTCTCTTATGAGTTTGGATCAATAAGTCCGTACATCAACGTCAAGTCATTTTGTATTCATGAAGTTTACGTTATAATCATTTGCATACGAATATAATAAGTTAGGATGAGTAATCGGATCATTACAATATCATCAGGGGTGACTGCAATCAACCCCGCCCCGTACACACTATTATTAATGATTGTTTCATTCTACTAGTTAGCCCCACTCCATTGAACTGCTCTAACAAAAATCCCACTCTGATATGCAGTTCTTGCTGTGTAATGGTAACAGACATACAAAACTCAGATTATTATGATATATATATATATATATGTATATATATATATATATATATATATGTTGTTGTGAATGTTCTTCCTTCTTCCCTTGTCTCCTCCTGCTCAATTATTTCCTTCTATTCATTGTGTAAACACTTCCAATGTCGATTGTCAGGAAGAAAGTCTAATCTACTCGCTAGTTCTTTGCTGCCAGCTACAAACATTGTTTAGTTTTCACAGAAATGTGGAGAAGTATTCAGATAACCTGCTTTCGAAATAAATATAATACATAATATAAGTCTCTCCCTCTCGAAAACTCATATGGCTTTTTCACACTTTTGATACACCTGTCATATCGAGGAATATGAAAAGATATTTAATAAGCTGTACTGCCTGTTACCGTGGTTGTTTTTAGATTTCGTTTTCGATAAAAGACAGAATTTGTTGATGATTCTACGAGAGAATAAAGAAAGCAGTAGATTACAAATTTCTTGGATGAATATCGTTATTATTAATTTGTGGCTAGTTTTTCTTCTCAACATATTTCTGTTGCCTTTTATAACGTCAATCAAAAAAATAATTGTTTGGTAAGCGTTAAGTATTATCAGGTACCTATTCCCTCCCACACCCACTCATTGATCTACACCCCACGCTAATTGAGAGTCCATCTGTATTCTCTTCTCCCTGATAGTTGGCAAAGGAGGGGGGGCAACTACAGATTTTTCAAAACCTTCCTATCAAAAGACAACTATTAAGCAATGCAAGGGGGAGAACTTGTTTGTACCAAACAAAAGACTTTTCAGTTCAATTTTTCTAGGAAAAAAAAAAAAATGTCTGAATTTTTCCAAGGACAAGCATAAATGCTGCCGGACACAAACTAAGGGATCAATTTAGCATAAACTTACATTTGCACTCACCACATCTGATTTGGGGGGAATTTTTTTTTTAAAAGCAGAAGGTAGATAGGTTGATAGATGATCAAATTTTCAGCTCTCAATTCTTATATAAACAGCCAGCCAAACTTAAAAACTGAAGAAACCTATTTTGACAGTTTTGATTAATGGTTTCTCATGTTGAGCCATATTGTTCAGAAGAAGCTGTTTCCTTGAAATGAAAACCAACATAATGCCAAAGATATTAAGTTTGGTCTAAACCAGTGATTGCTCAACAGAAATTCTCAATATTCCATCAATCAGCCTTTTAGCGTCCGTCATTAGACATAGACCCCAAGATTCGCGAGACCTCTCTATCATGGGCATCATGGAACCAATACTTTCTGAACTATTTTGTATTATACAGTCATGATGTCCAGTGGTTGTTTGATATTCTTGTAACATGACATTACCATTTGAGTTTTATAATAGATTCTATGATGTCACTGATTCATGTTTTTTCTTTTATGTACTATGCTGTCATGTGATCACTCCATGTGATGTTGAGCATGGTTCTTTCTTGTGCACAGTTCTCATTATAAGGATCAATCTTCTGGTTAGGTTCCATGTCTCAGCTCCATAGTTGTCTCTGTGGAGGATGCATCGGTTGTTTACCGTTTTTAGGATTCATAGGACTGAACGCTGAGCTTGCTCTATCAAAAACTTGTCAACTTAGAGTGATTCTTTGCTCAATTCCTTCCTTCTCTTGTAGATTTTGAGGACATTTGTTATCCTAAATAGATATACTTTATTCCATAATGACTTATTAAAATTGTGAGCTATAAAATCAACATGGTAATAGTATGTTTTTTTTACTAGATTTCATACAATGAAGATATTTACTGAAGTTTCTGTAAGTTTCCTTCATCTTACTTATCAGCTTTTTTCAACTTTTCACTAAGAATCTGTTTCTTTTCAGATATTCATCCTCTGAGGATGAATCCTGTTAACAAAAGAGAAGTTCTTCAATATTCAGAGATAATACGAGATGTGACTCCTCTAACCATATCAAAATATGTGATAAGCATATATGCAAATTGTTTTCTCTGTTTGTTCGTGCATTGATCTGATTGGTTATTTACCTTCTTATTGTGATATAACAATGAAGATTACGTCATTGAAACTTTTAAGACTTTGTGTCTGATCACACATTAAAACAGCTGGAGTTGAGATTTCCAAGAAAAACTTAAAATTAGGATTCTTGAATTATTAGAAATAAATTGCCTAAAGAAATAGCTTTAGGCTCTTTCAGTGCTGATTCATACATAACCCCGTCGTTTTCAACGGAGATATTCTTCTAGTCTTACTATGATTCATCAAATGTCTGTCTGTCTGTCTATTATTGCAAAATTCAAGAATTGCCAGAATTATGACCACCAAATTTTCTGTGGTCCCTAACAGTTCCAAGGGAGTTTTGGGTGGGAGGTTCTGTTCACAAGGTAGATTCATGCTAAATTGGTCCCATAGTTTGTGTCCAGCAGCGTTTAAACCTACTTAGAGATTTACTATCTTACTATGTATAATTCACCAAGTGTCTGTCTGTCATCACAAAGCTCAAGAATGGCCAATGCTGAGGCAAAAAAAAATTTTTGTTGTCACTAATGAGATTCCAGCAAAGTTAAGATGGGTATTTCAGCCTGGGATATATGATTTGATTACTCTTTTTTTTTCTTTTTTCATAGTAAGAGGAACTTTAAATTTCTGAGCTATCAAGTTGAGGCATGGACCTGAAAAGGTTGGGAAGCACTGGTCCAAAATGCTCGTTGAATGATAATTAAAATTATGGACAATTGAATTCGTCGCTACAATATTTTGGCAAATCTATTCTACAGCCTTCTTCAGGTGTATCATCCATGTTTTAAAAGTGGAACTCTTTTTCCATTGGTGTTGTATGGTAGTGGACAGAACTTTTCTTTTATTTCCTCAGCAGCCATACTTGTGAGGTGGGCACAGATGTTTTCAGCTCTTAACAGAATTCCATTCTGTATCCCCTATTGAGCAGCGGAAGCAACACCAAGTTGGAATCCACAATCAACTTAGTCAGAAAAGAGTTAAAAAAAAACAAAAAAACATCTGCAATCTACTTCTCAAGCTTTGCTGCTTAGAACAAGAAAAACTTTTGCTTCTGTTTTGTTTCATTTTACATGGCTCTACTATATTATTAGATACATTTTCACCTTCCTTGAACTCAATCTCTATATACCAACAATAAAATCTATTAAACACATCTCCTTTCCAGCCCTACATTAGAAAGCAGTTGAGAATCACCGATGTCTGTTGAATTGTCTATGAGGAGCAACTGATTGTAACCTGATCAATTTTAACATCAACAAAATGTGTTGGAACCATATTAAAGCAGTCATTCTATGCATTAATAATGTACAGGAAGGGAGATAATTTTCTTGTGATGAAAGGCAGTCGCCATGAAATGACATTGTGAAAGTCTCACAACCGTTCTATTCTTTCCTCGTAGAATGCTGTATGAATGTTGCTCTGTTGGCTTGGTTAAAAAATGACAAAAAAACATTTACATGGGTCAGGTAGCGAGTATCATTGTTGCTTATAGCTCGGATATACGATAAGCTGCTATGCAAATTTTCCTGTTTATTTATTTGTTTGCACTCAAATGAGATGAAGTCGTTGGTTGATTTATCTTCCTGTTATGACATGACATAATAAAAATTACGTCATAGAAACTTTAAAACTTAATCATTACACATTAAAACTTCTAGGGATGATTTGAGACTTTTAAAAAAACTTAAAATTAGGATACTTGAATTATGGAGATTAAATTACCCAATAAAATAACTCTAGAGTCC
>OY735236.1:3782454-3919954 GCA_963457665.1 Thysanoteuthis rhombus | reverse complement strand
GTTCTTGAATGTCACGGTCCCAAAATATCCTGAACTTGTCCAAATCGTCATGCCATCTTATTTTTTGACGGCCACAATTTCACTTATGATCTCGAGGGATCCCCTTTGTGAGTTCCAATGTCCAGCAGTTGTCTGAAATTCTTGCAACATGGCCTGTTAAAGTTTGCTGGTGGCTTCTAAGATATACGTTGATGTTAAATTTCCATTTACTGACAGAATTCAATCTTTGACAAAGTAAAGTTTGGCAGTGTGAAAATCACTAAAATTGCAAGGAAGTGTTTGAACATTTCAGCAATTTTTTTATTATTTTCAGCTACTTTTGGGGTTTTTGACCACCTTTGGCAGTTATTTAACTCTGTCACATTTAGCACTTTTTGGACTTGTGGCCGTCAAACTAGCGTGGAAACATTTTTCGAGTTGGCTATTTTTTCTGCTAAGATCTATGGATATATCTGACTCCTGGTTGCTCCTTACATTTATATATGTACCTCAAAAGATACGCAATTAAGTTTGTCTTCGGATAAAATCTGGAGGGAAACATTTTTTTGGTTTCGATGTTTGCTCCTACCAAATAAAATTTCTCCTAAGGATTGTTAGATGTTATTAGATGATGAAAAAAAAATACTTTTAGTAGTAGTTGGAGTATTTCTTTTTTTTTTTTCAATACCTTGTTAAATTGTCTCACTTGCACTAAATATGTTAAGAATAAAAAAAGGTCTTTAGTTAGTATTAGGTATTGAAAGTTGTAATCTTATGTAGACAAGTTTTCTGCTTACCTAAAAATATACAAAGACAGCACTTTTTTTGGTACCCGTTTACCAAACAGAATTACTATGAATTATTGGATTCTGTGCAGATTTTCTGTTCAAGATAGCATGGATGATATATTTACCGTTTCATAAAATACTAAACTAGCGAACTTAAATACATGTTCATTTATATCAGAAGCTATTATACAATAGTATAGTACTGGTGTCTTGTAAAAATACATTGAAAAAAAAAATGCCTTTTTTCCTCCTTTACCAATCTTTTTCATTATTTCAACTGGAATTTTCCACCGTTTGTTGATATTGCACAGTCAATTTATACCAAATTAGAAATTCTAATACATTTTAGTCAGTTTATTGATTTTTTCATTGTTTTTCTTCCTTCCTGGTATCTTTAAGCAGACGCCAGACTTTTGACATCAAAGTAACATTTTGACCATAAAACGCCCCAAACTTGTATCAGTGTTAATTCTAATGTAATAATTGAAAAAAAAAATTGACTATTTTCATCAAAAAATGATCAACCTGATTGATATAAACTTTCAAATATGTGTTTGAATACTTATGTGAACATTTTTTTAAAACGTTGTATGCGATAGCTGAGTTAGGATATTTAGCCCAAAACACAGACACTACAAATTTTTGCCATAAATTTAAAAAAATGAGCCGATTTCAATAAAATTTTTAGTAGTCTCTTAGCATCTGCCTGAGGGTTCCGTCGGGAAAAAACAAATGGAAAATCGATCAAATAACTAAAACATATTAGGACTTTCAATTCAGTATAAACCGACTGTCCAATATTTACAAACTGTGCAAAATTGCAGTCAAAATAAGAAAAAAAATCAGCAAAGGAAGAAAAAAAAAAAAGCGTGATTTTGTTCAATGTTCTAGACAGTGGAGTTGGAAGTATGCTGATGACGCCAGACTTTACTAGTCTATTGTTTGCTGTATTCCTGAAAGAGATAAACCTTGTGAATAAGAACAATCAATTTAAGAATTAATATTTGTTTTTTTCTTTCTAGAAATAGTCGAACAATAAGTGTCTTTGTATCTTTTGAGGTACTGTGTTTCTTTTTTTAGATATTTCTACCTGTAATACATTTTGCTCTTTTGCGATCTTTGTAAGTGATATTTATTTTGTATGAATTTTCCCATGCACATTGGATGGTTCTTTGATTGCGAGCCAATTTCTTCTCCAAGTGGTTTTAAAAGGAATTGAGAGATTTTTCATACTTCCGTAATTTGGTTGGAGTTCCCCGAGATATTGTCATTTTTCTTCTTTTGTTTTTTTTTTATCTGAATGCAATAATTTTGTGTGTAAATGTTTTCATTTAGTGTTTTGAAGGGCTTTTTTTTGGTATATTTGTATATATGTGAAGTCCTGAAATCCTGGTTGAAAGTTGTTCTGCATCTAATTAAATAAAAACAATTCAAGATTCAAACTCAATCTTTTGTGTATGGAAGTGCATTAAATTACTCTATTTCAGAGTAACAAGGGAGACAACTCAAGAAGAATCAAAGCCAAGGTAAACAATTTGTGTTACATAATTATTTCCTCAGCACCTTTTCCCCTAGATCAAGTATAGTTCACTAGATAGATATGATCTCTTGAGTGATGTTAGTAATTACCTATAGGACTATAGATCTCTATTTATGATATTTATCCTTTTTTATTGAATCACCGTAGCCGCACAAATGGTCTGGCCATAGACAATCGGGCTACAGATTCTTCTCTCTTTGAGTGTCAGTTTCTGTTTGTAGTTATGTGTACGTCCCCAAGAGCTCTTGGTCAAATTTTGGCGGCTACAACCTTGAAATTTTGCATAAGTACACCACTAGGCACCATCTGAAATAGATTTTTGTTTTTTCAAAAAGTGCTTTTTGTAGTCTCGAAGCTTATTTGGGGCCAACAATGCCCTAATCTTGGGTGTTATTTTTTTTTTGTTTTTTATGATGATTTTAGATGAAATATCTATTTTTGAGATAATTTTTGATAAAATCATTTTATCAAGATGATTTCAGTTAATTAGTTCTAGTAAACACGCTGGCTACAGAGATTCATTTGTACGAGGTACAAATATTCTTTGTATTATCAGATGGTGTGTTAAATGTTGATCTGACACCAGAGAATTAACCATTAATTCAAATAATAACAAAAAATGTTGCTAATCTGAATTTTAGTTCTCCATCTGACAAAACTTGAAATGGGTATAGTAGCATTTTCTGGCATTGCTTTAGCAGCGAATTGGAGTGGATTGCTCATGCGTTTGCTCAACTGCTCTCCTCTTTAACAAAGATTGTGACATGCCAGTGACAAGGCTATGATAACAATTACTAGTAATGAAACTTGATCCTGAGAATGCTTTATCAATCCATCAACTGTGGAAGGGGATGAAGAGTAATAGTTTTCCATTACAAAATAATCCATTGCAACATGAGAGCCCTGACTCAGATTGTTCTGTTTCCATCAATCGCAATAAAACAGAAATTTTATTGAATTTGCCGTGGAATTGTAATGATAGAAGCAAAAGTTAGTCAGGTCAGCGGTTGTGACAGGAATGACTAAACTAATCAAATCAAGACAGCCCCTCAAATGGCCCACCCGACCAACCAGCTAAGTGGGCTATAGATTCTTCCTACTTTGCCTGTGGGTGTGTATACATCTCAGGGTGACCCTGGTCAAATTTTTTGGGTTACAACTTTGAAAATTGTCATGAGTACACCACTAGCCAACATCTGTTTTGTTTTATTTTTTTCAAAAAAGTGCCTACTGGGTCTCTCCGGTCATTTTGGACTTATAATACTGAAACTTGGTATTTTTTTTATATTTAGATAATTTCAGATGAAAGATCTATTTTTGTTTAAAGATGATTTTTAAAATTCATTTTCTGTAGATGATTTCAGATCATTAGTTCTGGTACAAATGCTGGCTATGGTGATTCATTCGATGCAATGTGCGGATATTCTCTTATCTTTGTTTCTACCAACTCTCAGATCCATACTTTTCAACTAAGTTCTTTATCTTGTTGATTATCCATTACACTTGGTATCATGGTAAGAATTGAATTCAGTCAGCCATCTGCATCAAGGTGTAGAATAAAAGGGAAGTAACTCTACTCTCCATGATACCTGCATCGAGAAGCAATTATCTTATTTACTTAACATTTCACGTCAGGTGACGCTCTGATTATCATTATCAGCAGCTGCGTTGCTGTGTCTTTCTACCTGCAACGTATCCTCTTCTTCTGAAGTTTTACCTATCTTTGCTTTCCTCACCTTGGCTACACAACCCTCCATGTGTTAGTCTCGCAATCATGTCAACGCAAACAACCCCATATACACTTTGCGTTTTCTCTCTCTCTCTCTCCCCTGTCTTTTGTCACCCAAGAATTTGTTATTTATGTTATCTCCCATTGGCACCAGAAAATGGTAATTACTCTGCTCTATCTTCGCTTGTCTTATATTTTTACTTATCATACAGACGTTGACTTTTGTTGTTAGAATCAGGAAATAGGGTGAAGCAGGCAGTAGAAAATAGATGTGACCTTAAGGAGTTTCCTCATGCTCTGAATCTGTACGCACACAAATAGATGTTTGGACAATTTATGACTTTTTTGTGCTTGCACAGAAGAGAGAGACGAGTTTGGTTGTGTATTTATGTTGGTTGATAGTCAAGAATAAAACCCTATTCTGTATTAAGAGTTAGGAATCTTTTGTTGAAGCCAAGAATCTAGAATACCTATTTACAGTGATGGGCACGGCTAATGGAAAATGACAAACTGATAAACTATTAAAAATATGGTAGAACCGAAGATAACTGCTCAACTTTTATTATATGGATTTAGCTTCGATTCAGCTCTTCTTCTCTAAAATCTTTACCTGATCTAGAGGGCTGAATTTTTGACATGCTATAGGTCAGACATTGAGCATTTGCATGGCATACCTTTTCAAAAAGGTAAAGCATGCAAATATCAGATGATCAAGATGTACACTGATGACTAAAAGAGCAAATGAAATTAGACTTTCACATTTAATATGCAGCTTATTCAAAGCCTTGTCTAAGCTTCGACATATTAAGATATTTGCTCTCTAGGTCTGTTTCTAAGGGATTTAGAGCAAATTAAAAAAACAAGCCGAAGCTAAATTCATAGAAGTTAGCGGTTATCCTTGCTTCCGCTAAATTTTTAGCGGTTTAACGTGTTTGTTAACTGCAACCCCCGTCCCGTTGCCAATATAGATATTTTGAAGATTTTGAGAATAACCCTTTATATCCCTTTAAACAATAGTTTTCTATCTTTGCAAAAGGTGTAAAAATTTCTGTGTTTGGCCATGTATTTTAAATTTCTGGTCCCAACTATGTTGTTTGCTTTAGTGGCTTGCTTTGTGCACATGCATTTTAGCCAATGTCACTTTTTTTGTTGTTTTGTTTGTTGGTCGTTTTCACGCTAAAGCAAGCAGAAAGAGAGGAAGAGGGTGAAGTAAAGCTTGTGTCTCTGTGTCTGCATGTGCTAATGCAAGCAGCTATGTGTCTGTGTATTTGAGTCTGAAATACTACTTCTACAGCAGCATCTGCTGCTGATGTCTTCATTGTAGGACAGAAAACAAAAATAGGCATCTGATTTGTTCTATAATGTAATTGATGTTTTTCCCATGTTGAAGAAGAAATTTGTTTTTTTGGCTTATTTTTTTGGAATTGATTTTAAAAAATGAGGATATGAAGAGTTTGAAAAATGAACAAAAAATAATTTTTGCGTTTGGGGTATGTGTAATGCTATCAGTTGTTGCAACAGACTTGCCAATAGAATGAGGAATCAAACACCAAATCATAGTCGCATCAATAGTTTTTGATTTCAATTAACAGAAAAAAAAAGAAACGATCCTAGAAAGCATTAAAAAAGAAAGGCCAAGAGTCATATTCCATGATTATTAACCAAGGCCACTTAACTTTACGGAAATACGTCGGAAAGAGGAGGGGCAAACATCTTAGTTTTGTGCCGTCTCACCTCCCATGCATTAGGCTCTAACCCCAGAGGGGAAGAGAGATTGTGAGTGAGGTCTTACTCCCTCAGAGTCGAAAACCTCAAGTGTTATACAGGAAATATTTTTCAAATTACTTCAAGAAAAAACTACACTTCCATTGGCTATATGAGATCATGTGATACCTTCTTTTGGCTTGAAACTTCTGTTTCTCACGTGAGGAAATCCGAACATCTTTATACACTCAAAAATGCCAAGATATAAAAATCAACAACAAAGCATTAATGATCATAACAGCTACTAGTTTTTTTCAAAGGTTAGCCTAGGTCAAGTGCCTACTCAAACTAGGGCCCACCCATGAGGATCCACATTTACCCCAGTGATAGTTAGACATAGCGAGAAAACAAACAAATTCTGCACCCCTTCCCTTTTAGCATTCTGTAGAGTCACATGTGCATTTTTTTTTTTTGCTTTAAATACAACCATATGAGAATAATTTGTCCATACATAAATAATTCCATCATTATCTAATAGGTACTGAATACATTAGTAATAATATAAATAAGAATGCAACGAACTATTAACCAGTACTGAGACTTGAATCCCAAATATGACGTTCAAATCCATACCCACTTTTGCTATTTGATAAAGAACCAGGGTAGTCAGTTGCATGTTTGGAAGAGGTCGGACTTTATGACATGTGTTGCAGCTTGTCATAATTATTGTGTGGAATAGTTTTCTGTCATACAAAACTACCGCTTCAGAGTATCCTGGTTTGTTTTTTTTTTTCAGTATTACCAATTTAGATATTCTTTGTAGAGCAAGGATAATTTCTAGAAACTATGAAGAACAGCCTATGATCATTTTGAAAAAATTTATTTTCGTTAGATTTCTTTGAGAACCAAACGGCTTAAATCTGAACCCTGCACTGCCTTTTGTGCCAATTGATATATCTGATGAATGTCGACTTTATATGATGGACATTTGTCTAGTCATCGTGTTGCACAAGCACACACACACGCACACACAGATTTTTTCAGTTGTTAAATGCTGTTGTGACCCATGGCACAAAAAGGGTTCCTTAATGCTTGACATATACAGAGTAATCTATCAATTTTAACCGTGAAATCTAAAATTCATTCCGCTAATGCACTTTTGAGAACCTCATTTGAAAATCATTTTTAAGCTGGCAAGGGAGTTTAAATCTTTGATTTTAATAATGACGTTACGATTATTCATTCAGCCAGGTTGACAATATGAACAGGTCTGGTTAGTCACTCAATAAAAACCATTACATTAATGTATTCTGGCAGCATACCATGTTGAATGGAATCAATCAAAACACTGGAATAAGGGGTGATCAATGAATGAGTTACTTCTCTCACCTTTTGTTGGATCTCTAAAAAGTTGAAATTTTCAAAAGAAACAAGTGGGCGCAAACTAGTGACCAATTTTGCATCAACATTACAAATTGAACCTTCTACCGAAAACCTATTTTTGGGAGGGAATTTTGAAGAAAAAATAAGTTTTTTTCTCTAGACATAATCAAGATTGAATGTTTGAATTTTCAGCCTTCTAGCTCCATCATTGTGATCTGTATGATACATATGCAGATAGCCAGCCCCACTTGAAACCTGAAGAAACCTATTTTGACAGGTTTTGTGACAGTTTCAGATGGCGGTTTCTAGTAGATTTCGATCCAGCGTTTATCTTGAGATCTGGTTTTGCAAATATCATGGCGAGAGCTTGTGATAAATGAGGAAGTTTCAAGGAGAGTAGTCACTGCAAGGAGACTGTTGCTGACAATCAGAAAGAGACAGTTGGAATTTCGGGGATGGGGGGGGGCATAATAAGGACAGAAGGGTGCAGAGAAGGCCTGAGAAGGAGAAGAAGGCCGCAGGTAACTTCTTGACAAGTTTGAGCAAATTAGTAACAGAAAGACAAGGAGGAGTTTTAAAGAAGGAAGAATTGCTGTAAGAAATGGAAGAGAGGAAACTGTGGAGAGCCATGATTGTCCACGTCCTAATAAGGCGTGGCACATTGAGAAGGAGAGGGAGTTTGTATTTTGGTTGCTTCTCTTTGTGTTGACTTATTTAGGTGTGTATAGTTTATGTTCACGAATATCTATATCAATATATATCATATTTCGTTGTACTACTGCACCTGATCCTAAATTTTTGTTTGTTTTATTCATCAAGTTATTCAAAAAGGGAATTGAAGCAAGAAAAAAGAACTCCAAGTTCAATGATACGTTCACCATCCTAAATACCTGTCCTAATCAAGCAACTTGAGAATTGATATTCAGCATTGTCAATTGTGGTAGAATGTTGTAATAATATCAGCAGCAGGAGGAAGATGAGGATGGTTCAACTGAAGATCTTGACCAAGGATCATATCTATCCAAATATAAGGCAGAGAAAATTGATATCTAGCATTACTAGTTGTGGTAGTAGTTGCAAGAGGAAGATGAGGATGGTTCACCCAAAGGTCTGGACTAGGTTGCATATCAATCCAACAAGATACAGCTGGGAAAATTGATACTTAACTTATTAGGGATCAACCAACCAACCAAAAAGTGCCTTGACAATTGTAAACTGGATGAAAAATCTTAGTTTTATTGCTAGTAGATATTTGAAAAACCTGGTTCATATGTAATCAAGTGAGGCAAAATAATCTTAATTTGTTGCTTTCGATCTCATAATTTCCAACATCTACGTCTATCTTGTCTGTCATGCTTTGGTCCATTACAAAATGAAAAAGTTTTGGTTGAAAGAGATGGGGATGGAGGAGAGGTTCTGGGAATGGAATCACGACATAAAGGGCAGGGAGAGAGAAGCAAGGTAGCTGTTTGCTAAAGGGGAGGTTATGAAACAAAGATATCCGCTAAAGGAGAACAATAGAACTTGGCCGTTGAGAAAAGAAGAAAGATGGGAAATTAACCTTTCTAATCACTTTGCAAACATACTAACACAGAACATAGCTTTAAGTATACTGTTAGCAAAGCGATAGTCATTTGCTAGTGCTGTGGCACTTCTCTTGACGAGGACAATCTGTTTCATGAATCATCTTGTTAAATGAAAATTTAAGTAAATGATTAAACGATGGGATTTCAGTAATCTGAACAAAACAAAAATATCGAGCCCCTAAAACATTAACAATAACCTTGTAAATAATTTAGTTTATAGAGGTAGTAATGATAAAAAGATACAATACAGAGAATGAGCTGAGAGGGTAGGAATTCTTTTCTTTTACATTGCTCTACATAATATCATTCCTTTCTCTTGATGAGTAATTACCTTCTAAATAATATATGAATACAAATAAACATGTAAATAACGATAAATCTTCAAATATCCGTCCGTCTGTGTGAAAATTGCGCCTAGATACTAGATATAAATCTAGATAATTATAAATGAAATCTGGATGATTATGGATGATTTTACAAAATTTTGTTGGTTCTATTTCCTTGCTGACTGGAAATATTTTGCTAAGAGATTTTCTTTCAGGCAATCGGGACCTCTTGCTAGATGAAATTCAGTTACAAGAGTCTTTTTCTGTGAGAGGTACCAGTGTATCGTGTAATTTCCCCTCTAATAACAGGACACTTTCTGTGAGTGCTCTCTATTTATAGAGAAACTTATCAGTGTTCTCCTGGCATTTCAACTCCTGGAGGGGTTGATTTGAACTCTGTACTGTAATGGGTAAAATTTTTATCTGTCTGCAATTTTGTGTCTTTCCTAGAGAGTGGTTGGTGTGATCTTCTACCAATTCCCAATTCACCATTATCTCTGTTTCTCTCTGTATTAAAATAGCTAATCGATTTTTATTGGCCTGTTGTTATCACATCACATGACATGCTAGATACCAGATGCTAATTTATCTTCACACGCTAATTTGTGGATAAATTCATAAATCTGTAGGGATGAATTAGCAGACATATCTACGTTATATATCAGTGGCTTATGGAGCTTTGTATCTTGAGTGTGCTATGGATGCACAAAAAGGCAAAAATTTCTTGTCATTAAAAAAACAACAGACAGTAAAAGCCTTATTAGTACAGTGCACAGAAAGTGGTCTTTAATAGTAAATTGTGGAGTTCCACACCTTCACTCATTTGATGTTACAAATGTGACCAACTAAAAAGAAATAAGAGAATCAATGAAAGGGAAACAAAATTCTAATTGGGCACTCCTATCCGCTGATGATAGTGTCAAATCATAATTTTGATGTTTCATTAATTCTCTTATTTCTACAATCTGGACTGCTTTCCCTGCATTGTACTAAAAAGTCGTCCACTCTTCATTGCTTTTTAGAGACACTAAAATATTTTTATGTCTTAGTGCATCCATTGCAGACAGTACACCCAAGATACAAAGCACCATACGTCACTGATATCTGATTTTTATCTGTTGTGCTTACCAGACTGACCTACAGTGTGTTGATATAAGCCATTTGTTAGTAATAGAAAGTTATTCTTGCCCTCAACAATATTCACTGGGCGAGGCTGATCATTAAAAGAACTTTTGTTTCGCATCAGTGTTTTGGTTCAGTCCATGCATAACACAATGATAATGTGCTTTTCCTTCATGTTTTTTTTGCCTACTTTTATATATTTTGTTTTCTGAATTGATTTTTGTCTTCAACTCCTAAATTTGTGAACGGCTGGTTACCGACTCTGAAACTCTTCCGTGAATAGCATGAGAATTATGGAACTCTTTTATGAACTGAGTAGTGAAAAAAAAATATATATATATATCATTCACCCATATTTTGAAGAAAGTAACTTTTATCCAAAGTTATTTTTCTTGATATTAAAATTCATTTTTTATATGAATTTGAATGTTAAAAGCATGAAATTACTGGAAAAACCTTGATCGAAACTGTTTGTTTTTTCTTTTAAATTGTCACCTGACTTCACAGTAATCTCATGATGTATATATTTTTGGTTAGTGTGCAAAAACTTTTTGTGACCATCCTTTGATATATGTGGTATAAAATTTGATTAGTATGTTTCAGAAAAGTTTGAAAATGGCGAGGAAATAACCAGCAGTTCTGAAACCATCTCCCAACTTTGACTTTCCCTACTTTGCTGAGTAATGTAATGATATAAACAGATCTGAATTTTTCTCTTCTCATTTCCCAGGATGCATTAAAATCATTTCAGTTGATTCTTAATTTTGAATAATGTGGTTTTGATGTATGTGGTGAAAATAAAGGATCAATTATCTGCACGTATCAAGGGATTATTGTATTTTGCCCTTTTTGGCTCGAGTGATGACATTTATAAAAAGTAAATTTTATAAAAACCATTGATAGTCCTTTGATTTTTTCATTCTGACAAGTGTGTGTGCTGACCATTCAATGTACAGGTTTTCTCTTCTATCCAATGGTAAAGCGTTCCTTCTGAAATCTTTCATTAACTGATATGACACAGAGCAAAAAAGCTATTACCATTAATTGATACGGAAACAATTTTTTTAACGTCCCAATGATGTGGACATTGTTTTTTTTTTTCAAATTCTCTCTTGAATAGTTTTTTTGGGGGGGGTCTCAATTCGTAGTCTTATTTTATGCTAAATTGATCCCATAGTTTGTGTCCAGCAAAATTCACGCTTTTTTCTTGGAAAATTCGGACTTTTTTAGGGATCACTATCCAAACAAGAAGCAAAAGAAATAACTTATTCATTGATCACACCTTTTTCTAATTTTTAACTGATCATCCATAATCCGGCGTGCTGCCAAAAGATGGTTTTTATTGAGTGACTAACCAGACTACATTATCTTTTGGTTTCTTATAGATGTACCTGCCCACTGCCTGAAACCCTTCTTGCTACAAAAAGTCTAATCTGGGGGTATAACAGGAGATTCGGGGATCATTGAGCTGTCTCCCCACTTTCTCTCATTTAGTACTGCGGTTCCCAACCAGGAGTCATAGAGCCCCAACAGTCCACACAAATATATTACTGATGATCTATAGGCAGATTTTTCAAAAGCCTTGAGTTCATGAACTTGTAGCTTATATAAAACAAAAATTTATTAAAGACAGTGACAAAGCTAAAGATTTGGGGACCTGGGCGTATCTCTTGGCTCCTTGAGAAACCTTCTTCAACATTTTGTGAAATTTGTTATTATATAGTATAAGTAAAAATGCAGTAGCTGAACTACTATTCATAAAGCTATTAGGGTTCCCTTTCCAAGGGGATATTACCCCCCCCCCCCAACTACGCCCCTGATCTCATCTCATGATTGTTGAACCTTTTACCCGAGCCATACTTTTGCTCTTGATAGCTTGACTTTTAGTCCTCCTGCCTGATACTCTGTCTTGACTGAACATTCCTCTGACCCCAGGGACAGAATCGTAGACTTTATAATCTACTGTCCAGTATTCTGTCATCCAGAGTATGGTTCTACGGATCTAACCATTGACCTCTGGGTCTGTAACCATCATGGTTTGCTTGTCAAGCTTGTTATATGAGCAGATATCTCTGAAGTGATGCCAACGTTTGATTCATCCCCCAGTTCTCATAATTGGCCAACTAATTTCTGGCCATTATTCTTCACCAAAGATTATGAATGTTGCAACCATTTATCCAAGAAAATAATCCAGAATCATTCTGTCCATCTCCTATTTCTGGGTCACTTGTGAAGGGAAGAACATTCTATGATTATAGACTTTCCCTTCTTGAATTGTCTTGTGATTGGGAATGGATGGGCCGTGTTCATGGTATGTCATTTAGTACCTGGGGATTTGATTGGATCTTTTCCCCCCTGTCTCCGGATTCTGTTTCCTTTCTCTTTTTCAGCTGCTACGAAAGTCGGCAATTTTAAGAATGGGGAAAATTCCATGTTAGCACCGATTTTCAAATCGGTTAAAAGTGTTTATAAAGAATCAAGTGACTTGAAGAGATGATGGTTGGAGAGAGATAGCATCCTTTGTCTTTTTTTTTGTCTTATTGTTTCATCGAGGTGATAAAGATATATATATATCTATAGAGAGTGGGCAAAGAAAGAAGGGATAATCTCATTGTACGTCACTCTCTGTCATGTTCCTTCTTTGGATCAATTCTCTAGATAAAAAAATAGAAAGTATAAGAAGGAAAGAGAGAAAGAGAGCAGACAATATAGTGTTTATAACTAATGTATACATTCCATACATATATTTATAACTTTTCATTTGCCAATGAATTATACTAGAGTTTTGGTGTTTATTTTTGATGCAATCATTATTTTTGTTTCTGACATTTTAACGAGGATTAGTTTGAAAACTCAATCAGAAACTGATAGTTTTATTACAGAAGCAAATGCGGTCAAGAATGTGGACTACTAACAACATTGCTTTTTTATTTTTTTCTTGCTCTCTTTCTAAGCTACAATTATACACCGCATTTATTACTTCTTTCCTCCCCTGTGCTCTTTTTATTTCCCTCCTTTTATTTTCTCTTTATACTATATATATATCCTTCCTTCTCTCTCCCTCTTTCCTTTTCCTCTTTCTTTTTCTCTTTGTCTCAGCTACTCAGTACCCCACCTATTGCACCCTTCCTTCTTCATCCCTCCTTCTGAGACATAAATGAGGGAATATTGAACAGCTTGAGTACCCCTTATCCAGAACTCCTAAAATCAAAATGTTCCAATATCTGAGAGTTTTAAAAATCCTACATGACGTCACAAATCAAAAATTTCACACCTGATTTTACTGTGTTATGATTTACAGAGATGAGAGTCACTTCCGAGGCATTTAACTCATTCTGACTAAAGTAAAAGACTTGTTATCCCCGTGTAACTCTTTAGAAATGTTAGAATATATTTGTATCCCAAATGGTGAAAAACAAAACAAGTCCCAATCGGAACAAAATTATTGGCCACACAAGACTTACTTGTATTGATCATAGTATTTTCTGCTGATTCTTTTGTTCGTGCAAAGATATTGTTGAAATGACAATGAAGACTGATTAACAGAGAGAGAGAAAGCATTTATCACATTTTGTATTTGAAAATATTTGAAAATCAGGATCAATCCTAAATACTCCTGGTTCCAGGCATTTCCAATAAAGGGGTGCTTTACCTATAGCAATAAAATTTGCTGATTGAAGTTGAATTCTCATATCCCCACCCTGGGGACGACAACTAAATCAAACCTTCATTGACCTACGAATCAGTCAGCATTGTCTGCGTATTTTTGCACAAACAGCATTTAGGTAGTACACCTAAAGAAGGCTGTAGAATGGATTGACTGAAACATGTTAACAAGGAGTTTAATTGTCTGAAAACTCTTTGAATGTTAGTAACCCTTCTCAAAACCAAATAATGAATACTAGTAAAAACATTGATTGAAAATATTACATATTCTACAGTCTGAGAAGTAGAGAAAATGTCTAATGTTCCACAAAGTTTATTCTATATTTTGCACATTATAAGATAGACCATGTATATCTGTCTGTGTGGGAAGAGTGGCTGGGCAAACAGTGCTATTTCATGTATGTCTCTTATAATCTTTTTCTCCTCACTAGACATGATACCCTCGAGTCTTGAAGTCACAATAGACAGCACAGAGCAGATGTGTTAGCTTTATTTGGTTCTGAACCTATCCAACCCCGACAAACCAATGGCCCCATTCAGGTGTACTATCCAATTGTAATGGTGGTAAAGAAGAAAAAAATTTTCCCCAAAATATATATATATATATATATATATATATATATATCCTACATCATAACTGTTACTACCATTGGAGAGGAAGATTTTCAGTTTATCACTATTACTTTCGGATAGTTCACATGAAGAAGCCAACAGAATGGAACCGGCCAATAGGTTATGTTAACAAACAACAATGAGGAGTTCGATCATCTGAAAAAATTTTTGAATATCAATGACCCTTTTCAAAACTGTAGACTGTATCTGTGGTTGATAGAAAACAATATAAAGATGAGACCGATCATGGACAAAGCTCTTTTGCTATGTTCAGGTTTTTTTCCCAGGGCTTTAAATGTTATAAGATAAATCATACTTTTAGTTGTAGTTAGAATTTCTTACTTTTTTTTCTTAGTACGTACTTCAAAAGATATTTGGACTTAATCATCCAATTTTCAAGACTATTACTCTTGGAGCCTTAATTTTAATTTGGTACTTTTCATTGCACTAAATAATCCCAATAACACTAAATAAAACCAACCCTAACTTAGATTCAGGATTTATATCCAATGCACTACAAAAACAGCATCATACGTACCTTGAAACAGGCAGAGAAAATTTGTGGTTGTTTATATACAGCACATGAACTGGTGAAAAAAAACATTGAATCACCATAAATTTTTGGGTTCTGCTCAGATTTTCTGTTTGAAGTAGCAATTATGGGATATTTACCTCTTATAAAATCTACACTTGCAAATTTAAATCCATGTTCGCAAATTTCAGGAGCTATTATGTGAAAAATTGTTTGTCATCGCACACAAAGAAAAAAACATCATTCCCTCCTTCCTCCTTTGCTGTAACAGAAAATAAAGAAATGCAATTGGTCGCAGTTTCCCAGAAAGAGATAAACCTTGTAAATAAGAAACAACAATCTGTTTTGGATTAGATGTTATTTTCGAAAAAATCATTGAGCAATAAGCGTCTTTGTATCTTTTGAGGTATATACATCCGCACACCAATTGACATAACATTAAGAAAAAAATAGACGGTTTATATTCTGTCACATTCGCCAGATATACCAGTCGGCACACAAGACAGTGCAGTGTTGAGTTCGAAGTTGTTTGGATCAGCAGTTTTGAAGAAAACTTATGAAGATAAATTAGAAATTATGGATTATAGATCTTTCTTATCTCCCTTGACTTATGCTCTTTAGAATTATCTGCATTTGGATACAAAATATCTAAATTGGCTACATTGAAGAGAAGTAACCAAGATACTTTGAAGCCGTAGTTTCGTACCTTGGATGGAATATCATTTTACATGACTATTCTGACAGGCTACTTCCACACACCAAAAAGTCTTAACCCTGCCGAACATGCACCCTTGGAACGAGCCCTCCCCTAGTGCTTTTAAAAAGACAAGTATTGTGTTATTTCCCTGAGAATGTATGTTTGTTATTAACCTATTCATTGCCAAGTATACTGTTTAATGTGCTAATACCTGCTCAAGGTTTTTCCCATAAAAAAATTCATCGAAATAGAAAGTCTACATTGCCTGTTTTAAAACAATTGTATTTTTATACAATCGACTATTTATTACAGAATATCCAATGAATGCAATTGTAATCTATAATGAAGAGTGTGATTTTGTTTTTTGCTGTTCCTCTCTCTGCAACCATGGACTCTTCCATCCAAAAGCATCAATTTTGCTTGTAAAAATATCTCCTAATAGCGATTTGAAATAATGGGCTCTTCCACTGAAATAAATTCAGTAGTTTCTTTTCTTGAATTCAAGAAAAAAAAAATCATCTCATGTAAAATTCAAATACATTCATGAATTTTTTCTCCGGGAATAAACTAGTGTCTATTAAATGTACGCAAGAAACCAAAAAAAAGTTACTATCGTAAGACAAGTTATCTCTTTGGTGGTTGCAAACAGGTTGGAAGTCTTAGGCTATTACGTCTTGTATTTTTATCTTTTTTGTTGATTTGATTCTATAATTTATTTTAGTTCCAATATTTCATTCTTTTCGCCTTGGGAATTTCATTCTTTTCGCCTTGGCAATTTCATTCTTTTTGCCTTGGCAATTTCATTCTTTTCGCCTTGGCAATTTCATTCTTTTTGCCTTGGCAATTTCATTCTTTTTGCCTTGGCAATTTCATTCTTTTTGCCTTGGCAATTTCATTCTTTTTGCCTTGGCAATTTCATTCTTTTTGCCTTGGCAATTTCATTCTTTTCGCCTTTGCAATTTCATTCTTTTCGCCTTTGCAATTTCATTCTTTTCTCCTTTGCAATTTCATTCTTTTCTCCTTGGCAATTTCATTCTCTTCTCCTTTGCAATTTCATTCTCTTCTCCTTTGCAATTTCATTCACTCCTCCTTTGCAATTTCATTCACTCCTCCTTTGCAATTTCATTCACTCCTCCTTTGCAATTTCATTCACTCCTCCTTTGCAATTTCATTCACTCCTCCTTTGCAATTTCATTCACTCCTCCTTTGCGAATTCATTCACTCCTCCTTTGCGAATTCATTCACTCCTCCTTGGCGAATTCATTCACTCCTCTTTGGCGAATTCATTCACTTCTCCTCTCGTAATTTCTTACTTCTTCCCAGTCCATCTCTCTCTCTCTCTCTCTCTCCTTGATATGCATTGCTTTCTGTCTAAACCTATTTTCCCCTCCCTTTCTCTTTGTTTTTCCTCCTTGTAAGCTCTGTCCACTCTTTCTTTATCCCTGACTCTCTGTCCTTCCCTCATCTACGTCCATCATTCATCTCTCTTCTACAAACTCCTTCCCCCCTGCCTTGGTTCCTAAATCCAGTTTTTAATCATTTCAAAGACTGCTTGTTCACCTTTTCTCCCATTTGAAGCAGAAGAGCCTCATTCCCGATGCACTTGATCCCAGATCAGCTCGTTTGTGCCTGCCTCTCTCTTTTTCAACTTCTGATGATCCACAGCGATCCATTCCTGGCACTCACCTTAAGTGGATCTATTTTCGGCAGCATATGAAGGAGATGCCATGATCTTTGGTAGAATTGCAGGAAAATTGGTCGCTACTTTATATATCTCGGTGGAATCTAATTGGTTTCCAGTTCAACATTAGTGAGATAGGGCAAATTAGCTGTTGTGGTGGATTTCTCTCGACTGATATCTTTATCTTTATATGCATTAGGAAGACGTGCGAGATTGTAAAATAGAATCGGCTAAGTAAATCTAAATTCTAGTCATGTTATAAATGCATGTTTCATGTTGACGCGCTTGGGAAAGGCTTAAAAGAAATCCTCGCGTGAACAGTTCAATCGTCCAAATGAAATGATTCTACACCAAGTCTTCAGCAATATATCGGGTTGTCCCTCATGTGATAACTGTTTATAAAAGCAAAAATATGCTTAGTGATACCCTAAGGTTGTTTTGGGAAACCATTGATTTTTTTTAGCAAGAGCTCAAACCGTTGTCCTTGTGTCAGTTTCCACAACATCCCTTAAATTCTCGTCATCAAGAGCTGATTGAGGGGGCATCTGAGGTCCATCATCCAGGCTCGTATCTCCCGAACAGAATTCGTGGAATCAACAGTGCGGTGTCCTTGCTGAGCAAGCTCCTTTTCTGAATGCAAAATTGAGGTTGTTGAGAGCTTGATCAGCATTTTTCACCGAGCTCAAATTCATACAAAAATAATTGTCTGATTTCCTTTGAGGACAGCATCTTCAAGAGTGAAGGAATATCTTATTCAAACTGATATGATGAATCAGGAGTTGAAAACGTGAAAGAGAGCCAATGCCTTATAAATAGTTGAATGTGTATATCAACATTTTCTGCTTCAGAATTTGTTGAAAGCACAATCATGAAGACAAATGTCAACAAACAGCCATTTCATAATGGACAACTTCATGTTTATAGCTGATATATACTTATGCGCACACACATATGTATATATGTGTGTGTGTGTGTGTGTATATATATATATATATATATATATATATATATATATATATTTTATGCACATAATTCCCTATATAAAATGACAAACTACAAACTATATGTATGACATAAGCTATATAGTGAGAAAGGGAGGTGGTGTTTGATACATACTGCTGGGATGCCATGTTATTATAACTGTTTTGTTTTTAAAATCCCTAAAACAGCCACATAATAAACAACTGATGGTTCCAAAAAGAGACAATTTAAACATTGTACAAAAATAACCAAGTAACGGAAAAAACTTCGGAAAATTACATAAACTGCATTGACAGATATTGGGAAATAGGTGACTTAAGTGCTACAAAGAAAATTTGAAAAGTTTTTTTGATATTTAAAGCTGTTAAGCTTTCTAGAATATATATATATATATATATATATATATGAAATGATCCTTTATTGATCATGACTAAGCTTCTTTTTTATCAATCGTTTGAGGTAATGTTTGACTTTATTTACCAGATCAGGCAAACATTATCCGTTGATGTATATGAAAAAGTAGAAATAAATTCTTGGTATGTGTGAGAGAGAGAGAGAGAAGCCAAAAGTAATGTTGGAGGGATGAGCCCAAACCAGATTCCAAATAGAGATTTTTTGACTCAAGATTCTTAATGTTGATCTCAAGGTTGCTTGATAGGGTTACAACTGGAAATAATCCAAACTTTGTCTCAAGTATTAGACCTCTACCTCCAGACTCGCTCAATTTCCAAATTCAATCCTATTCCAATGCCTGCGTTGGGTAAGTCTCAGCAACAATGTTTGGATTATTTCCCCTTGTAGCCCAATATAAAAACCCTGGTCCTGCATTCCTGCTGACAAAACGGGTCTGGTTAGTCACTATGTAGGAACTGTCATGTGACTAATGTTTTTTGGCAGCATACCGTGTTAGAGATAATGTATCAAAACTTTGAAAGAAGGGGTGATCTATGAATAAGTTACGTCCCTAAGCTTTTGTTGGGTAGTGATCTCTGAAAAGTTTTAATTTTCAAAAAGCAAACTGGCATAAGTTTATGACCAATTTTCCATAAACTTACATTGCTAATTAAACCCCACCGTTTAAAGCTTATTCAGGCGGGAAATTTTTAAAAAATACTATAAAAACAATTTTGTACGCATAATCATAATACTCCCCTGGTTGAGAACCTACTCTAACCATCCTCAATATCCTTAATCCACCCATCAAAATACCAATATGATTTTTGTATTATTGATGACATTGCCAAAAGGTTTATGGTAGATATTTTTGATGACTACATTTTAGTCAACATGAATAGTATAAGAGTTACCCAAGTTCTAGATGCCCGCCCATCGGCTATAAGTATGTTTATACCAGTATGACTCATTAAACTATCAATATGTTAGCCAGAAGCGCTATGACAAAAAAATCTCCTTTAAAATTTCTGGATTGAAAACTAGCCGAGCATCTTGAGAAGTTGAAACATCAATTAGCATTTTCCAACTTCCAAATTTTGTTACTGATTGAAAAAGAAATGGTATAATGAGGGTTAACTATAATGACCAACCAGAGTTCACTCGCAGACTGTTCGAAATTTTGTTTTGCCAGAGTGTCAGTCCTTGGCTAGCTCTTGAAACGGTCATCACTTTCAGACTAAATCATATAAAGTCTCATCACTTTCAGACTGAATTATATAAAGTCATTCTTTGAAATGACCCTGGTTCCAACTTTGTCCATTCGTGCCAAACCAAAACTTAAGCCAATTTTTCTTCTCTCTCTCTGGTTCTATCAACTATTTTGATTGCCTGGTGGTTTATAAAACACTCACATCTTATAACTAACTAGTTGACCCATGCCAATAAAAATGACTACAGTATCTAGATGATTCTGCAATAGCTTTGTACTTGGAAAATATCAAAAAACATCTGCATTTTCTCATTCATACTTAATCAGAATGAAACTGAATATTATAAGCATTTGCAACAAAAACAAAATATATAGATAAGGGAGATTACTCTATAATTGGCATCTAATAGTTATCCCTCTTGACTAATGTTGTAGATAGAATATAAAGACTATCACATGGTGAATTATATACTATCTATCATTATACCTATCAAAAATGATGGAATTTTTTATGTTACCTATGGATAGATTGATATCTTTAAATATTTTTATTTGATGTTTAATGTCTGCAAAAGTTTGAAATTGTTTTTTTAGCTGCATCACTAACACACAAGCACAAAAGGTCTGCAGTCAGTCACATAAGTTCTTCTTTCTTTAACCCGTTTTAAAGAAAGGAAGAAAGTAGAACTTGTGTTTCCAATGTGACCCTCTGAACTAAACAGACAAATAAACCAATAAACTTGATGGCACTAGTCTTTACATGTATAAATTGCATGAAGCAAAAATTTAGAAAATTATGGTGTTATTTGTTCAGTTGAGATAGTTCGGGAGGCATTCTGATGCTAGTCTAGCCATTTATAGTTGTTGCCTTCTGAAGAAGTGGAAGTTAGGGTTCTCTTATTCATGGTCGGCTGCTTTTAGACGTATTAAGCCAATGGTATCATTAAGTATTTCAAGGGGAGTGAATTAATCTCTATGTAATTTCCTTGCCACTTGAGGTAAGTACAAGTACCTGTTGTATTCAGTTATGATCAACCTGTCTGCACCCATGAGACTTGTTTTGGATATTTCAAAAAAATGTATCATTAAACTGCATTGCAAATTTATATTCTATGTATTCATATATTCTTTGAGAAATAGTTCTATTCAACTGATGGAAACTTTACTGCACACAGTTTCTCTTTGTCAACAATCGGATTATTTCATAACGAAGGAAAAACTTGCTACTATAAGTAGTCCTTTCAAAGTCATTGAATATTATCATCATTAATTATAGTAATCATTACTAGGATGATTATTATCGGTAATTGTAATAATGATAATAATAGCAACAGCTACTTCAGCCCAGCTAATTCCTCCTCAGATTAGAAAGTAAACCCTTTGGTTCTACATTATCTAATCATATAATGAGCTTGTATGCAAATTTTTCTGTCTATTTATTCATTTGTGCATAAATGGGATGATCTCATTGGTTGATTTACCTTCCTATTATGACATAACAATTACAAAATTATGTCATAGAAACTCTGAAAACTTTGTGTCTTATCATCACACATTGAAATAGTTAGAGTTGAGCTGAGACTTTAAAAAAATTTGAAATTAGGATATTTGAATTATTAAAAACAAATTACCTAATAATATATCTCTGGGCCGATCTGTACATAAGTAACCCTGTCGTTTCTGACAAGTATTTTCTAGATTAGAAATAAAATGCACAAACCTACTAATATATGATGTACTATTCAAAAGTTCTGAGCATTTGACAATGAAAAATAATTTGATAATCCTTACATATCTGTTCACTACTGTCTCTTTCATTGTACTTTTATAGAGCTATTTGCTCACGGGATCACAAAAGTGTGCTACTCCCATGAATAATGGAAGGCTTGGCTACGCAAACAAAGATTTTTTCAGATTGTGACAAAAGTTTGTGCTATATTCAGATTGTATGTAATGTTAAATCTCTGAACTTGGTGTGTCTATCATTATCTTCATCCTATGACGAGAGCGATTGCACTAATCTCTGCCATGTCTTCCCCTCAAAATTTTCTAACTCATCTTTCCATTTTAGGTCTGGTCTTTTCCTACTGCATTTGTTGTCCCACAGGCATCAATTGGTTAGCCTTTGTTCCATTTGTTATTCATTCTTCTCGCCATATGATATAAATTTTTAAATGATTAGGTCTGATACATGTGTGGGCTATGGTGATCCATTTATGCTATGTAAGGATGATCCAAGTTGGTTTTTATGTGGTTATGTAAGTTACCAGGTTACATGCCAGGATGCTCTTTTTCTGGACTTTTTGGCTTGGATCAAAGTGTAGTATCTACACCACGGCTTTGCCCGAGGTGTCAGTACTGACACTTGACAGCCAAATGGGCCAGAGACCTGGTTGACAGGTGTGTTCAAGACCGAGTGCGCAGGTGCAATGAGGTGACACTGAGGCTGCACATTGCTGAGCGCATTCAGAGCAATCACTCAGTCAAGCTGCGGGAGAGCAGTTTGCCTCAGGGTGGCACTGTCCCATTGCACTAAGAGGCACAGGTTGGGCTCATCCTGACGCCTTTGCGACTTTGGTTGTGGTGGCTGGAGCTACTTCTGAGTGTGCTCTATCCCAGGTTAAACTCAACCTTGTGTTACAGCTTACTCTTCGTGGGAGCATAGGTAAATAGGTACCTAGTTTCATGGCCGTACATTATAGCTGGTATTATGCATTGATTGTATACTTTACTTTGATATATAATTTACGAACTTAAATAAGTTTTTAGACTTGTATGTCTGTTAGAACTGATTATCATCTTCATTTTGATTAGGTATTCAGTTTTGGAATCCTGTTTCAAAGACATGACAAAGTCTTTTCTTTATGCAAAACCAAACCAAGAAAAGGGGAGATAATTATTTCCTTCAGAACAATGAATTGCACAACATTGGAATTCAATAATGTTCATATTATTCCAAACCGGAAAAAAAATTTGACTGAGGCGAGTCAGAATTCTTATTACCGTATCGACATAATTAGATTGTCTTACGGCTCGCTGGATATTCAGATCAAAAGATTTTGTGTTTTAGGATGGTGTTGGGGGAGAAAGCTGATACTTTTCTGATTTTTCTTGTTTCCCTCGAAAGACTGGAATTCAAATAGAATTCTGATTTTGATCACGGAATAAAAAGGAACTATTGTGCTGAGCAAGTTGTATTTGAAACTGTTAACCGAAATTGTCAGTATAGGTTTTTCAAGTTTTCCTATTGGCTTGCTGTCTATCACACATACAGGCCTCACTGATGGAGCTAGAAGACTGAAAATTCAAAGATTTACTCATTATGTGTAGAAAAGACTTTCTCTTTTTTTTTTTTTTTTTTTTTTTTTTTTTTCCAAAATTCACCCTGAAAATATGTTCTTAGTGTATATGTGTGTGGGTGTATGGAGTGTTTAGTTTACAATATAATTTAATGCTAAATTAATCCCTTTGTTTGTATCCAGAAGCCTTCACACTTTTTTTAAAAATTGCTATCTTTAGTTATCAGTGCCCAACAAAAAAGAAGAGAAGTAACTCATTCATTGATCATCTCATTTCATAATTTTTGATTGATCACCCCCAACATGGCATGCTGCCAAAAGATGTTGGTTTTATAAATCTTGCTTGATATACTTCTTTCATTAACTCGTCTCACTGACTTTCGTATTTGTTTCTTACCTTTGTTTTGATTGAATGAACTTTCGATCTATTAAAACTACATATCTATTCATTTTTTCTAAAAGGAATTAAAAATTCTGCTAATTTAGCAATTTTACTGATTTGGCATTTGTATCTATGCCTATGATTTCCTGGCCACCAGATAGATAAGTCCATAACGTGGTTGTATATAAATCTGTCTGTTCGTCTCCTAACAAATACATGCACTCATTCTTCAATTGTTTCATTGCCTACACTTTATTCCACTTAGCTGTAAGGTGTTGCCATAACAATAACACTGATCATAACAATATTTCTATAACAACGAGAACCACAATTGTATTGTCATTCCTGCAGAATCTGGCAATTCATATTCCGAACAGCAGTAGGCATTCCTTATGAAGAAATCCTGGATTTTCCTCTGACAGAAAAAGTCAATCTTGAATAAAACATCACGTTAACACACAATGGAAACAACAATAACAACACCACGAACCATGCTGAGTTTCCAACAAAGACAAGAAAAATAACCGTATGATGCTGTTTTGAAATTCATCGCTCCTGACATAGGTTGGCAGTCAAAGTCATACACAATTCGTTAATGCGATTTCGATCATGAAAGGGGCTTTTCATATGATCGCAACACTTAGCGGGTTTGGAGCATCACTCCATTCAACGCCTTCGCTTGTTAGTTCGTCCACCATTTTGTATCCTCCCTCCCCCTTCAGATTTACGCAAAGCAATATTGAAGATATTCGGGAAACATTAATTCTTGCAAATGCTTTTTCGCAATGTGTGATTGCATGTATACAAAGGCCTGCGTATGTGTGAGACTCTATAATCCACAAATGTATGCATTAATATTCACCTCGATGGCTGTTAGTGTATCTAATCTTCAAATTACATTTTCTTAGCAAATACATGAAAGTTTCCCGAGAACTTAAAAAACTAGGTTGTCACTTTTACAAAGATTTACATGTGGAATTGTTAGGATATGTCAGAAATGGAATAAAATTTTTGATTTCAACATTTCAACTCATTCATGCTTGTTTTTTTTGTGGTTTTCTTCAAGAGTTACAAAGCAGGGACATAATGGATGGATTAAAGTCTTTCTCATTTTCTAAGAAACCCAGGGAAGCCATATATCATTTTGAAGGTTATAAGACATGGATTTTATCAATGGCAAAATTATACAAATATCCATACCTCCCATAAGTGTATCACCGAAGTCCACATGTGTACTAGAACTAATTACCTGAAAATTATTCTGAAATAAAATTTTTTATCTAGAATTGTCTTAAAAAATACCAGCACAAGATCCAGGCATTGTTGGACCAAAATGACCATAGGGACCCCAAAAAAAACCCTTTTTGAAAAAACAAAAACATTGTTCTTCGCTGGTGCTTAGTTGTATATTCAGGCAAATTTTCAAGGTTGTTGCCCCCAAAAGGTGACTAGGCGCCCCCAGAGACAAGCAGAAAGAGGAGAATCTGTCGCCCTCATGGCTGGTTGGTCAGGCGATCTGTGGGGCTAAGGTGATTCGATATACTACTTGTATGATCTTATGTATCGAAAATTGCTGTCATATTAAAAATTGTCCGTTAAATTTAAAGCGGCTTGATATGAGTTAAAGTGCTGAAATCAGCACTTGCTTTTTGTAATGAACCTAAAGCCTTGTTATTTGGGGTTTCATCCCATTTGCTGCTAAGTATATCTTTTAACATTGTAAGTTTGCTTCGATTTCTTGTAAGAAAAATTGATAAGATAGAAATTCATCATCACACCTTAGTGAAAGTTTGTTTATGTTTTTCATGTGAATGTTTTCTCTATTTATCAAATAATTTCACCATCGTTAATTCTCGGAACAGGAGTTAAAAGAAAGCAAGTAAACTTGAATGTCGCCCAGAAATTAGAGAAGATGGAAAAAGCAGAACAACAATGGTTTATGTCATGTGACACTTACCAGTTATAGGAAAAGTGTTTCTCAAAAACCAGAGTGAATAGTCTTCATTCAATTGTTGTCCTATCACCAAAATAAATATGCAAATTCCCTGTTTGCACAGACAGATCCTGCCATCTTGCAAAAATATAAGACTATCTCAAGATAAATAATTTCGTCCATGGTACTAGACGGACGATTTGTTTTGACAGGTTGATGTTTAGGAATAAATCTCAGAAAATGACAATTGTGCGTGTGTATGTATCTTTTGAAATGTATCTCAGTGTGCATAGATGGGAGAATACAGAAAAATGAAGAAATTGAATTAATGATTCGATGATATATCAACTTCTCTATAATGGTCATGAGATACCAAAGAAGGTTTTTATAGATATATCATCTAACCAGGATTTTGAAGTTATAACTGTTTTGCATGTTAGTGAAAAACGAGTACATTTTGCACAAGGTGTACCGAAACAGGTACAGTGGTCATCCTCATTACCTACTTTGAATGAGAATCTACCGATATGTTAGACCGTTTTTTTTTTTGTTTTTTTTTTTTCATTTCTATTAGATAAAGTATTAAAGATTATTGTTTTCAATTTTTACAACTACTTTATTACCTTCACCTTATTTTTGGTACTTGCTTTTATTGCAACTTTTTACTCAGGCTGATTACCCTTCAGTAGTGAGCAAATAATGATCAGAAAATATAGGATAAGGCAGATGGGATTTGAACCCACATCCCCTAGCCTACGGAGAGTGCAGCTTAGCACTGCCTACTTTAGAAGTTCTTTAAATAGTAATGATTGATATATTTAATCTTATAAAAATTTTAAAAAAAACGTAACAATGTATTAGATACTGTAATTATCAGGATGTAAACAAATGATATGGAAGAATGGTGGGCCACTCCCAGGTGAATTCTCAATGGCTTAATTGGTGAAGCAGATGGGGCTGAACAGTGCTTCCTCTTGGGAGGCAAGGAATAATTCATTCATTGATGACCCTTCTTTCCCTAATTGATCAACCCCCCCAACAACAAACCCCACCCCACCCCACCCCACTGAACCACTGGATGTTGCCCCAAAATGTTAGTATATAGTTTCTTCTCCTTTCCAGTTTCCAACCAACTTTCCTCTGACTGCATGGATGTTGAATCTCTGTCTTTGACAAATGGATGAGTTCCCGGTTCTGGCAGTTTGAAAACCACTAAATTAGGGCCAAAGCGTTCAAACACTTTGGCAATTTTTGGCAACCTTTTGGCTCTTCTTTTTGTTTTAGCACCTGCTTTTTAGCGGTCAAACTAGCATGGAAATGTTTTTTGAGCCAGCATCACTCAGTCTTAGCAATTTTTCTGCCAACTCCCATGTGATTGCTACCCATCAGTTCAGTCCGTGCATCGACTGTCTTCTACATTTCTTTTCAACTCTTCGATTCTTTCATCATTTTCCTCTTGTATTCTCTCCTTTAACCCAATTCTTCCGACCCTTCCTCTTCTTGCGATTCTTCTTCAGCTCCCAACTGCCAACGAGTTATAGATCAGTTTTGGCCCGCTGGATTAGGTAAGAAGTCAGTTTGAAGAATTTATCCATCCCTGTTGCATTTACTTTTGACACTGCTCATTGGTTGCGTCAAGTACCTTTTTCTTTCCACATTTCCAGCCTGCACATTGGCAAATATTTGACGTGTGGTTTCTGATTGGTTAATCTTTCTCCTGTTACGGTACGCATTCCGTAATACATACATTCTCCTTATGAGAGTTTTCGACCAACTTTCCTCTGGGGATTATTTCTGTTTTTATGATATTCTTAGGCAGCGCTGTTTCTCCTATCTTCACCTCTGCTATGGATCAGCAATTTTATGTTCCACTGTATTGGTCAACACTCAGTTTTCAAGAGATGTTTCAACGCTGAGATAGTTGACCTATACACTGGCGGAAACTGTGTTCTTGAGAGCGAAATTACGATATCAGAACACTTGCTGAGACAAATGACTTTTTATTTCAATGTTTTGCTCTCCTGGAGCTTTGTCAAAACTGAGGTGTTACAAAAAACTGCTGTTTTTATGAGTAGGTTGGGAGTTCTGATAAGGTAGATGTGATGATAAATTGAGTGAAAGGTTGGGTACAGCATTAGTGTCATGACCCTAGGGTATCAGCTTCCAGGGAATTGAGAGCTCATTCATACACTTCATGTCATTAGGGGAGGTGTAGATTAATAAGGGCCAGTGGTGATATTCTGAAACTGTGAGTTGATTGGTATTGCAGAAAAATAATTCATAAATCTTCAGGTGTACTTTTTATAATCATGTATGTGTGTGTGCTTATATATATATATACACACACACGTATTTACATGTATGTATGTCTATGTATATATATATATATACATACATATATGTGTGTGTTATCAAGAAATAGATACATGATCTGACAGAATGATAATAAATTGAGTTATATCATATTGAAAATCAATTTGAAATGATCTCCCATTATTACATGATGAATGTACCCTAGTGCCTAATCAAAGCAGCAGCCACATTTTCTTTAATTGTTTATTCTATTTACATTCATTGGGTAATAATAGGAGATCATTTCAAGTAGAGTTTCAACATCACGCAAATTTATATTCGTTTATATATATATATTTCATTTTTTTTATTTTTTAAAACTATCTGAAAATTAGAGCGAGTCTAATGCACTTGTATTATGACTTGGAAGCTGTCTATCAAAGATTGATGAGGACAAAACAAGCTTGGGTGAGTTTCTGCAAGTGGTAGTCTCCCTCGAAAACTATTCATCTTACTGTCATATATACAATATATCATGGATGTTAGATCTCCATCTTATGATGGAATCGAGTCTTGGACAAATAAAAATTTGGCAGTGCAGAAATCACTAAATTAGAGCAGAAATACTCATATATTTTGGTGTTTTTTGGCCATTTTAAAAGAATTAGTGTTTTTGAGCTGTTAAAGTAGCAGGAAAATATTTTTTGAGTTGGCAAATACAGAGATTGGATCTTTGCAATTTTTTCAGCTAATTGCCATGATATATCAACCAGACATAAGTCGGCAGATGTAGTACTTGTTGGAAATGAATAGGTCAGCTAGTGTCATGATAATGAGACACAGTCCACAAATCGGATTATAAGCAAAATCAGACCAAGAGAGACGAGGCAAAAGGCTGGAAAAATTACAAAACAAATAATCGAATATCGAGATCTCGCTCTTATCCCATTTATCACCATGCCTAGAATGACACATTCCTTCATGTAAAATTGATCAGAGATAAAAATGCAACTTGTGATTTTATACTTTGGCCTCGGATAAAAAGTGACGAAAGATCTGTTTGCCATCGCTCCGTATCTCAGCCGTTGCCAAAATACATTGGGTGTGTTCGTGGATGTGCATAAATCATGCAAGAACACTCAATAAAAACCGCTTACGTGACCGACCTCTTTTGGCAGCATGTTGGGAGGATCAATCGAAACATCCAAACAAAAAGGTGATCAATAAATAAGTTACTTCTCTCGCCCTTGGTTGAATCACTGAAAAGTTCAAATTTTCAACAAAAAAACCAAGCCCCCATAAACTGACTAATTTAGCATAAGCTTACATAGTGAATTGCCCCCCCTCAAAAAAAAAAAATTTTTAGTAGACGTAATGAGGAGTGAATGTGTGAATTTTCAGTCATGTAGTCCCATCGGTGTGGCCTGTACATATGATACATACATACAAACCTAGCCAGCCGGACCAACTTGGAGACTGAAGAAACCTATTTCGACTGTTTTGGTTGATGGTTTCAGATAAGCAACTGTGCTAATGTTTCTAGATTGTTACCAAAACTGGGGTCAAGACTTCTGGCAGATAAAGGCAATTAAAACATTCTTGACAGGAACCGTATGGCTCTCTTGGAAGCTCTGGCACATTTGAAGACGGCCACAGACTGAAATAATGATAAAAGAGGATTTCTGTCTGGTCTTGCTGTATCCCTGAGGGGGTGGGGACTGGAACCTGAGAAGTGCTCTCAAGGGCGGGAGTTGACACAAAAAAAGTTCAAGAATGGCTAAGATAGAGGAATATCTTCCAGCTTCAGATATGAGCAAAAATCTTTTCGTGATAAAGCAAAACATTTTTCATTTCCTCTTTCTTTTCTATTGTTCTTTTTTCCGTCATTATTTGGTTTCTTTTATTTTTACTTGTTTATTCTATTCATTTATTCATTTATTTAATTATCTATTTATCAAAAACTGTCAACCAAAACTGTCAACATAGGTTCCTTCAGTTTTTAAGCTGGTCTGGCTGTGTGAGTGTCTGGCATATAGGCTGCATCAAAGGAGTTAAAGGGCTGAAAATTCATATTTGAAAGTGGGTGCTCTAAATAAGCCATTCCCAACATTTTCCTTGTGGCTCTGGACCATTTGATGGGGCCATAGTCTGAAATAATATAGAATGGATTTCTTTGTATCCCTGTTTGACAAGAGACCCTGGAACCTGAGAAGAGCTCTTAGAGGAGCCATGGATGGAAAAAGGTTGAGAATGGCTGTATTAATGAGTCCACTCTAAGCTGCATTTTTATTCACACACACACACACACACACATGCACATAAAGGAGAGTATTAACTTGTGAAAGAATACAATTTTGGACAGGCACCCTTCATCTTTGATGTTCTCTCAAAGAAGAAGACCACATTAATGACAGAAATGTCCAATATCAAAATTGGGTTTTGCATTGGAATTGGAGTCATGACCATCTGTGATCTCATCAGAATGCTAACCCCCTCAAGTCACCAGAGCTAAAATTATTTTTATTCTGCTTACATACTTCATTCAATGTCCTATCTAGTTAATTGCAAAGCAACGTGCCCTCGCTGCGCCAGAGGGTTGTGCCTTGAGCACGTTATAAGAGTGTGGATAAACATGGGAAGGATTTGATTTGTGAAAATGTGGCGACTAGAAATGTCGATCATACCAATGTGGTAAGTGTTTGCTAGATGAAGCTATAAACTTCTTGCACTTAGATGAATATTTGGCCTGTAAAAAACCTCATCAGGTGATGACCTGGTGGTCAGGTATATATATATATATATATATATATATATATATATAATGAGTGTATTAAGAAATGGATGTATTATTAGACAGAATGATTATGAATTGTGTTCTATTATATTGAAACTCATATTTGAAATGACCTCCCATCATTGCATGGTTAATATATCACTTGGCCATAGCAACACAGAATAAACAATTAAAGAAAATAGGGCTGCTGCAGGAATTAAATCTATGAGCAATCGGGTAGCTGCTTTAACATAGCGTGTATTACCTGTATTCTAGCGGTGCAAATTATGTTGAGCGTAGAATAAACACAATATTTTTAGCATCTAAAAAAATTTCCGTTCACTTTTGACCCTTTACAGAATTATTGATAAACTTATAAATTAGAAAGATATGAAAGTAGGCATCTTGAATGTGAAGTAAGGGTTCAGTTTAACATCATAGTTACATAGTAAATAGAAACCCCCCTCTAAAACTTTTTTAAAAAGTTAATTTTTTTTTAAACACTTTACTTCCCCTAGAGCCATCAAGTATACGTGCCAAATTTGATAGCACTGTATCAATGTTTACGTGGTTTTTTATAGTGTGACAGACAGACAGTATAACATATCAATGATACGTACGAGATATATATATATATTCATTGTAAAGATCATTGTATATGTAAATTAATGTAAAAATATTTGATGTCTATTGATTCAATTATTTGATTGAATTTGATAAATTTTCAAATGTAAATAACATGATATTTTCGAATCTATCTGGAGGATTAGTGAATCAAAATTTTGAAATACCTGTTTCAAATTCAAAGTATAAAGAGCAGATTATCTAGAATCCCGAGAAATAATTTTAAAAAAAACAAACAAACTGTCTAGCTAGTTCAAGATATTTATTCTGTTTGAAGAACATAGTTGGCATGGAAAAATTTTTTCGTCACTGACTTCTGGATTAAAGGTATCATATATATATATATATATATATAGAAAGCTTTACAGCTTTAAACAGCAAACATTAAAAAAACTTAATTCAATAGATTTTTTTGTCACTTCAGTCACCCATTTCCCAATATCTGTCAATGCAATTTAATCTTCCAAATTGTGTTTTTGTGTTTCCCCCCATGTGTGTGTGTGTATATATATATATATTTATGTATATATATATATATATATATATATATATATATATATATATATACATATATATATATATATTCTAGAACACTTTACAGCTCTAAACACTAGAGACATTAAAAAACTTTTTCAATAGATTTTTTTGTGTCACTTCAGTCACTTATTTCCCAAAGTCTGTCAATGCAATTTTTGTAATTCTTTTCAGTGTCTTTTCCTGTTTTACATATGCTTTGTTATTAGAGTTCAGTGTGTAAATTGTCTCTTGTTGGGATCATCAGTTATTTACCATGTAACTGTTTCAGGGATCATATATATATATATATATATATATATATATATATATATATATATATATATATATATATAGTGCGGAAGTCAGTCCATAATTTTCTGTGTTATTTCACATACCTTGATCCTAGTCTTTGTTTTTGCTATGTAAAGTATGCTGGGTGTCATTTCCCGATGACGTTAATACATAATGTGCACTGGTGGCGCCGTGGATGAAGTGTGTCTTCCAAAAGACTTTTCGGTTCAGTTTTGGAATAACAAAGAACAAAATTGACTTCACAATGGTCAATGAAATTGATAATGTCTTGGCGATAGAGAAAGTTCAACATGGATCCCCGCAAGAGGATTGGGCTGAAGGATATCCAACATGTAATCAAGCAAGAAAATGGAGATGGACAGGACACATCGCAGAAAAAAAAAAGGCCAATAAATGGAGCAAAAGGCTAAACAATTGGTGCCGTGGAACAGTAAACATTGTAGGAAAAGACCGTGTACAAGAAGAGTGATGAAATAGTGAAAGTTAGCGCATAAGACAAGCAAAGCAAAGCTAATTCACTCTTGACATTGAAGGAGATAGGAAAGGCCTTTATCCAGCTGTAGACTTAAAACGACCAATTGTGATTATATTTATATTCTCTCGGGTGTCTAATTGCCATCACCTTCCCTGCTTGTTAATTTGGGGGAAAGTGTCAACCACCACTTTTTCTTCATCCCACCCCACCCCAGCCTGTTGATTAATGTTTTAGAGTCAACCAATATTCTTTCCTACTAAATAGTTGATACGGGTGGGTGAGGGGTTACAACAACAGATTTGGCAGAATTTTCTCATCAAAAGACAACTATCATGAACAATGCCGGAGGGGGGGGGGGACTTTTTTAGTTCAAGTTTAATTGTATCCTCTAACTGATCACAAAATACTGTAACACCAAAACACTTTTCAGCTCAATATTTCTTCAGAAACAAAAGAATTTGTTTTTGTTGCTGTCAATACTGTACCTTTTTACTTCCCAAGCGCCACTATTATAAATCTCTAATGACTTCCATTCGTTTAGATCCTACTAGACTGCTTTTTCAATGCCACCTCCCCGCCTATTTTTGAATTGTAAGATTTTCCACTCCCTCTGCTTATTCTGATTTATGATGATTTATATATGTGTATATATATATATATATATATAGAGAGAGAGAGAGAGAAAGTCTTGAAAGCTTTGCAGTTTTAAAAACTAAATGCAATAAAATCACACTGAAGACATGAATGTGTGTAAGCATTTGTACATTTATAATATATATATATATATATATATATATATATACACACTCTTAGGTGCCTAACTGCTGTAACCCCTTACCCTACTACTTATTGAGTCGGGGATGGGGATTAAGAAATAAACGCTCTATTACCTTCAATGAAAATAATTAATTCTAATGCATCTCCTCCCACCGCCTACGTCATCAGTTAAATACAGTTGCACTTGTCTTAACAAGGAGAATCCATTCAACAAAACATTTAGTTAGATAGAAATTCATTAAATGAATAAATAAACTTATGGAATCGTAGTAATTCATTCCAAATAAAAAATATCAGCTCTCTAAAATTTCTTTTAAAGAATGTATAACGTACTGATTACTTTTTAAGTAATGTATTAATACAAATGAACCCAAACAATACAATGAATAAATTATCTTCTTATAATTAAACAAGCGTCAGTCTGTCTCTCAGAAAAAAAAAGGCACCTAGATATTAGATCTAAATTTAGATAATTATCAATGAAATCTAGATAATTCTGGATAATTTTATCTCATAGTTTTTTCTTCTTTGCAAACGGAAAATGAATTATTTTTTCTAAATGGGACCCTTCGCTAGGTGAAATTTTGTTATGAGAGTCCTTTGCTATAAAAGGTTCCACGTGAAACGTTTTGTGTTTTATGAGTGTACACTATATGCAATAGAGGAAATTCTCTTTTCTTGTTCTAAAAAGAAAGTAAGGATTTTTTTCTTCTATTTTAATTGCCTTTGGATGCTGGATTTAATCCATTCAATTCCCAAAACTTGTGTTTGAAATTCAGTTTGTATGAAATTCTCATGACTATTAACAAGACCTTCACTTTTGCACTTGGCACACTCTATGTTGAAAGGAAGAGAAAAAGTATTGCTTCCTTGAAACTTTATCTGTCAAGCAAGTTCGAAAAGGAATGTACAAAAAAAAAAGACAAGAAAGGACGTGTGGATTTTCAATGGAGAAATTTCTTTACTTACCTAATGTGTGGGTATCTAATTATACATAAATATTTATGTATATGTACCCGAATGTATAAGTTTATTCTTGAGATTTTTTGTAAGTGTCTCTATCTATCATGAATAAACTTACACATTTGGATATATATATATATATATATATATATATATATACACACACACTTTCCACACTTTCTACTTCTGATGAGCATCTCTTGCAAAACACATCAAGTTCTCTCTAGCTTTTTCTAATACATATATGTTTTTTTTATCTATCTAGTATTTAAAGCTGTAAAGCTTTTTAAACTAATATATATACATACATCCACTTATTTGTGTGTATATATATATATATATATATATATACACATATACATACACACAAATATCAAAATAAACATATTCCTCATGCATGCATGCATACAGTTGATTGCATGTATTTGCCAGTATATATATATACATACATATATATATATATATATATATATATATATATATATATATATATATATATATATATATATGCTAGTAAATTACATACATTTCAATCCGTGTATATATATGTGTGTATATATTGACTGAAATATATATAATTCACTAAATGTGCATGTATGAGATGTTTATTCTGATATTTGTGTCAATATATATATATATATATATATATATATATATATATATATATATGTTTGTGTGTTGTGGTCTAGGAAGCTTTACTGATTTAATTACAAAATATATATTAAAAAAACTTGTATAATAGAAAAAACTGGAGAGAATTTAACACTGCGTTTCACAAGAGGTGCCCATCAGAAGTGGAAAGTGTGTGAATATATATCAATATATAATGAACATGCGCTAACTTTTTATAAGTATTATTTGCATTGCGAGAGAAAATAACATCAGCAATATGCTTTGTGTATGCATTATACACATGTATCCTTCCTTATCTCCTTGAATAGATGATGTGGGTATATATATATATATATATATATATGTATGTATATGTGTGTGTGTGTGTGCATAAAAATGCTTTGCCATAAAATCATTTGTTTTTATATCTATTCAATATGTATGAGTAATTATATGTATTTTGTGTGTTGAGCAAATTTTGTTTATAAATTTGTTTATGAAACTTACTGCGCACTTTGTGCCTTTCATATATACAAGCCTTTGGCTAAACAAACTCAAAGTTGCCTGGCTGTGTGTGTGTATCTTATTATATAAAAGCCCAAATCAAATTTGATGGTTTGTACGTTTGTCTGTTCAGTCACAGGGAAAGGGGAGAATGATTTTATATAACTGTTATGCGTTTTTTCTAAAGACTCTAAGAGAGAGAGAGAGAGAGGGGAAGAAAAAAGATGAACAACACTGCTGTCTTCTGACCTTTCCCAGCCAACAGCCCTCTGTAAATCCCCTTATCTCTCAGCTTTGACTTTAATCCCTGACCCCCATCTACTGCAGTTTCTATAGCATTTTTCAAAAAGTAAGCAGGTCCAGATAGTCATTCATTACATGACTAACATCTTTTGGCAGCATGCCATGTTGGGAGTGATCAATTGGAAAAAGTAGAGATCAATCAACAAGTTACTTTCCTCAAATTTTTTTTATGGGGGGCATGCAGTGATCACCAAAAATGTCAGAATTTTTGAAAAAAACTAGCATGAATGCTGTCTGACACAAACTAACAGACCAATTTAGCATAAACTTAGATCACAAATTGAACTGCCTTCTGATAACTTTTTATTCGGTGGGGTTGGAAGAAAAGTAGGGAACTAGCTCCATTGGTGCAGTGTATAGGTGCGATACTTGGATTAGCCAGCCAAACCCACTTGAAAAATGAAGAAACCCAAGTTGACAGTTCTAGCTGATGGTTCCTAATAAATAACACAAATCTTGATAACTTTACTCCTATTGACTGATTTTTCCTGTGCTTAGATTTTATTGAACTTTACAATTTTTAATTTGAAATAAGACTTTACAATCCTCATTCTGTTTACAATAAATACATTTATACTAAAATATCTATATAATTTATCCATACGTAAATGATCCAATCATTTTTTTTTTGACAGGTTCTATGCTACTTGATGTACATATTCACTAGCATTTCTGTAATTCTTTCCATGCATATAGACTGTGTGCATTTGTAGTCGACCCATGGAGAAATCCAGATAAACACGTTTGTTTGTATGGACTCAGCTGAAAGCATTTGTTCCTCACAGCAGATGTCAGTCATAATGAAGTCATTGGAACATATGCTAATGATGGGAAGGCGAACACTCTTTCCTATCTGGATAATTGAATTGAAATCGTCCCTACGTGTTTGCAATGTTGCCAAGGATGGTTTGTTGTTTATGGCTAAAATTGGCTACATAGTTTCATTCCCTGCTAACTTCAACTATAAAGTTCCCCCCAAAGACCATAATATATATATATAAAGTGAACGGTTATAAATATGCAACTAGCTTGTGCATACGCACTAAACAGATGTTTTAATCAAAATAGTGCTCAATACCATCTGTAGAGTGATTACAAAAGCAGAAACACACACACACACACACACATACACATATATGTATATATATTTAATAAAACATTTTTCATATATATATATATATATATATATATATATATATATAGTGAACAGTAGTAGATATAAAGCAAGTATGCATATATGCATGAATTAGTGCTCAACACCATCTGCAGAGCAATTACAAAAGCAGAAATGTATATATATATATATATTTGTAAGGATATTTTCATTGGTTCATTGCAGATAGTACATTCGATTTCACTTAGAAGGGATTTTCAAATGAACATTTTCATATATATGTTTCCATGATATCAAAAAGCGTTGGTATAATCACAAACCATGTTGACTGATCTAATAAGTAGGGAAAGCAAAAAAGTTCACTTGAACGTGAATAGTACAAGGACAAGACGTAATGATTGTCAGGAGAGTATTAGTTATGAATCGTAATACTGAAGAGCACTTTGCCAATGTACTTTAAATGTAAAGTAAACAAGGAATGCATAATACCAGCTATAATTTACAGAAAAGAAAAATGGAGATGAACAATGAATTTAAAAATCAACTTAAAATCACACTGAGAACCATGGAAAGAGCAATGCAAGGGATATCTTAGATAGAAAAAGACAATGGATCAGAATGATGACTTGAGTAAATGATATTATACTAATAATTAAGCAAAAAAATGGAGATGAGCTGGACACTTAGCAAGGAGAGATGACTACCAATTGAGCTGAAGACAAATCAAATGGTGCCCATGGACAGTAAACATAGTAGGAAGAGACCAGACATAAGATGGAGGGATGAGATAGAAAGGTTTTCCAGTAAGAAATGACAGTGTTTGGTGAAATCAGTCATCATGGAAGGAGATGAGAAAGGCCTTTGCCCAGCAGTGGATTCATAAAAACTGATGATGAAAGCTGACTTATCAAATAAAATTATTCTCTATCAGGTTGTCCCTCATGAAATGGTCCTTTATAAAAGGTAGGATAAAAACAACTTGAAAACGTAAACGAGCCTGGTTTATTAATCAAAATAGGCTCCATAATTAAGTTGCAGAAACTTTATGGCCAATGTGAGGTCAGGCATTGTCATGCAACAAATTGGGTTCATGCCTGTTTAGCCATGCTGGATATTTTCCAACTAATTTTGAGTGCATTTCATCAATTTGCTGGCTGTATAATTGAGCTTCCAAATGCAAAGTCGAGGTTCTCAAGAGCTTGAACAGCATTTCTTCTAAGTCTGAACTCGTTCAAAAACATTAGTCTGATTTCCTGCAACTTCAGGGAAGGGGGCTAACCTTATTTGAATTGATGTGATAAATCCTACATTGAAAATTCAAAATAAAACTATTGTATAATCAGTTGAATATATAGAACTACATTTTCTGCTTTGGTGTCTGTCGAAATTGCATTCATAAAGATAAAAGCCAAAGAATGTCCGTTTCTTGCAGGTTGACAGAATACATGGATTCCAGAAAGAAGTATTGATAAAAATTGTACGATTACATTTATCAGTCTGATCAATTATTTTTTTTTAAGAATGAAAAGATTCTAATCAGCCAGATAAGGGATGAAATCAGCCAGATCCAACCGAAAAGTGGCCAATTTGGCAACCCTCTGTGTTTGTTCACTGAATCTCAATGTAATGAGGTAATCCACTGATTACATAAACAGTCCCTATTTATCTGTTCTGATCACGATTCAGTGTAAAGCAAACTGACTGAGACGAGCAGCAATGGTAGGAAGTGTGATTTTGAGGCACCTCAACAAACCGTTTCCTTTGCTGAGCATTTGAAAAGCTTCATTTCGAAACGTCATGAGCAACATTTTGAAAAACTGTTTAATTGAATTGAATCAAAATTATGGATTTAAATTCTTAAAATTTTATTACAATCTTTTTATATACATGGATGGAAAATAATGTTGCAACACCTTTAATATATGTTTTGATTTACTCAAGATTAAACATACGGGTCATATTACAGTAAATGATCACATATACTCATCAATATGTGCACAGGTTCCAAAAATACAGGTGCATCAACAGTACTCGGACCCCACGTTAATAAACTGTATATCCTCCTCGGGCGTTAACGCTGGTATGTACTCAGAAGCTCTGACACTGACGGTGCACTGGTATGAGTGTTATTACGTCGTAAGATGGGTATAGATTTTGAAAATGGTATCAGAATATCTACTACTGTGTAGCATTAATATACTGTACCCAGGTAGAAATTTGCATCATCTTTCAGGGTGTTGAAATTTAATTTACGTCAGTGTATATGCTGCCTGTAAGATTGCAGTGCGATAAAAAGAAATTAAAATCCAGGATTTGATTTTTAATTAAAACACATTTTCTTTTAATTGCTCTCCATTTAGTGATTACTGATTAGTGCCAGGCAGTTTAGATTAATCACGGTATATTGTTCAAATAGTAGAAGTACCAAGCCTTGTCAGGGTTTATAGATGTCTACTAGCTCAACCTTCAAAAATAAGAAGATCCCGTTAATCCTAAAGAGAATTGTGTATAACCAATGCATCCTCCCAATAGTCACTTATGGAGCTGAAACATGGAACTTAACCAAGAAACAGACCCGTAAGCTGAGAACCATGCAACGTGCACATGAAAGAATAATGCTGGGCCTCACATGGAGAGACCACAAAACAGCACAACACATCCGGGAAAAGACAAGAGTTAGAGACATCATAGAATCCATAAATAATCTCAAATGGCGGTGGGCTGGCCATGTTGCAAGAATGGCTGACAATCGATGGACATCACGACTCACAACATGGATTCCCCGAGACCATATGCGCAACCGAGGCCGGCAAAATATTAGATGGAGAGACGAACTAGACAAGTTCAGGAAGTACTGGCTCCGTGACGCCCATGATAGAGAAGTGTGGCAAATCCTGGGGAAGGTCTATGTCCAACGACGGACGCTAAAAGACTGATGATGATGATGAAAATGAACACAACCACAAGAGTTCACTTTACTTTATTTCGGTTACCTGAGAAGATGCTGATAATCTTCAGTTGATAGGGAAATGTTGATTCTATCAGAACTGTTGTTTCCAAATGATAGTCTTATTTTCTTTTGAAAAAATTGGCAAAAACATAAAAACAAGTCTGGTTAGTCATTCAATAGAAACTGTCACATGACCAACATCTCTAGGCAGTCCCCTATAGACTAATTTTCAGTCCCCAGGGTTTAGCTGTTTGGCTGGCCATAAAATGCATTAAATCATCCAACCTATCTCGCAAGCAAAGGTCATTGTTATAATGATATATGTATCTCGCATGAATGAATCCCTGTAGCCCACTCATTTACCAGTACTAATTATATAATAAAAATTACCTTGAAAAAAAGATTTGGGCATTGTTGGTCTAGAATGACCATAGTGACCCAAAAAGTACTTTTTTTTGCAAAAATATATTTCAGATGGTGCCTAGTTGTGTACTCATGCAAATTATCAAGATTTTCGCCATAAAAATGTGATCAGGAATGCTTAGAGACATACACACTCTCGTACCCAAACAAACAGAGAGAAGAATCTGTAGCCCACTTGGCTGGTTGGTTGAGCGGGCCGTTTGTCGGGCTACGGTGATTTGATAGATGTCAACGCTTTGAGAGAGTCAAAGAATGAAAGGCTCACAATGTCTGACCAGTTCTGCTTCTCATCACCTCACTCACTCTTTGATCTGTCTAGTATAATGACTAAACTCTCTAAAAGTTTTCACAGCAGAGTCATAGAAAATATACGTAATTAAATGACTGATATATTTCTTTCAAATAAGAAGCAATGACGAATGTTTTGAGGGTGTGATGCTATTCAGAATGAGATGCTTGTGAAAACGAATGCTGTCAAGTGCTTAAGAAAAGTTGTCATATTATCAACTATTCTCTGGAGAATTGGTGTCTGGAGAAAAAAAAAAACTTTTTCTTTCATCTTTAGGTACAAAGTACTGAGAGACTTTTTTCTTCATTATAAAATATTATTAATGACTCTTCCTAATAATAATGATAACAATAAAGCGCTCTGAGAACAGATACCTCTGTAAACACTGTACGCTGACAAAAAACTGAATGAATATCAGTTCATATGAAGCTACGGTGTGACCGTGTGAGTTTCAGTCTTCTGTTTCAAGGACTAATCTTGTCATATGAAAAAAAGAAATATCTCAATCAAAAAGGTATTCTTGGATCCATCCCAAAATTTGATTGAATCTCCCTTAGCACATGATCTACCCTTTCAAAAAATTTTGTTGGAATTCATTGACAACCTAGGGAGATACTGAGTGAACAAACAGACTTAAATCATTGAATACATATACCTCTTCCAAATTTGTCGGCCAAGGTGAACAATTGTGCTGATATTCAAAACTGTATGTTTTATATCAATCAAGCCTCACCTTTTTAACAATCTTTTGGTTGTAGATATACACCACTATCCAACCTTCAAACAAGAAAAAAAACAGACTGTTCAAAAACTGTGACATCATACATAGATTTTTTGACAGCAATTGTCTACATTTGTGTTTCAAACAAAAGTAGTTGTTTTCAATTAAGTTTTCAAACTGATGCCTTTTGAAACATCCAAAACAAAAATGATCGTATCAAAAATAAAACAAAAAGTATTGTCCAAAATGCAATACTTACAAATATATGTATGGCATGTATATAAACACTGTTTAGTCCGCTTTCTTTCTCTCTTGTACTTACAATTTTTTTTTTCTATCTAGAATGGATCTAAAGAAAAGGAATATGACTCTTTCTTTATCATCTCACTATTTCAACACTATGGACCAACCACAGTCTTTCTCATTAACCACTCTTTCTTTGGGTTACTTAATTCCTCACAAACACTGTTAGCCAATTTGGAAATCGGTCTTAACATGAAATTTTCCTCTATCCGAGACCTTTTGTCGCAATTAAAAAGAACACACCAAGACAGTCTCAAGTGAGTTTCTCAAAGTCCTCCGCTAAATCGTCAGAAACCAACATGAGGTCACTAATCCAAGTAAATCTGAGTATCATTGTTGTCAATCATGGGTTCACTGCTGGACTAAGGTCTTTCCCATCTCCTTCCATGATGACCGTGACGGTGCTGACTTCTGCCATGTCTTACTGGTTAACCTTTCCATCACATATCTCCTATCAGTTAACCTTTTGTTCCATTTGTTGTCATTTCTTCTTATTAAGTGTCCAGCCCATCATCATTTTTGTGGCTTAATTATTTGTATAATATCCTTTGCTCTTGTTTGTCCCTCTGATCTATGTTGATCTTTTTCTTATCTCTTGTTCTTTCCATTGCTCTGTGTGCCATTCTTAAAATCTTCAATTATCTTATTTGTTTGGTTTCATTGTGGAGAATAAGTTTGTTTGTTTGTTTGTTTGTTTCCCCCCTTCTGGAAACCAGCTGTTCTTGTTGATGGACAAATCTATTGTGAGATTGAACTTCAATATTCATAAATTGTTTATAACAGCTGTGTTACTCCTCAATGAATAAAATCTTTAAAAAATGGAGCTCTTTCATGATTTGAACTGAAGAAAAAAGAAATAGCATTCCAAGGAAGGAAAATCATAAATCGTCCCCACCTATATATTCTATGCTGGGGGGGGTGATCAATGAATAAGTTATTTTTCTCACCTTTTATTGGTTGGTCATCACTAAAAAAAAAAAGTCTAAATTAAAAAAAAAAACACATGGACACAAACTAGTGACTGATTTAGCATAAACTTACATTGCATATTGAACCCCTTTCCTAAAAAGAAAATCTATTTTCGGAGAGGAATCTAAAAGAAAATTTTTTCCCACCCATTGAGCGGAGTGAGATTGCAAAATTTCCAGTTTCAACTATGGACAGTGGGGGTAGGAAAGAATCTAGATACATACTTATAGATGTCAGAGCACATAAATAGCCTAAACCCAACAATAATGATTAAACCGGTCTGTTGAGGGTAGCAGTGATTAATACCAAAAAGTGCAAGTGATGTAATTTCAATCAGAAGTAACTCCACTTGAATTACTATTTGAATTTCCTAGTAAGAATTTAAGAGTCAATCTTTGATGTTCTCCCCAACAGTGGGACTAATTCTCTTGGACATCTAACTAAATGATTGATGCAGTGCACATGTCACTTACTTTAATTACTTTCTCAATAGAACAGGGTCTTCAGTTAATGTTAAAAGAATGTCACATTTGGCTCTCAAAATGAGATGGAAAAGAAAGCAAAAACCTTGGAGAGCCCAATTATAATAATTACAAATTGTTAATTAGTCCTGTGTTAATGCATTGTTACATGTTAAGTAGTCATGAGCTGATGCTCAGTTAAAATTAACTTTTCACAGTAGACAACAAAATAGTCTCACTTTGCTGCAGAGATTGTTCTCTATCTGGCTCTCTTCGACTGAATGTTTAATTGTAGGTGTTATCAGAATAATAGAAATAACCCATGATCTTTTCCAAGTTGATAAATCATACAACATCTGCTTCCATGCTTCTTCCGCAAAGCCTTCGTCAGATGATGACCCTGAGGGCAGGCACGGTGTGTGCGGGGGGGCTGACACATCATTAACAACAACCCCCAGCGGTACCCCGCTATAAAACCAGGCTTTGTTTGCCACCCACCAGTCATATTGCAGGAGTACCAGATCCATGTTGGTGCAGTCTCTGTCCAATCTTGGAGTCTATCTCCTTTCATGATAATCAGAGTCTGATAAGGTATGTTGAAGCCAAGATGGTAACGAACCCCTGGCATATGACTACAAGAGAATGAATATTAATCATACTGACATATTTTGCCTTCTCTTCCTCCAATGTCAACAAAATATGTTCTATTCATCTTCAAGTATAAAAAAGCCATATATGCAAATTAGTCTGTTTATTTGTATAATTGTTTGTCGTTTAATAAGCTAAAAGTTAATCTGGATCGGTCTATGTGAAATAGATCAATAGACCTACAAATAAATAAAATAGGGTAGGCTGTTACCATCCCCCCCAAAAATACATCATAGAAACGCTGACCATTCAAGATGAAAAACAGAAATTGGTGTGTGAGCTTATTTTTAATGAAATAAGTTTCTTCCAATGATTTTTTTCATCCTGTACAGTAATATCAGTTGTTTTGTTTTTTTCTAATATAACATTTTGTCTTGAGACTTTATGTCCGACCACCCTTTAAATCAGCTGGAATTAAGCTGATACTAAATAACCAACAATTTGTTAAACAAGGAAATAAATTCATCTGTTGAAAGAGGTGAAAGGCAGTGTTGCTTATGTGGCCCTATTCTCACTTCAGTAGTATGAAAAAAGCACGGCGTTAGCGTGTGTAGGCTCAAACATATTGGTAATATTTTTTAGTGTGTTCCTGACCATTCTAAGCATCCTTTTGGGTGTATTTTGGTTATTTGAAAAAAACATTTAGTGCTTTTCAGCGGTCTGAGGCAAAAATAGTTTTTTATGTTGGAATCACTTGTGAGGGAAACCCGACTATGATATTGGTTAAATATTGACTACTTCTATAACCATTTCCTCAGAGATACTGTTATTGTGAGATGCAAAAATGGTTGAATGGAGTGATCTATCAAATCAAACTGACAATTCCTGGAAGTGACATTATTCCCCAACCAACCCTTTGTGAACAGCCCCAGAATAAAACAAAGAACTGCTTGTCAGACATTCCCAACTTTCTATGTCATTTGTTTATATTGATCCTTTTTTTTTTTTAAAAATTCCTTTTTCCTCTTCATTCTTTGTCACTGTTAATTTCCTCTTAAAAACCAACCAATCAACATTTTTATCTCTCTCCGGCTGGCTGGCTGGCTCTCTCTCACTCTGGCTGGCCGTCTCTCTCTCTCTCTCACTCTCTCTGGCTGGCCGTCTCTCTCACTCTCTCTGGCTGGCCGTCTCTCTCACTCTCTCTGGCTGGCCGTCTCTCTCACTCTCTCTGGCTGGCCGTCTCTCTCACTCTCTCTGGCTGGCCGTCTCTCTCTCTCTCTCTCTCTCTCTGGCTGGCCGTCTCTCTCTCTCTCTGGCTGGCCGTCTCTCTCTCTCTCTGGCTGGCCGTCTCTCTCTCTCTCTCTCTCTGGCTGGCCGTCTCTCTCTCTCTGGCTGGCCGTCTCTCTCTCTCTGGCTGGCCGTCTCTCTCTCTCTGGCTGGCCGTCTCTCTTTCTCTCTGGCTGGCTGGCTGGCTCTCCCTCACCCTCTCTCTCTCTCTCTCTCATATATATATATATATATATATATATATATAATGTGTATAAAACTAGCGAGGTATTGCCTGGGTGTGGACTCTTAATCTAGCAACAAGCAAATGATATTTTATTGAGATTTCACGAAATCTAATAAGATTGGGCTAGCACACGCTCCGGGCTGATCCACGCAGGTCAGCATCCAACCTCTGATAGGCCTACATATCCAATCCTATGGCCTGAAAAATTAATTCTTCACTCGATGGAAATTTTATGACGTTAGTAGTTTGCTTGTCAAAGTCAACCATTGGAATCTGAATTGTGCTCATCCTTTATAGTTGTGTTCAGATTAGGGTTAGGGGTAATGTTAGAGCTTTTTTTTGCAATAGCGTAACCTCAGACACTCTTGCTTTCTGAGAGCACAAATGAAGACGCCGTCAAAACTCTTTTTTTCTGATTTCAACCTGAAGATGTTTGCCGAAGGTAATTTGAGACCTGCAAGTTTGGACATGCCTTTGTTTCTGATCTGTCATCCATAATTTTCGACCTCCCAGAGTACGAAGACAAGTACTGTATTTTATAATATAGATGAAGGTAACTCCACAAAACCTTCTATGTAGAAAACTACGTTCTAGGACAACTGCCCCCTGGATAATCATCTCCTGACAATAGCGTAGCAACTATTAAGCTCAAGTTGAAGTTTGTATAAATGACATAGTTGGCCTTGAAATGATCATACATCTGGGGAAAAATGTCCAGGAGGAAATTGTCTCAAGTCATTAATTTTGGGGGCATTTATCCATTGGGCAGTTGTCCTATGGGGGTAATTTTGCAGAGGACACTTATCTTGACCCATATTTAACAAAAAAGTCATTGATAATTGTATTGTTATGATTCTCTGAAGATGATGCAAATTATCATTGAAATGATTCTAAAATTGACCATGTCTTAGTTTTGCTTATCAAATTATCTGGATGCATGTTTTCTGGAACTGCCTGGACCTTTTATATTTTACTAGCAGAGTAATCATCTAAAATAATGGGATTACTTTTGTATGGATCAGCACTTCTGCCACGCTCTGCCCAGGAACGAAATGTCACTCCCTAACCCTCTGCATAGGGTCAGGGTGTAGTATCTGTGCCCTCATTGAAAAGTGTTATATGCAAGATATGGATGCAAATTGCATTTGATGTATGTGGATGTATAAAGGCTTTTTGTAACTATCAGAAAATGGAAGATAAATTAATTGCACCCCCCTCCCATACCATCCCCATCCTCCAAGTTGGTCCTTAGCATATAGTCCTGTGGCTGAATTATGGAACAAGCAGTATGGAATCTATGGTTCTGTCCCTGGAGCCAGATATCAAAGACTTATCATCAGATGGGATGTGTATGTCTTCATATATATATATATATATATATATATATATAATACTCAGTCTGTTTATCCATATGGTGTATCCACGTAATTGAATATAAATCATATTAAAGCAAGTAAATATTGATCTCAGAAACCAGTTTATCCCAGGCAACACTTATGTGTCTGGAGAATAAAATCTAAATATACAGCTCTGTAAATGCCTTTTCTACATTTACCAGATTGCTATTTATCCCCTTTCATAAAGTTAGAATTTTCTCTCTGAAATAATCAATAAGTAAGGGGGTTGGAAGTGGAGTCGGGCCTGACTCGGGGCTAGATCAATTGATATTTCCAAAATGATTGTTTTAATTCTTGTTATTGACATTAGGAAATCCTGAATATGTTTGAGAGCTAATTGTTATCTTGATGAAGCTCTCCGCAAGCTCTATAATTGATGTCATCCTCCCTATATTAGTTCTCCAAGGCCCTGATGATCATTGAAATTTATCAAATTACTCCCAGGCAAAGTGAGAGACACTCTAATAGTCAGTTCCCTGTAAGCTGCACATATATACACACATACACATGTTTTGCAATCAGTGCTTGCAAAATACATATTTCATTGTACTTTTAATGTGTATTATTGGCAGAAAAACAGAAATCTATAGAAAAAGGTGACAATGTTTATTGAAGATTTTCCAGTGATGTAAGTGATTTGTATGTTGGATGTGCTGTGTGTTATGAATGCACAAAAACGTAAAAATATTTTAGCATATCTAAAAAGGAATGGACAGTTGGAGCCTTCTTGGCACAATGTAAGGAAGGTGGTCCCAAATGTAGAAACTGGAGAAATAATCGAAAACGATTCGGATTAGACAATATTATCAGCGGTTAATAGTGTCCTATTCAGATTTCATTTCACTTCCATTAATTTGTTTGTTATTTGTAACATTGAATAAGCGACGTTGTGAAACTTTCCAATTTACAATTGGGACCACCTTCCCTACGTTGTAGCCAAAAAATTTGTATTTTCGTGCATCCATAGCACTCAGCACACCCAAGATACAAAGCACCATAAGCCACTGATGGTTTCATGTATTTTAGCTTTAGGTAAATGCTTATAGAGATGTGGCCTATCTTCCAAATATATCTATAAAACTTGGAGTTATTTTCCATTGCTGTACTATAAGAAGCAGGATGTTTTATTTGATTTCATTTAAGATCATAATCAAAATGGTACACCTGACCGCTTCTTGGTATTTGTAGTGAAAAGCAAGTAGAAACAGTATGGGAGTAAAGCAAGACTCTGCTGTGTCTGTGTGTTCAAGTCTATATCACTACTACTTTTGCTATTGATGTCTTGGTTGTGGCACAGAAAACAATTCAGCTAAATATAGGTATGTCTGAGTTTTTAGACTCAATAACAAAATTTGTTTTTACCTAATTCTGTTGCCACACTTTGGAAATTATTTTTTTTTAAAAAGAAAATATTTCTCGTAGAAAATCAACAGAATAAGATATGTCTATTTTCATTTGCAGTAAATATATTAATTCCTAGGTAAACAATCCTGACATTGTTGACGTGTACGATACATAGACCCTCACATGTTGCATTGTAAGATGTATACGTTGATGCAAACAAATACAGTTGATCCTTTCTTTTACATTGATTCCATACTCCCTCTTTGAAGCATATAGAAACAAGAACTATAAGTTCAACAATGCATCCACCGTCATGTTGGTAGTAGCGAAAGGAAGAAGAGAAAGTAGTCTTTTATTGAGTCAATCAATTCTCATACTTGTAAAACATTGCAATCGAGAAATATTCTGAAAGTATTATTTTCAATAAAATCATGAATGGCCATTTTTGCCTTTTTGAAATACAGAAGTGTCAAACTCTAGCAATCGTCACAGCAGTTGGTTTCTTAATGATGTCACACCTTTGGCATCACACCTATTCCTTCCTTCCTATTTCTGTCGTGTAATGTAACTGGGACTGACCAACCGACCGACTGACCGAATGGCATTATTGATAAGTGTGAACACCTCTAAAAAATATGTTTCCATATCATATGCAAATAAATTAAGAGCTGGATAAATAATTCGAACAACAGTGTAACTTTTTCAATTTAAAATCATTAGTTCAGTAGCTATAGAGATTTCAATTTTATTTGCATTTGTTTCATGTCACCTGGAAATCTCATTGCTTGAAAAGCTTTTTCTCCTCAAAAATGAAGAAAAGATAAAATGTTATGTAATCAAATTCTATAGGAAAGGCATCAAGAAGTATTTTAAAAGAGATTTATGATTTCTGAATATAATTTTAAGTCTTCTCAAAACAAATTTGTCATAATAAGAATTTTTGAGATTTAGATGTTGTTAAAGGTTTTTTGTGATTTTTGTGATTTAGATGTTATTAAATTTCCCTCGTGAGTCCTGTCTATTTTAATTAAGGCGGATGTTCTTTTTCGACAAAAGTCAATTATCTGGTTGAAATATAGTTGTCTGAACAGCTAAATAAATCAGGTAGATTAGATTAGTAAATTCTCTCGTATAATACGTCACAACAACAGACATGGATCCTGGTGAGGGGTGGGGGACTAAGCTGGGGGGGGGGGAAACACAATTGAATTTTTTTTTCTTCCCTAATATACAGATTAAGAAAATCTAACCAAATATGCAAATTAGTATGTTTATTATTATAATTGTCTGTTTTGTTAAATTCCCGTTATAACAATCACTTTCATCCACCAGTTATGGTATTTAATCCAGATTCTATTTTCCATTGATTCTGTAGTTTCTACATTCGGGACCACCTTTCCTACATTATACCAAGAAGGCTCCAACTGTCCATTTCTTTTTAGATATGCTAAAATATTTTTACGTTTTTGTGCATTCATAGCACACAGCACATCCAACATACAAATCCCTTACTTCACTGGAAAATCTTCAATAAACAGTGTCACCTTTTTATGTAGATTTCTCTGTTTTTTCTGCCCATGATACACATAAAGAGTACGATAAAATATGTATTTTGCAAGCACTGATTGCAAAACGTGTGTGTGTGTATAAATGTGCAGCTTACAGGGAACTGACTATTCGAGCGTCTCTCACTTTGCCTGGGAGTAATTTGATAAATTTCAATGATCAGGGCCTTGGAGAACTAATATAGGGAGGATGACATCAATTACAGAGCTTGCGGAGAGCTTCATCAAGATAACAATTAGCTCTCAAACATATTCAGGATTTCCTAATGTCAATAACAAGAATTAAAACAATCATTTTGGAAATATCAATTGATCTAGCCCCGAGTCAGGCCCGACTCCACTTCCAACCCCCTTACTTATTGATTATTTCAGAGAGAAAATTCTAACTTTATGAAAGGGGACAAATAACAATCTGGTAAATGTAGAAAAGGCATTTACATAGCTAGATATAGCTGGACACAGCACACCCACGATACAAAGCATGATATGCCACTGGTATTCATGTAGGTAACATTCCGATAACAGGATTTGAAAAAGAATTTTAAATTTCAACACACCGTGCTAAAAAAGTTTTCTATCACTCTAGCACCTGATTATTGGATCAGTTGAAACCATTTCTAGGCATTCTTCCGTTCCTAAAGAAAAGAACCCAGATATAATTGTAATCTCTTCCAAAGTTATTCCAACAGGCATCTCCTAACCAATATTTTTTCTTTCCTTACAAAAGAGAATAAAGATAGGAATAATAAATTTTAAAAAAATTCCCTCTGGATTAATGTTATGATTCTTCGTTAATTGGATGAAGAGCTGGAATTATTTGGTGAGGGCAGGGGCAGGTTGGGGTGGGGGGTTGTGACTTGGATTTCTGTAGCCTTGAAAAGATTTTTTCAGATTAGCGTTAAAATTCTGCCATGTAAATTTGCTAGCATTCTTAGATAATTAAATTACTATACATATCTGTGTGTATCATGTATACAGTATGGTTTTTGCTGATACAAATATATATATATATATAGAGAGAGAGAGAGAGAGAGATTTGTAGGATTTGTTGCTTCCAAAAATCCTAAAAAGAAGAGTATACAACCAATGCATCCTCCCAATAGTCACTTATGGAGCAGAAACATGGAATATAAACAAGAGACTGACACTCAAACTGAGAACTATGCAACATGCACATGAGAGAATCCTGCTGAACCTCTCATGGAGAGATCACAAGACAGCGCAGTATATCAGATAGAAAATGGGAGTCCGAGACATAGAATCTATTAGAAAACTTAAATGGCAATGGACCGGTCATATTGCAGGAATGGCTGACAACCGATGGACATCAAGACTCAAAACATGGATCCCCAGAGATCTGCAGAATACAAGATGTAGAAACTAACGAGACAAATTTTGAAAGTACTGGCTCTGCAATGCCAACGATAGAGAGATGTAGTGAATCCTGAGAAAGGTTTATGTCCATTGACAGATGATTAAAGACTGATGATGATGATACATGTATTTTGAAAAGAGTCGACAACCAAAGCAACCTCCCTATAGTCCCCAATGGAACTGAAGCGTGAAATCGAAAAACTGGCTCTCAAATTGAGGACCTTGCAATATGTACATGAGAGGATCATGCTCAACATCACATTGGGAGAGTACAAGACTGTACAGTATATTGGGGGGAAAAAAACTGGAGTCAGAGATATCATAGAAACCGTCAGAAAACTCAAATGACAATGGACTTGTTGGTAGATTGTCAGACAATCGCTGGACATGATGACACCAATTTGGATCCCCGGAGATCATATGCGAAATTGTTGCCAGCAAAAAATAAGGTCATGCAACGATTTGGACAGGTTCAGAAAATATTGGTACCATGACACACACATAAGAAGGATCTACCGCATCTTGAGGAAGGTCCATGTCCAATGACGGACATCAAATGGCTGATGAACAACTTGCATTTATACTTACAAATTATGTGTGGGCACGAATATATGTATATGTTACAGAAATTATCCTATTGGTGAAATTTCAATTCTTTTTTTTTTTTCAAAAATAAATACCCTGTTTTAATTTTATATCAAATTTATTTAATTGAAACAAGGATATAAAACAATCATTTTCTTTTGCAATCAAAAGTTTATGTAATCAAAGTGAAATCAAACCGTCTTGATGAGAAAAATAAGTAAATTTCACTAATTCAGCATAACCTGTATTAGTATTTACTAAACCACACATTAACTATACGTTTGTATAAGTTTGTAAAATTTTCGATTCATGCTTACACGTTTAAGAATCCTTAATTCTGGAAGTGTGTGCATAGTTATCTATGTAGAGAAATTTGCAAATATCTATGTGTACATTTATTGTTCATTGTTGAAAGATTAAAGCATTACCTAGGTATATAAAAATGTATGTGTGTCTGTGTCCATCTCCAGTACATAGATCTCTGTTGGTAAATGATATAAAGCAGTCTATATGTAAGATATCCCCAAACAATAGATTTTATGAAGAATCTGCATACAGTAAAATATATAAGTAAAGAAGAAACAACCCTATTCTGATTTTAATAACCTGTTTTTAATTTTTTTGATTTTGGTCTTAAACAAAATGTTTCAACATTTAATATGCATACTCCAAGTACGTGTTTTGTGTTTATTTCCATATATTTCGTGTGTTTTTATTGCATCGTATTTATCCATATATTTCCATACATCCTGTAGATATTTGAAATGCTACGCACATAGATAATCCCTGTGTCTTCAGTACACTCATATGTACGCCAGATGATTTGAGTTCAAGTGATAAAAAGGAAAAAAAGAGATTTAAAAGCTGCACAGCTGCATTGTGAAACTACCACCCCTAAGTTGAAATTCGCATTCTGTTAATTTTATTTTTATTTTTTTTCTCAAAAATTTTCCTGTTCATTCACAGTTCGACAACCAGTTGGCATTGTCATGGATGTTTCTCGGGGCTTTTTTTCCTCTCAATACTCCACTTTGCCAAAAATAAATAATTAAGAAAAATTAACCCCTGGTTGATGGCAGTTACACCATATCTTAATGAAAATGTTGATCACTTGATATATGTCTCTTTTTTTGTGTATAGATCTATACAATGATCTCATCATCATTGGTCTTTCATCATTCATTGTTAAACCTTCCCAAGGATTTACCAAATCTTTTTATCATGGGCATCGCGGAGCCAATATTTTCTGAACCTGTCCGGTTTGTCTCGTCATCTAATATCCTCGGTGCACATTTGATCTCCGGGGATCTATGTTTTTAAGTCATGATGTCCAGCGGTTGTCTGCCGTTCTCGCAACATGACCAGCCCATTGCCATTTGAGTTTCCTAATGTTCTCTATGATGTCTTGGGCTCCTATTCTTTCTCTAATATACTGTGCTGCCTTGTGGTCTCTCCAGGTGAGGTTGAGCATGATTCTTTCCTGCACACACTTTTTTTTTGAAGGTTCAGACATTTTTAGTGATCACAGCCCAACAAAATGCGATTATTCATTGATCACCCCTTTTTCAATATTAAATTGTCCATCTCCAACATAGCCTTGGTCATGTGACAGTTTTTATTCAATGACTAACCAGACCTTGTTTGAATGTTTTGGTCTTTTTAACATCAAGAATACAGCTGCAAAGACTTCCCTTTTTTTTTGTCTTGCTGTCCAAAGAGTTTTTCCTACCTCTTAATCATTATGAGTCTGACTAAATTTCTCTCTCTTCCTCTCTAGATCCATCATTTTCACTTGTTGAATTCATTTTTCTATTCTTTGATACTGCCAATGAATTTGGAAAAGGTATATGCATATGTCTGTGGGTCCGTCTCTTTCTCTGTAACGATTTTAGAAAGTACTGGCTCAACAATGCCCAAGATAGAGAGGTCTGGCAAGTCTTGAGTAAGGTCTATGTCCAACAATGGATGCACGAAGGCCAATAATGTTTGTTTCTCTGCCTACTTCTTTTTCTGTCCTCACAATGTCTCCAAAAGTTCTCAATGACATTTTGTAGGAGGTTTGGCTATTGGCCAAGGAAGAAGTGATTGAATTTTTACAGTTACCTCCTAGAATCCAGATATTTTTTTACTGTTACCTTCTATTCATCATAGCTATATAGCTCTATACAAATCCCAAAGTTTTAAATGAGTTCCAATGAAATGGTCGGTCGTGGCTAAGGAATAAATGGTTGAATTTTGGGGTGGATCCAGGAATTTTCTTCAAATGAGATATATTTTGAATTTTTTTTTTCTATACATTCATGTATTCACTCACATCGTTCTACATATCTCCTAAAGTTTTCAGTTTTACAATAACCTCAACTGCATCATAGCTATATATGAACTGATTTTCATTTAGTTTTAAGTGACAATGGGTATTTGCTCTCTGTACGCTTTCTCGTTTTATGATCGTGTTCTGCATACAACAGTATTCAAAGTGATTTTTTTTCCCCCAATCACTGACAATCATGTATTGCAACTCTTTGAAGTAAGGCTCCAGAAATTAAGGCCGCCACCAGACATTTACTTTCACTTTGCTCAGGAGAAGAGAAAGATGAACATGAGGAAGAGAGTTTTATTAGAGATTTTAGGAATTTAGTCTGGAATGGGAATCTCCTGACCCCAAACTAAATGAAAAAAAATTTTTTTTTTTTTAAACTGAAAATCGACAGAGATTGTATACCAATATAGATTGGATATTTTTTCTTTATTTTTTACCGTAATTGATGATAAATTAAAGTCATTTTTTTACATTGTATTCAGAAAAACTTCAAAGAGTGAATTAAGCAGAAAAATATTGGTTATAGATTCAAATATTTATTAGAGCCAATTTAATTTCCCTATGTTGGATCTAATCTGATTAATATCATAATCAGTCCCATAGAGACAAAAATTAGTAACTCTCAACCAAAACTGTCCGCATAGGTCTCTTCAGTTTTTAAACCATCTGGCTGGCTATGTATGTACGTATGTATCATGCATACAGAATGTACTAATGGGGCTAGAGGGCTTAAAATTTAAAAAAATTACTCCTTATTATGTCTAGTGGAAAATTTTTTGTTTTCTTTTTCAAATTCCAATTTATAATGTTATTTTGTGCTAAATTGGTCCTTTAATTTGTGTACAGAAGTGTTTGCGCTTGTCATTTTAAGTGATCACTGTCCAAACAATTGGCGAGAGAAGTAACGCAATCATTTGTCCACTGTTTTTCCAATTTTTCAATTGATCACCTTAATACAGTATGCTGCCAAAAGTCGTTGGTCATGTGATGGTTTCTATTGAATGACTAACCAGACCCTTTTTTTTTTCTCTTTACTGCAGCAAACTATTATTTCAAGTGAACTACTCCACTGATGAGGCCAGAAGTAGTTTCACTTCGACGACTTCCAAACATTGTTGCCAACAAAATTAAGTCTTTGTTTGGCTTAAACTACTTAACATTTTGGCTAAATTTGTTCCACTTTTGGCTGACTTAACGGCTAAAAATATTGAATATATAAGTTTTGAGATAGCAAAGAAAATAAGATTGAATCAACTAATTATTTTATTTTTTGATAGTGATATCCATTGCATAATTTTTAGTTTTACTTCTTGTTGTTTGGTTATATCATCCTTTAGCATAGTACCCATCAAAAATTGGTGAGATTAATTCCTCATGGAAAAGTATTTCTACCTAGGATCAGAGTGTAGTATAATACTGTGATCAAACCTTGAGCACTCTGTTTATGACATTGTTTGTCCTGCCACTGCGTTGAATGGAAGTTTTGAATGATGAATTTAGCAGACGTGTTGTCATGTCAGTCCTACACGAACAGACACAGAAGTTGTAGGCTTTCAAAGCTATTGTGCACAAAATCTTGGCACTCTTGAAAAATAATGCTGAGTGGTCAAGGTTGATCTCAATGTGGATGACAATGTCTTTAAAGTTGTGCTGGCTCAAGATGGTCATGGAACGCCACCGCCATTCATAACTGCGTCAAGGTTAATGTCTTTTAAACTGTTGTTATTAGTTTGTCGCCCTGCAACAAGTACCGTTTCATCTGGAAGTGGACACAGAAACTTATCCAAGTGCTGTTCGAAATTGTCCACCGAAACATAGGTTAGGTTTCTTTTATTTGCTGGTAGACTATTAAAAAGTTTACGCTCTTTTATGGCTAGACGATTTTCCCCAAGGTTTTTCGGTTTTACACTGTACTAGTTGTTTGCTGTTACCCAGTGTTGCCGAATCAAATTTGATTTTTCCGACTAAGACTGCTACAAAAATCTTTCTGACTTTATAGCTAGAAATGTTTTGTGTTCATTTGAGGCCCAATCATTGAATGAAATACCTAGGTATATAGACTCCAGAATGAATAATTTATAAAAATTGTATATTCGCTTTTTAAACTTAGCAAATTTGTAGCAGATTTGAATGAAAAATGAAATTAATATCCTACTTGAAAAGTATTTTCAAAGCAAAAGTTTTGGTTAAAATTCGGAGAAATTAGAAGTAAGAAGAAAAAAAATTACAAAAAAAAAATATTTTTATTCCAGCAGTCCATTTACTGTGACAGACCTTCAAGAATTGACTAAAATTGCTAAATTTTTCTCATTTTCAGCTAACTTTATGGCTATGAATATTAAATATATACATTTCGGACTAGCTGCAAAATCTAAAAAAATTAAATCGGCTAATTATTTTTTGAAAAATAGTCAGATTTATCATAGATTTTTATTAGTTAAATTTGAAAAAAATTTGGCTAGATCTAACCAAAAAATAGTTGATTTGCCATCCCTGCTTCTATATCTTGTATCACTCACCTGGATTGGAAACGAGCTTCATGAAATTTCACATCGAATCACTTCTTTTTTTTTCTTTTTTTTTTTTCTTGAATCATTTCACGTCACTTTCTCTTTTTACCAATGTCTACTTTGTCACATATCGAGGCACTCCACTCGCTTTTGTCAAGTATCAATTCCATTGATTCTTATCAGTATGACATTATCTTCAACTCCCAGAGTCAAAGTGCACAAAGCATTTCTTGGAAACACAATACGAAGGAACGCCAGAAACACCCGCTGTACCCTACTTCAGTTCTCTCCCACCTTGATAGCTTTTTGTCGATAATGCATAGCAATTCTTGAATAAATAATACACTTCTCTCGCTCGATAGGGTTTACAGGAGATGCAGTATTTTTTAGTTTATGATTTTGGTTTGATATTAAAATGAACATAAACATATTTGCGGACGCATAATATATACAGACATGTATGCACTTATCGACGTTTATATATGTTGATAAATATATGTATAAGTATGTAAGTAAAGAGTCGCATAATGGTACTTGGGTTTTTTTTTTTTTTGTTGTCAAAGTAATATTCCTGTCCCTTATTAACTCGAGTGGTTTCGGAGAGTCTTGGGAAATTGAGCGGTTGAGCAAGATAAAAAAAAAAGCTGTGAGTCGAGCTAGGCTGGAAAGGGAGATGGGTGAGAGAAAAATGCATGAATAAGCCAAGACTTGATAAGAACTGAAACATCATACTACCAACAACGTAAGATGGCTGCTGCAGTGTCTACCTCACTTATCTTTGTGGGACATTCAATATTTTCCAGCACTTAGAACAGTGACACCTCACCATCGGTAAGAGAGAGACAGAGAAAAAAAAAACAAAAAAAAACTGTGATATCCGAGGGTTGGGGAAGAAGAGTAATAAGTTCTTGGCAGCATCTTCATCTTTGATTATCATAATCATGCTTATATAGCCTCTGGGTTATAGACACTTTAATATATACAGCATATACTCTCAATTGCCTCTTTGCGAACGCTGAGATGAAGATTCATTCTCTTATTTGAAAATGTGTTAAAGATACTAATACTAAATGCACACACGTGCACATACACAAACGCATACAAGCAAACATACTCAGATGTATATAGGGGCATGTAGAGAAATGCACGATATCTCACACTCGCACATACATGATGTATAAAGAAACACAAATATCTAGGAACGAATTTCATATCTACCTGCGTGCATGTATAAATATGTATATCAGTAGAACGGACTGTTAGAACAATGTCCTTATAATTGTATGCAGGTAAATATATGAAATTTGTGTGTTTGTGTATCGAGAAGAAGGTAGAGATATTCACCGTTGAATATAATCTAATACACCTGAACATTTTTAGTGTGGCCTTTCGTCAACTGCACAGTCTCTCTCTCATCTTTCTGCAAACACACTCTTCTCATGTGGGACTCACCTGTTGAAATCATTCTGCATCATCTTCCATATCATAAAGGAACCTGCCTCCAACCTCACCCTCACCTACTACAAACCTGGCCATCTCCCCCCTCATTCTTTCCTCTCAACTATGTTAGGTCCATCTCTCCTTCTTTCTCTCTCACCTCTCTGCCTCTCCATCATCCCCTCACCTCTCTGCCTCTCCATCATCCCCTCACCTCTCTGCCTCTCCATCATCCCCTCACCTCTCTGCCTCTCCATCATCCCCTCACCTCTCTGCCTCTCCATCATCCCCTCACCTCTCTGCCTCTCCATCATCCCCTCACCTCTCTGCCTCTCCATCATCCCCTCACCTCTCTGCCTCTCCATCATCCCCTCACCTCTCTGCCTCTTTCCCCTCTCCCCCTCACCTCTCTGCCTCTTTCCCCTCTCCCCCTCACCTCTCTGCCTCTTTCCCCTCTCCCCCTCACCTCACTGCCTCTTTCCCCTCTCCCCCTCACCTCTCTGCCTCTTTCCCCTCTCCCCCTCACCTCTCTGCCTCTTTCCCCTCTATCCCTCACCTCTCTGCCTCTTCCCCTGTCCCCCTCGCCTCTTTGCCTCTTTCTCCTCTCCCCCTCACCTCTCAGCCTCTTTTCCCTCTCTGCCTCACCTCTCTGCCCCTTTCTGTCTCCCCCTCACCTCTTTGCCTCTGTTCTCCTCTCTCATCTCCGCCTCTGTTCTCCTCTCTCATCTCCACCTCTCTCTTGTCCTTCCCCCTCTCTGTTCTCTCCTTCCCATATCTCTCTCTCTCTCTCACTCTCCCACTCTCTGCTCTGTTAGGTACCAAGAGAGCTGACTAACTCCCGCCTCAGTGGATCCATTCAGACCCACTTGCTGGAACTAATGGCAAACCTACATTTGTCCAATGAACTAAAAAGGTGAAAGAGTGTTGGGGGGGGGGGGGGCTATCCCCCCTTAGAAAGGTGGGTGTTGTTGGAATGGGGGGCTAGCACCAGAAGAAACGACACATGACAATCACACATCCTACTTAAGATTCTTCTGGGAGGTAACAGAATGGCTTTCTTCTGTTGTAAGAAAGACACAAAATACAACTAGCAGGACCTATGCAATTTCCCAATGTGTCTCAGAAACCTACTATAATGATACACAGAGTCTATTTGTTTATTTTTTGTCTGTAACACCCCAAAGGAAAAGAAAAAAGTAGTCATGAGAAGTCGTATCAGTATACTGGTATAAAAGTTTTGTTTTTTTATATATCATCATCAGTCTTTTAGCATCCGTCGTTGGACATAGACCTTCCCCAGGATTTGCCACACTTCCCTATCATGGGCGTCACGGAGCCAGTATTTCCTGAACTTACCTAGTTCGTCTCTCCATCTAACACTTTGTCGGCCTCAGTTGCCTATGTGGTCTCGGGGGATCCATGTTGTGAGTCGCGATGTCCATCGATTGTCTACCATTCTTGCAACATGGTCAGCCCACCGCCATTTGAGATTTTTAATGGATTCTATGATGTCCCTAAGTCTTGTCTTTTCTCGGATGTACTGTGCTGTCTTGTGGTCTCTCCATGTGAGGCCAAGCATTATTTTCTTTATAAGTATAGATAAATTATAACTCACTGGTTAGAGTAAGGCATTTTTGTGCAAAAGTTTAAATCGACTGTAACAGCTGCTGATCTCAAGCTAAGAAAAGTGTATGATTTTCAATGGTAGTTGTGATATCGTAGATGAAAGTCATTTTTTTGAGCTTCTCTATCGCAAAGTCAGCCTCAAGCCTGAGCTATTCTGCGGAGTAATTTTAAGAATAACTTGGATGAATATCAATCATCTGGGATATGAAATAAATTAATCAGGCGTTTTTTTAGAGTTATCAACTGAAATATAGGGAAGAATTTAGGAAAAATAAATAAATAAAATGTGCCTGGTAAATATTTCTCTGTTCTGATAAGCTTGTAATCTTTTTATTAAGTTTCACGTATTTTTATCACTTGAATTAATGTGTGTTCAATGTAAATTATTTATGTTGATGAACACACAGACACAAATGATCTGGGGTTGGTAAACAGGGATAGCTCATTTTCTTCTCTGAGTGTTTACTGGAAGTAGGTAGGCAACTGCTGCTTGTAATATGACTACTTTTATTCCAATTCTGCCACCTTTTTGTTTTGAAATCATTAAACTATAAATATTAAGACTGGTAAGGAATTGACAAAAGTAAAATCCATCCTGGGTATATGTTTTTGTTGTTTGCAAATGAATACATTTATATCAAAAAATAGTTTTATATAATTCATCTGCTCAAAAATAATCCCATTTCTGATGGGTACCATGTATGTTTGTATACATTCAGCTTGGAAAGTTTATTTTTTAAGACGGATCTGCAAATTGAGAAACATGCTCATGAAAAAATTATGCTGGGCCTCACATGGAGAGATAACAAGATAGCACAGTACATCCGGGAAAAGACAGGAGTCAGGGACATCATAGAATCCATTAAAAAGCTCAAATGGTAGTGGGCTGGCTATGTTGCATGAATGGCGGACAACCGATGGACATCACAACTCGCGACATGGATCCTCCAAGATCACATGCACAACTGAGGCCGCCAGAATATTAGATGGAGAGACGAGCAAGACAAGTTCAGAAAGTACTGGCTCCGCAACGCCCATGATAGAGAAGTGTGACAAATCGGGGGGAAAGTCTATGTCCGACGACGGATGTTGAAAGACTGAAAATGATATTGTCATTGTGGCTTTATTCTTTGCAATGAATTGTCTGTCTGAGAGCCTTGTTGGTATGTTCTTTGCTGACTGAAAAGGCTAAGAAGAGAGTTTCTTCATAATCTATAAGATAAGAACTGATGGGTACGCCAAACACTTTGCCGTTGCTACCTTCTAATTTCGTTTTTGTTTTATAATGTCTCCAAGATATATATGTATATATATATGTATACATACATTCCCAAAAGTAATTTAATTCTGATAGGTTGCTGACTTACTTTGTTGATTTGTAATTTACGTAATAGTGGGATTTTGGAAGTTTTTTATTACTTTTATACATTTCTCCCTTGGTATACAAAGATCAGTTGTCTGATATCTTTTGTGACTGAAGTGTATTTCTATTCCTCAACCACTTGTCAAAACACTGAAAGCTGTGAGTGCCGAAAGATCGGATGATTTTGTACCTTACACTCTTCTGTCTTATACACTTCTCCTCTCTTGCACCCTTCTCTCTTGCACCCTTCTCTCTTGCACCCTTCTCTCTTGCTCTCTCCTCTCTTGCACCCTTCTCTCTTGCTCTCTCCTCTCTTGCACCCTTCTCTCTTGCTCTCTCCTCTCTTGCACCCTTCTCTCTTGCTCTCTCCTCTCTTGCACCCTTCTCTCTTGCACCCTTCTCTCTTGCTCTCTTCTCTCTTGCTCTCTCCTCTCTTGCACCCTTCTCTCTTGCTCTCTCCTCTCTTGCACCCTTCTCTCTTGCTCTCTCCTCTCTTGCACCCTTCTCTCTTGCTCTCTCCTCTCTTGCACCCTTCTCTCTTGCTCTCTCCTCTCTTGCACCCTTCTCTCTTGCTCTCTCCTCTCTTGCACCCTTCTCTCTTGCTCTCTCCTCTCTTGCACCCTTCTCTCTTGCTCTCTCCTCTCTTGCACCCTTCTCTCTTGCTCTCTCCTCTCTTGCACCCTTCTCTCTTGCTCTCTCCTCTCTTGCACCCTTCTCTCTTGCTCTCTCCTCTCTTGCACCCTTCTCTCTTGCTCTCTCCTCTCTTGCACCCTTCTCTCTTGCACCCTTCTCTCTTGCTCTCTCCTCTCTTGCTCTCTCCTCTCTTGCACCCTTCTCTCTTGCTCTCTCCTCTCTTGCACCCTTCTCTCTTGCTCTCTCCTCTCTTGCTCTCTCCTCTCTTGCTCTCTCCTCTCTTGCACCCTCCTCTCTTGCATGTTTCCAAGATCACCAGATTGTATACCAAATTGCTTACTAATAATATAAACATTTATAGAAAGTACCCTTTCTCAGCACCCTCAATACTCAAGTCTCCATCAAACGAAAGCACTTTGGGAACCTAAGTAATCATTGCAGTGTTAAAAAGCAAAAATAATGTAACGTCTATTGAAGAAGAATTAGAAGAGATTGAAACTAGACGATGGTATCACTTACGTAACACTTGGCACAAGCCACAGCTAAGAAGTGTATTTATTTACAGTGTTCAAATAATTATCAAAATCCCTCAACAAGATAATTATTAGTGTTTATTCTTGATTCAATACTCCCCGTATCATATACATGTTCTGGATATCATAGCGTACTAATTCCCAAGTCTTAGGTCAAATCATCTGAATCTTGAATGGCAAAGTTCTAACTTTTTTTTACAAAGAAAACAAATGTATATGTAGTTTTAATTTGAGAAAAGGTTTATTCTATCAAAACAAGGCTACAAACTATCTTTTTATAATCAAAAATTAATCTTATCAAAATGAGATCAATTTTTTTTTTTTAATCAGTAAATACAGTTTTAACATTTTGCACAAGGATTGACTACATTGTTTTTTTCCATCAAAAGTTTATATAATCAAAACAAAGATATAAAACAACTATATTTTTCCAAAGAAAAAAAAGCATATTTCACCAATTAGGCACAACACGTATGAATATATGTAGGCTAAAATTAAATCTTAAGGAGAAAAATGGCCAATTTGTATCCATTTTTTTTTTACTTGTACAGCTACTTTAAGTTTTATATAATGCTTCAGGCTCACCTTACGATAAATACAGTTATTCCTTGCCATTAGCGGGTTTTCAATTTGCAGTTTTAATAATTTGCGGTTCAGTCTTGAATAGTTTAATGAGGATATTTTGTGCCGTTTAGCAGTGTACCATAAAAACCTCATATGCCGTACAGTATAAATAATGTGTGGAAAGTTTACGAAATCACAAATGCATCGTAATAATCTTTGTGGTGTTGGTGTTGATGATAATAATAAGAAAGATTGTAGAAAATTATGTAATAATCAACTAGTCATTATTTGCGTAGACAATATAAACCCAGTTTGAAAACTTATGGTTACACTTGCAAACTACTTAGTGGAACAGTGTTTTAGACATTAAAATTTATTTTTCAGTCAAAATTTATTTATTTACTTTTTATAATAATTATTATAACAATTTATCATTTTTACACTGCTATTTAACTATGTTTTGATATTTTTGTTACTTTTTATCACAACTTTTCTCAGACCTGATAAAATTTTTTAAAAGCAGCAAAAATATTTGGATGATGAAGGGTAGCATAGAAAGCAAAAAAAATTATTAATGGTCAGTGAACTCTAGTTTAATGAAATCAATGTTTGTTAAATAACTGTATTTTTTTTTTACTGGCACCTACTGTGTACTCTTTCAATGCTCATTTAAAATGTATTGCATAATATATTCTTTGAAAGTTTAATTTTGGTTATAACTGCAAGAAAATAGCATGAAATTAGTCATAAAAATAAGAAGTACTTTTGTGTACTCAAAGAGAATTTCTGAGCAGTTTATTGCCATGTTTACATTTTTGGCTAAAAGAAAATATCGATCCTGCCATGAATGACAATTCTGTCACCAGAAAAAATACTGTAGACGTTTGTTTCATTGTCTGCGTTTATTGTTTTATTTCTATCTTTATTCAAACTTCAACCCCCGAAATGTTATAAAATAGAAATTTTCTCACATTTTGTAGAAAAACAAAGTTACTTGTATTTGAAATTTGTGTTTACTAAAAAAACAAAACCAAACCAATTGGAACATTTACAGTACCAAATATAAAATCATATTTGAAAAATCCCCATATGTTCAGCTAACTAATGAAATGTAATGAAAGTTTTGACGTTTTCTCTTCGATTATTGAATCTATTTTTGAAACTGTTTCTTGGTAAGGAAAGATTTGTGGATATATTTTTTTTGTACGTATGAATCTCCCACATTTTTAATTTTGTGATTTGTCGAAAAAAAATAGGGATAACTAAAAGGTGTTTATAACGTAAAATGGAAGAAATTTCAATCAATTAAACATTTTTTCTAAAATTAAACTGACAAGAGTTAATCAATGTCCCATAACTGAAATATTTGAAACTACTATATAAACATACTGCTTTGTTTACTAGGTTTTAGTTATAGTTATTAGTCATTTTTATTAGGTAGATCTAACTTTTTATCATATTAGGTCTGTCAAAACTATCCCCTGGCAAAATATCACCACAAATATGAATAAATAACTTCTTTTGCATTTAACTCGGTTTCCAGACTGTCTTTTTTTTCACCTTATTGTTGGATACACAACACCCTTTCACACACCGCAGATATATGGCATCTTGAAAATCTACTTAGTAAGTGTTGACCTATTGCCTACCCTGAGTACTTGCATATGCCTTTTGTATATATATATATATATATATATATATATATATATATATATATATATATATATATAGCCTAGAAAGTTTCACAGCTTTAAATACTAGATATATGAAAAAAAAAAAATTCCCAAAATTTGTGTCATCGCAGTCACTCATTTCTCAATATCTGTTAATGAAATTTACGTAATTTTTTTTGGTATTTTTTATGTTTTATACAGAAATTGATATTATGGTATAAAATGTGAACTTGAGATGTTTCAGATATTCAAAGACAAAACAATTATATTAACATGGCGTCCCGATTTTAAAATACAGTTTTATCCTTATTCTTCTCAACCTATTCATTGACTGTCCATGTCTGCAATGAACAAGATGTTAAGAGCGATGCTGTATCAAAGTGGCTATCTTATTGCTCATAGGTTCGATTCCTGCAGCAACCCCATTTTCCTTTATTGTATGTATTGTGCTGTCTTGTGGTCTTTCCATGCAAGGTTGAGTATAATTCTTTCATGTGCACATTGCATGGTTCTCAATTTGTGGGTCTGACTCTTCGTTAGGTTCCATGTTTCAGTTCCATAAGTGACTATCAGGAGGATGCATTGGTTGTATACTCTTCTTTTTAGGATTAATGGGATCTTCTTGTTTTTGAAGGTTGAGCTTGGTCTGCTGAAGGCTGGCCAACCCAGGCTAATTCTTTGCTTGATTTCTTCTTTTGAGGGTCTCATGGAGATTCGTTATTTTAGATAGATGCAGTGGTCTACTTTCTCTAGTTCCGTATCTTCAATTTGTGTTCTTATTTCTGATGTGATCGTTGCACATGATCTTGATCTTATTGAAGTTCATGTGTAGGCTGACTTCTTGCTTTCTTCATTTAGTTCATCAAACATTAGTTAGAAGTAGTGTAGGTTCTCTGCAAAAAGGGCAATGTCATCTGCAAATCTGAGGTTGTTCAGATATTCAACGTCCAATTTGATTCCTTTATTCTCAGTCTAGTCATCTGAAGATCATTTCAAGGCAGACTGTGAAGAGTTTGGGTGAGCTGATACCACCTTGTCTTACCCCTTTCTCGAGCTGAAACGACTCCAAGTCTTTATGTAGCCTAATAAAGGAGCTGCTATGACTGTATATATCTTGCAGCACTTTGACATATACTGGATCTACATCTTGTAGAGTGTTGGCCTCAATGACCTTAGGGATTTCTACTGAGTTGAAGACCTTCAAATATTCTGTCAGATTATGTATCCATTTCTCAATAATATATATATATATATATATATATGTATATATATATATGTATATATGTTTGGTTTATATGCAATTTTTCTGAGTCCAATTCATCAATTTTCTAACCAAGTAACTGTTACGATGAAGATTAGGTACAAAGCTATTCAAATGATTTGGGCATTTTCTTTCTCTTTCTCTCTCTTGTACACTTGATGCCAGCGCCGATATCGCCTGTTAGATTTCTTTTAATAATGGTTTTCTGCAAATAGAGTGATGGAGGAATGTTCTGTGAAGTATGATCAGATTCAATAAATGTATGCTTGAAGGATACTTGGAAGGTTTCAAACTGGTTGAATTCTCAAGCATTGAGATACACCGTGCTTACCGAATGTACCAAACTAAAAGGCAAATGATTTACAAGGTATTTAGTGGACTATACCCCGTAACTGTCCAAATCAAGCTTCAGCAGACAAACCCATACTCCCCCCAGCACACTTGAGGCGGTGTAAAATTTGCTGAGTTTGCGGTGGGCTGGCCATGTTGCATGAATGGCGGACAACCGATGGACATCACAACTCGCGACATGGATCCTCCAAGATCACATGGACAACTGAGGCTGGCAGAATATTATATGGAGAGACAAGCTAGACAAATTCAGAAAGTACTGGCTCCACGACGCCTGTGATAGAGAAGTGTGGCAAATCCTGGGGAAGGTCTATGTCCAACAACAGACATTCAAAGACTGATGATGATCATGCATACAGGCTGCACTGGAGGGAGCTAGAGGGCTGAAAATTTAAACATTTATTTCTCATTATGTCTACAAAAAACTATTTTTTTGTTTTTAAAATTCTTACGTAGCTTGACAGATTTGGCGATTAATGTAAACAAATAGTCTTAGCATGGGGGTTCAGTATGCAATGTAAGTTTTTTGCTAAATTGATCCCTTAGTTAGTGTCCAGCAGCCTTCACACTTGTTCTTTATTTAAATTTAAATTAGAAATAAAAATGTCCACTGGCATATACGGTAACTTTAGTGTTTTGGGGTGGTTAAGGAGGTTCGGGATCGGTAAAGAACACGTGGAAGATAGATGAATCAGGTAAAATATTTATTCCTTGAAAAGAGAAAACCAAAAGAAATTGATTCCGAAGCGAAGTTGTTCTGTATTTTTTTTCGTGTTGCTTTTTGCACTTAAGTAAGTATAAAGTTACTTACGTGATAGATGAGATCTGAGCGAATCAGAAATATAGTAAAGCTTTCCATATACTTACCGAAAACGTCTTTCATCTTTTTGCCGTTTCTTTGTACAGACTACAACCACTTAGGTGTGTCTGGCTGTGGATCTTTCTTCCCACTTAAACTCAAATAGCATCTAAAAGTTGTCTTAGGAAAATGGAAGTATCCGAGGGTGAGGTTCTCTGTCCTGTCACTAGGCGTGGTTTGATAACCATCACCCCCCCCAACCCCTCAACACTCTTCCCTGCTCCTTTGCTCAGCAAGTACATCTTCATCAAACCTTATCTGACAACTTTTTGCTTTTTTCTAAATACGTGCAGCTCTGAGATGCTAGCGGAAAAACACTTCCGTTAGTTCCTGAGAACCTTGATAAAAACGGCACAAGTGAGAAAAATGGCACATTTAATAGGAAAACCAATACCTTAACCCTGGTATAACCCTAATCCCTATATTTATTGATTTATTCATACTCAATGTTTTTTAGATCATTTTTATTTCAATTCAACATTTTTTTCTGGTGCTGTTTCGACCAGTTTCATTGTTACAGGGCGCCAGTTCATGAGGCTCAAAAAGGACAGATTTGTTCACTCATTATTTCTAAATCAATTCCTTATCGATGGAAAAACCAAAACCTTAATTCATGGAGCAAATTCACCTATTCTGTCTGCGGGTTAGTTTGAAATAACAAGAGCCATAAGTTCAACGATATGTCCATCATCCATGAGAGAAGTAGTTGCAGAAGGAGGAAGAAAAGCAAATAGTCTTTCTCTGAGTTAATTCTTTTTATTCTCATACTTGTAAAATATAGTGATATGGAAATATTCAATAAAAATCGTAAATGGCCATTTTCAGCAGGGGTTCTTTTCTTGGGGGAAGGGGTATTTTTAGCTCTTATGCAGATATTCTATTATGACCTCATTTGCAACGGAAAAAATTGATCGGAATAAATGTTACCAGCAATGTATGAATTTAAGAGTCAAGTCTACACAAACTTGATGAGGAATCATTTTATCTCAAATTTCATAACTCAACAAGCTCATAATGTCTATGTGCTGCCAAACAAGAATTTTTTTTTCTTTGACAGGAAGAGAATCAATTGAGCATCCTATTCCCCCGTGACTTGTTTAATGGGGAGGATGTTTAAGTGGTTCCTCTAAATATCCAATATGGACATCAATACAAAACTGTTTATCATTGAGTTGTTTTGTTTTTATTTAAATTCTATGCCCATGTCAGATGGAGTATCGAGTATATTGGAACTTGCATAAGTCCAGATTTGAAGAGATGCATGACTGTAAGCGTGACTTTTAAAAAAAATTATACTTTCGAGAATTTATGTAGCTTGACGGATTTGGCGATTAATGTCTGTATTCATATGAGCGAACAATGTTTTTTTAACTTTGTAAATAAGATAAAGCATTTGAAAAAAGATGCATTCGTATGAGTGAACAATATCTTCTTTGACTTTATTATCAGGATTAATCAATTTCTATATTGCTCAACTTTCCCTAAATGTCTCTTGTTTGCCATTAAACATTCTTCCCCTTAGACTGCTTTAGTGGGGAGGTTGTTCAAAACTCAATCTGGAGAATGTTCGTATGGCAGGGGGAGGATCATGAAGAGATCCGATTATTTTTCACTAAATTCTCATATTCCTCAATCCCATATCCAAAATTCAGATTCTGATTATAATTCTATGCCACATCTTCTCGTCTATAATGGCCATAATGTGAACAGCAAGTTATCTTGAGTTGCTTCTCAAACTTTAGCAGAATATCCAAGGTTTTTAATCGGTATACCATGTATGCTAGACTGTATTGGTATCAATTAGAATTTTACATCTCATCATTCTAAGTTCACTTCTTTCATTGACTGTGACTGTGTTGTCTTTATCTGCTAAGATGTAGTCAATTTGCTTCTTGGTTTTGTGATAGGGGATCCGCCGAGTCTGTTTTTATTGGATTTCTTCTTGAAGGTGGTGTTCATGATTTTGGACCCATTAGCTTGCACCCCGGATATCATATGCAAAATTATGGCCAGCAAAATATAAGATGGTGATTCGAACTTGACAAGTTCAGAAAGTAATGGCTCCAAGTTACCCATGATAGAAATGGCTAATCCTGGGGAAGGTCTGTGTCCAATGGTGGACATTAAAGAATAATGATGATATTCTGGACTATAAGACAAATGGTTTGAAACGTTTTCTTTATTTAAATCTATTCTTATAATTAAATGACTGTGGTGTGAGTCTCTTGTCATGTCAGGCAGAAAGACTGGCAAATGACAGGCCTAGCTGAAAAGTGGTTTGGATCAAATCAAAGCATGTTGTTTTATGTGGCCTTCTATCCATGTTGCAAACACAAATTTGATTTGCTTCAGCTGAAACTGCTTCAAAACTTGGCTAAAATTGGCTGAATCTTCCCTACCTTTGGGTAGCTTTACAGCTAAAAATGTTTTATACTTATTTAAAGCCCAATTATCAAATAAAATAGCTATATACCAAGTCTCCAGTTCGAATAAAAATTATAGATTTACTTTCATTTGTAATGGATTAGCTAAAAAAAAATTAGTATTTACCCCCAAATATTCTCAAAGCAAAAAGTTTTGATTAAAATCTTGGTTTATCAATCTTGAATAAAAAAAATAATGAAAATTATGGAAAAATATTTCTATTAAGTTCGATCAGCTAAGCCTGACCTTCAAAAATTGGCCAGAATCAGCTAAATTTTTACATCTTCAGGTAATTTCATGGCCACAAATGTTAAATATATGTCTTGAGTCAGCTGTGAAATAACGAAATCAGCTAATTGTTTTTTTTAATGGCCAGATTTTCAGCTATCTGCAATTGGAAGAATTTTATCAGCTAAATTGGGGGAAATTGGTAAGATATTGCCAAAAATTGGCTCATCCCCGCTTTTCATGAAAGTAAGAATCAAAGATGAATGCATGTATATATATATATATATATATATATATATATATATATATATATATATATATATATAATTAATAATTGTGTCATCCACAGCTGTTTTATTGTATTGCAACTTTTCGGTGTGGCTATAAACTATCCAGTATCCTTTCCAGTACCACTAGGTAGGGTTGAAACCTTCACTCCAGACCCAGATGCTCTACCCCAGCCCTACGCAGAACTGGATGGTCAGTAGGATTGAATTAAGCATTATATTCACTTACGCAATAATTATATATTATATATAATTTTAGGTAAAGGAGGAGAATTTCTAAGATTGTCGAACATTTTATTTTTCTCTGTAACAGTGACACTTGGGTTCTGACCAAAACATGAAAGCTCTAAATCTTGTATGTAGAGAGAAGTGAGGTTACTGAGAGAGTGACAGGTTCTATTTCTGTGATATGCATCACATGTACAGCCCTAACAGTTCGAAGTAAAAAAAACTGCAAATTTTGTTCACACACCCTCCACTCAATGAGTAGGGAAAACAGTTTTTTTTTTGTTTGGGGAAAATTTGGTTTAGTGGCCGAAATGGTTGTGTTTTTCTATCTATATACGAGTTATGCGTACAATCTTGATTGTTTATAGTCAAAACGGGAAATTATACATGTAAATTCTGCAGAATGAGTAGAAGATGCTTATTTTTGTTTTCAGAAAATTTGGCCTGCTGAGTGAAATAGTCAAGTTTACCTATCTATGTATATGTCACAAGTACAACGGCAACCATTCCTGGAAGAAACCTGAAATTTTGCACACACTCTCCCCTCAATTGATTGGAAAAATTTTTTTTGTTTTAGATGAGTTGGCTAGGTGGCTGGAATAGTTGCATTTTTTGAATTTATGTATGTGTCACATGCACAACTTGTATAGAAACTCCAGATTTTGCTTGCACACATTCCTTTCAATGAGTAGAGAGGACACTGTTTTTGTTTTGGGGAAATTTTGCCTAGTAGCTGAAATAGTTGCATTTTCCTGAAGCAGCCAGTCTTATTTACATTTTCTAGTTTTCATTGAATTTTCTAATAATTGAATTTCTTTTCCTCCAAATTTTACAATTTAAAATATTTTCCCTTCTTTCTTTTTCTTTACAGGCTACAGAAGTTTCAGTCTTTGAGGCAAATATCCGATTTCTTGGAGGGCTCCTCTCAGCTTATGCTTTGACAGGAGACCAGGTAAGTGCTATGAAATTTTGACAGAAGTACTCTACTCGATCAGACTGGAAGCACACATAGGTGCGCTTCAAATTTTGCGGTCATTTTGGTTATGGTAGCCAGAATCTTATTAGTATGCCATTAAAAATATCTATACTATTTTTCTATACATTTCTCTTTTTAAGTGTTGTGTTATTTTACAAACACCCTGTATTAATGATTCAAGAACAAGAACATTCCACTAACGCAAAAAAGAACACTAAAAGGCTGCCGATGATTATAGTTCAACAATAATTTGCTCTATTATTCTACTCATACTTTATGCCACATGTCTGCCTACATTTTTTGTCTGCAACATTTATCATGGGAGATAACTATAAATGTTAATTGTTGAGTAGCCTGTATTTTATTTTTATTTATCATACATTATATTTATTATTGATTTTTCCTCTTTTCATTAATTCATTATCAATTTTATCTTAATTTTATCGTGCAAATGCTGAAACCTCTCGGTTCATTTTGTTCGAAAATACATAAGAATATGCGGAGTGACACAATGTTTTTTGATATTTTCAAGTACAAAGCAATTCCAGAATCATTTAGATACTGCTATTTTTTTTGGACTGCACCGGTAAACTAATAAATAATATATCCTCCGCCTTTTTTTTTTCTCACATTCCACTTAACTGGAAACAAAAATCTGGGGATGGGGTGTAGTGAGCAAAGTGGTTTCCAAATCTGTAAATTATCCAGAAAATATTTTTAGATGTGTTCCAACTAAGCCCCCTATACATATGTTCGTAGAGATTATTCCTTTTTTTTTCTTATGCAAAATTTAGATAATATACATTACATTAACAAAACTTTTAAGTGCTTTGCTAATGTTCTGAAAAAAAGACCTGTGTCACCCGATCAACATTACCCTGCTGTTAGATTTAGATTTTGTTTCTCTCGACCCTCAAAATTGAATCGCTGTTGGAAAAATCTATGTTCGATTTATGTATATTGCTATTTTACCAAGTTTGTACGAGTTTATATTTTTTTATTCTATTTTCTACCATTAAGGTTTCTCTGAACTCTGAGAGTTTAAGACCCTCCATTTTGTTTTGTTTTTTTTGGTTTTCTTCTTGCATCTTTTTTATTTTGTTACTGTTCTGTGTTATGCGGGTTAAAATCTTTTTTTCCTTTCTCTCTGTTGCTTTTACCCTTAAAAGAGGAATGTGCTCTTATGTAATCTCACTCATGGACATGCTGAGATTATATATATATATATATATATATATATATATATATATATATATATATATATATAACCGGTCATAATAAGAGAACAATTTATTCAAATGTAGTTCTTACTAATAATATTTGCCACAGGATCATGAAATTTATAGAAACTGTAGATATATACTTTATCTGCAAAAAGGCTTTATCAAAAGTGAGTATGGAAAAAAATCATATTCAAGAAAAACCTTTATTTGAGAGCCAGTATACCATATGATTTTTATGATATGGTTTACAAAATAAAAATTGAACATGAATAATTTAACTTTAAACAATTAGTATAGAGACCCTTATTTGTAATGATTCCAGCAGGCAGACACCCACAGGACATGACAAGTTTGTTGCACAGACCTGCTGTTGATTTTCTATTCATCTCCGGATTTTTCTAATAAATTGCTTAAAGACCTTGGGTTTCAATCCCTAACTTTGTCTTCTATTAACATCCACAAGTTCTTGATCGGATTCCAGTTGCTGCAGGCCATCTCATGACTTAATGTTCCATGTCTTTGGTTTGAGTCCTTCAACTGTTCAACACTGAACACACTGTCAGATCCAACTGAATTGAATTTACTTTCATCACTGAAATGAACTTCAAACCAATTCTCATCTTTCCAAATGATGTGTCTTTCTGCATATTTCAGTCTAGCCCTCTTATCTATTTCTCTCAGGTTTAGTAACTAGAGAACTTTGAGTAATACAAGGAGCTTTCAATTCAAACTCTCCCTATCATCGCGACACTGTAACGCGACTCTCCTCCTTGTTGAGATCAGCTTTGATTTACCTTGAAATTCCTGCAGCTGTATCAAAAGAATCATTCATGACATGTCCTTTAATTGCTCTGTCCTTCCTCAAGCTTGTCTTGCCTCGTCGTATGGCTTCTTTTTTTTTTTCCCCTCCTTGTGAAACAAGATTTTGTTTCTTCATGCTGAATCATATCAAATTCCACTCTTGGACAGGTCCAGCTCCCATGAAACTGCACGGAGACACATACTATCAGTGTACATTGTGACAATTCATGGTTATGGGGCTACAGTCCCTTTGACTTGTTGGGGCATGTCTGGCAGCTGATGTAACACTGAGAACATTGCTACAAATCATATAGTGAGATCAATATTGTCATCTGCTTGTGAGAAATTTCAAGGTGACAAAATCAAAATTACTCTCTGATTTTGTCCATAGTATTTTTTTCAGATGAACATTTTTCTTGAATATCTTTATGCTTCAATAACTTTTGATAAAATCTTTGTTGTACATAAAGTATATACGTAAGAGTTATGATTTCTAAAAAATATCAACCTCCTGCGGTAATTATCATTAATAAAAACTACATTTGAATGAATCCTCTTATTATGACTGGTACTGTATGTGTAAAACATAGCATTGCTTTTATCATTGAGCTAAACAGTCACCGGTAATGCAAAAATTCATTTTCTTTAATTGTTTATTTATTTAGATATATATATATATATATATATATATATATATATATATATATATATATATATATGCGTTAGTGTATGCTTGCACGTTTTCCTCCTCTTGTTATCTCTAGCTATATATCTTGAAATCTCTCTCCCTCTCTCTTTGTTAACACTTCCTGCAGACAACATGGAAACAGTTGCGGCTATGAACCCAATATCTTATTTCATAGAATATTGGATATTATTAAATATCTAAAAACTTCCAACAAGTATGGCTTTTCCTTACTTTTTGCTTTTTACAAAAAAAATATGCATATATATATATATATATATATATATACATATATATATATATACATATATATATATATATATATACATATATATATATATATATACATATATATATATATATATACATACATATATATATATATATATATATATATATATATATATATATATATATATATATATATATATACACATATATATATATATATATATATATATATACACACTGGAAGTTACCTGCGTAAAACCATGAAAACCACCTGCTAGTGAGAAGAAAACAGTAATTTTAAGATTAAATGTTATCTCATTGCATTTTTTTCATTTCTATAGCATAAGGATCTTTTTTCTATGCAAAACAATTTTGTTTTTAATCGAAACGAATTGGTTTCTAGTATGTTCTGCTTCTTCATATATCATACAGATACTCCGCCCTACTGCATATGTTTCAAGAAATTCTATGAATATTCCTTTTATAATTTGTTTTTTCTAAATAAGTTGATAAAAAGCTAGATTCAAAACATCTTTCGTAACACAATTGCGATCTGCTTTATTCTTTTGCCTCAATTAGAAACCATTAATACATTAGGGTGTTCGGAAAATAATTGTGTATTTTCGTAGTCTAGTTTGGTTGATCGTAATACACCTGCTTTCTATTATCCTAGAATCTCCATACGCTTCATCCAGGCATGGGCCCTGGCGGGTACATTCCATTATCTGTAGAAAAAGGACGGAGACCATTCATGTCAGCTCGTTACCTTCTCTTTTAAAACTTGGGATAAATTCTTATTCTGATTGCCTAAGCATCAAGCTAACGAGTATCACATCAAAAACAGGAGTCTGTGAAATTGAATTTTTAATTAAAAAAACTTTAATTGAATTTCAAGTTAGATATGCTGTAAAAATAGTTTCTCATATCGAGTTTTGTTGTTGTTGTTTCTTATCTTTGTACACCTGTAATTACAATCTTTTTTTTTTAATGTGTTGTTCCCTAGTTCATGCAGATGTTTCTAAATTTCTGAGAAAACACGTTAATTTTATTTTAATTATCTTACAAACATTTTTCTTATATACTTGAGACTTTTCAAAGCGTTCGTCAAATACTGAAGAAGAAAATGAGAAAAATATCTGACATTAGGAGAGTTACACTTTTTCAAGATGGATATCTCCACAATCTATCCATATAAAAGCCTTATATGCGTATGTATGTATTTCGTAACCTCAAACTTAAAATGGATCGGTCCATGTGAAATAGATCAACGGTTAATAGGTTCTTATTGAAATGAGATTGGCCGTTATGAAATTACAATGAATAATAGATAACAGAATTGAGTGGCGTTTGAAACTAAACTAAAACAAAAAGTGCTGCTGAATGAAAAATGTTTAAAGTGGAGTTGAGACTTAGAAAATGCCTTAAAATTGGGATGCTTGAATTATCAAAAATAGATTACCTAACAAAGCAGCTTTTTAGTGCTGATCCCTGCATAAATAACCCCGTCATTTTTTATGGGTATATGCTACTTTATATATGTGTATATATATATATATATATATATATATATATATATATATATACTTGTAAGGGGTCAGTTTTGTTATTATGAGAAACCATAAACTAAAACTGTCAACACAAGTTTCTTCAGTTTTCAAGTGATTCTGCCTGGCTGGTCATCTATTAGAAAATGTCAACCAAAACTGTCAATGTAGGTTTCTTCAGTTTTTAAGTTGGTCTGGTTGGCTGTATCGTATATACAGCCAGCACCAATCAAGCTATAGGGCTGAAAGTTTGAACATTCACTCCTTGTGACTTTTTTTTTTTTGTTCTTTGAAAATCCCCTTTCCCTAAATGGGTTTTGAGTGGATGGCTCAATTTGCGATATGAACATATGCTAAATTGGTCCCTTAGTTTGTGCCCAGGGGCATTTACGCCTGTTTCTTTTTGAAAATCCAGACTTTTTTGTGATCACTGCTCAACAAAAGGCAGAAGAAGTAACTTATTCATTGATCACTCCATTTAGCAATTTCCAACTGATCATCCTTAACATGGCATGCTGCCAAAAAGCATTGGTCTCATGACTGTTTCTATCACTTTATCATCATCATTATTATTATTACAATCAATAGTAATAAAATCAAAAGAGGGTTGATACTTTGCAGACCCTGGCAGTGCTGTGGAGGCATTCGGAGGAGGATGCTGGAGATTTGAGGGAACTTGCTCTCCCTTCAGTCTCCAGCAATGACCTCAAAATAAAGTCAAGTTTTGCCTTTCAATAGACAAGTTAGTACCATAATGTGTCAGTCCAAGAGTTTGAGACTCTGTCCAAGTACAAAGATTTTGAAATGAAAATTAGATCAATTGGAAAACTCTCGCATTTGGAGACGGTCACAATCCCAGTGATAGTAGGTACTCGGGGACTAATCAAGAAAGCAATAGATAAACATCTAGAACAAGAAAAATATCCGGGGGAAACACCTCCTATGGGAAATCCAAGAAATAGTATTGACTTGTACAGTTATATATAAAGAGTATAATTTATATAACTTTCAATGATTTTATACTTGTAAACCGTCTTATTTTATACTTGAAAATAACTTTGGAGATCCAGCATAAATTGTACATTTCTGTTCTAGAGAAATGATTCAACATCTTAACAACATCTGTTGCCGCAGCAGAAGCCAGAAGTCAGAAGGAAATAATAACATAAATTGATCCTCTGCTTTGTGGGTTGTTGGAAAAATCTCATAAAACTGCTGGTAGCCATTCGTGTTCAGTTTTGTTTTCATACAAGTATTAACTTGATCCCACATCTTTTTTTTTTTTTTTTTCCAAGTTTGTCATTACTCTGTACTTACATAAATAATTAATTTACTGGACATTTGGGACGGAAGTTATTCACACTTGTTAGTGCAGGTTGCCTCGCACTGTTCAGTCCTGAATTAATGTTGTCTACAGCCTCGTGAGATCATGACGGTAATGTCTCCTTTTTTTTTTGGCTGTCCCTCATAATAAATGCATCTTATGTCTGTAATTTTTTTTTAGGGGTGACAGGAGTAGAATATTGCATTTTGACGTTATTATAGCAGCAAATTATCAAAGTAGCCTCACACTTTATTATTATTAATTTTTGATTTGTTGCGCTTGGCAGGGTTGCCACAAAATCCAACCTAAAAAAATTACAAGTGAAAAGAAATACTTGTCAAAAATCTATAATAATGATAACGGTTGACGATGGACCATCCAATCAAACAAATAATAAATGAAGATTAACCTGGAAACTCTGAAGTACAGACGAACCTGTGCTGATCCCACCCAGCCCCACCCCCATCCCCAAGACATTCTGCATCATCTCTGGTTAAATCCACACACTACCCACAACACCTGAACAAGTTCATGCTACGACTATCACTCTGCAATCGTACGTGGCGGACATAGCTGCAGACTTCAAGTGCCGGAAGCAAAAGAGCCTGAGGCAGGAGAGGCTACTATATTGATGGCGGAGTGACCATTCTGGAGAACCTTCTCAGCCAAGCGACTGACACATCGGAGAATGTGAATTTTCTTCAAGAGTAACTTTGAAAAAGATATCAATCACAAAAATTTTAGTTAACCTTTCTTGCCCTAAAAATAATTGGTATACACGACTGTTTTTTTTTTGTTTGTTTTTTTATAAATCTCCAGAGAAGAAACACAATTTAAGAAAAGGTCATAAATACTCTTCTTTACTGGAGTATCTACTTAGCCGTAATCATGGTTCATATCAGAAATTATATGATAGCTCTGTTTGCATACAACACGAAATTCATTGACAGTAACGTTGAAACATTCAACAGCTCATTGCAAAAAAAGATCTTATTGGTGCTGAGCTTCGTGCCTGTCATTTTCTGCCCAATGTTGAAGAACTGGCTGCTGAAAGGATTGTCTCTTTATGTTTTTGCTTAAACCTGTTGTAAAAACGATTAAGGGCCCGTCATTTTACGGTGAGCGGAGGTCAGCTCGGGTAGTTGCACGTTGTTGATTAAATTAAAACGTGGCTGTTTTCAATCGGTTGTTTATTGCGTCATCAAATTATAATTTCAGGCTCTTGTCACTGATTCATGGATGTTGAGTCTCCCTCTTCAGACAAATAAAAATTTGGCTGTGCAAAAATTGGTGGATTAGTGGAGAAGTGTTCATGCATTTTGGCCATTTTTTTCATCTCTTTTGGCTGTTCTTTTCAAAAGAAGAAAAATTCCAGATGGTGCCTAGTGGTGTACTCATGCAAATCTTTCAAAGTTGTAGCCCCCAAAATGTGACCAGGAACACCCAGAGACACACACAGACACGAGCAAAGAGAAGATTTTGTTGTCCATTTGGCTGGTTGGTCGGCCTGGCCATTTGTTGTGCTACAGTGATTCGATATTCTAAAATTACTATTTTGGCCTAAAAAATCAGTTATATAATTATAAAATCCTTATGTTTGTCTAAAATAGAAATTAAATATACTTTCTGTAATATAATCAACTCCTTAGAGTGAGCGTCTGTCCTGAATAAAGATGAAAAATGAAAATCCTACGTAGCCCACTAGATCAAAAAGGTTGCCCATGCCTGCTTTACCATGAAAACTTGGCTCAGGGATTACAGCATTAAAAGGTATCCTTGGCTGGAGAAAGGTTAATAATGGTCATATTCCTGTACGGCTTGTTCTTTCTCTTGTAAAATACACGTGCCTGAGATTAATCCACTGGCTGTATAGCCAATTTCCCAATTCGCACTTGTTAAAGTGCTTGAAAGTTTAAAAGTAGCTGACTACCACTGTTTTTGCCAAACTCATTTCAGAGTTCCGTAATAAATCAAGTTAGAGATTGACACTTGACCATTCTGTTGTTATCTCATTTCTCATGTCCATTACACGTGTAATCCCGTCCTTCTGCATCCCAACTCCTGGCAAGCATTGACCATCTGCTAGGCATGACCCTTTAACACCGTCTATAACATCCACTACTAAAGTTGATAACTTACACCGTGTCCACTTATTAGGTTTTATTTAAAAGGAGTTGGTGCGAGAAAGAGACCAGATTGGATTCTTTCAGTTTTTACGTTTGCGGCTGACAGGGGCAGGTCTTTCCGGCTCTTCACGTCATTTCTTTGTTGAATCTGGAAGGGACTCTAGATGCAAAACCTTGTTCTTTCTTTCCACTTTTTCTCTCTTTTTTTTTTTTTTTTTTTTTTTTTTTTTTAAATACTGTAAGGCGAACCAATTTTCAGTGGGTCCAGTTGCTAAACCAATTCCACTTTCATCCTGCCCGACACCACCTTTTCACATTGTGCCACCATCTTCATCCGTCTCGGGGTTGTTTTTTTTTTTTTTTTTCTTCATTTTCATTTACCTCTTGGCTTGTCACTTTTAGACCCTTTCATGTCCAAAGCTCCTGGAAGCACTCAAAAGCTTTTCCACCCAAAGCAGCCCCGGTAGAAGTGCCAACAGCAACTGCTAATCGCATTTAATACATGGCTTCTTGCCGTTCACTCACATTTATATTCTGAGGATGAAGCCATCTACTGACGCCATCGCACACTTTCACCAAGGAAGAGAATCTTGGCACTTTTGGTGGCCATGGAACTCAAAAGGATTGAATAGGGCGGCATTCAAGTAGCTATCAGTTGTGGCCAAAAGTTGCGACGTATTTCTGTCGGGTGCACAAAATGCTTTGAGTTAGTTTGTAGCATTATGTGGTATTCTTTTATTGAATACGAGCAGAATTAGGATCAGTGATAGGAGGTAGAGAGTAATAGTTATCTATTGCAAGATGAAAGCCCTTGTTGGTTACAAAGAATCTATTTTAATTTAGTTATTCATTGCAAGATAAAAGCCCTGACTCGCAGATAGAACTGAGTTGTCATCAATTGCAATAAAACAGAAATTTTGTTGAGTAAGCTGTAGATTTGCAATGACTAAATTTTCTGTCATCTGCTGGATAAGAGCACTGACTCACATATTGAACTTAATCATCTTCAATCCCAATATTCACCAAATCCGCCCCTCTCTCTTCATCTCCCATCCTCTCTCTCTGTCTTCATCTCCCATCCTCTCTCTCTGTCTTCATCTCCCATCCTCTCTCTCTGTCTTCATCTCCCATCCTCTCTCTCTGTCTTCATCTCCCATCCTCTCCTCTCTCTCTTCATCTCCCATCCTCTCCTCTCTCTCTTCATCTCCCATCCTCTCCTCTCTCTCTTCATCTCCCATCCTCTCCTATCTCTCTTCATCTCCCATCCTCTCCTATCTCTCTTCATCTCCCATCCTCTCCTATCTCTCTTCATCTCCCATCCTCTCCTATCTCTCTTCATCTCCCATCCTCTCCTATCTCTCTTCATCTCCCATCCTCTCCTCTCTCTCTCTTTTCATCTCCCATCCTCTCCTCTCTCTCTCTTTTCATCTCCCATCCTCTCCTCTCTCTCTCTTTTCATCTCCCATCCTCTCCTCTCTCTCTCTTTTCATCTCCCATCCTCTCTTCTCTCTCTCTTCATCTCCCATCCTCTCTTCTCTCCCTCTTCATCTCCCATCCTCTCCCCTCTCTCTCTCTCTCTTCATCTCCCATCCTCTCCCCTCTCTCTCTCTCTTCATCTCCCATCCTCTCCCCTCTCTCTCTCTTCATCTCCCATCCTCTCCCCTCTCTCTCTCTTCATCTCCCATCCTCTCCCCTCTCTCTCTCTTCATCTCCCATCCTCTCCTCTCTCTCTCTTCATCTCCCATCCTCTCCTCTCTCTCTCTTCATCTCCCATCCTCTCTCCTCTCTCTCTCTTCATCTCCCATCCTCTCTCCTCTCTCTCTCTTCATCTCCCATCCTCTCCCCTTCCTTCTCTCTTCATCTCCCATCCTCTCTCCTCTCTCTCTCTTCATCTCCCATCCTCTCTCCTCTCTCTCTTCATCTCCCATCCTCTCCTCTCTCATCTCCCATCCTCTCCTCTCTCTCTCTGTTCATCTCCCATCCTCTCTCTCTCTCTTCATCTCCCATCCTCTCCTCTCTCTCTCTCTTCATCTCTCATCCTCTCTTCTCTCTCTCCCTCTTCATCTCCCATCCTCTCCTCTCTCTTCATCTCCCATCCTCTCCTCTCTCTTCATCTCCCATCCTCTCCTCTCTCTTCATCTCCCATCCTCTCCTCTCTCTTCATCTCCCATCCTCTCCTCTCTCTCTCCCTCTTCATCTCCCATCCTCTCCTCTCTCTCTCCCTCTTCATCTCCCATCCTCTCCTCTCTCTCTCCCTCTTCATATCCCATCCTCTCCTCTCTCTCTCTTCATCTCCCATCCTCTCCTCTCTCTCTCTTCATCTCCCATCCTCTCCTCTCTCTCTCCCTCTTCATCTCCCATCCTCTCCTCTCTCTCTCCCTCTTCATATCCCATCCTCTCCTCTCTCTCTCTTCATCTCCCATCCTCTCCTCTCTCTCTTCATCTCCCATCCTCTCCTCTCTCTCTCTCTTCATCTCCCATCCTCTCTTCTCTCCCTCTTCATCTCCCATCCTCTCCTCTCTCTCTCTCTCTCTTCATCTCCCATCCTCTCCCCTCTCTCTCTCTCTCTTCATCTCCCATCCTCTCCCCTTTCTCTCTTTCTTCATCTCCCATCCTCTCCCCTCTCTCTCTCTTCATCTCCCATCCTCTCTCCTCTCTTTCTCTCTTCATCTCCCATCCTCTCTCCTCTCTCTCTCTGTTCATCTCCCATCCTATCTCGTCTCTCTCTCTCTCTTCATCTCCCATCCTCTCTCGTCTCTCTCTCTCTCTTCATCTCCCATCCTCTCTCCTCTCTCTCATCTCCTTGCTCTATCCTCCCTTCATCTCTCCCCTACCTGTCTCCCCCTCCCTCACTCGTCATCCCCCCCCCCATCAACTTTATCTCATTTCAAAGAAGATAATTATCATTCAACAACAACCCCTTTGGACACCTCTGAGCAAAGAATCCCTGTTTTTGACATCTGCCTCCAATTCCCAATCATTGATTTCTTTCTTAATTGTTATCAGCTCTCCAATCAAAGGATGAGTCTTTTGGTGACTCTCTCATGGCACACACTTATTTTCCATTAATAACACCGGTCATGCTCTTTGATCTTTTTTTTTTTTCACTTCTGGGGCCGAGCGTCTTCATCAAACATGTAAGATGAGTAACTAAGTACCTCTATTCTTCTTCAAAATACAAAAAAAAAACGATCAAGGAACATACAGGTTAGTCGCAGTAAAAACATCATGATTTATCTCATTATTTCACAGAGCATTGTCAACCGTTATTAATTTTTGACTAGAATTTTCTTTCATCTCAAAGTATCTAAGTTGTTTTTTTTTTTTTTTTTTCCAATACAACGTAGTCAGTCAGTCTACGGCATTGAGTAAACAACACAGATCAGGAACAAAGAATGAGATCTCGGCAAAAATGCCATAGACTGATGGTCTAAGTAGTTGCTATAGAGAGCAACTAAAAAGATGAAAGACTTGTCATTACAGTCAATAATTGAATAGCCGTGGTGTGAAAATGTAAAGAAATTCCATCTAAGAAGAAATATGGTCAGAATAAACTCTATTTATGATATCATTGGCATTTTCCACTGGAAAACATCTGAAATAGAATAAAAGAAACATCTAGATTCTGGAGAATCGAGGTGTTGATATATAGACTCGTCAAAATAAGACCCACCAAAATTTGTAAAAACCATTCTTGGAAGAGGTCTAGTTAAAGTACTGATACCGATTTTCAAATCTGTAGACAAAATGCTATGGCCAGGAGTGCCAAGAAAAACACTCACACTGACATCTACAAAAAAGGGATAAAACCCTTTACCACCTTTGGTGGCTACGAATGTTCAGCAAGCATTCCATGGGAAATTATGAATAACCCTCACCTTTATATACTTCTTCTTTCAAAATTGTTACCTTGATGGAAATACTACCAGTATGGTTTGAACCATAAATTCATGATCTTAAACAAAAGATTAACACAAACTAAGGGTCCAATTTGGCATAAACTTTCATAGTAAATTGAATCCCCTAATAAAACCTATTTAGGAGAGAATATTCAAGTGAAGCAAAACAAAAAAAAAAATAGTTTCAAGTATGAAGAGTTAAGGTTGGGCCAAGTCCGGATTGATGGATAGATATAAATGTTAGAACACATTAATAACTTAAATCCAACAACAGTGATAAAACCCATCTGCTGTGGGTAGCAGTGATTAAAACAAATACTTGTCCAATCAATCAAGGAACAGGCCTTTTTGCATTTGTTTGGAACTGATTGTGATATCTGAGATGTTAATACGATAATTTTCAGTATCATGTAAGGAGAAAAGTACTAGTAACCTGGTTTTAGGTTTGTTTAAGATTATTATATCTCTGAAAGTATATTTAGTATGAATTACTGCTTTTCGTACCAATATGGCATTTTTTTTCTTTTAACTGACAAAAGCTTGGCATTTTTCCTTTTGATAAATGGTAATACTTACCCCAAGCAACGAAGCACTTTTGAACTCACACTTTGTAATAATATACACCATGCAGAGAACGAACTGAAAATATGCACATATACATCAATGAGATATTACCAGCATTCCAAGGGAAATAATGAATCACCTACACCCATACATGATCTGTTGGGGGGGGGTGATCAATTAAAAAGTTGTTGGTCTCTGATACCTAAAAAAGATCTGAATTTTCAAAAAAAAAACCAAGCCTGACCAATTCAGCATAAACTTAAAATGCTTATTGAAGCCCCTCCCCTCCCAAAACTTATTATGAAGGGGGCTTTTCGAAGAATAGCATCTTCCTTTCTGTTTGAGGGGAGTGTGTCCGCAAAATTTTAAGTACTATGAATTTCAAGGGTTTGGCGAAGTCCGGATAGATACGTATAAATATCAGGAATACATGAATAACCTAAACCCAACAACAGTGTCTAAACTGGTCTGTTGTGGATAGTGGTGATTAATACACATATATACTTAATATTATTTGATCTCTTTGATGTAACATGTGTTTATTCATACATATATATACATATATATCTGATTTGATACATCTACATTAACACTTACATTAATGTTGACGTATATTCTCTTAGATTAGAAAACCATGTATAGCTTCAGATTATACATTCTAAAATATTCATAGGTACATGGCAGACATAAATGGCAAGAGTGCACTTATGTGATATATATATATATATATATATATATATATATATATATATATATATTCATTTTTCGTATATATGGATACATATTTTCTCACATATATTTTTTTGATATATATATATGTAATATAGTATACATACACACACACATATATATATATATATATATATATATAATTATTGTGTCATCCACAAACAGCTGTTTCGTTGTATTACAACTCTTCAGTGTGGCTATAAGACTATCCATTATCCCATCCAGTACTACGAGGTAGGATTAAGACCTTTGCTTCAGACCCGGAGGCCAGTATCCTACCTCTGCTCCATAGAACTGGTTGAATTTGAGCGATATATTTATTTATGCATATATTCCCTATCTACCAGAGTGCTCTATTCCTATGGAAGAGCATTGCATAAGCATACAATGAACGACTTACCTCACTTAAAGAGTGCTCAATCCTGAATAGGGGAGCATTATATATATATATATATAATAATGGGCTTGTCATGTTGTAAGAATGGCAGACTACCGATGGACATCATGACTCACAAGTTGGATCCCCAGACATCAAATGTTTAACCAAGGCCAGCAGAATATGAGATGACAAGACGAACTCGAAAGGTTTAGAAAATATTAGCAATAGAGAGGTTTTTGGAATCAAGGTCTATATCCAATGACGGATAATAAAAGACATGATGATGATGATGAAAAATTTTTTTTTTTTTCAATTATTTTTTTTCTTTTGTATTAGTATATCATATGATTTATTAGTAAGCATACGTAATAATTCATAATTCCTTTGCTTTGTTTGGTTGTCCTCTACTATTAAAGCAATGTACTATCTTAATACATTTCCTATATACAAGCTATTGAGAAGGGTAAAGTTATCACATAATTTAATCAGCTCTCTTGTGTGTATGTGTGTGTGTCTCTCTCTCCAGCCTCTCTCTATCTCTCTCCAGCCTCTCTCTATCTCTCTCCAGCCTCTCTCTATCTCTCTCCAGCCTCTCTCTATCTCTCTCCAGCCTCTCTCTATCTCTCTCCAGCCTCTCTCTATCTCTCTCCAGCCTCTCTCTATCTCTCTCCAGCCTCTCTCTATCTCTCTCCAGCCTCTCTCTATCTCTCTCCAGCCTCTCTCTATCTCTCTCCAGCCTCTCTCTATCTCTCTCCAGCCTCTCTCTATCTCTCTCCAGTCTCTCTCTATCTCTCCCCAGTCTCTCTATCTCTCCCTAGTTTTTCTCTCTTGTATCCTTTCGTCCCTATTTTCCTCTCGTTCGCCCATCTTTTCTCCTCTCCTCTTGCCCCTCTCATTTTGATTTTTCTCATTTTCCACCCTTTCTTTCACCCATTAATCACTGCTACCCACATTGGAACCTTTTATACACTGTTGCTGGGTTCAAGTAAGTCACGTGTTCTGACATTTATATCTGTTTACATATCAATCAGGACTTTGCCAAGCCCTAACAATTCCTAGAGAAACTTGAAATTTTGCACACACACTCCCCTTAATGAGTAGGGAAAATTTGTCTTTATTTTCAATATTCTTTTAAATCCTTTTCAGAATAGGTTTTGTGTGGGGTTGTTCAATATGCTATGTCAGTTTATGCTAAATTGGTCTCTAGCTTGTGACCACTTGTCTTTTTTGTGGGGGGGATTAGGATCTTTTTTAGTGATCACAACCTAACAAAAGGCAAGAGATGTAACTTTTTCATTTATTAACCCTTTTTCCAACTTTTTAATTGATCACCCCCATCATGGCTTGTAAGGGTAGTGGCGGAGATTCATAACATCCCTATTGAATGCTTGTTTTTATCACCACTTTCCCTTTGTTTTACTTAAACTATACCAGGGAAATTCAAATGGCTGAGCAGTTAAAGGTGAGGTGAATGGGATCAGAAATTAATGCTTTTGGGAAAGGCATGCATCCATCTCCCCACCCAACAACACATCATAAGCTACACCGAAGATACAAAGTACCATGTTCCACTCATATATATATATATATATATATATATATATATATATATATATATAACTTAATTCTACTTCTGCCATCTGGTTAATTTATGAGGTATAAAGCAGCATATATGAATGGCGATGATTCATAATTTCCCATTGCATGCTAGTTTTGTTTTTCTCTGAGAATCTGTATTGGAAACCGTCAACCAAAACTGTCAACATTAACATAGGTTTCTTCAGTTTTGAAGTGGCTGTGCTGGCTATACATGTGTTGCACATACAGAGCCCACCTGTGAAGCTAGAGGGCTGAAAAATTGGACTTTTACTACTCATTTTGTCAAGATTGAATGTTTTTTTGTTTTTGGAACTCCCCCCCCCCTCAAATAAATTTTGAGTGGGGGGATTCAATTTATGTAAATTTATGCTGACTTAGTTTGTGCTTCTTTGAAATTGAAACTTTGTAGTGTCCAGCGAAAGGTGAAAATTGTAACTTATTCATTTAGCTCTCCTTTTTCTAATTTTCTAATTGATCACCCTCAACATGTCAAAAAGGGATGTATATCACAAGATAGTTCCTAACTATACCGGTTTTTATTTATTTTTGTTTGAGGGTGGATCAATAAGTCCGTAGCCTGATACAGTTATTAGCTATTAATTTTGAAATAGTTACCAGTTACCAGATGGTATCGCTCCCTTTGTTTTTGATAGTGTAATCTCTCAGAATTAAGTGCGGCGGTTGTGGTTAATGAGCCTTACTTAATTACTTTCAGGCTCTGGTTCTCTGTTGAGACCAGTAAAGCACTGGGCTTTTAACAGCATTCAACAATCAAGCCATTGGTGCGTGATAAACACTCATGCACGCTAATCTCAAAGTATTTAAGGAATCTGCTTATTAAATTACTCGCAGGTTCTGGTTCATTGTTGGGACCAGTACAGCTCTGGGCTTTTAACAGCATTCAACAATCAGTGCTTTATAAACGCACACACGCGTTCAAATCTCGAAATATTTAAGGAATCTGCTTTTTTTTTTGTTATCAGTCTTTGCTGAATGTTGTATTGGTGATTGAAAAACGGATCTTCCAGCCTTCAGCTTTTTGAGCTATTAATGTTATGGTAACATTCAGCAATTAGCGCACCATAGATCTCTTAGAAATATTCAGAAAAGAGCCGGACAGAAAAACATTAAGCAATTTGGATGTCTTTTTGGCCAATCAATTGCAAGCTTTCTTTTATTCTTTTTTTTTTTTTCACTCAGCCTTAACTTTCCTTGTTATTGATAGCTTCGTCTTTTTATCTTCATTCGTCTTGCAGTGTTTTTAGTTTGTCTTTGTAGAAAAATCCGAAATTGTCCTTCCAATTGTCCTAATCCTCTTCTTCTCCTGCATTTCTCGATCTTAGCTTTTGCAGCTCCGTTCCAACAATGGCCAATTTAGAATCTCTAATTGGAGCATTCAGTGCTTGTCAGCTGTCCCATTCAACTGCTGACGCCTTCCATTTGCGTATGGACCCAACCATTTCTTTAAACTGTAAATTTTGCAAGGAAGTTTTTCTCCCTTGATTTTTCTGCTCCGATGTCTTTAGAAATAGATTCTCAGTTGCGTAAATCTTTTTGGTTAATGCAACTTGATTATTATATTGTGGCAGTCGTTTTTTGTTTATTTTCTTCTTTCTGTATTGAATCCTTTAACGTGATTCAACCTTCCCCTTAACTTGTTCACTGCTAACTTAACGCAACAAATTGGCATGTCCTTTGCTCAGTGCCATGAGGCAGAAAGTCTGTCTAGCACATTGATGTAGCTATTTATATTGCCATAAATGAGACCCTGGAATGCAGGTGTGCATCAGAGGCAGTGTGCAATATGCTGCAAGACACACTAGTGCATTGTGTAGCAATTGCATGGGCTGACAGAACATCTTGCTGCATACAAACATCAGGTCAACTGCAGGTATTGAGTTATCTGCCCCTTAACAGAGGTTATTTGAACCAAGTTAAATTTGTTGAAGGCTTATCCTTCTTTAAATTAAATCATCCACTATCTTGGATTGACTTATGATCTCATGTAATAATGTTCCTTTCCAGATAACTTCAGCTAATGGATAGACAACTCAATAGCAACAAGCTGCACTTTGAAATATTATGGGGGGGGTCCCAGGGTTCTCCAACTTGTTAGGTTTATGGGTTGATATTTTTTTGTACTACGGTGCATTTTTTTTTTTTTTTTTCTTTGAAAGCCCCATCAAAAAGAAACCGGGTTGGAATTCTGCATCTCAGTTTAAACGTTAAAATGCTTAACATGATAATGGGGATAGATGTAACGCTTCTGTGTCAATATCTTTTTCATATATTGAGCTATCAGTTGATGTTAATTTCACTGATATTGGACAGGAATCAGAAAAGAGAGAAATGAAATAGAAAATGTAGAACTACTTTTGAGATATCCGGTACTTGAGTTCACCAATATTTAGACATCACATCGATGGCTTCTTTTTTTTCTTTAAAAACTTCCAGTAAAGAATCTAATTGATCCATATTCTCTTTTTTTTTTTTTGGTGAATCAGCGGAGAATTTTAAACTGTTTGTGTTAAATGTTCTTGCAGTGAAATTGAAATGTTTTTCTCTTGGATCCTGTTTCACTACTTTTGATTGGTTCTCTTTGATGAACCTTTGCAGAAATCCAATCTGCGGTCTCTCATCAATCAAGGAATTTTCCAAGAGAAAATAAGGAAATTAACGAACAATCAATCTCTTGTAAGTTCCTTAGAGGCGGAAGCAAAATGCTGCCTCAGATGAAGGCAAGGTTTCCCGTTTTCAGATACGAGGAAGGAGGTCTTTCCCCCCCACCCCCACTCAATATTAAATTTTGAAGTATTAAGAAAAATGAATTGAAAATTTTTAGAATTTTTTCTTTTGTTGTATTTTGATGAAAGACAGGCCTGTTTAATCACACAATGGAAACAGTCACCTGACCACCAACTTTTGGTAGCATGTTATCGATAGTGATCAATTAAAAATTTGAAAAAACAGAGGATCAATAAGTTATTACTCTTGGCTTTTATTGGGCAGTGATCACTAAAAAGTTTGAATTTTCAAAACAAACAAGTGGGCATAAACAAAGTGATCAGTTTAGCATTGCTAAGCAACTCCTCCCCCATATACACACACGCCTAGAACTTTTTGGGGAGGGGGGGGGGTGAAAAAATCTGTTTAAATTTTCAGCCTCTTAGCTCTATTGGTGTGGCCGTCATGCATGATACATACATGGCCAGCCAGACCAGCTTGAAAACTGAAGAAACCTATTTTGACAGTTTTGGTTCATGGTTTCTAATAAAAGGTAAAAAAAAGTTAATCTGATTGAGAGTAATTTGATTTCACTGATCAAGAATTAAGGTATTGAAGACTGGTGACAGAAATAATTCTCCACTTTTATTTAGATTCAAAACATTACAGAAATTCTTTCAAGTTTTCCTCTCGAAAGCTTCAAACTTTTTCATTTTGTCTTCTGTATCCTGTGTGACTATCCTTGAAGAAACTCTTCAACTCTTAAATCCATGAAGTGTTTGCAACTGACAGTGGAACTCTTTAATGAATGAAATCAAAAATAATATCCGTCGGCCATCCGTTTACAAGAACTGAACATCTAAAAAATTATTTTAAAAAAATAGATCTTTTATCTTGAATTATTAAAAAAACATATCAGCACAATAATTGGGCATTGTTGGTTGGTCCAAAATGGCCATAGAAACCCCAAAAAGCACTCTGAAAAAGAAAAAAAAAAAGAAGAAAGTCCTTCTTAGATTGTGTTAAGTGTTGTACTCCTGCAAATTTTCAAGGTTGTAGCTCCAAAAATGTGACCATAAGAGCCCAGAAACACAGAGACAAGCAAAAATAGAAAAATCTATAGCCCACTTGGATTTATGAATAACAACAAAATATTTTTATGTACGATCATGTGTATACAGACATAGTCTCATTTGTTAATTGTGTCTTTCAAGAAAATTTTTTTTTCTTCATAAATCTTATACATGATATATATTGTAAATTCTATATCTTATCATAATAATAAAAGATTTACAAATTCTACTGTAGATGCTTTTTTTCTTTCATAAATTGTAAATAATATTTTAGAGAGAAAAAAAAGCCAATCAGTGTGTTTGTAAATGATATTCTTCGAAAGAAAGGCCTTTGAAATTTCTTTGTCTGTTTTTCGGGGGATTAAAAATCAACCAATTGGCATTGGGCAAATGAACAGTCGGTGATCTGAGAGTCAGGAAAATAAGTGCAGAGTTGTACGTTTGTAATTTTTTTACGTAGGGCCCCCCTAAAAATGGTGGGGGCCTGTGGTATATGCTTCTTTTGCCTCGTGGTTAATCCAGCATTGCCTGTATTTTGCGCGCTAAATTTCTTGTCTTATTTTTGTTGCTTCAAACTAGATATTCACACAAAAATACGTACGTGTTTATACAAAGAAATTGAAAGACTGGAAGCCTCCTGAAAATCTGTCAGATGTATCATACTAAAATGATGGATAACAGGATTTACTTGGTTATAAAGAGACGCCAGGTTTAATTCCTTCTACTGGATTCGGGCGTATAGAAGGCTATTATTAATGAGGGAAGAACTACCACATTCTTTTTTTTTTTTTTCCAAAATGCGCAACTTGATAAGAAAGATCCATTTAGTCACTCCATTCTTTCTTATCTATCAGAAACTGCCAACCAAAGCAGTCAACATATGTTTCTTTAGTTTTTGGGTTGGTCTGGCTAGCTGTTTATATATGTGTGTATGATGCGCACTAACTTTAGAAAAAAAACATCTTATTTTATCTTCTGAAAATTCCTCCACCGGATAGGTTTTTAGTGGAAGGTTCAGTTTGGAATGTAAGTTTATGCTAAACCAGTCCTTTAGTTTGTGTCTGGCAGTGTTCATGCTGCTCCCTTTTAAATTTAGTTTAGTGATCACTGCCTCCCAAAAAGCCGAAGGAGTGACTCATTCATTGACCACCACTTTTTCCAATTTTTTAATTGATCACCCTGCCAAAAAAATTTCTATGATGCAACTGTTTCATATTTCTTTTTCTGTCATATTCCCTTTACTATTATTCTTCTTCGCCCTTTATTTCATTCCTCCTCCTTCTTTTACTTTATTTTATTTTTGTTTTTCCGAGTGAAATGTTTTCCCGTCTTTTCCCTCCTTTTCTCCACTCTCTCCTTTTCTCCACTCTCTCCTTTTCTCCACTCTCTCCTTTGGCCTCTTCAATTATTTGATACTTTTGAATTCAGCATTTTACTTTCAAACCAAATAATCTCTCATCCGTCCCCTGAGCGCTTTTTACAGTTGATTAAGGGTTGCCGTGCTGGTGGAGGTGGCGCAGTGTAAAGCAGTGTCTGCTTTCATGTTTCCATCTCTCTCCATTCTTTTTACATGATCCTACGGCGTGACGTGGGATATAGAAACAGTTGTTATTATGTGTTATATTATTATATATTTATCATGCGTAAATTCTGTTTGTTGTTGTTGTAAAGGCATGAATTTGATAACCTCATTCATTTCTGGCTGCCAGAAATGAACAGTTTTTCTTCACTTTATTAATGTTGTGTTCTTTATGTTGAAACTTCTACAAATTTATCTCTAAAACCGACTTCTCCCATCATGGGTCTGGCACATTCAGTCAATATTTTATCATATAAAATGTCATTTTTATCTGTTAGTTTCTGTCATGCTAAAGCAAACAGAAAGACACTACTACTACCATGTTTGTAATCGGATGGAAAACAAACAGTTATCCCTTGCCAATTCATAGGGTACTGCGAATGTGTTCAGTCCGCAAATAATTTTTGCTGGCCCTTACAACACACTTTCAGTCCCCCCACCAAAAAACACGTAAATTTAGTACTATAAACTTTTTAGTTAAACATAGAGTTAATTAACAAAAAACAAATTTGATAACTCTGCTGTACAGTGAATTGAAAAGCCGAAGGAGTGACTTCGGCTTTTCAGGAGGCAGTGATCACAGGACTAAATTTAAAAAGAAGCAGCACGAATACTGCCAGACACAAACTAAAGGACCAGTTTAGCATAAACTTACATTACAAATTGAACCTTCCACTAGAAACCTATCTGGTGGAGGAATTTTCAGAAGACAAAATAAGATGCTTTTTTTCTAAAGTTAGTGCGCATCATACACACATATATAAACAGCTAGCCAGACCAACCCAAAAACTAAAGAAACATATGTTGACTGCTTTGGTTGGCAGTTTCTGATAGATAAGAAAGAATGGAGTGACTAAATGGATCTTTCTTATCAAAACACAATATAACCAAACGTGAGTGGATACTGGTTTGATTTTTCGATCACGATTAACTTCAGGTTTATATTGTCTGTATAAATAATTTTCAGTTGATTATTTTCTACAATCTTTGTTCTTACTATTAGCATAAATATTACTACAATAAAATTGATAGATTACAAATTCCGAATAGCTTCTCATGGTATGCCATAAAACTTCTGAAAATATTCCCATCAAATTATTCAAGATTGAACTGCAAATTATTGTAATCCTACAAATGGTAAGAGATAATTGTGTTGGCATATCTAATTTTTTTATAAATAAAACTGATGTTTTTCTCATATCAAAAACAAATTAGTTTTTTATCCAGTTCTGTTACTTTACTGCTATAAGATTATTAAACAAATAAAAAACCTCCGTAGAGCTGAGGAAAATTGACAGAAAAATATATTTTATTCAACATGTGCTTTTTTCGTTTGCCATAAATACATTTATACTAAGAAATATATTTGTATAATTCATTCTCACGTAAATGATCCCATCATCTTTGACGGATACTGTGTGAGTTTATTTTATAAATAAGCTTACCGAAGATCCATGTTTCTGCACAGAAAAGACGATAAACCTGCAAAGTGTTACTAAATCCGTGGAATTAGAGAGATAAATAGGATTAGTCTTGCAAGTTCTTCAAGAAGGTTTTATCCATTTACCTGGCAGCATCTACAGATAATCCTTATCAAAAGGAATTGCATTGTTAATAACAAGGATAAGGATTAGCAAAAAACGAGGATTCTTTGAAATAAGATTCATGATTTCTTCTTTATATAAAAGAGACTTTCAGAACAGAAATCAGAGAGACTTTTTATATATGGTTGTAATAGTTGGTCTTTAATGGAAAATATATATGAACTGGTCCAGATACTCATTCAATAGGGACGATTAGGTGATCAACATTTTTTAACAGCTTGCCATTTTGGGGGGGGGGGTGATCATTCGGAAAAATTTGAAAATAGGATGATTAATGAATAAGTTACTTCTCGCATTTTATAGGATCACAAAAAATCAATTTTTTTGAAAGAACAAGCATGAATGCTGCCAAAAACAAACTAAGGGACCAATTTATGATAAAATTACATTGTGAATTATGAATTTTTCAACACTTTATCATCATCATCATCAGCAGCAGCAGCCTTTTAGCATCATTTGTTGGACATATACCTTACCCGGATTTTTTAGACCTCACTATCATGGACATCTCAGAGCCAAAACTTTCTGAACTTGTCTAGTTTGTCATTTCAACTAATATTTCGCCGGGCACAGTTTTGCATATGATCTCTGAGGATCCATGTTGTGAATCGTATTGTTCATCGGTTGTCTGCCATTCTTGCAACATGACCAGCCCTTTGCCATTTGGGTTTTCTTACGGTCCCTAGGACAGAGATGTGATGAATCCTGGAGAAAGTTAATGTCCAACAACGACTGATGATAGAAGTTTTATGATGATAATTAACTTTAAAAAACTGTACGAGCAAAAACTTCTGACAATTAAAATCCTTTCCGTTCTCTGTAAAGCCTACAAGGTAGTGTTAGGTGTATATTGCAATGTGTTGTTGTATGGGTTTGACAACACTAGAGTAGATCCCCCTAGCATGGGGTCCAATTGGAATCAAGCTAGACCAGCTTATGACATTAAGACTCATTTCATATGCATAGTGGTTTTTTGTACTGGGGTAATTATGGTGTTTTGTCTGAAGTAAGTCATTTTTGTCAATCTTTGCTCATATGAATGTAAAACTCAGCATACAATGTTATTTTACATCCGTACAAGCAAGGAGTACCTCAATTTTAGTGTATTCCCAGAATGAATAAAGATTTTCTGAATACGTTTTGCCAAACAATGGGGCATCAAAAATATAAGTAAAAATGATTTTTGCAAGTATTTACTAAGTACTAAAACTTATGTAGGTAATAGTGAAAAATTATTTGCATTCATTTGTATAAGTGAGGGAACATTATATCATCACTTTTAGTGAAGATTTGTAACTAGTAGTCTACCAATGACAAGTAGTAGCTCTATTGAGAGAATTGGATTCATGTTTTCTTGAAAGGAATTAATGCAAAATAATTATCAGCTTTGCCAAGAGACCAATCAAGACTAATGTTACTAATTGAATTAGCAATGAGAATAATTAGCTTTATTTGATTACTTTTCTACCTCTTTAGTTTTTGGTTCATTGTACAAATTAATAAATTGGCTAATATTAGAAACTGTCAACCAAAACTGTCTTCATAGGTTTCTTCAGTTTCCAAGTTGGTCCTGCTTGCTATGTATATATCTTGCATTAAGGTTGCACCAGATTTTGAAACATTGAAAACTCAAGAACCATTTTCATAAAAGAAATATTCTGATAGACCTCTACTTTTTGTTATCAGACTACTTAATGAACTACTATAAAAAGCAATCATTGATTTTTAAGAATGACATTTATTTAAAATGGATTACATTTATTTGAATATATGGTACACATGTGGACAATGATTGTTTTTTGTTTGACGTACAATGGATGGTAATGTTTCTCTGCCACAAATTTTGCAACGTTGGGTTCAAAGGAAGCACTGTTGCACCCAAGCATTATTTGGTTGACCCCCAGGGTCCCATAAACCAGAAGGCTGAAAATCTTAACATTCATTCCTTTTTCTACGAAAAAGTGTTTCTTTTATTTTTTGAAAATTCCTCCTCAAAATAGGTTTTTTAGTGGGGGGGTCGAATTGCTATGTAAGTTTATGCTAAATTGATTCCTAATTTGTGCCTGCCTTTTTTTTTCTAACTTTAAACTTCAGACTTTTGTAGTGATCACTGCTCAAACAAAAAGCAAGAGAAGTAACTTATTCATTGATCGCTCTGAATTCTTAATCCATCACACCCAACACAGCATGCTGCTAAAAGATATTGTGCACATGACAGTTTCTATTGCATGATTAACCGAACCTGTTTCTATATCTTGCTCATGAAAAAACACAAGTTCAAGTGTTTACTTGTCACATTTCTAATTGTTTCTTTTTTTTTTTTTTGTTATTTTTGTAGATGTTTAAAGATAAGGCGATCTCCGTTGGAAATAAGTTACTCCCTGCATTCAACACGGCAACTGGTGTTCCTCAGTCCATGATTAACCTCAAGACGTAAGTAATCAGGGGCCAATGGTTCCATTTCTCTTTTTATGGTGCTTGGTAAATAACCAATCCAAAATATTATTATTTCATTGTAGAACAAGCCTCAAAGTTATACCATAGATGTACCAGTTCTTTTTGTTACAAACTTGGTTTTCAGGTTTACATTTAATAGAGCAAAAAAAACTACCACAAAGCCGGTCAGATTTTTTTCAATAGTCAGTTTGAAAGAGAAAAAAATTGGTTTTGGTTTATTCTGTTTTCTAGAAGCCAGATGATTGGTCCAGTACTGTATTAACAGGATCTGTCTTATCTTTTTACTGAGAGGATATCCAAAATATAGGATTTTTTTACCCCTTAGAAATTACTTCATTTATAAATTATCTTCTTGCCATAAGTTTTGTACATAGCCTCTAAAACTTTAAAACTTTCATTTAGGGAAAAGTCCCCTTCACTTTTCACCCCTCAAGGGGCTGGAGGGGCGGATTTTATCACTTTAAACTCCTTGAAGAATTATATATAAACGTATAAAATAAGACATTGGTTGAAAGTAGGTTCCACTTCAGCACTATAGTTATTATTGTAAGTAGAAACACCCATCTAGAACCATTTAAAAAATATCATTTCTCAAAACTTTCTGTTTTAAATCCTCCTTAGAGGTGCATTTAGTAGACCTGCCAAATTTGGTCTCGCTGCACCCATGTTTAGATACTTGTTATAATGTGTGACACTAACACACAAACACCTCTCATGTATACCTTTCCAGACGACTCTGAAGTATACATTTGCAAACACACAACCACCTCTTATATATATATATATATATATATATATATATATATATGTATGTATGCATATTTGACTCAGAGTCCAAGGCAAGAGTAAAGATCACTTGATCTTTGACTTGAAGCCACAAGAATTGAAACCTGGTGGGATATCAGATAAATGCGATCCTACTGTTGAAAATGGTTGAGCAGTCAGGCATGCATTTGGTCGAACGTAGTGTGATACCGTTGGACTGTAGATGGGGCGTAGAGGTAGCTTAAAATTGATAAATATGCATTAGATCAATCCAGGATTTTCATCTTAATGTGAACTTGCTTAATTAATTCTAACCGAGGCCACTTGTGGTACGGCAATAAATGGGGTATTCTTATTGCATAGTAACACACTAACAACACTGTATAGTAACACATACAAGTCTTTGAATAACCTTTCATTATCTAGAGCAAGGGTCTCCAAACTTCAACCACTTGGGGGACCCTCTTTGATAAATGTAATTTCTTCAAAAAACAACTTTCCTGTCTATTCATATATATATCATTAGATTTGACGGTTTGATAATTGTAAAGACATTTTATAAGGAAACATATTTTGTTTGGCGCTGGTGTTAACCATGGCCGGCTGTTTGATTTGCTACTCGGTTAACACTGGTGCTGGATGAAATATGTTTCCTATTAAAAATGTCTCCTTAACTATAGTATTTACATATGAATGTTACTTGGATTTGGGCCTTCTTTATGGAATTATCTGAATGTGTCTAAACCTAAATAGAAAATACACACTTGAATGAAAAAGAAAGAACAAAACTTTGTGAGGAAAAATGGAGATGTCAATGACTACTGACTGAGCAGCGTCCATGTCACCTAAGTTATCAAAACGTGAAATTTTTCATCCTTTTAGCGTTCACCATCAGACGTTGACCCTCCCCAAGATTCAACAGACCTCTCTATCATGGGTGTTGCAGAGATAGTACTTTCTGAACTCATCTTGTTCGTCAGAGCATCTCATATTTTGTAAGGCACATTTTCATGTATCATCTCTGAGAATCCATGTTGTGATTCGTGATGTACAGCGATTGTCTGATATTCTTGCCATATGGCTAGCCCATCGCCATTTGAGTTTTTCTTTGGATTCTATGATATCTCTGACCTGTTTTGACTCTAATATCCTGTGCTGTCTTGTGATCTCTCCACGTGATGCTGAGCATGATCCTCTCATGCACACATAGCATAGTTCTCAGTTTGAAGGTCATTCTCTTGGTTAGGTTTCATGTTTCAGTTCCATAGGTAACTTTCGGGAGAATGCATTGGTTGTATAACCTTCTTTTAAAGAATAATGAGATTTTCTTCTTCTTGAAGGTTAAGGTTGCTCTTCCAAAAGCTTTCTATCCTATTGTGAAAATGTCACTTTGTTTATCGGAACACTTGGAAAGGTTTTTGCAGAGTCCATTTTCAAACCACTTGCAAAGTAGGATAATATCTCAATTGCCAAATACTTTCTGTCTGGAATTTTCGAGATGAGTGAATTTAATTTTTACATCAACTTCTTGGTTATTTCTATATTCACTGAATTTTGACCACTGTACATCTGGACTTCTCCAGGTGGTTGTTCTATTCAGTAACACTCTTGAACTGAGCCCTCCAGTCAGTCAGTCAGTCGGTCGGTGGTTGACCGTTCTCATTCTGCCGTCTATGCCCGAGAGCTACTTTTATCAGACCATTTTGATCTGGTACTGTGCATTAAGAATTCTTTTGAAGTTTGGGTTGTCATAGTAGGTCGAAGGACTGAAACAGTATTTGGCTTGCATTATTGAGTATAGTGTAGAGATCAGTCTCCTCCAGAAGAGGATAAATAGGATCGCCATGGGAGGCTCTCTAATTGATTCCAAACTGCTTATGGCACCAGGCATACACAGATGGTCACCTATCTAGGCACTGATCAGACTCAACATTGCCTAACAAGTGATCGTATTAGAATCAGTCAATCCAATGTGATTTGGCCATACAACAACTGGATGAGAGTAGCTTAGCTTGAAAAGTAGTTGACAGAGTTAGTATATATATATATGTATATATATATATATATTATGTTTGAGTGTATACATACACATTTTTTTTTTACCAAAACTGTCAAAATAGGTTTCTTCAATTTTCAAGTTGGTCTGGCTATGTATGTTATGGAGCTAGAGGGCTTAAAATTCAAACGTTTATTCCTTATAATGTCTACAAAGAATGTCTTTTGTTTGTTTTTTTCCTACTCCCAATTCAATGTGTTTTTAGTTGAGGCTTTGATTTGCATTGTTAGTTTATGCTAAATCAGTCCATAATTTGTGCTTGCTTTTTAGAAAATTCAAACTTTTTGGTAATTGCTGCCCAATAAAAGTCAAGAGAAGTAGTTCATTCATTGATCACCTCTTCTTCCCATGTTTCAATTGATCACCCCCAACACAGCATACTGCAAAAGGATGTTGGTCACATGATGGTTTCTACGAGTGACTCTCCAGACCTGTTTGTTTATGCTTTTTATATATATCATCAGAAAATTACGTTGCAAACAAGATTTAATCTATTCATGGACTGAAAGTTATTTTGATTTATTTTAAGCTTTTCTTTGAATAAATCAAATTTTTTTTCATTTTAAATATTTTTAAATGGAAAAGAATATTTCTTTAGATAAGAGATGATTTGTGTAAAGGGGTGTCTTTGATTTGACATTGGTCGCTTGTTTTTTTCTTATTTCATGATTGAAGATTTATTAGTCCACGTCAGGAATGAATTTTTATGGGGAAATCAGATCTATTTCATTCTTCACGAGTCCTGTTCCCAGTAATGTGCACGTGTCTCTATGCTGATGTGTATTTATGTTGGAGTGACTTAAAACAAGCCTGAATGTCAGACCATAGATGTGCTGTTTTTTTTCTTGTGTGAAGATCTTTACAAGAGTAGTGTTGCCAATTTTATTCTCGCAATTACATTTAAAATTTAATCAAAAAAACATCTAGAAACATCTCAAGATAAATGTCTAAAATCTATGAAATATATTACATATTATTAATAAATTAAACGTAACTTCAAACTCCTACATTCATTTTATTAAAATATTGCTTAATTTATCGAAAACATTATTCGCTTCACTAGTATAAATTAGATAGAAATATAACTTATTTTATTTAAAGAAAAATCAGCTGATATGGAAATTTTGACATCCAGATATAACTAAAAACATTTTGATTTAGATGAAAAGTAATTAGGAAGTAACTTATTGCAGTCTTGGATAATGTAATCAAACATTTATTGTTATCTAAATCAGTCAGTCCCAAGCATTTAAATGAATTAAAAATTATCCACTAATTATAATCAGATTATTTTATAATTATAATTCATTTTTAACAATGAATATAAATTTATTGCAGTTATGTATGTATAATGTATAAAGCCATAACATTGGAGCTGAAGGACTGAAAATTTGCACATTTACCCCTTATGTCTACAAAAAAACTTTTCTTTTTTTTTTCTCTTTTACCCCTCCCCCTCATTTTTAGTTGGGGGTTCAATTTGCAATGTAAGTTTATGCTTGTTTTTGAAATTTTAGACTTTTTAGTGATTACTTCCCAACAAAAGGCAAGAAGTAACTTATTTCTTGTTTGCTTTTTTTTCTAATGTTTTTAATTGATTGCTCCCAACATTGATCACTCTGGCATCATTCATGCTCGTATTTTCAAAATCCAGACTTTTTTAGTGATCACTGCCCAGGGGAGAGAAATAACTACTAATTCATTGAGCACCCCTTTTATTTCCAGTTCTATAATTGATCACCACCAACACAGCATGCTGCCAAAAGTCATCAGTCACATGTTGGTTTCTATATCGTTACTAACTAGACCAGTTTCTATATCCTTTGTTTAATGTTATCAGCTGGTTATTGCTTTCTAAAAGACCCTTGTCCCAAAGTGATCACTAAAATTGGTTTCCCCCTGTATTTACCAAAAGCTGATAACATTGGAAATCCACCGGGTTTGTATCTCCCCATTGACCCCTTGTTCTGTAATTTTCTTTGTTTGTTCTTATTTCAGTGGCAGCACCCACAATTGGGGATGGGCATCCGGAGGTTGTTCTATCCTTGCAGAATTCGGTTCCATCCACTTGGAATTCATTTACCTTGCCAACATCAGCGGCAATCCTGTCTTTGAACAAAAGGTCAGTGAGTGTGTCTCTCGTGTGCACAATTAACATTCTCTATCGTTTGCTGTCTTTCCCTTCATCTTCCTGTTGTACTGCAGGGTTTCAAAGGGCTGGTGGAGAGGGTGGACGATGGCTTGGTGTAACGTCTCTGTGATGGACAGGCCACAATGGCTAGGTGGGTTGCCTCTGTGATGAACAGGCCATGTGACTCAAACATTTCGGCCACGCCTTCAATCTGGTGCCTTTTAGGTCACCCTCTTGCTTACAGGCCTATACTTATGATATTATGGTTCTGAATGCTGTTGGTCACTTGCCATCCATCCATCTCTCTCTGTCTCTTTCATTTTGGTCAAATGCAACACTTGATACTTTATCATTCTTTGATTTATCTATCCTTGTCAAAGGGAGGAGTTAAAAAAATTTGCTCGGCTGTGGACATGTCTATCTGAAACGCTTGACACAATGGACCGATTGAGACAAGGCCAGTTGATAAGTAGACAAGCATGTCGTACAGGAACGTTCCTTCTCATTTGTCAAGATATTCAATAAACTATGACAGGTCCCTAAAATTTTGCTCACAGAGATCACTGTAAGAAAAAAAAAAAAATCTTATAGGAATACATTTTTTGGTTTTTATATTTTCGTTAGATGAAGTATTATTAATCATTATCATTTTGAATTTTTATAACTACTTATACTTGAGGCTTTTTCTTTTTTTTTTTCCTTTTTTTTCCCCTTGATTGAATGTTATTTACTTATTGCCAGCGTGAAATCGGTCTGAATAAAAGTTGCAATAAATAGCAAATTGAGATGCTGGTAAAAAGATTCTTTGAAAAAAATGATCTTATTAGTAAGATGCACAAATTACTGAACATTGACAAGGAAACCAAAAGTATAATCTTAACATGATTTCAAAAGAGGTATACACACTGTATTTGTGTAAGTATATATATATATATATATATATATATATATATATATATATATATATATATATATAATGTGTACTTTAGAGAGTGAGACAGACTCGGGAGTGAAGTGTTTGGTGGTAAGGTTTATTAATCCTTATATGTCAATAGTCCATACATGTTTCGGGATTCTTCCCATCATCAGTGGTGTGTACTGTGTGAGTGTGTATTAAAATGTACCATGTGGAACCAGAGTCCACTGCCAGGAGCTATGCATTGTGGGTGATATATATACCTTGCTCATCATTAACCCACAGCAAATTTTTCTTCAGTGGGGTCATGCAAAGGCATAGAGTTGTTGGATGTTTATGTTTTCAGTATATTTTTTCTGTATATTTAACACATTACTTCTTAAATTCTTACAAAGATAATGTTAATCTTAAGGGAAATGACTTCTGATTGAAATTATCTCCCTTTGACCATTTGGTAAATTTTTCTTTTCTCAATTCAATTTGTGGAAGAATTCCACTACTGTTTATTCATCAAAGAGTTCCACTGTCAGTTACAGGTGGTCCATGAAGATTTCAATATCAAGGGAGATAACTTCTGATTCAAATTCATCCCCCTTTACCATGAAATGATTTTTTTTTCTTCAATTTCCTATTCAATTCATGGAATAGTTATTAGTTCTGTTCATTGAAGATTTCCGCTGTCAATTACAAACGATTTATTAATTTCTTCTTTCACTCAGGCACTATTATGAAATTTTTTTTTTCGTTGTCTCATTCTTCTTTTTCCTTTTCTCTCTTTCTTTGTCTCTATTCCCTTCTTCCTCTTTCCTTCTCTCTATTCCCTTCTCCCTCTTTCCATCTCTCTATTCCCTTCTCCCTCTTTCCATCTCTCTATTCCCTTCTCCCTCTTTCCATCTCTCTATTCCCTTCTCCCTCTTTCCATCTCTCTATTCCCTTCTCCCTCTTTCCATCTTTCTATTCCCTTCTCCCTCTTTCCATCTCTCTATTCCCTTCTCCCTCTTTCCATCTCTCTATTCCCTTCTCCCTCTTTCCATCTCTCTATTCCCTTCTCCCTCTTTCCATCTCTCTATTCCCTTCTCCCTCTTTCCATCTCTCTATTCCCTTCTCCCTCTTTCCATCTCTCTATTCCCTTCTCCCTCTTTCCATCTCTCTATTCCCTTCTCCCTCTTTCCATCTTTCTATTCCCTTCTCCCTCTTTCCATCTCTCTATTCCCTTCTCCCTCTTTCCATCTCTCTATTCCCTTCTCCCTCTTTCCATCTCTCTATTCCCTTCTCCCTCTTTCCATCTCTCTATTCCCTTCTCCCTCTTTCCATCTCTCTATTCCCTTCTTCCTCTTTCCTTCTCTCTATTCCCTTCTCCCTCTTTCCATCTCTCTATTCCCTTCTCCCTCTTTCCATCTCTCTATTCCCTTCTCCCTCTTTCCATCTCTCTATTCCCTTCTCCCTCTTTCCATCTCTCTATTCCCTTCTCCCTCTTTCCATCTCTCTATTCCCTTCTCCCTCTTTCCATCTCTCTATTCCCTTCTCCCTCTTTCCATCTCTCTATTCCCTTCTCCCTCTTTCCATCTCTCTATTCCCTTCTCCCTCTTTCCATCTCTCTATTCCCTTCTCCCTCTTTCCATCTCTCTATTCCCTTCTCCCTCTTTCCATCTCTCTATTCCCTTCTCCCTCTTTCCATCTTTCTATTCCCTTCTCCCTCTTTCCATCTCTCTATTCCCTTCTCCCTCTTTCCATCTCTCTATTCCCTTCTCCCTCTTTCCATCTCTCTATTCCCTTCTCCCTCTTTCCATCTCTCTATTCCCTTCTCCCTCTTTCCATCTCTCTATTCCCTTCTCCCTCTTTCCATCTTTCTATTCCCTTCTCCCTCTTTCCATCTCTCTATTCCCTTCTCCCTCTTTCCATCTCTCTATTCCCTTCTCCCTCTTTCCATCTCTCTATTCCCTTCTCCCTCTTTCCATCTCTCTATTCCCTTCTCCCTCTTTCCATCTCTCTATTCCCTTCTCCCTCTTTCCATCTCTCTATTCCCTTCTCCCTCTTTCCATCTCTCTATTCCCTTCTCCCTCTTTCCATCTCTCTATTCCCTTCTCCCTCTTTCCATCTTTCTATTCCCTTCTCCCTCTTTCCATCTCTCTATTCCCTTCTTCCTCTTTCCTTCTCTCTATTCCCTTCTCCCTCTTTCCATCTCTCTATTCCCTTCTCCCTCTTTCCATCTCTCTATTCCCTTCTCCCTCTTTCCATCTCTCTATTCCCTTCTCCCTCTTTCCATCTCTCTATTCCCTTCTCCCTCTTTCCACCTCATTACTCCCTTCCCCCACCTCTCCACCCCTTTCTCTCTCTTTTTTCTTCTCTACTCCCTTCTCCCTCTTTCCTCCCTTCTCCCTCTTTCCTCCCTTCTCCCTCTTTCCTCCCTTCTCCCTCTTTCCTCCTTTCTCCCTCTTTCCTCCTTTCTCCCTCTTTCCTCCTTTCTCCTTCTTTCCGACTTTCTCCCTCTTTCCTCCTCTCTATTCTTTTAGTCCTTTTTGTCTTCCCAAAATGTTGCTCAACTTCATCCTTTCTCACCTTTTGCTCCAATCGGACCTCTTTTCTTCTTTCCTTTCCTTTCCTTTCAATGTTTGCAACTGTTATGTATTTGAATTATTGCCAGGTTTCTTCCTTTGTTAGGGAATCCAGACCCTACAGCATCTATTAGTTATCTCTGTGGCTAAACCATTTCTTTGATCCGTTTCTGGCCCTCCTCTCTGTACATTTTAATAGAGAAGTAATTTGTGTAGGCAAAAGGACAGAGGTTTCTGAGCATCCGACCTAATCAGCCAAATCTATTTCTTTATCTGGTTGCCAATTGGATCCCAAGACAATGTGTCAGGCTCCTGGAGGGGCAAAATGATTGCACTCATGGTCTTAAGACAGGGGACATCTGGTATTGTCTAACATGTTTGTACATGAGTTTCAGTTATTAACTCTTAAATTCAGGAACAGTTTGTAGAAATCTTTAATGAATAGAAAAGAAAAAAATTTTTAAATAGATATCCATACGTTGTATGAATCACCATAGCCCATGTGTGTACCAGAACTATTTCTAAAAATTCTATTAATTTATCTAAAGAAAATACCAGCATGTATTTTGTTCAAAATGACTATAGAGACAAAATAATATCGCTTTTTAAATAAAAAAATCTAAAAAAAAAAAAGTTTTTGAATGGTGGGTAGTGGTGTACTTATGCAGATATTTAAGGTTGTAGCCTCGGGAATATGACTTGGTGTGCCGAAAGACACAACTCAGACAAGCAAAAAGAGAGAAAAATCTTTAGCACACTTGGCTGGTTGGTTGGGCTATGGTGAGTCAATAATGGCATTCTTCTGCGAATTGAATGAAGAGAAATAGGAGGGGAAAAAAAATTGCCTAATGGTCAAAAGGAAATTGATCAGAAGTAATTTCCCTTGATATTGACATCCAATTTTCTTTACATGAATTGATAATTATGTTAATACGCTTTTTTGTATGTACTTCCCAAGGACATGTAACATTATCTGTATTTCTCAATATGAAGACTCAAGTTTGATAAAACCATGTACACATATATCGTATGCTATCATTAAAGTTTCTTCATGCTGGTTCTGAATCTTTTTTTTTCCCAGGTCCTGAAGATCAGAGAAACACTTCGGCAGCTTGAACGTCCCCAAGGCCTGTACCCAATTTACTTGAACCCTCGTACTGGGAAATGGGGGCAGCGTAAGTTTTTCTCCCTCATCTTAAACACTCTCTTCTTTTTTTTCATGTCTATCTCCATTAATTGACCTAAAGCACTCAAAGTAGGTAGACATTTCAGTTGTACTACACTAAATGCTGAAGAATTGAGCTCTGAGATTTAAGTGAAAAACGTCTCCCTTGCCAAGAAAATGTTTCGATTTAAATTCGCTTTGGAAAATTTGATCTGAAATTAAATCTGCTTCCTCAATTGATACATTTGTATGTCTGCAACAAAATATTCGATTCTGCTCATCGACTGGATTATCAAAACTAATCGGATCAAACCAAAGTATTACTTGAATGTTTTTCATCAAATGAAGCCAGTTGTGAGCATGGTTAATGAAAACAAGATAAGTGCTGACTCTCATTACATTAATTTACTTTCTTTTTTTCTTGCTCTAAAACCCTTTAAAACAGACCTAATGAGAGGGAATTTTAACATCTATCTTAGGCATAGACATACGAAAAGGTATAGCATGCTTATATCAGGTGATGTACTTCAATAATACAATGAATAAATTGAGTTGAGATTAGATTTACATTCATCATACAGATTGTTCAAAGCTTTATGTCCAAGCTGCGACGTATCAAAATTTCAGCTCTCTACGTCGGTTTTTGAGGGGTTTAGAGCAAAAGAAACAGCGTAATAAAAGTTAGCAGTTATCCTCGTTTCTGCTAAATTTTTAGCAGTTTATCAGTAAAGCATATCTGTTAGCTGTGCCCATCACCGAATGAAGTTATGATGAATTCAAATAGGGATTTATGTATGGTCTATTGAGAAGCGCACACTTGAAGGCTGCCTCTTCTAATTTTGAAGTCACTTCTCATTTATAGAATTGAGCTACTGTAGCTATCAAAGATGGTGAAGGGTTCTATCCTTTTTTTTTATATATGCATGGTTTTGTTTATGTGTTCCATCACTCCTGGCCATACCATTTTGTCTACAGACTTGAAAATTGGCATCTGTATTGCACGAGACCTCTTCTTACTCCATTTTAGATATTTTCCAGTTATGTCATAAAAATAGAATTTATTCTGACCATGTTTATTCTTCAATGAAACTTTTATACATGACTTCAGTTTTTGATGCTAGGGTTGTTTAATTATTAATTGTGATGGCAAGTTTGTATTATGATTATCATATTGTTATCATTTTAATTATCACTAAGCTTAATTAATCAATAATTGTTGAAGGATCATCACTGGTATGTATGGGGGACTTTTCCAGGGAGGGGCAGAAGTATTTGATTGAGGTGGGATCAAAAAGTTATAATTGTTGACTATCAGGTGAGGGACTAAAGAATGCCTAAGCTGTCACTTTTCATCTCGATTACTTGATTTCCTGCCCCTGTTAGGTTTCAACTTTCAAATCAACTCATCCTTGGCAAGAAGGCTTGATCCAGGGGGAGGGGGCCCCCCACCAACCCAACCAGCCGGCCAAACTAGTATGCCACCATGGCTGATGGAGAGTAGTGCAGACAGGTCAAAGATTCTACTTTGCTTATTCCTCTTATTTTCTCATGAAAATAACTTTGTAATTAGCAGTTAATATACCTGAATTTGAACACTTTTTTCTATTGATTCCTAATCAAATTACTTGAAACCTGCTGGCTTGTTTGGCTTTGGTATCAAAATTACCAAAGAGACCCAAAAATGCACTTTCTTAAAGGGGGGGAAAAGCATTTTTAGATGGTGCCTGTACTCTTGCAAATTTTCAAGGTTGTAGCCCCAAAGATGTGACCAGGAGCATCCAGAGACACAGGCGAGCAAAAAGAGAAGACTCTCTAGCCCACTTGTAAGGTTGGTTGGTTTGGCGGACCATTTGTCAGGCTCCGATAGATGTTTCTTTTTCAATGATGTCAATTTTTTACACGTACATGATTGCATGTTGTATGTCTTGACTTTTTCCTTTGGCTTTTGTCTATTTGGAACCAATTCTCAGACTGACTCTTCTATTCTTTCAGACCATTTTTCTGTTGGTGCCATGGGTGACAGTTTTTATGAATACCTACTCAAGGTTTGGATCTTCACTGGGAAAAAAGATTTAATTGCTCGCCAAATGTATGATGAAGCCATAACAGTGAGTGTTCTTTTCTTTTTATTGAAATTTAAACACTTTTAGAAGGCCATAGCTGGAGAGTGGGGCAGCCGATTTTAAATTGCTCCTCCGTCCTGGCCACAATAGAATGGGGCCACCAAAAGCTATATGAATAGAGGTTCACCTACTGCATTTATACTAACATTATACAATAACTTATCTCGATAGATGTTGCTGGGAGGCCCCTCAAGGAGCCAAGACATCCCTGGCCCCAAAATCTCCAGCTATGCATCTAAACATTTCATTTTCACAAACGTTCCAAGAGAATTGGAGATGGTCTCAATTCATTAAGTGCCCGGTACAAACCATTGAAAAGAAAAAGAAAACAAGAAATTGGTTTTAAATAAGCCAACAAGAAAAAATTTTGATTCCCGCTGTTATATCAGGTCTACAGAAAAACTACCACCAGGTTTTTGTCAAAATATCATCATCAGCCTCCTGAAGTCCGTTGTTAGGCATAGACCTTACTCAAAATTTGCCAGATCTATCATGGGTATCATGGAGCCAACACTTTTTTAACTTGTCTAGCTTGTCACACCATCTTATTTTCTGATAGCCGCAGATTTACATATGATCTCTTGGAATCAACATTGTGACTTGTGATGTCCAGCTGTTGTCAGCTATTCTTGCTACTTGACCACCTAATGGTCATTTGAGTTTTCTGATGGCTTTTTTGGTAATATAGTCTTCATTTACCGTGTGAAATCCTGGAGAGATGGTTGAAAGGAATAGTTTTTACATATCTGGTTAAACAAGGAAAATGTGCTTCTTTACCTGTAGCAATTTGCATTCTTTTTCAAGGGTCACCTGAATGGGCAAAGATCAACACTTTGCTTGGCTAACAAAGTCACCTTCAGTTTGTTGAAGGTTGATTAAATAATTTGTACCGATTGGCAAGATTTGTAGATTAACCAGAATCTGGTGGAACCACCTGCTTTCTACTGTGATGAATATATTTGCTGATCTTAGTTTTTAAACAAGCAAAACCTTGATTGTTGTTTTGAATATTATATAATGGATTTTTATATATAGATAGAGGGACATGGATGCTCTTATACATTGAATAACATTCTTATAAACGTTTGTGCAGTGACAATCGTGTGTTGTCCCTCGCCCCATCCTACGGAGGAAAACTGGCAGGTGGCTTCTATGAAAGAAATTTTGAAAATTATATATCGAAGATAAAATTGCATTCGAGGGCATTATCAGCTGTTGAAATTAAGTGATGTATAGAAGTCTATTTAACTCTTTCAGGGCTGAATAAATGTGTAGTATGAACTTTTTATTTTAAATTCATTTAGTTTTGGGGTAAAGATGTGTGGAAAATTCAAATTTTATCATTATTTGATCGAAAATTTCAATTTGGGAGCAAAACGGGTTAGCATATGACCCTTACAGCCGTTAAGGTTACACAGTATCAGATCGATCTTCTCAGATATATTCTATTGTTATGGGCCACCCTGAAAGGGTTAAAACATGTTTCAAAACCCATATACGATAAGATTTTTATCAGAAATCTAAACCAACTTAATAAATCTAAATAAAACTAATACTTTTCAAGAAACGCATGGGAATTTTCGTTTCGTGCTTGTAAGCATATGGAAGGTCTGGTGAAGCATTATTGTAGAGATACAATTCTAAAATGAAGTGCTAATATGATTATACCTGGAATGAAAGGTTGAAAGTAGTTTGTATCATTCATCTAGAAATGGGTGTTAGGAAGAGTTTTTCTAATACCTCTATGGATGGAGAGTGGTATTGAAAATATCAATGAATGGAATAGGAGTTAAGCAAGAATACACCTTAGCACTCACATATATGTGTTTATTTATATAAATCACCATTTCATATATATATATATATATATATATATATATGTGTGTGTGTGTGTTTGTGAAAATGTATATGAGAAATAAATGACAATATTGGAAGTTTTGTTTTAAAATTATTAAAAACAAAATTTCCAATATTGTTATTCGTTTCTCATATTGTCGGATTAACTTTAATCCTTCCATACTAATATTTATTCACACACACGCACACATATATATATATATATATATATATATATATATATATATGTATTTTATCAAACTTTCTTTATAATTTTTCTTGTTTACAAATAAGCTGTTTTCTTGCTTGGTCACAATGGTGAATGAACTATCCAAAGTTTGAAATGTGTATATATATATATATATATATATATATATATATATATATATATATATATATATATATATATATATATATATATATGAAAATCTGTCGTCTTCAATGAAACCTACTGGGATGAAAAATTGCTGCCTAGATATACATTATACATGGAAACTGTGGTTCTGAAACGTAATAAGTGCATTTTTAAAAATGTGTTTAATTGAATAAAAAATAAAATTCTTGATTTGAACTTCTCATCTTATCAAAACCTTATAAACTGGATATATTTAAAAAGGTTGTAATCAGATGAAAACTTTCAAATCCAGAGTATGATTTTTGATTTAATTGAACATATTTATTTTTCAAATGGCACTTATCACATTTTGAAACTATACTCTCCGCATATATATATATGTATATATATATCTGGTTAAGTATGATGGACAAGTAACGTTTTGTTATTTTCTATTAAATTTCACTTATTTCTGCACAAGAGAACATACATTTCGATTCATAAAGTAGAATATTTGGACAACTTTTACACTTAATGAATCCAACAAACGTACATTCTCTTAAAGAGAAATTTAATAAAAATATTAACAAAATCATCTTTGTCCATCTTATTCAACCAGACATAAATGAAGAATTGCTACCCAAATATATATATATATATGTATGTATGTATGTGTATATATATATATATATATATATATATATATATGGGCATGTACACACTCACTACCCAAAGCCACCCCTCTCAAAATTCCTTTTAGTTGTATCAGATTGAAAATCTTTTTGGTTTGACAAAGAGATTTGTTTCTTTCTTTGCCATAAGCCTCAGGCAACTGTTATGTTTTCATTGCTTCAGATTTCATCGACTTTCACCTCCCAACCCTGATCAGACCTCGTGGAGTAATCGGATGACACATTTAGTGGCTGAGCCGGCTCTGTGCTAGGGAACTCTCTCGGCAAAGAGAATAAAATCCAAAAGACAACATATTCTCACTTATGAGAGTATGCATTATATACACACACGCATACATTAGTAAAATAAAGTGCTTATGTGATTGTACCTGGAATAAAAAGGTCGAAAGTAGTTTGTATCATTCATATAGGAGTGGGTGTTAGAAACAATTTAGCTAATACCTTCATGTATGGGAAGTGGTATTAAAAACAACAGTGAATGGAAGAAGATTTGAATAGAAATGCATACATATTTATCAGATTCGTCCACATGTATTTCTCTTAAGTGGTCTGTACGTAGGTCGGTTCGTCTGTCCCGCATATTTTCAAAATCAATTTTTTTGCACCTGAATCTGTTTATCACAGCATCTTCACCATGCTTTAGGTTAGAAAATGAAACCCTCTCATTTAGTTTCCACCCATTATGTCATTTAATTTTTTTTTAGAGTGAGGGGGTCAATTTATGATACAATTACAATGCAGAACTAAACCCTGATTTTATGGCTGCTTGAAATTACATCATACAGAGAATTCAAAAGATATTTTAGATATCATAAAGATTTCAAAGAACAAAACGATCTGATCAGACATTCTTTCTTGAGGGAGTTGGAGTTTTTTTTTTTTACCTGATTTCATATTGAATGTGAGTTTTCTCAACCTCTCAAAATAGTGATGTAAGTTGAAGACTTATTGTACTGTAGTAATTGCAGGTGGAATGAGGACACACTGTGGGAACTGACAGCCTCGTTACTAGTACAAGCAACAATTTCTTATGTATGTACGAATGTGTATTTGTGTGTTGAGATATTTACCGCTTTTCAAAATTTCACTTCACACCCCTTTTTGCTTTAACCTTAAAAGGCAAAGAGTAAAAACAGCGTTCAGAATTTGTTTTCCAACAAGCTATTATAAGGTATTGGATTAAGTGCATTGACAAAGAATGAGATTGTGCTGAGAAATGCATAAACGTATACAGAGAAAGAGAGAGATAGATATGCATTGAAAATTCAGTGCTTTGACTCCTGGTTTCATGCTAACATGAAACCAGAAACTTGGAGTCACCACAAAGCACTGAATTTTCCATGCATATCTATTTTCGTGTGCTATATCCTTGCTATTGAACTCCCTTCACTTACAGATAACTCAATCATCAAAAAATACTCGCAATATATATATATATATATATATATATATATATATATATATATATATATATATAATTGATAATAGTGCCATCCACAGGCAGCTGTTTTGTTGTATTATGACTCTTCAGTGTGGCTATAAACTCAATATCCACTCCAGTGCCGCTAGGTGGGATTGAAACCTCTCTCCAGAACCAGAGTCCTGCATTCTACGCAACAGGGAACTGGACAGTCGCTGGGACCGAATTGAGTGATGTGTATTTTACGCATTATTCACCATTTACCAGGGTGTTCAATTCAAGAGTTAGAAGAGCGTTGCATAACTACATTTTACAGATGAGTGCCCTACCTAAGATATATATATATATATATATGTAGCATAATCATGAATTTACCTGTTTGAATGTATATCTGAAACAAATGCCACTTGCTGATGATATCAACTGCTCATGCGTACACATCGCGAACAAGCAAACCAATGTGTGTATATATATAAAAAGATATATATATATATACACATACATACATATATATATATATATATATATATATATATATATACACATACATACATATACATATATATATATATATATATATATATATATATATACATACATATATATATATATATATATATATATATACATACATATATATATATATATATATATATACATACATATATATATATATGTATATATATATATATACACACATACATGCATATATATATATATATATATATATATATATATATATATATATATATATACACATGCTAATATGTTCAAAGTCATCATTGTATATTCCTATAGAATGTGATTTTATATTCAAAGCATATCAAGTAAAGAATATTTTGATCTTCTGATTGTTTAGATTGTTGTGTGGGATGGTTTTATGCTGCTACATTAAGTATTTTATTCTTGGCATGACTAACATCTATTGTTTTTGCAAAATTAGAAAGAAAAAAATCGTATCTTTTGATTGCTCTTTTGGACGGTGTATTTTAAGGTTGTAAAAATCATACGGAACTCTGAAATGGATTTTGTTTTTTTCGGGTCTCTTGTTTTCCAGATTCCTGATTCGTTATACAGAATTTAATGTTCTTAAAGCAGAGCAGATTTTTTATTTGCAAATGCTTTTGCTGTAAGAGAAAAATAGAAACAATATCATAGGAAATTAAATTGAAAAAATCTCTTCAGATATAAAATTGAATACTTCTCTTGTATGGAAGATTGAACTATGCATTACTGAGCTGTTCCCTGATAATAGTTCTCTAATTTATATCTCTTTTTTCTTTTCTATCTCCAGAGTCATTGCTTTATTTTGAGCATCTCTAAAGAATTGATTTCCGTGATAACTTTAAATACTATGAGGGTTTTTTTTCATTCCTTCCCTGTTTTGTGAATAATAATTTTATTTTCATTTATTCGAATTTGCTTTCAAATATTTAATCTATTTAAACTCAATTTTCAAACAAAATTCCACCGAGAGAAAAAATAGTTTGAATTGAATTTCAAAAAAAATGTCTCACTAAATGGGATAATAACTCTTGTATATATGGAACCTGAGCAAATAGAGATATAAAAAAAAAGATATTTAAACAACAGCTATTTTCCTTGTTCGTTTCAAAAAGAAAAAGTTCTCAAACTCTTTATGATTAAGATCTAGCTTGTGAATGGCCTATCAAAGATAGTCTGTACATGCAAATACTATTTATAGAATCGAGAGAGGCCCATTGAAATCATCAAGTATTTATAGATCGCCTCCGTGCAGGTTCCTATGAAGACCACCAATTTTGAATTAAAGGATGAATAAAACGAAGCTCTTAGAGAAAGGCCACTGATTGGTTCTTTTGAAATGTTAACAGCCAATCATTTTTGGGTAGTAAGAAAATTAGGTTTGGGAATCAGTTACTGAATGTCTTGATGATGGTCCGCAAATATCTTTCTTGAAGTTTGACCCGTGAATGTATATTCGGAAACTTGATGTTACGAGTCTACGCAGGACGGCGATTGAGAAGCGGACTAAAGCTTTAAACTAATTACGTTTGGTTACTACTTGAAGGCTGTTGGGAAGAAGCAGAGAATAAAAATGATAGATAGATTAACTTCATGCTTAGAGACGGGGAAGGTAATGGCTACGATTCAGAGGGCAGGGTACCATGATGGATTGAGAGTTATGATCACTCATACTTTACAGAATGGCACTTGAAAAATTGCAAATATGATGAGAAAACTTGAGATTTTCTTACTGGGGGATTTTTTACTGTGTGTGAAGCTGATAATTAATGTGGCTGTTTTTATCGATTCACCTGAGCTCCATGAATGGCCTGCCTGACCAACCAGTCAAGTGGGCTATAGATTCTTCACTCTAATCTTTCTGTCTGTATCTCACAAAATTTGCATGAGTATACCACTAGGCACCATCTAAAGACGTTTTTCGTCTTTTCTAAAAAGTCCTTTATTGGGTCTCGAGAATCATTTTGGACCAATAATGCACAAGTTTTGTGCCCGTGTTTCATAGGTAATTTTTTAGGTAAAAATCTCTTTTTCTTTTTTTCTGACTTTTTTCCTTTTTCTTTCGAGATGGTTTTACAAAAAAATTTTGATTATTAGTTCTGGTATACAGGGGGGGGGGGCTATGGTGATTCATGGTATCAAGGAATATATTAATAGGGTAATCTTTTCTTAGACATGCATAAACTTATGGCAGGACTCAAAATGATACAATAATTAAATTAAACTCATGTCTTCAACCAATCCTGAATTAGTCATTTTGCTATGTCATATGCACTGTTTACCTTGTAGCTTGGTAAAAATCTGATGAAGACATATTGCTCGTGTTTCATACGTAATTTCTTTAGATAAAAGATCTCTCTTTTTCTTTTTTCCCTTTTCTTTCAAGATGGTTTTACAAAAAAATTTGATTATTAGTTCTGGTATACAGGGGGGCTATGGTGATTCATTTATGTGAGGTACAGATATTCTATCTATTTTTATTTATCTATTTCTTATTCTGCTTATTTTTGGCACCATGTCTCCTCCTTTAATTTTTGTGACCTCAACACCATTCCAGTTCTAATTGATGCGTCTTAATGCTGTGTGTTGCGCTCACGTTTCATTATTGTGTTAACTTCTGATTAATACATTGTTTGATTAAACTTATTGATGATAAAAAAAAACTAGCATTCCAAGGGAAATTATGAATTATCACCACCCAAATATGTTATTTTGGGAGTGATCAATTAAAAAGTTAGATAAAGGGGGCGATCAATGGATAAGTTAATCCTCTCGCCTTTTGTTGGGCTGTGATCACTAAAAAAGGTCCAAATTAAAAAAAAACAAGCAGGCACAAACTAGTGCCCTATTTAGCATAAACTTACATCAAATATCCCTCTAAAAACCTGTCTCTGAGTGGAATTTGCAAAAAAAACAAAAAAGAATGTTTTCCTTATTCATTGAGGGGAGTGTGTGTGAAATTTCAAGATTTTACCATGGAAGGTAAGGACTGGGCGAAGTTTTGAAGAATATATTGTTACATTCTTATAAATATCAGGCCTGCTGCAAATGTAAGCTTTTATTCCAAATCTTATGTAATTTTCCTCAGAATTTAATGATAGTAATTATAATCATGTTTGTCGGTCAAAATCGAAGATGCAAAACTGATGAAAGTAGACCACTACATCTACCTGGAACAATGAATCTCTATGAAATCCGCAAAAGAAGAAGAAATCAAGTGATGAATCCACCTAGGATGGCAAGCCTTTGGCAGAGCAAGCTCAACCTTCAAAAGTAAGATGATCCCGATAATCCTAAAAAGAAGTGTATACAACCAATGCATCCTCCTGATAGTCACCTATGGAGCTGAGACATTGAACCTAACCAAGAGACATACTTGCAAACCAAGATGCATGCAACGTGCACTTGAAAGAATCATGAAGAGATCACTAGACAGCATAATATATCAGGAAGAAAACGGGGGTCAGAGACGTTATAGAATCCATTGGAAGGCTCAAGTGGCAGTGGGCTGGTCATGTTGCAAGAATGGTAGACAACCGATGGACATCACAACTCACAACATGGATCCCCAAAGACTACATGTGAAACCGAAGCCGACAGAATACAAAATGGAAAGATGAACTAGACAAATTCAGAAAATACTGGTTCTGCGACACCCATGATAGAGAAATATGGCAGATCCTGGGGAAGAATGTTGAAAGACCATTGATGAAAATAGGAATTAAGTATGTTTTCCGTAATACAATCAACAATTTTGAAGTGAACATGTGGCCTGAATTAAGATGAAAAATGTCTCAAGTGGCCTGCAAGGCCCAAACGTTACCTATGCCAAAACGTGACAACAGTGATTAAACCAGTCTGTAGGGAATAATTATATTTTTAGAGCTTTTGGAGCCTGTCTGAGCTGTTTTAACACCACCATAGGTTTATATTCCACAAAGCAAAGATTATCACACATATTGGCATCACTTTCACTAAGTAACGTTTGGCTCTTGTAATAATTATTTCTGCAACAAACCCTAAAGTCTCCATCTTTCTGTGAGAAGCCAGAGTTTATTTACTTTTAAACAATTCTAATTATTTCAAATAATTAGTTTTTGACTTCTGACATGAAAAACACAAATTTGTTGTTAAATTCCAATTTCGCAGATGTCTGCACGTCAATCTCACCTGTTAGAATTATTTTTGTATTTGTTTTGAATATTGTTCTTTTCCAATAGGCTGAAAAGAGGAGAGGAAGATGGAGAGGAGAGCTGTGTCTGTGCGTGCATATAGGGAAAGAAGTTTAGAAATTCAATTCTCATAGTTTTCTCGTTAACTTATTTCGGAGGTAGGGTGAGGCCGATAGGTTGGTAGTTAAATAAATTGGCAGGGGTAATCAACCGTGAATGTTAAATCTCCATCTTTGACAAATAAAATGAGTTCCTTGTTTTGGCAGTATGAAAATCTCTTAATTGGCATGGAAGTGCTTGAATATTTGGGCCATTTTTTGACAATTTTTAGCCTCTCTTGGAGTGTTGTTTTGGCCATTTTGGCATTTTTTGGAGCGCTTTTTGGCCGTCAAACCAGCACAAAAATATGTTTTGAGTTGGCAACACAGAGTTTCAGTTTTGGGTGTGCTAGCAGAAAAAAAAATACCACATTCAATTTTTTCAGCTCACAACCCACTTCAACATACTTAAAAGAGATTAAAATATGCTAACTCCCAACTAACATAAAATTTGAAAATATTTCCATAGCCTGGCAAACAAACAACTAGCCCCTTAAATTGCAAATTGCCCCTTAGCGGGTGGTCCACCAATGTTGAAGACCCTGGTTTAGAGAATGAGGTAAACTGTAATTGATATCAACTAAGAAAATATGGATGAGGGTTGAACTTACATCGAATGATATGAACAGAGAGAACAGTCATTCGTATTGACATCAATTGAATGATTAAATGCATAGATATAGAAATACTATTATAGACAGGTCTGGTTAGTATCACAATAGAAACCGCCATGTGGTGAATGGTTTTTGGCAGCATGCTGTGTTGGGGGTGATCAAATAAAAAAATTGGAAATTTGGTAATCAATGAATATGTTACTTCTCTCATCTGTTTGCGGCAGTGATCACTGAAAAAGTCTTAATTTTCAAAAAAACATTAAGTAGTGATACATACATAGCCAGCGATCCAGCCAGACCAGCTTAAAAACTGATAGAACCTATGTTAACAGTTTTTAATATCTAAATATGGACTGTGATGAGTATTAAAGAACGGACTCGCCAAAAGATCTGTGATCAAAAATAACATATCAGACGGAGGAAATGCGTCCGCAGCCCATTGTCCACCCTTCGAGAAAATCTGACTGAAATTTACTGTGAAGTTTTTGAGATATCAGGTGGATAACCTGATGACTCAGAACATACGGGTACGATGTAGGGAAGGTAACTAGGGATCTGCACAAAAATTTAATCACTTCTTCTTTACCCTACTGCCTACTCTTCCACTCAATATCATTGAAATTCATTGAGAACTTTTAGGGGTATTGTATGTACAGACAAAAAGACTCTGGGTGATGCATATACCTCTTCAACTTGGTTGGTTGAGGTAATAACGTGCTTGTGCATTATTATGGTACTGATAATAAAGAAATAGCTATGATGATGCGAAACACCTGGGTAATCTGCGATAAAAACTGCGAATCAGCGGCAGGTCTTAAAAGCCCCGCCTTAGAACCCGCAAAACGGTGGCACTTTATCTTCAAAAAAAAAAGATAATTGAAAAAGAAAAAAATGATGAAAATGAAAATTTAATAAACTTGAAATACTTGGGGAAGAAAATTGAATGCGAAAAGTGGCCATACTCGAGAACGAGTCGACAGTCACCATGTACATGTATGTGTGTAAAAGTCTGTGTTTTGTTTAAATGATTAAGATATTTCATTTACGAATACACATGTTCACGTGTAAACGGTATTTGCGTGACACATTTTGAAGCAAAAGATATTTCGTATGGCTATGTTTCTCTGCGTACGTGCATGAATGTGACTATCAGGTTTGTTTGTAAATGGTTGAAGCCGAGCACATTTAACCGTTATTGGTTCCTTGGCTACATTTGACAAATAACCTGTCGAGTCTACGTCTCATTCTCCACCAGAAATTGGCACCTAACAATTCTTTGCAGGCACTATTGGCGCCAGACTGAAATAGATTTGTCTTGTGCTCTGTTTTAGAGCTCTGCAAGTGGCTTTGCAGCCGCAAGAGAACTAAATGAGCTCGGGAGGATGTGAGATGTGGGGCAGGGAGACTCTTTTGTATTTTTATGATCATAGAACCAATACTCGAGTATCTCCCCTGAGGCAATTGATTGGTTGTGCTTTGAAGTAGTTCGGGGTTTGGCCACAAGAAAAAAATTCCCAAGTGTCTGCATCATGTCACATTTAGGCTGGAATTGGTTTGCAGGAATCACTCCTAGACTCCCCCCCACGCCATCCATGCTTTGAACAGTAGCCTATAGCTCACTTTCCTAACAGTTATTCCAGGAAGAGGGGAAGTACAGGGTGTAGGGTCGTTGGAGATTTACTGCGGACAATGGTCACCACCCTGTGCCAATTCATCTGAGAGTTTTCTTCTACTAAATTGGAGATAATAAGGTACTGTCTGACTAGAGCCTCTTATTGGTGCTGTAACTAAATGGCAAATTCTTGCAGACCAGTCCCACCTGTTTGGGTTGGGTCGGGTCGGGGGTCTTGGCGTAGAGAGAGGGTTTCAGGAAGAGTTTAACTATTTCCGAAGATTTTTCAGTGATTGCTGTAGCCAAAGGAATTAAACAGAAGTGAGAATACCTTTTAAACTGTAGACCCCCTTATAACGTGCAGTTCGGAGTTCATAATTTTCCGCCACATTTTAAGTGAGTCTATGTTGCAATGGATTTTCCATTTTTACAGAACCCTTATCCAAATCCACCCCCCCCTTCCCCTGCCAACTTCTTCAAGATCAACCCTCATAATTTATGCAGAAATGAAGAGAAAACCATTGGATGTGCAGTAAGGTGCTGCTTGTCCAGCAGGAAAACTGAAATAAATTTAAATCGTTTCACCTCACCAAAAGGTGATATCTTGGCTAAACTTAGATACATATGTAGCGAGTGACTACTGTAGGAGTTTGACAATACGTGAGTAATCTTTTTAGTGAGTGATGAAAGGGAAAGGGGCAACGAGTTTCCTTTGTCTACTGGAATATTTTTATCTAATTCAATCCCTTTTTAAAGTTGGTCTAGCCTGATTGTGGAGGGGTCTTTCTGTTTTTGTATTTAGCTATCATTTTTAGAGCCAAGTTTGACCTTTTTGAAAATTGGGGTCCATGGTCAAGCCATATTATAAGCGATTCTGCATTATATCTGGCCTACAGTGTAAATTGGTATATCTAAGATCAAAAGCAAAATTCTTTGAAGAGTAATGAGCCGAGTTTAGCTTGAATTCTCAGCTATGATTTATTATTATTCAATCTCCTTTTTATCTTATCAAACAAATCCTCATTGTAGTTTTTACCACAGCATTTCGATTCGACAATTCTCAAGGGATGTATCACACCAGGCAAAAAGTTTTAGATATTTTTTATTCGTAATCAGCAAAAAATCTCCTAAAGCTGTCAAAATTTCCCAGGAGTTCATTTTTGCATTGTTCTGCAACAATTCATTCATTTATCGTTCAATTTTCAATGTGAATTGTTGGATTATGCCTTAACTCTTGAATTCATAGAACACTTGTAATTCAATGAATAGCTCTCGAAAAAAATTGCACAGTGGAACTTCGGAATATCTTTTTATTGCATCAAGATTTTGAAGTGAAATTTTTCCTGTAGAATATACAGGTGTGATGGTCGGCCAGATCTGACTTGAAAGTCTTAGAAGGGTTAATGATTAATGTGGAGTGATCCACATGTTCCGAAAGTACTGGCTCAGTGACGCCCATGATAGAAAAGTCTGATGAATCTTGGGGAAGGTCAGTGTCCAACGTCAGATACTAAATGATTGGTGATGATAACAAACATATAAATTCTGGTAGGACTCTGCTATGGCCATTCGGTAGAAGCATTTTTAAACCTAAAATTCATAGTCACCCTAATGTCTTTTCGATTTTCCAGAATATAGAAAGCAAATTACTACAGACGTCTCAGGGCGGCTTCAAGTATTTGGCTGAATACAAATCTGGCAGAATCGACCACAAAATGGACCATTTGGCATGCTTTGCAGGTAAGTCACCTTTGACCTCTTTCCACTTCACTTTGCTTTCAACATTTCTTCCTTATCAACGGGACCGGTCCAAGGTGTCTGCAACACGGACAGTCAAGTGATTGAGAATACCTTCATGTGTCTGAAACGATTGGAAAATGAATGAATTAAACAAAAAAAATAATACAGGTATGAAAATTCCGAGTGAAGTTGGATTTTCCAGGAATATCAGACGGTTACTTTCTGCTTTGTTGGAACTAAGAAGAAATATTGTTGAAGGAAATTTTCATGAGACTTCATTCTTCTACTAGATGTACTTAAAATCCTTGTGCATTTAAAAAAAATTTAATACTCATCATATACAAAAAATAGAACAATATTGCATATAAAAGCTCTTGTTTTAAAGTTTTTGTCCAAGTGCAGTTTAATCTTCCGTCCTCAGCGTAACCGTCATCATTCCCAGCACACCAATGTAGCCGATTTGCAGACTCTCTGAAAACATTATTTAGTTGCTGTTATGTGATTGTTTGAATTGCAATAGTAATCCTGACTTTGAGGTCAGCAATTGTTTATTTGGTTTTCATGAGGTACAACTTTTCCATAATGAATTACGAACTTTCTCCTCACAGCTGTAACTGATTTCTATGCTACCAACCATGGCACGCAATTAACCTTTTCTTCGACAGTTGCCATTTTAGACTCTTCAAAGAATTTGTAAAACAAAAGCCGTAATTAGTGTAATATCTATGAGACTACTTCATTAAGATCTTTATTAGTTTTACTTTCACATGCAATTCATTGCATGATTGTAACATTTGTACATTCCAAGTTATTATTGTTTAAAAGTTCACAAAGAATTTAGGAACACCCTCTATATTGATTTTCTCACTGTAAAACAAGCACAGGCATGAACCTTAAAACTATCTAGCAACTTTTCTGCTTATACCTATGGATTAGCTGTTCACCTTGCCCAGGGCACCAAGCACGCTTAGGCCATCCCGGCTTATCACTAGTCATTGTCTTTGCTTATCATATTTCTGTCTATTTCCCTAATTACAATCAGAATAAGCAGAGGCATGAACCTTGAAACTCCTGAGCAATTTTTTTCTGTTAATACCTATGAATTAACTATTTTTCAAAACCAAGTTTCGTGTACATAATTGGTTTGAAATTTCCTGGAACATTTTCCGCTTTGAATTGTAATAATTTGACTTTATCTTTTTGCAGGGGGCATGTTTGCTCTCGGTGCTAATGGATCCTCGGACCCAGCCAAGTATGTTCAGTTGGGAGAAGACATTGCCACGACGTGTCATGCTTCTTACAACCGATCAGGTAAGTGAAGATTGTGAGGATCGTGTCAATATTTCTGAATGAAAAACTGATTCATCAAATTTGGTCTTGATTTCAACGTTTCAAGTTTGAGTCTCTACTTTCATTGGAACCAGCCGGTAATATTTCATAAAAAAGTAAGTCGACTGCTGGTTGAGTTAGAAGAAAAGTGTACTCTCCCAAAAGGAAGATTGGCTCCCGTCTAAAAGAAAAAAATCATATAAAGTGTAGTGTACTATGATAACTTTAGTCTCATTGTTTTATTTTTCCTGCTCCTTAGGGAACAAAATTTGCAAAGAAAAAAAGGTTATACTTGGGGATGCATTAATATTGTTGTTTTGGAATTCTAACAACGAGAAATGTATTGGAGTGTTCACTTCTATTCAGTCCTCCCCTGATAACAATTCAATTGATTTTTTTTATTTCAAATTTTAGAATATGAAAAATATGATAAAAGATCTTATTTTTTCGATTCGACCAGTGGTCAAGAGAGCTGAAAGACTTGCCCAAGAGACAATTGACTCGACTGAGTCAAGTGGTCGGGTTATACCATACAGACTGATTAGAACTGCTTATTAGCTTGGTTTTATTTAATTTTTTCATTTGATCTTTTTGTAAAAATATTTTTTCTGAAGATCTTTATTTCAAAGCAAAGAAGCCCATTATTATTCACTTTTGACTACTATTAACCTTTATCTTAATTTTAATTTTTTTTTCACAAACTCAAACAACTGTCCAACAATGAATGAACAGAAATCATCAGAATTGAAGAGGCTCCCAGCAAGACTGACATCCCACTTGCCTCGGGGAAGCCAGGTTAAAAATACCAGCTGCTTAACCCTCTAGGCTACAGAAGCTTTGATGGTTTGCAGAAGCTCCAGTCCCACTTTGAAACTCACTATCTCAATCTCTCCAGTGCCATGTAAATTGTTGACCTGAATTGGATTATAAAACTATTAACTTGAGATGGAGGTGAATAGTTGTCAAAACTTGATAGTAATGGGTTGCATTACTTCATCTAATAAAAATGAAACTGTAAAGATCATGTAGAAAATTTGGCATCTTGTAGGAGCAATTGTAATCTTTGAGAAATCAAACTATACTTTGTAGCGTGTACGTTCAAATGTTGATATCACCAATATTTTATTTTTGTTTTTTTGTTTATCTTCTTTTTCTGAACATTGCTTCCTTGAACATTTTGTGAAAGCTTGTGCCTTAAGAGTCGTTTTTAACGGTTAGATTCATAGACTGCTTGTAACGCTTCAATGAATAAGATAGAAAAAAAATCAAACTCTTTTGTGAATGAAATTGAAAAGGAATTAATCAAAAAGTGTCAGGGAAGTAACTATAATCAAACGTTATTCCCCATCTACCCCTTTGAATTACTTTATGAATTTGCCAGTATGAATTTAAGAGTTAATAAAAGAAAAAGATATTCATATGTCTGCATATTTATAACCCTTGTGGCGTATACTCACTACTACATATCAACAAATCTTAGAAGACATTTTTCTTTATTTTTCTCTTTTGAAACAGTTTAAGCACATGGACATAATTTTAGTTTTATTTATCTGATAAAATGAAGTAATTCTGATCTAAGATAAAATTAATTAAATTAGCTTTTCTCAAAACTGATAAATTTTTTATGGTAAATTTCCTCTTATTGATACAGTTTTGGTCATGAATTTATACACACCCTCAAAATTTTTCACATTGACTATTCTAAAGGAATAATTTCGTTAATTTCTCCAAAGAATTGATTTTATTTATCATTTTGCCCACATTGAATAAATTCTAAGAATATATTTGAATCAGTCTTATAAAAAAATGCACAAAGATGTAAGTTTATAAACATATGGAACTAATTCTTTGTGTTTCTAACTTTTAACAAGTATTATAGCTTCCAGTCTTTTAAGATAAGTTGTGATAACTTTTTTTATCTTCTCAATGTATATTTTATCCCATTCATCATTGCAATTTTGCTCGAGTTATTGAAAGTTTCTTGGATTTCACACATCATCATCATCAGTCTTCTATCGTTGACATAGACCTTCCTAAGGATTTGCCAGTCCTCTCTTTTATGGGCGCCGTAGAGCCAATATTTTCTGAACTTGTCTAGTTCGTCTCCTCATCTTATATTCTGCCGGCCATGGTTTTGCATGTGATATCTAGGAATCCATATTGTGAGTTGTGATGTCCAGTAATTGTCTACCATTCTTGCAGCAAGACCAGCCCATTGCCATTTGAGTTTTCTAACTCCTCTTCAATCCGCCCCACAGAGGTTTTAGATGTTAATCTGATATTGAGGTTTGGATATTGAGATGGCTATTCTAATACTTTGATTTCTAATTCCTCTAACCATTTTTAAGTTGTTTTTGCTGTATGTTTGGAGGTTATCATCTTGTTGGAATATCCAATTCTTGCCAATTACCAATTTTTCTTACAGAAGATTCTAGAATTTCTTTTAAAACTTCCTGATATTGATCTGTATTCATTTCGTCATTTATTTTGATAAGCTGACAACAGCCTTGGGCACTCCTACACCCTCAAAACTTCAGTGGTCCACCTCACCTCCGTGCTCAATATTTAGGATGGTAAACCTTTCCTTGGTGTGTTTGGTCTAATACGTGCCAAACAAAACGTCTGTAATTATGTCCCCAAAGTTCAATTTTAGTTTCATAAGAACATATAATTTTATCTTGAAATGCTGTAGGTTTGTTTTTGTGGTCATCGGCAAAATTCAGGCGATCAGTTCTGTGTCTCAAATATATTCCTTGCCATTCTTTCAAATACTCAGCTTTACTCTACTTGGTATCTTAAAGTTTTGGTGAGGATATCAATTCCTGCTACTCACACGGTTGCCTAACATGAGGGTTTTTCTTGATCTCTCATTCAACCAACCTCAGTGTCTGGCATGTCACTTTGCTTTTTTGTCCTGATCTTGACTCGGTGATAACTGTCTCACTCAATTTCCTCTTTATCCAGTATCGACCTTCAGGTACAAATTGGCAATTTCAAGATTCGGGACTTGTTCCTGTATGATTTGCTCTCCTTATTCAGCTTTACTACCCTCAGCCATTGGTCTTGAGAAATTTCTCCAGATCTTCCCATGATGGTAACTGGAGAAATTAAACAATACATTTCGTAGAAAATGTTGAGAATTTTCGAAAGCTGGAAGAGACAAGAATGCTGACTGCTCATGGATATTTCTATGGTATCATTTTCATAGCCACCTTCTTTTAAAGGTGTGTTACAATTTGAATGAAATGAGTGCTGGTACTTTTGCCCCTACCATGATATTTGAAGTATTATTCTAAATATATATCGTGTTCAGGATCATATTAACCTTGAAATGTATATAATCAACCCATTGGTACATATTAAGAAAATAAATGATATAAACACAAGATTTGAGCACTGCTGATTTAAAATGACTAGAGACAAAAAAAAAAAAGTACTTTTGTGGAGAAAAACGGGAAGAAAAAACAATTTAGATGGTGTTTAGTGGTGTCCATATACAAATTTTCAAGGTTGAAGCCACCAAAAATGTGACCAGGAGTGCCCGGAGACACATACCCAGATATCAGACATAGCTGGCTGGTCAGGCGAAACATTTGATACACTACAGTGATTCAATCAATCTTTCATATAGAATACATGGAAATATGTTACAGCTGTAAAACTGAGGGAGGGGGGGGGTATATAAATTTATGACTGCAATTGTATATGTCAGTAGATAGGAATAGCAACATTTCAAAGCAGTGTATATTTCAGAAAATTTGAATATTTTATTTGAAATCTATTAAATAAGTTTGTTTAGCACTTTGTAAATATTGTGAAGAGATTTCAGTGCATAAAACCTGAATTTCTAATGCTAAAACTTGGGTATTTTTTCCCTATATAAATTCCAAGATTTTGTACCATTTATTGTTAACTGTATTCTTTCTGAGGCTCAGATGTACGTCTTTTGAAAAAATGAAATAAGACTGGACATCAAGTGAATCCCCGTTTGTGAATAAAATCCTTTAATATATCTTTTCTCCTTTACAGCTACGAAGCTAGGGCCTGAGGCTTTCCGCTTTGAAGGCCAGACTGAGGCCAAAGCAATGCGTCAGAATGAGAAATACTATATCCTTCGGCCAGAAGTTGTCGAGACGTACTTCTACATGTGGAGGTTTACAAAGAATAAAAAGTACCGAGAGTGGGGCTGGGAAGCTGTCCTGGTGAGAATCCTTTTTTTTTCTTTTTTTCCCTTCTCTTTGGCTGCAATGCAAGTTGTTTTTAGATGACAGAAATCTTTTTGTCAAGACCAGATTCAAGTAGGTTGACAGCATTTATAAGGAATTGAGTGACCTGAAGAGAGTGTGGTTATAGAGAAATAGACAGTGTTTCAAATAAAGGAAGAGAGCTCTTATCTCAATAAAAGGGATAATAAAAGAGAGAAAGGGGGAAAAATGATATTTTCAAGTCACAGAACGTCATATTCCTTTTTTTAAAATCAATTTTCAAGATTCAAAAAAAAACTAAAAAACATGAAAGAAAGAAGAAAAGAAAAAAAAGACCGAACAGTGTTTATAACTGATGTATACACTTCATATATATATATATATATATATATATATATATATAAAGTTTTGAGAGCAATGAGTTTTCAAAATTCCCTAAACAGTCACATGGTAAACAACTGGTGATCCCACCAAGAGAAAATCTTTACATAGTACCATAATAACAAAGTATACGTAAAACATATAAAAAAAAAAACACTGAACAAAATTACATAAAATTACATTAATTACATATATACATATATATATACATATATATATATATATATATATATATATATATATATATATATATATATATATATATCTTCATTTTTGTTTAATTCAGAAGTTTCCCATTGTAATTAAGAGATCTAGAAAAATCATCATCCATATACTTTTGGACTCAAGTAAAAAAGATCCTCAAGCAAAATAGCCGATTCTCTATTATTCCTATTTATATGAGAACAAACAGGGCGATCTTCATATCGATGTAGAGGATGGAGAAAGTACTTTGACACATTCCCTCTTTCTTCTTTACTTGGATATTCAGTTTGTAAGGATATATAACATTCATGGCCTTGATAATATCATCTTCCTTCTGTGTATATATATATATATATATATATATATATATATATTCTTCTTTACCAATGAATTCTATTGCATTTCAAACAATATTTTTGCTTTTATCCTTGATGCCATGATTATTTATTCTTGTTTCGGATATTTTAATCGGGATAAACTTGAAAAATCAATTGGAAACATATTTTTAGTACTATCATTTTCATTGCTGAAACAAATCCTGCCAATGCCGTCAAAAACAGTATATAAAATGTTGCAGGTTCTGAGCAGAGTCCTTCCTCTTTCTTGATCTTTTTAGACCTACCATATTTGAAGGCAGGTGGTGCCGAGCGGTGTAACAGTTGACAGTGCAGGCAATAGACTTGGCATGCTGAGTTCAAACTCTGGCCGAGGCTGTCAATGCAAACACCACTTCAATAGCTTTGGGAACAATATGAATCCATCTCTTTTTGTCCTAGCTATTGATAAAAGGCAGGACAGACTGGCTCTCTAGCCTTGGTAGGCAACTAGTCTAAGGGTGGAACAACTCCATATCCCAAACTAAGGAGAAGGTAATGGGGAAATGATTCCACTATCCCTACCAAGAAGAATCAAGGTGATGCTCAGTTTTGAAGCTTTGGGAGTGATGATTACTCATGTCCTGAAGGAATATGGAGAGTGTTTAATGACATCTAAGACCCCCCCACACCTCCTTACTTCAACAGAGAATATCAAGAAAGAAGATAATTCCTTGAAATCATCTCGTTTATCAGCTACAATCCTCACTCTCTCTTTGTGCCCTCAAATCAGCTGAAACAGTGCATCGTTGCTATATATATATATATATATATATATATATATATATATATATATATATATAATGTTGAACTCACATCCCCCTAAACTGCTCTAACCTAAAGAATGTGTAAAAAAATTTGCGAATCATTAACAATACTGTGGTTTGCATCCATGAATGAACTGAATACTCAAGGGAGATAACTATCAAATGCTAATACAGTAGTCTCCTTTATTCATTGGCAAATGTATAAAAAATCTAGGTGCAATTGGGCCTTTAAACTTAATGTTGATTCTGGTCTCATCAAGTTAAACTACTTCTTCCTCGTATGGTGACCTAATGGGTCACAGTGTTGTCTTGTCACAATATATATATATATAAATTTTCATTTTTCTCTTGCAGGCTCTGGAAAAATATTGCCGCACTGATGGTGGCTTTACTGGCATCAAAGATGTTTATGCAGAGACACCTTCCGCGGACGATGTGCAACAGAGTTTCTTCCTGGCAGAGACGCTCAAGTATCTTTACTTGCTGTTTTCTGATGACAGCCTCTTGCCCCTGGACTCGTGGGTCTTCAATACGGAAGCTCACCCATTCCCTATTCAAAATTCAAATGCAGTCAAGCCAGTTTCTTAGCATTAACCAAAAGTTCAATTTAAAAAAAAAAAACAAAAAAAGAAACAAGAAAAAAAAAAAAACTCTCCTAGTTTATTAAAATCAAGGGGGGGGAGGGTAGAAATTTTGAAAAAAAAAAAATTTTTTTTTTTTTTTTTGTTAATTATTTTTGGTGCCTGGCTTGAAAAGAGTTAAGAAGGAACTGAGAACACTCATTCTGTGAAAATAAATGGAAAAAGATGAAAAGTTTTTTTTAAAATTGATCGAAAAAAAAATAATGATAATGACAATGATGTTGATATGCTGAGTGAAGGACGGAGGGAGGGAGGGAGAAATATAGGAAGGGAAAAGGATTTGGTCGTTTCAGGACAATGGAGCTAATGTTATAATACACATAATTTTGCACACAGACAGACAAGCGTATATATATATATATATATATATATATATATATATATATATATATATTTAGATCAATGGATAACTTCAGAAAATTATGCTTTCATCTGTTTTATTCTTGCGCGTGTTTTGATGAGTTATTCATCTTCCGCAGTTTGTTAGGTCTTAGTTTTGAATTCAAATGATGTTCCTCATTGTCATGTGGCTGTGCAATGCTGCTTCTGTCATGGTTTCATTTTGGGACATTTATTGATGATGAAATGAAACCATGATGGAAGCAGCATTGCACAGCCACATGACAACAAGGAACATCACTTGAAATTAAAACCAACATATCACCTGCTGAGATGGATGAATAACCTATCGAAAGGTGTACCAGAAAAAACAGTAGAAAAGTATGATTTTCCATATTTTCATTCATTGAAATCTTGTCGGATAATACTATTCCTCTATCATAGAAAAAAAAAATATGCACGGGTTACGGCTATTAGATAACGAGACTGGTGTTATGTCATCACAGCAAATATGCAAAATCACATGGTATACATTGACCAATGGGCAAACTAGTATGAACATCCCTTGAAAGTTCTAATCTGCTCACCTCTTCAATTCCCTTTCACACGTCACTTTAAGTAACATGTTCTTCTGATGTGGGTAAAAAAGGATCAGTTCAAAAAATTAAGTGGAATGAAACTTTCAGGGGTTGTTGACGCTTATTTATTGGTCGATGTATATCCTGTGGTTAACGCATGCAGGCTTTGGTTTGACTTACATAAGCCAGGTCTCGTTATTCAATAGCCACTCACCTGTTTTTAAATTGTTGACGAACAAGGAAAATACATATACATACATATATATATATATATATATATATATATATATATATATATATATATATATGTCAGCATACACACATCCACTATAGTACTTGTTCATGGCATCAACGTAACATTAATTTAACTGACTAATTCTGAATGCCTTGTATGTGACTTGTATGTATGGACAGTATTCCAAGTATGAATTCATCGGTTCTGGTGATATTAAATTTATTGTAGAGAATTTTCATTTTATCAGATGTGGAATCAGAGCTTCAAAATTGACTCGAGTCAAAAGCTTAAATTTTCAGATACACCGTAATCAAAATCTAATTTAATCGAAACAAGGAATGTACAATTCAGACCCCTTTAAGTACATGAAAGAATATTGCTAAGAAATAGTATTGCAAAAATTGTAAAAAAACTTATTAATCAAATCAACGTAGCCCCACAAATGGCCAGACTGACCAGCCAAGTGGGCAATTGATTTTTTTTTTTTTTCCTTGATTGTCCGTGTGTCTCTGGGGTGCTCTTGCTCACATTTTGGGGGCTACAACCTTGAAAATTTTTGTCTGTACACTACCAGGCACCATCTAAAAAAAAGTATTTTATTTCTTTTTAAAAAAAAAAATGTTTTTTTTGATCTATGGTTATTTTGGACCAACAATGCTCTGATCTTGAGCTGGTATTTTTTTTAGATACTTCCAGATAAAAGATTTTCTTCTCTTTTTCATTATTTGTCCTCGTACACTTGGGAGTTATAGTGTTTTATTTACGCAAAATGATATTAAATTAAATTTTTGTGACAGTGTTTTTGAAAAATTAGCGCTTTTGACTCGAATCAATATTTGGGATCTCGATTTTACACTTGATCCTGTGTTTTTTTTCTCTGTACAGCAGATCATACACAAGTATCTGTGAATGAATTAAGCAACCTAAATTGTTATTTTGTTGCTCACCCTTATCCAGTACGAATAGGATAAATGAGTTTTTGTGTTGGATGGTTATCCTGTTTGAAAACGCAGTTCAAATCTAGCTCTCATTATTTTGTTGTAAGGAAAAAACAATCTGGGTAAAATACTAGTTTCTGTGTGTAAATTGGAGATAATTCTTGTTTGCCTTAAAATGAACTACTCTCTACCTAGACTTAACCAAATTTGACCTTTTTTTAGTCAACAGTCCCAAGTTTTGAATCATGGTCAAGTGATTTATTTTAAATTGAGAAAAACCAATTTAAAAATCTGTAGAGAAAAACAAAAAGAAAAAAAATAAAAACTCGGTCACAGTGCAGTTTTTCAAAAAATCAATTGTCTATTGCTCAAAGTTTGAGACTGTCGGTCAAAAAAAAAAAAGGAAAAAAAGAAGTCAAACTTGGTGCGTTCGGAAGAAATAATCTTGTGATTCCGCATTTGTTTCAAGGCTAACAGGAGTTATCTCCATTTTACACATGGAAGCTAGGATTCTACCATAATCTCCCCTCTGCATTATTTTTAGTAAAATTCATTGACGGGAATGATCCATGATTCTTTCACTTAGTCATTTCACTGAGCAAGACAATTCCATGCTGACAATCCAGTGCAAGGATCAATAAAATAAAATTCAATTACCATTGACGTAAACTAATTTACTATATCACTGAAGGAGTTCAAAAACCAATTATTGAGTTGAAAAAATAATTTTTATTTTTGTATTGCAATAAATACTTTTGAGTTTGCAGATTCTACAATTTATCAGCCTGATTCTCATAGTTAATTAACATCTTCTTTGCGGCTGAATGAGTTCAAAAACAGACCCCTGGGGGTTAGAATTAGTTAGATACAAAAATTAAAGTTATTTGCTGAGATTTTCGTATCTAAAGTATAGCAAAATCCATTTAGGAAGGTGTGCTTTCCCTCTTTCTATGATAAAATAAACTCTAATTGGCTAATTTATTTAGTTTTAAGTTAGTGAACAGGAGAAGCAAAATCATGTGCGAAACAGGTGCAACTTGAAAGGGAAAACGACACTCTCCTCAAGTTGCCGAATCTAGCTACAATTGAAGAAATTGTTTGTTGTTGTGTACATTGCATTTACTCAACAACTGGCCATTGTACGGAGTCAACATTCTTCAGATTTATTTGTCTTCGCATAAGGCAGTGCAGTGTCGAGTTTCAAGTCCTTTGGATCAGGGGTTCTTGAGAAATCCAATAAAATAAAAAAAATGAAAAATTATGGATCAGAGGTACTTCTTCAGAGTTTTTATAAATTATCTCCCTTGACTTCTGCTCTTTAGAATTATCCAAGTTGGCAAGTCTGTAGTGGAATAATCAGAATACATTGAAGCTGTTTCATACAACCGATGGAAAATTACTTTACATGGCAATTATGGCAAACTGTTCCACACACCATAAAGTCCATCCCATTCTAAACATGCATTTTTGAAATGGACACTGCTCTAGTACTATTCATATGAGTTGCTGCATATATATATATATATATATATATATATATATATATATATATATATATATATATATATATATAAATAACAAAGATGATAAATGTATGAATTCATACATATTTTTAATTTCTTTATTTTTTAAAGTACTGAATACTTCTATTTAGAATGATTCAATTAATGTTTCAAAGGAATTATCAACTCATAGAGTTTAGGCTACCTTGATTCACCCCCGCTGAGATTTTCAAAGAAGTCTTTTGAAAATCTCAGCAGAGTGAAACTAAGTAGCCTACACTGTATTAGTTGATGAATCCTTTGTAACACTAATTCTAAATATGTATATATATATCAATTGTTGGCATTGAATTGTCTTGTGCAGAACTGTTGGATCACAGTTTAACCCATTCTTCATTTGTTTCTTTTTTAATTGTTTTAGGGAATTTTCTTTCATGGTTTAGAATATTCATCTCTTTACATTTGGATCAATATTCCCCTGTTAAGCCATTTTAAACATTTTTTACCCATTGTCAAAATTTTAAAGGAAAATTGAAACTGGCCAAAAATATTTTTTTTGTCAATACTTAGATTTTTTTTTTTTTTTTTTTTTTTTTATCTCTAAAAACCAAATTGTAATTTTTTTTTCACGATTTTCAATTCCCATCTCCAAGTACTTGAAATGTTTTTAAGGCCAGAATATTTTGTAAAAGGAATTTTACGGATTGTATATCTATTTCTCCTCTTTTGCAATTTGAATTGTTAGTTCATTTCCAGGAGATTAAATATACTTTTAATCAACTTTTTTTTTCTCTATAAAGATTCTTGCTGTATTGTCTATAACTTTATAAAAGAGTGGGTAACATTCCAAGTTTTGTTTTTCGGACAATCGAATCTCTTACCTCTTTTTTTATGTTGTCAACACGTTCCAGCTAATCCACTCTTCCGCCTTTGTCTGGTGTATCTTCGAAAAAAGAGAGAAATCTTTCTTTTCAAACCTGACAAATTGAGCAAAACTTACATTTCATTTCTTTTTTTTTTTTATTAAAAGTGTTGTCTAGTTTGTTTTTGTTTTTTTTTGTGATGACAACAAAGGTTTTCCACTTTTCTTGTATAAGGGCTGGAGAATGCCTCAGCCAAAACGTTGTCGACAATATTGAAAAGGTCTGCGGAGATTTGATTGTCCATAGCAAAGTTGGGAGATATTTTCCTCTTCCTTCTCCTCTCCTTTCCTCCCTCTCGGTGTTAAACGTACACTTCTGACAGACCAGATCTGTTTCCAGTACTAACAGATGCCATTTGCCATTGTTTTGGTAGAACCAAAATTCCCAACAGATTACCTGTTGATATTTTTTATTTTATTTTTTATTTTTTCTAATTTTTTTTCAGGGGGGACTATTACCCATGTCCCATAATAGTTGTTACATTTAGTGATTATTTTTTTTATATGCAAATGTAGCAACTATTATGTGACAGAGGTAATACTTTTTTTTCTTTTTTTTCCTTTTTTTTTTTTTTTCAAAGGAGTAAAAAGTATTTTTTTGGTTTTCCATTCCCCACCCCGACAGCTCAGTTGAGGAATTTGTTTCTTCCTCATCATTTCATTTCTTTCCCCTTAATTTTTTTTGTTTTTTTTTTTTTGTTTTGGGCGGGTTTATCCCAAACTTTTCAATTAGCAGGAATGTATTTTTGGGGGCTGGCTATCCAAATGCCAACTCTTTATTTGATTTTAGCCCTGGTTTCAAATGAATAAACTTGAAAAAAAAAACATTTTTTTTAAAACCATTCAACTACTTCTGGAGGTATGCCTCTGATCAGCTTAACTACCGACGAATAAATATACATATATATATATATGTATATGTACATATGTATATATATATATATATATATATATATATATATATATATATATATATATTTGTAGAATGTCAGAGTAAGATTGTGAAATTTGTGATTCCTTTGAATCCCTAGAGATTTTGCCGAATCCCCAAACATTTCAGCTATTTCATGAAATTCCAACTTTCACAATCAGTGTAGTAATGGTTAACAAGCCGATGATGCTGACCATTACGACTAGTGATTTCGAATCTCACTTGATGCCTCATCACTCTGGCCTTGTGTCAGACTAAGCTGTAAATACTAAAGCTGTATATACTTTATATTCCCTAAGCTTGGTTTGACACAAGACCACTGTAGTGGAGTGCCCAGTGGTGGATGGGCTTATTACCATCGTAATGGTTAGTATCACAAGCTCTTTAACCATTACTATACTGATTGTGAAAGTTGGAATTTCATTAGATTTTTTAAATGTTCAGGAATTTCACAAGATCACTGGTTCCACAATCATTATATATATATATATATATATATATATATATATATACTCTGTAACAGTTTGTAAAAAAGAGAGAAAGGAAGATTGGCGTTTCTAGTTGTTGAAACATGACTGTCCTCTCCAGAACTCTTCGCAGTTATTTTTCAAATAAATTTTTTTATTCTAATCAAAAGGTAACATAAAAAAAAATTCAAAAAAAAGACGAAATTTAAAAAAAAAAAAATCTAAAAATGATTGCAAAATACATTTGTATCTAATTCACACATTTATCTCAACAAAACCAGTTTAATGCAATGAGACCTTTCTCAGTAGAAAATGTGTTTTGTTTTTTTTGTTTTTTTTTTTCTGTCTCGTTTCATATTATTTTACATTATTTTATTTGCTAATTGTGAACAGGGCCGGGCAGAGCTGGTAACAGGCCCAGACCAGACGGTTGATGTAGCCCCAATTTAAACCCCATGTACCTTCCCCCTACCCTCACCTCTCAGCCCAGCTACTGTGAGCACTCTGACTACACATCACCCTCCCCTTATTGCTATGCCTCTGGAGTGACCCTCCCCCTCAATTCTTATTCAAAATCGTGGGCACATGCCAACTGGCCCCGAACTAACCCCCTCTGCCCGGGCCTGATTGTGAATTTGAATATTTTTGAGAAAAAAAAACAATAAAAAAATGCAAAAAAGAGATTAAAAACTTGCTGAAGACACTTGTTTTACATTTGAACTGTTTTCTTTCCCCAACCCCTCCAACGCCCCCCGAACTTATCAACCCATTCTTCATTGTGAGAGATAAGTAAATAGAAATACTTATCTGGACCTCAGAAACTTTCCCTACCTTATACATTGAGGAAGAAATGAAATAATAAAAACTCATAAGGAAAAAAAGAGAAGATATTTTTTTGTTTATAATTCATTATTGGAATATATATATATATATATATATATATATATATATATATATATATATATATAGTGTTTGCAAAAGTTCACAAAAAACTAGCTACAAAATACACAACTGTAAACTGGTTTTCTGACAAAAGCTCTTGCACACATCTGAATACACACACACAAATATATATGTATATCTATATATTTGTGTGTGTAATAATGTTTTTTCTCTTTTTTCAGATGTATATTTAAATTCCTGCCTTTTGTTTTTTAAGGGCAAATTTCAAATTTTAAAAAAGTGAAATAAAATTCCAATTTTCAAATGATAAGCAGACTTGTTGGTGTTATGTCCCTTTTGGAACTAGGGTTAGATCCTGTGGTTGTCAAATCCCAAGATGGGATTCAGTCTGTTACCCAGTAGTCACCTGAGCAGCTGAGATACAGAACCTAACCAAGAGACTGAAAGAATCATGCTCAACCTCCCATGAAGAGATCTAGAGACAGCGCTATACATCCGAGAGAAGACAGGAGTCTGAGACATCTAAGAATCCATTTGGAAGATGGCAATGGGCTGGTCATGTTGCAAGAATGGTAAACAGCCGATGGACATCACAACTCACGATGTGGATCCCCACAGATCACATGCAGAACCGAGGCCGGCAGATTACGAGATGGAGAGATGAACCAGACAAGCTCAGAAAGTATTTGCTCTGCGACGCCCATAATAGAGAAATCAGTCAAATCCCGGCGAAGGTCTATGTCCATTGGACAATAAAAGACTGATTATCATGATCATGTCCAGTATAAAATTTCCTGGAAGGATTTACCCGCCTTGTAGATATATTCTAACTTCCCTCAGTGCTGTCTCTCTTGCCAAAGAGAAAATTCATTAATTCTTAGAGGCGTGTTAACCTTGCCATAATTGGAAAAACGCTGAGCGTATTCGATAAGGAATCAAAAATTCGCCCTCCAGCCTGGCTGCTGTCATTGATAATGATGGTGATTACATTATTGATAAATGATATTTAATTAAACTTTACCGGCATTTGTTTTTATCTCGTTTTTGAAAATAAGTAATTAATTTCCGAACATGATAATACGTGATTAATTTCCGAACACCGTAATATTAGTATATCTCGGAATTTTTGAGATGAGATATTATTATTATTTCTATTGATATTAAAGAGGGGAGTACGGTCAATATACCCCCGTCAGATAAATAAAGGGTTCGGTTCGTTACTTCCCAAATCTACCAGATGATACCAGACAAACGCCGTAGAGTGCAACGGCCGAAACGTTGTATGAAAAACAACACCCTAATATTACCAAAATGAATAATCATTCCAGAGATAAGTAAGATTAAAATATTAGTAATTACTAGTATGAAAAACCTCTTATACGAGTACCTGGGAAAATCCTGAATACAGGGTGTCCATAAAGTCCGTATTATTTTTGATACATATATATTTTTAAAATAGGTAAATAGATTCGCCACTACAGTCAATAATTGAACAACTTTAGCATCAAAATTTCAAGTCATGGAAACAAAATTCCATCGAAGGATAAATATGGTCAAAATAAAATTTACCTATGACATCACAGGTTTTCTTCTGGAAAATATCTGAAACATTGTCAGAAAAATCTAGATGTTATTAATTATCTCGTCAAAATAAGCCCCCCCCCCCATCATGTTTTTTTTTTCAATTCTTTCCTTATTTACGATTAACTACGATATTTGTCTTTTGCTTGTTGCTATTAACGACATCATAAATAAAAGAACAGTGTCTTATTGTTCTAAGTTTCTGCTGGAGATTTTCATGAAACTGGATGTATAAATTTGCCATGGTTTATCATAATATTAATTATTTGAATAAGATCATCTTAATTTCTATATCTCTAGATCTAAATTAGATTTTCCATTGAAGGGGGAGTATTTGATGATTGGTGTAGATGTATACCAGAGGGAATACCCTCTCGCTTTTGTTCTCATTCGTTTTATCAGGTGTGCAAAAGTTCCCAGCGCTCTGTCCCCAGATGGAATATACAATTGTGAACCAGTTCTCCGCTGGGAACTTCTGCACACACTTAATAATTATTCTTTAAACTGTATGATGATGGAGCAAATATTATTTGTTCTTTTTTCTGTTTTTATGCACACACACATTTCCATTTTATATTATTGATTCTATAATCATCTTAGTCTACCAAATTATCTATATGATGGTATAAGCCAATGATTAGGAAATTAGGGACCGCGGACCCTGTAAAAAAATGTTTGGGGGGTCTGTAGTTGAAAATTGAAATTAATACCATGAATTCAAAATTAATTTAATAGCTCTTTTTATATAGCTTATTTTCGTGGATGGGTTTTCTCTGTTGCTTGATATTGGAAAGAATCAGCGAAACCGACTGTGTGTTCAATATTAGAATCAAAGTGTTTCCAAGGATAAAACTCATGGGTCATACGCCAATTTCAACCATTTTTGAAAAAGGATGCTGGCTATAAGCTTGCGTTGGTTGTCCGATGATTATTATTTTCTCTAGCTTTTCAACCTGACTTTGCACATGTACGTTTCTCCTTCAACGCATGAGAGTGAATTGGTGACTATGGAAATCAAACATGCTAACACTGTAGTATCTACCTCTGTAGATGGGTAGCGTAAAGAAAATGGACATTTCTTTTTTCAGCTTAACTACTGATACTACTTCCTTTGAAACTATTTGTTTCATCTTCAACTGGAGCTAATTTTATGACCACCGGACTGGAACGGGGACGCACAGTTGCTAAATAGTTGGAGACATTTAATCATAATATTATCAGCACACACAAAAAAAACCTACTACAACAAAGTCAAAATGACTCATATTTAAACATGGCCACTCCCTAAAATTGATGGCTGAAAGTTGTTTTTTGATTTAACCATACTTTAAAATAGCTTGAGTTGAATTGAGACTTAGAAGAAAAC
>OY735236.1:3764954-3772454 GCA_963457665.1 Thysanoteuthis rhombus | reverse complement strand
TGGATATATATATATATATATATATGCGCATATATAGATAGATATGTATATATTTATATATATATATACGCGTATATATAGATAGATATGAATATATATATATATATATACGCGTATATATAGATAGATATGGATATATATATATATATACACGTATATAGATAGATAGATATGGATATATATATATATATACACGTATATATATATATAGATATTGATATATATATATATAGATAGATATGGATATATATATATATATATACACGTATATATATATATATAGATATTGATATATATATATATAGATAGATATGGATATATATATATATATACGTATATATATAGATAGATATTGATATATATATATATAGGTAGATATGGATATATATATATATATACGTATATATATAGATAGATATTGATATATATATATATAGATAGATATGGATATATATATACGTATACATATAGATAGATATGGATATATATATACGTATACATATAGATAGATATGGATATATATATATATATACGTATACATATAGATAGATATGCATATATATATATATATATATATATATACGTATATATATACATAGATACGTATATATATAGATAGATCAGATATGGATATATATATATATATATATACGTATATATATAGATAGATATGGATATATATATATATACGTATATATATAAAGATATATATGGATATATATATACGTATATATATATAGATATATATGGATATATATATAGATATATATGGATATATATATACGTGTATATATATAGATAGATATGGATATATATATATATATATATATATATATATATATACGCGTATATATAGATAGATATGGTTATATATATATATATACGCGTATATATAGATAAATATTGATATATATATATATATATATACGCGTATATATAGATAGATATGGATATATATATATATATATGCGTATATATAGATAGATATGGATATATATATATATATATGCATATATATAGATAGATATGGATATATATATATATATATATGCGTATATATAGATAGATATGGATATATATATATATATGCGTATATATAGATAGATATGGATATATATATATATATATATATACGCGCATATATAGATAGATATGGATATATATATATATATATATATGCGCATATATAGATAGATATGGATATATATATATATATATATACGCGTATATATAGATAGATATGAATATATATATATATATATACGCGTATATATAGATAGATATGGATATATATATATATACGCGTATATATAGATAGATATGGATATATATATATATATAGGCGTATATATAGATAGATATGGATATATATATATATATATACGCCTATATATAGATAGATATGGATATATATATATATATATATACGCCTATATATAGATAGATATGGATATATATATATATATATATATATATATATATACGCCTATAAATAGATAGATATGGATATATATATATATATATATATATATATATATATATACGCCTATAAATAGATAGATATGGATATATATATATATATATATATATATATATATATATATATATACACGTATATATAGATAGATATGGATATATATATATATATATATATATATATATATATATGCGTATATATAGATAGATATGGATATATATATATATATATATATATACGCGTATATATAGATAGATATGGATATATATATATATATATATATATACGCGTATATATAGATAGATATTGATACATATATATATATATATACGCCTATATGTAGATAGATATGGATATATATATATATATATATACGCCTATATATAGATAGATATGGATATATATATTTATATATATACGCCTATATATATATAGATATGGATATATATATACGCGTATATATAGATAGATATGGATATATATATATATACATATACGCGTATATATGGATAGATATGGATATATGTATATATATACGCATATATATGGATATATATATATATACGCGTATATATAGATAGATATGGATATATATATATATATATATATATATATACGCGTATATATAGATAGATATGGATATATATGAGCATATATATGGATAGATATGGATATATATATATACGCGTATATATAGATAGATATGGATATATATATATACGCGTATATATAGATATGGATATATATATACGCGTATATATAGATAGATATGGATATATATATACGCGTATATATAGATAGATATGGATATATATATACGCCTATATATAGATAGATATGGATATATATAAACGTGTATATATAGATAGATATGGATATATATATACGCGTATATATAGATAGATATGGATATATATATATATACGCGTATATATAGATAGATATGGATATATATCTATATATTTATACACATATATATAGATAGATATGGATATATATATATATACGCGTTTATATAGATAGATATGGATATATATATATATATATATATATATGCGTATATATGGATATATATATATATACGCGTATATATAGATAGATATGGATATATATACGCATATATATAGATAGATATGGATATATATATACGCGTATATATAGATAGATATGGATATACATATACGCGTATATATAGATAGATATGGATATATACATACGCGTATATATAGATAGATATGGATATATATATACGCGTATATATAGATAGATATGGATATATATATACGCATATATATAGATAGATATGGATATATATTTATATATATACTCATATATATAGATAGATATGGATATATATATACGTGTATATATAGATAGATATGGATATATATATACGCGTATATATAGATAGATATGGATATATATATGGGCGTATATATAGATAGATATGGATATATATTTACGTGTATATATAGATAGATATGGATATATATATACGCGTATATATAGATAGATATGGATATATATATACGCGTATATATAGATAGATATGGATATATATATGCCCGTATATATAGATAGATATGGATATATATACATATACGCGTATATATAGATGGATATGGATATATATACATATACGCGTATATATAGATAGATATGGATATATATATATATACGCGTATATATAGATAGATATGGATATATATACATATACGCGTATATATAGATAGATATGTATATACATGTATATACGTGTATATTTAGATAGATATGGATAGATATGTATATACTTGTATATATAGATAGATATGGATATATAGATATATATGCATATATAAAGATAGATATGGATATATAGATATATACACATATATATAGATAGATATGGATGTATAGATATATACGCATATATATAGATAGATATGGATATATAGATATATACGCATATATATAGATAGATAGAGATAGATATATACGCATATATATAGATAGATAGAGATATATATATATAGATAGAGATAGATATATACGCATATATATAGATAGATAGAGATAGATATATACGCATATATATAGATAGATAATAGATATATACGCATATATATAGATAGATAGATATAGATATATATGTATAGATATAGTTAGATATATATGTATATATATATATAGATATAGATAGATATATGTGTATATATATAGATATATATAGATAGATATATATGTATATGTATAGGTAGATATATATAGATATATATGTATATTTATAGATAGATATATATAGATATATATGTATATTTATAGATAGATATATATAGATATATATGTATACGTATAGATAGATATATATAGATATATATGTATATGTATAGATATATATATAAAGATATATATGTATATGTATATATAGATATAGATATATATGTATATGTATAGATATATATATATATATGTATATGTATAGATAGATATATAGATATATGTATATGTATAGATAGATATATAGATATATGTATATGTATAGATAGATATATAGATATATGTATATGTATAGATAGATATATAGATATATGTATATGTATAGATAGATATATAGATATATGTATATGTATAGATAGATATATAGATATATGTATATGTATAGATAGATATATAGATATATGTATATGTATAGATAGATATATAGATATATGTATATGTATAGATAGATATATAGATATATGTATATGTATAGATAGATACATAGATATATGTATATGTATAGATAGATATATAGATATATGTATATGTATAGATAGATATATAGATATATGTATATGTATAGATAGATATATAGATATATGTATATGTATAGATAGATATATAGATATATGTATATGTATAGATAGATATATAGATATATGTATATGTATAGATAGATATATAGATATATGTATATGTATAGATAGATATATAGATATATGTATATGTATAGATAGATATATAGATATATGTATATGTATAGATAGATATATAGATATATGTATATGTACAGATAGATATATAGATATATGTATATGTACAGATAGATATATAGATATATGTATATGTATAGATAGATATATAGATATATGTATATGTATAGATAGATATATAGATATATGTATATGTATAGATAGATATATAGATATATGTATATGTATAGATAGATATATAGATATATGTATATGTATAGATAGATATATAGATATATGTATATGTATAGATAGATATATAGATATATGTATATGTATAGATAGATATATAGATATATGTATATGTATAGATAGATATATAGATATATGTATATGTATAGATAGATATATAGATATATGTATATGTATAGATAGATATATAGATATATATGAATGTATATATATAGATATATATATGTATACGTATAGCTAGATATATATCGATATATATATATGTATATGTATAGATAGATATATATAGATATATATTTATGTATATATATAGATAGATATATATAGATATATATATAATGTATATATATAGAGAGATATATATAGATATATATATATATGTATATATATAGAGAGATATATATAGATATATATATATGTATATATATAGAGAGATATATATAGATATATATATATATGTATATGCGTATATATAGATAGATATGGATATATATATATATATATGCGTATATATAGATAGATATGGATATATATATATATATATATATGCGCATATATAGATAGATATGGATATATATATATATATATATACGCGCATATATAGATAGATATGGATATATATATATATATATATACGCGCATATATAGATAGATATGGATATATATATATATATATACGCGTATATATAGATAGATATGAATATATATATATATATATACGCGTATATATAGATAGATATGGATATATATATATATATACGCGTATATATAGATAGATATGGATATATATATATATATATAGGCGTATATATAGATAGATATGGATATATATATATATATATATATATATATACGCCTATATATAGATAGATATGGATATATATATATATATATATATATATACGCCTATAAATAGATAGATATGGATATATATATATATATATATATATATATATATATTTATATATATATACGCGTATATATAAATAGATATGGATATATATATATATATGTATATATATATATATATATATATACGCCTATATAAAGATAGATATGGATATATATATATATATATACACCTATACATAGATAGATATGGATATATGTATATATATATAAACGCCTATATATATATAGATATGGATATATATATACGCGTATTTATAGATAGATATGGATATATATATATATATATATATATATATATACGCGTATATATGGATAGATATGGACATATGTATATATATACGCGTATATATAGATATATATGGATATATATATATATATATACGCGTATATATAGATAGATATGGATATATATATATATATATATATATATATATATACGCGTATATATAGATAGATATGGATATATATATACGCATATATATAGATAGATATGGATATATATATATATACGCGTATATATAGATAGATATGGATATATATATACGCGTATATATAGATAGATATGGATATATATATACGCGTATATATAGATAGATATGGATATATATATACACGTATATATAGATAGATATAAATATATATATATATACGCGTATATATAGATAGATATGGATATATATCTATATATATATACACATATATATAGATAGATATGGATATATATATATATATGCGTATATATAGATAGATATGGATATATATATATATATATATATATATATATATACGCGTATATATAGATAGATATGGATATATATATATATACGCGTATATATAGATAGAAATGGATATATATACGCGTATATATAGATAGATATGGATATACATATACGCGTATATATAGATAGATATGGATATATATATATACACGTATATATAGATAGATATGGATATATATATATGCGTATATATAGATAGATATGGATATATATAAGTGTATATATAGATAGATATGGATATATATATACGCATATATATAGATAGATATGGATATATATTTATATATATACGCGTATATATAGATAGATATGGATATATATATACGCATATATATAGATAGATATGGATATATGTATACGTGTATATATAGATATATATGGATATATATATACGTGTATATATAGATAGATATGGATATATATATATGCGTATATATAGATAGATATGGATATATATATACGCGTATATATAGATAGATATGGATATATATACATATACGCGTATATATAGATAGATATGGATATATATACATATACGCGTATATATAGATAGATATGCATATACATGTATATACGCGTATATATATAGATAGATTTGGATATATATGTATATACGCGTATATTTAGATAGATATGGATAGATATGTATATACTTGTATATACAGATAGATATAGATATATAGATATATATGCATATATAAAGATAGATATGGATATATAGATATATACGCATATATATAGATAGATATGGATGTATAGATATATACGCATATATATAGATAGATATGGATATATAGATATATACGCATATATATAGATAGATATGGATATATAGATATATACGCATATATATAGATAGATATGGATATATAGATATATACGCATATATATAGATAGATATGGATATATAGATATATACGCATATATATAGATAGATAGAGATATATATATATAGATAGAGATAGATATATACGCATATATATAGATAGATATAGATATATATGTATAGATATAGTTAGATATATATGTATATATATATATAGATATAGATAGATATATGTGTATATATATAGATATATATAGATAGATATATATGTATATGTATAGGTAGATATATATAGATATATATGTATATTTATAGATAGAT
>OY735236.1:3509954-3759954 GCA_963457665.1 Thysanoteuthis rhombus | reverse complement strand
GATAGATATATAGATATATATAAATATATATATATAGATAGATAGATATAGATATATATAAATGTATATATATAGATAGATAGATACAGATATATATAAATGTATATATATAGATAGATAGATATAGATATATATAAATGTATATATATAGATAGATAGATATAGATATATATAAATGTATATATATAGATAGATAGATATCGATATATATAAATGTATATATATAGATAGATAGATATAGATATATATAAATGTATATATATAGATAGATAGATACAGATATATATAAATGTATATATATAGATAGATAGATATAGATATATATAAATGTATATATATAGATAGATAGATATAGATATATATAAATGTATATATATAGATAGATAGATACAGATATATATAAATGTATATATATAGATAGATAGATATAGATATATATAAATGTATATATATAGATAGATAGATATAGATATATTTAAATGTATATATATAGATAGATAGATATAGATATATATAAATGTATATATATAGATAGATAGATATAGATATATATAAATGTATATATATAGATAGATAGATATAGATATATATGAATGTATATATATAGATAGATAGATATAGATATATATAGATAGATAGATATAGACATATATAAATGTATATATATAGATAGATAGATATAGATATATATAAATGTATATTTATAGATAGATGGATATAGATATATATATAAATGTATATATATAGATAGATAGATATAGATATACATATATATAAATATATATATATATATAAATATATTTTTTTCAATATATATATACATATATATAAATATATATATATTTCAATATACATATATATATATATTTTCCAGCCAGCTCATCTAATGTAGTTTGCGATGATGGAAGGGCAACCAGATTACCATTTACCAAGATGAGCTTTCTTCATTAGCTAGGGTTTCATCTGCAGACATCAGGTTATGAAATTGGAAAAGCATTGGAGTTCTTATTTTAGGTCAACTAAAAAATTTCAAATGGCAGTGGGCTGTTTATCTTGCAGGAATGGTGGACAACCGATGGATATTGCATCTCACGACATGGATCCCCAGAGATCACATATGGAACCGAGACTGGCAGAATATTAGATGGAAAGACGAGCTAGACAAATTCGGAAAGTACTGGCTCCACAACGCCCATGAAACGACGGACGTTAAAAGACTGATGATGATGATAATGAAAATTTTGTTTCTGCTGATCAAACTAAGTAAAAAACCCTGTTCACTCTGGCTAAACAATGTCTGGCACAAGGCTTTCTTTGAATAGGAAACTTACTATTGGCTAGAGAGAATACTGCCCGAACCAAACACGCTCTTCAATCTCTAAGAACTCTGAAATCGAGTGATGTATAAAGACTTTATCCATTAATCAATTCATTCATAAATGAATCAATCAATATGCTATACATGTTTCTGGAGGTGTTCCCATCTTCAGTAGCTTGTGTGTACCTTTCAGTGGTTAAACGGTTTCCGTAGAAAACAAATTTAGCAACAGATGTTTTGCTTTGGAAGCAAAAATGAAAATCAAGAAAGAAGACTCCTTTTGGGTCATAATGGTGAGTCAGGACTGTATTCTGTCTGTTGAGAAATATGTGCTGGAATCCTGTCAAAAGTAGTAGCAGTTATGGGCATTTTATCGGTTGTGCTGCTCAGTGGTTATGAGCATTCTCAAGCATTTGTTGTCATGCATATTGGGGCGCTGGATAGTAGTTTAGTATTAGACTGTCTGGGTACTTAGTAAGTGGGGGATGTGGTTATCTTTGGTGTTAGTCCCGATGGTGAGGTAAGGGGCTCCTTGTGTATGATTGAATATCTTGAGGGAATTGTGTTCTGTATCCTTTATGGTCATTGTGGATGTTCTGAAAAGTCTGATGGCTTCAAGTTGTACAAATAGAATACCATACAATGTATGAAGTTTTCATTGTTGGACATTCATGAAAGGGGACTGGGTGTGGATGAGGGGTTTTTATAGGGAATGAGAGAATATGAATATAAAGGCGCGTGTTTGGGCCTCGGTAGAAGTATAGTCTAAAGAATAGTGAGTTGGTTGGTATAGAGCAATTATGAGTTAGAGGATTTTAGTGTTTGAGATTGGTGTGGTTAGGGTTGTTGAATTCAGTATCGAGTCCGTTGAGGGGAGAGAGTTTCAAGTTTGTTAATTCACATAACCTCATGTCGTTCTAAAATTTTTGTCGTATTAGGCGGTGTATTTTTTTTCAATTTATATATATATATATATATATATATATATTGATCATCAATTATATATATATATATATATACATATATATATATATTGATCATCAATTATATATATATATATATATATATATATATATATATATATATTGATCATCAATTATATATATATATATATATATATATATATTGATCATCAATTATATATATATATATATATATATATATATTGATCATCAATTATATATATATATATATTGATCATCAATTATATATATATATATATATTGATCATCAATTATATACATATATATATATATATATGTATTGATCATCAATTATTTATATATATATATATATATATATATTGATCATCAATTATTTATATATATATATATATATATATATATTGATCATCAATTACATATATATATATATATATATATATATATATTGATCATCAACTGCATATATACATACACAAATATATATATTATCAGTTTGTGAGTATATACATGTATATATGTATATACACGCACACACACATTCATTTATATTGATGATCAATAGGATACATATATAGAGAGGGAATATCAATTTCATATATATATATATATGTGTGTGTGTAAATATGTATCTTGGTTGATTATCAATTATATATAAATTGATTAATTAACCATTTTATATGGACCCCGACAGGATTACAATATTAATGACGATTTGGAAAATTAATTTAACATGTTCTGCCAATTCTTCTTCTCCAGAAATAATGAAAAACAGTCGAAGACAAAGTTTCAAAAATAGCGTTATGCATAAGTTGTGCAGCAAGCCATTAATGCCAAGGCAGTTATTAATGATTTACATTGGTTAATTACAGCAAAACAAATGCTGAATGCTATTTTTGAACTTTTATTTATTTAATTATTTCTGAGGATATCGAATAGGCGGAACCTGTTAAATAAATTTTCGAAATCTCAATTGACGAGTGGTCCCAATGGCCAAGAAAATAATATATCATAGCGAAATATTTTCTGCTAACAAGAGAAAAAACTCTACGAAATTTTATAAAATTATACGGAATCATCTAAATTCATCTCCTGCAAATAGACGCTTATTTTCAGAAAGACAGACATTTGGTGAGTAGGATAAGTTTATTTATCTAGTTATTTATTTATTTATTACGTTGTTTTCATGTTTATTTGTATTTATACATTGTTCAGAAAGTAATTATTTCATTTCATATAATTTACATGGTAATTATAAAGTTTTTAGTTGCCAGAACGGATGTGAGTGTTGTCCTTGCAAGACGAAAGTTGAGCATTCCTTAAAAAAAAAACTTTTCTAAGCCGAAATAGCTCAAAGCCAAAAAGGAATTGCCATTAATTTGTTCGGGAAATTTTTTCAGCGTCCACAGACCAAAAGAAATAGTGATGATGGTATGTTAGGTGGGGTCGTCGAAGGAGGGGGTTGATGAGACATACAGACTACCGGGGTTGTAGGTGAGAGGGAAAGGCCACACGCTGTCTCGATAAAAGCTCGTTGCAAAACAATTGCTAAACGCTATTTTCGCTTTACGCCTTTGGTCGTATCCCCGCTTTTTGAAAGTTTCCTTTCTAGTGAAAATACCGTTCAGAGTTATTTTTTAAGCTGGCACATTTTAATTCAGGCATTGCTCACCTAAATTGGTTAGTCTTGTAAGGGTTAATTCGTGATAATTTATGATATGTAACAAAACACCTGAAGATGATCGGTGAGTCTGTCGGTGGAAATATGGTAAAAATATGATAACGATGTTAAGTCTCTTGGAATGAAGGCATTCCTCAATGCCTGCAGTCGCTACAAGGACCCAGAACAAAAAAAAATCTGACTAGTCCAAAAAAGAAACGTCTGCAACCAATGTTACATACCGATAGTCACCTATGGAGCTGAAACATGGAACGTAACCTAAAGATTGACCACTAAACTGAGAACCATGCAACGTGCACATGAGAAAATCATGCTCAACCTCACTTGAAGAGATCATAAGATAACAGAGTATATTAGAGAAAAAACCGGAGTCAGAGACACCATAGAAACTGTTAAAAAACTCAAATGGCAATGGGCTAGACATGTTGCAAGAATGTCAGCCAAGCGCTGGACATCACATCTCACAACGTGTATCCCCAGATATCAGGTGCGAGGCTGTGGCCAACAGAAAGTACCGGCCCCGTGATGAGGTAGATAAATTCGGAAAATACCGGCCCCGTGATGCCCATGATAGAGAGGTCTGGCGAATCTCGGGGAAGGTCCATGTTCTGATGATGATGATGATCTATCACTTCAACTGGGAAGGAATTAAGAAACGCAGGAAGTTCAAATCAACGATGCGTAACTTAGGGGACGAATACGTCCTAATATAATGAGAAACGGTCAATCAAAACTGTCAACATAGGTTTCTCTCAGTAATTAAGATGGTCTGGCTGGCTGGCTATGTATGTGTCACGCACCAATGTATCTTGGGGGCTAAAAATTAAAACAATCGCTCCAAATTATATATCAATGTGGATAGTGTAATGGTTAGCGCATCTGTGGTCCACCCGTATTGTTCAATGGTTAGCACGTCTGTCTCACACGCAGAAAGATCTGGGTTCGATTCGTTGTATAAAGGAAGAGGATGGGGAATTCTCCATTACGACAAATTTCCCTGTTCATTCAGCAGCTAATTGAGTACGCTCTAAAGCTGCGTGTCTAAGATAGAGGTATTCCTTTGGTAGGCCTGCATCCAACCAAAGATGAACTAAATTCTCCATTGGGGATTGTCTCCTAAAGGATGCTTTTCCCCTACCTCATTATGTCTGTTTGCTTTTTTTAATCCCGTCCCCAAACTGAGTTTTTAGCTAGGCTATTAATGTCCTATGTAGATTTATGCTAAATCCATCCCTTAGTTTGTGTCCACACGTTTTATTTTCAAAATTAGACCATTTCTTTTAGAGATCATTGCCCCAAAATGGCTAAAAAACGTAACTTATTCATTGATCACCCCTTTTTACAATTTTTTCAATTGATCACCCCTAACACGACAATGGTAGCATGACGGTGACTGACCAGACCTGTTTTCCATAACTGAAGGTGATAATTACGTCTTCACGAAAATGATAATTGTATAAGACGTCGATTCTCAATAGGGAAAACAGCAACAAAGATACTTTTGTGACATATAATTTACTCAAACAGGATATTAAAGTCTTGGTTCAATTCGAATAAGTGGTCCTTGTCATTTTTGCCCCATGCTCCAACTCGACACCTTTAAAGAGTTGCTGTCTCCCTTATTAGAACAAAAACCAGATTTGGTTTCGAAAACGTATAATGAAGTAATGTTAAAAATTCTTTTCAAAAATGACCAAAATTTAGTGTTTAAAATAAAGGAAAATTTCTGTAAAGAAACAAATTCTTTGAATACCCCCCCCCCCATTGATAGGTCTGGCTTGTCACTCAGTAGAAACTGTTATGTGACCAATTTGGCAGCATGGAAAAAATTTGAAAAAAAGGGATGATCAATAAATAAGTTCTTCTGTTACCTTTTGTTGGTCAGTGATCACTAATAAGTTTGAATTTAAAAAAACGAACAAAAAACAAGCGGCCACAAACTATGAACCAATTTGGCATAAACACACAAAACAATTGAATCCCAAGCTAAAAATCTATGGGGGGGGGGCATTAAAACATGTTTCCTAGACTTGATAAAAAGTAAATGTTGAAACTTCAAGCCTTCTAGCTCCATTTTTTGTGCAGCTTGTATGCGTGATACATGCATGTGTAGCCAGTCAGCCAAACCAACTTCAGAACAGAGGAAACTTATGTCGACAGATATGGTTGATGGTTTCTAAAATATAATCGCTGGAGCGCTTAGTAATTTTTTTATAATAATTCATTCTTGTGAAATTCAATAAAATCTTAATTACCTCATCGCTTTTATACCTTACAAAGTTAATGAGTTAAGCTTTAGTTACTAAGGAACCAATAGTGAAATTAGTAATTATAATTGAGTCTAATTAGGAATTAATTGTATTGCTTAATTAGGAATCAATCAGTTAATTCTCAGTTTTGAGCCACAAATCACATTCGCTCTTCATATCAAAATTCCAAATAGCCTCTTTATATCTGAACTGCATATTTAGTCTCTTCTGTTTTCAAATCAAAGCCTAAACAAAAAAAAAAATGAAATCGTTTGGTGTTAAGATATGTTGAAAATATCTTAACACAGTAATCGCTAATTTTATGCTGCACAGCCTTAACTTTAATCAAAACGAGGATTGTACGAAAACAAAGATTGTGTAATGAGATAAGTCATTGCCGGTGAAGACCAAAAAAGTAATCTTTTGGATGGTTCAAATCTGGGTCTTCCAAAGCGTTATCGTGCCATATATATACATATTTTTTAATTTTTCAGATTTATATTGATACTTTTAGAGTTCTTCTAATTGAGGCGAATCACTCTTCAACGACGAAAATTCGCAGTTGAATTTGATTCTTTATTTATAAGAAGTTGTTAAGTACTCTAAGTCAAAAAAGTGTCCCAAGTACTGAACTCAGATACTCTAAAATGAAGCCAGCGATCCGGGTTCATTGAGTCTGTGCGTCTCCAGCCGCTCCTGGTCACATTTCTTGGGTTACAACATTGGAAGTTTCCATGAGTTCACCGCTAGGCACCATCTAAAAAATGTTTCTTTTCCAATAATTCGTTTTTCAGGTTCTCTATGGTCATTTCAGACCAACAATGCTCAAATCTTGTGTTTGTATGTATTATTGACATTTAGATAGTTTTAGATATAATATCTATTCTTTTTAGATAATTAAGATGAAGATCTTTTTTTCTTGGGTAAATTTTGATGAAAGATCTATTATTTTGAGAACTGTAGGAAAAATATCATTTTTTTCCGATAATTTTGGATGGAATATAAATTTTTAAGATAATTTTAGATAGAATATCTATTCTTTTTTGATAGTTTTAGATGAAAGATCTTTTTTAAAAATGATTCAAGATGAAATATCTATCTTTTAATATATTTTTGTTTAAAGATCTATTTTTAAAAGATAATACTGATGAACAATATAGTTTTCTTGATAATTTTTAGATAATGTTTTAGATGATTAATTCTTGTACACGCACTGGATACAGTGATTCATATATGCGATGTGCCAATATGTCCTATACTTCGAAACGTATAGGACATATTAAAAGCATAAAACAAAGTAGTCCGTAAGAAAAGTGAAAATGCCATATTTTGAAATAGATATGGTACCTGTTTCTGTAGACATGCGGTCAAACAGCCATCAAGTATCTTCGGAGGATAGAATTTCAGAACTGTACCAATTCATTTACATTAAGGATTGTGAGAATACATCTTGCATTCAAGTTTGAAAGACATTTCCTGAAAGACTAATTCTAAACCCTAAACATATTGTGATTGATGCTTTACGGCTGATTGAAAAACCTTTGTGGCAATGGACTTGTACCACAACGAAACTTTGGGAATAGAAGTAGGCTAGTGTGGCAGCGGCCTTGTGTCATACTATGCAAAACTTTCCAAATAAATACCTTTAAATAGGTTTTAGTAACAACTGATTAGCGCCATGAAATCACACGCGGTTCACCGACCAATGTTGTCGTTTTTTAATGCATTCATTGATATGAAGGAAATACTTCCTTCACTGGGAGCATTCCATGGTTTGGTTACTCGAGTGGAGAAGAAATTCTGTCTCAGTTCAGTGGATGTCTGTACCTGGAGTTTTCAACTATGCCCTCGGGTTTTTGAAGATAGCGATACTGTGAACGTGTGCCCGTCTCGACAAAACAGGCCAGTGTAGCAATGACCTTGTGCAACGTTGAACAAATATATCCGTATGTAAAGGGAAGGGCTCTTTTCCGGTATCGCCAAACAATGTGTTAGTTACCATTTGTGGACTTGACAGCGCTAGAAAAGTGTTTCACTCTCTGAATGGGAATATCATACTTGAAGAAGGCCGTTGAAGTGATCAGCAGGAACGTTGTGTGGAGGACAAACATTTCAAGAAGAATAAGTTTAGTTATCAGAAAAACCTTTCGAACTGAGATGACACATGAAATTAAAGGATGTCACCCTCTTTCTCTGCCCCCTCTCCCTCTACCCTCTCATATATTGTTGATTACAAAGAGATAAAATCAGGTCTTTATCTGTTCACAACAGAATCCTTTGTTATGAAAAAAAAACATGCAATAAAAATATCCTGTTTTGGAGATTGACGAAGGTTCCCTAGGAGAAGCTAACCTGACCTCGACATGATGATATCATCTTTACTGAGTCCCATGCCCCAAATATTTTTAAAGTTTTATGAGTGTCCCTAAAGTCTGTATCGATTTTTGATTTTGTTTTTTGAACAAAAATAGATTGGGACTTCACAGATACTTTGTATCTTCAACTTATGGCACTAAATTGAAAAGCAGTTAGAAAACGCTAAACTTATAAACCTCTGAAAAATCTAATGCCATAGTTTGGGAAAATTGTATTGCATAAAAATAAGTCCATCGCTCTGATTATAGAAAAAAAGAGTCGACCGGTGTTTTTGGAGATATAATGGAACATTAAAGAATACCTTTGAATTTACTCCTTTTCTTTCCGGGTAATTTACGAAGCAGTGACATGATGAGCACGGTAAGTGATTAGGCGGCCAATAGGATCGCGACGAAATCGGCGTCGGCATAAACAAATTCGGGATATTGAAAGCCACCAGTTGTAGATAAGACATAGAGGTTCAAATAGTCATTTATGTACACCTTGATCATCATCTGATATTGATATGCTTACTTAATTAGAAAGCTCCATCTCTTTAGGTCTTTAATGAGGGTTTTAGAAGAAAAATATATGTTGTAGCTTAGACATAGATGTTCAAATGAACTGTATGTTGAATGCAAGCTAATTTTTAATTTCATTTGATTATCTATTCACACCTTAAGGATCATCTGATATTGGCATGTCATACCTTTTGGGAAAGCTCTATGTGTAAATTACAACCTATTAAAATTTTAACTAACTTTCACTGTTTTTGCTTTGACACCCTTAAAAACAGACCTAGAGAGCTGGAACTTTAATATATTGTAGGTTGGTCATACTGTGTCAATTGATCTGTTTGTTGAATTTAAACTAATGTTTAATTTCATTTATTCATTTAATTATTTATGTACACTTTGATCATCATCTGATATTGATATGCTATACCTTTTTGGAAAGCTCTATGTCTAAGCTACAATATATCAAAATTGTAATCTGTCTTTCTATGTTTTTGCTTTAAGACCCTTAAAAACAGACCTAGAGATTTGAAACTTTGATCTATTGTAGCTTGGACTCACAGCATCAAATAATCTGTACTTCGAATGTAAATTGATGTTCAATTTCATTTATTCATTTAATTTCACACCTTGACCATCATCTGATATTGGCATATTATACCATTTTGGAAAGCTATATGACTAAATTATTATGTAGTAAAATTGTAGCTGTCTTTCTTTGATTTTGCTATAAGACCCTTAAAAACAGACCTAGAGAGCTGAAACTTAAATATATTGTAGCTTGGACAAACAGCATAAAATAATCTGCATATTGAATCCAGACTAATGTTTATTTTAATTTGTTCATTCATTTTTTAAACAAACCTATATCATCGTCTGATATTAGCATGTTATGCCTTTTTGGAAAGCTCTATGTCTAAACTACGACTTATTGAAATTTCAGTCTGTTCTGAGAGCTTAAGAGAAAAAAACAAATGAATCTAAAATCTTATAATTAAAGTTAGTGGTTGGCTGTAATCTTTGCTTCTGCTAAATTTTTAGTAGTTTTATCAATTCAGCGTTTTCGTTAGCTGTGTCCGACAGCATTAAGGATTTGGCAACTTGATAATAGAAAAAGTGGTTTAAAAAAACTTGCTCAATTCTTTCCACGAAAAATAAGATATCACAGTGTTGATGGTTGACAGGAAACGGTTGGGGTTGACAAGGCCCCCCAAAATTAAAAACGAAGTTGATAATTAATTTCTAAATGAATTTTCATAATTTTTCAAATCTATTTTATCAGATTAATTTTAATTATGTATATCATTATTATTAATTTTTTGCTACCATGTGTGAGTTTAGGGGTTTGATTTGTACGGGTGCTAGTCACTGAGTTCCAGTAGTTCAATGGTAAGAACGGTCATGCATCAAGCGACCCAGCGTCCGGTATGGAGGGTCGTGATTTCGGGCACGTCTCTAATCTGCGCTATTAATTTAACTCACAGCTGAAGAGGACATGGCTTAAGTCAAGATGTGATAAAAAGCAACAACAAGTAAGACGAAGAAAAATAGAAGCAAAAAAAAAACAAAAAAAATTGTTACCTTTCCTGTTTCAAAATGGTCGCTACTCAAGTTGCAGACTTTCAGGCGCTGATGGTAAATTTGAAGTCAAAGAAGTAGACGACAATATCCCTAAACGTAAGACTAACCCACAAAATAACTCTAAGCCAAAAAATATGAACCCTAAAAATACTAACCGTGCAACTGGAACCACGGTGATTTTAAACGGGAAAGATAACACCAGTCACAAAGCAACATTAATAATAATGAAAGAAATTTTAAACAGAAAAAAAAAAGAAAACCCCCGATACTTGAAATTATTGAAATGTATCAATGAAAAAAAGCTTCGTCTGTTCTTCAATCGTACCTTTTCTTAATTGTTTCTATAATTTCTTTGAACTATTCCAATGCATTTTTTTTCATTTCTGAAACTTGACCCCAGGGGACCAAGAATCGCTTCCACTAATTTGATTTCCGATTAGTCGTTGCTTTGCTATCAGAATCCACTGGAAACCGTGAGTAATACTCATTTGTGTGGTGGATTATTGTTATAGTCCACTGTTACCAATAAATAATACTAATCATTACAATCAGACTCACTTGTATTTTATTACTATCATTTCCCTCCATTTGTTTGTAGGTTTGTTTGTCTGCTTGTCCATGGGATATCTCGAAAAGTTCTCGATGAATTCTAATGACATTTTGTGTAGGGATACACCACAGGCCATTGAACAATCCATTAAATTTTGGGGGCAGATCCAGGAATTTATTTTGCTATTTTGTTACCATTGCGAGATCGGACAACAATGCAACTTTTGGGACTTAATAACCCTGTAATGACTTCATTACTGTAACATCTTCGTATATAAATATAAACTGTTTTATAATTATTAGAAATTTTGACTAATTTTTTAAATTTTCATTTTACTTCATGTTAACTTCGTTTCTGATCACAATTTTGACCCGAACCATAATTCTATACTCCCACCTGCAATTAACCAATCGGTTGCGGTGCTCTGTGATTAAGCATGCAACGTGTACATGAGAGAATCATGCTCAACCTCACATAGAGAGATCACAAGACTACACAACATTCAAGGAAGAAAACAGGAGTCAGAGACATCAGAGAATCTATTAGAAAACCTAAATGGCAATGGGCAAGTCATGTTGCAAGAATGGCAGACAACCGATGGACATCATGTCTCACAACATGAATCCCCAGAGATCACATGCGAAACTGAGGCCAGCAGAATACAAGATGGAGAGATAAACTGGACAAATCTAGAAAATACTGGCTCCACGACGCCCACGATAGAGAATTATGGCGAATCCTGGGGAAGGTCTATGTCTAACGACGGATGTTAAAAGACTGATGATGATGATGATGACTTAAGTTAGTAAACTGAACTCCTTTCAACCGATATTCGAGACTTGTTGATGATTACTTATGAGCATTAGTTGTCGTTGATACAAGGATTGTTGCCACAGAATTTGAGTCCGGGTCAAAGTTGTGATAAAAAACAACTGAAATTAGGGTGAAGGAACGGACTAGTCAAAAAGAGGGTCACAATACTTCATCCAATAACATGAATTCATTCAAATTGAAAATAGATTTGATAGCATTGAATTTCAGTTTTTTTTTCTCAAACTATTGATGGTGCGTCTTGTTGAATAATTATCGCGAGATTTTGCCCCAGCATGGTATGGGAAATGTAACCTGATTGTTCAGTCTTTAATGACAGTGTCGTTGAGTGCTTTTTAGCTTGTGACGACGTATTTCCACGGTCATTATTACAACTGCCTTGATCCAAGCGCTTGACACTAGCGAGAGAGAACAGACTATTATGTTTGGCCTGGAACTGTTGTCTGAGAGTAACTCTAATTGAAAACTGGTGAACAAGATTTAAATTTTTTTCAAACAAAAGATGCTGAAAGTCTCTTAATTATCCTTCCATTTGAGACCTAATTTGATCAAGATTTAAGTGTTAGAAACATGTTGTCAAGCTCCCACTGAGTTTTGACTCCATTTTCCTCATCTAACAACAATGACAACTTCAGACTTCCGACTGAGACTAAAAAGTGAGAAGTTTAAAATGATGGATTGCGAGAGAAAGGAAGGGACGGAAAGATCCTATTCTGGCGTCATTAATCAAATAAAGGAAAACAGAAAGGAAAAAAAGAAAGAGAAAAAGACAGAAAGGAAAAAAAGAAAGGAAGAGAGAAAGAAGGAGAAAATGAAAAAGAGGTTATGGACGCTAGTTTTCAGTTGATATCTAAATTGTCTATCCGGAGGGTGATAACAAGCATTCGAAAAGATCATACGTCTCCCTTAAATTTTTCAAGTCTTGGCTTAGAGTCTCTACAACGGTTCTAGTTGCAAATGGGGAAGAGTTATTTACTTTCTTCCTTCACGTGGGTACCCTCGAGGCTCTGGTCAATTTATACACGATGGGGACGGGGATTCGTATGAAAAAGCATTAGTTTTGCTTAGGACAACTTGATTTCGACAGGGGGGGGGGAGAATTGTACATTTTTAAATTTCAAAGTTAATTCCACTTACCCACGTACTGGTCCAATATAAGACTAGAACCTCAAAGAGACGACGACGATGACGACGACGACTACTACTACTACTACTACTTCTACTACTACTACTACTACTACATTATTATCATCATCATTATTATTATTATTATTATTATTATTATTATTATTATTATTGATGATAATAATGATTTTGACTAGGATTTTCTTTCGTCTGACTTTTTAGTGTTTTTTTTTAATGCAACTTAGTAAAGATGAAAAGGAATACTAGTCATTATGATGATGATGATGATGATGATGATGATGATGATGATATGTGGAGAAGTGGTACTGGTACAGACAAGAGACGGTCCTGGAGAATCGGAGTCACAAATTACTCTGGAACTCTATCATTCAAACTGACCACCTCACCTAAGCGAGAAAACCAGATCTAGTGATTATAGTCAAGAAGAGGAGAATCTGCCAAATAAAAGACGTGGCTGTGCCCGCAGACCATAGAGTAAATAGTAAAGAGAGTGAAAAGCGAGGGAAATACCAGGACCTGGCAAGGGAACTAAAGAAAGTGTGAAATATGAAAGTCAGGGTAGTACCAGTAATAGCAGGTGCACTCAGAACCGTACCCAAGACACTGAAAGCGAGATTGGAAGAACTAGGGATACAAAGAAGGGTCGTTACTATACGGACCACATATGTGCTGGGGGCTACGCGAATACCGTGGAGAGTGCTAGGAACATGATATCTACGACCCCAACAGTTAGCAGTTGGGAGAAGTGAAGAAAAAATACAAAAATGAGAAAGGAAGAAGAAAAAATCCCCAACAAAAACCCACTGCAAATGGTGATGGAGGTACGAACCACAGCGTTACTGTGATAGGTGAGGACGATACGAGAGGAGAACAGAATACCTGCGTATACTTACTGTCACTCAGCCTTCAGCGATAACCATCGGGCAACTGGTGTGAAGCTGTAAACTACAGTATTGCTTTGGACTATGAGAGTGTGGAGAGGAGGACTGGAGACCTGATGAGATTTGCTGTCACTTGCTAATGATGTCATGATAAAAAGGCCAAAAAATAACAAAAAAAACCCTCCAAAAATGGCCATCTTATAGAAAATAATGCTTGCAGAATATTTCCCTATCGCAATATTTTACAAGTATGGGAATCAATTGAATAAAAGAAACATTACTGGCTTTTTCACCTCCCCTCCTCCTCTTGTTACCACCATCACGGACGGTGGTTGCATCGTTGAACATATGGTTCTTGTCCCTAAATTCTTATATATATTCCAGTCGATGACTCCCCAAATAGTCCTATCTTTTTTTTCAATCCCCGATAATGTAAATTCATCCAAGTTACTCTTAAGATTATTTATACTTGTACTATTTATTACATCAGATGGTAAACTATTCCAGAATTTCAAAATTCTTCTGGAGAAAAAATCAACTTATTTTCGTGACTCAGTTCTTGTAATAGACCTAGCTAGTAATTTTCCCGTCCTATCTGACTTATTGAACCACCATAAAGCGGGCGAGGACTTTTTTAAGTTTGAAAAAATTAGATCATCACGACTGGAAAATTCAAACCACATGGTGTTGAAGTAAGTACTATCGTAATGGAGGGAAATAATATCAGCTTAGTCGTTTATATCGGCCACCGAAGGTTATGTGAGTTTGAGAAGTTGAAAAATTCAAATAGGATAAATTTATTCAAGATGTCAGTTAAGGGCTCTTATTTAAACGAGAGTAATCGTATCTCTGTGTTCACAACGATTAATTGTGACCGTTTGCCTAGATTTGTTCAATGAAAATTACCAGACAGTGAAAATTAAAAGTAAAGGTTACTACATCACAAAGTGTAACTTCAGAAAGTTGGATTTATTGACTCAAACTGGTGATTATATATTGTCTGATTCTTTTCTTAAGAGTTTTCACCAAAAGCCTCTCAAGAAGAAATATTAACATTAAGTTACTAGTTCGAGTCTATGAATTCAATTTTTGAACTTACCGTTTGTAATATTTGAACATTTACCTCCCAAAAGGATAAATGTCACTGTATAGCGAGACGTTTGACTCTAAGCAAGCTATATCTGTAAATCGTATCGTACAAAAACATCACAATACTCCCGTTAAATGAGACTCCTATGGAACTCTCTGGCCTGAATCACATACCCAACCCCACCATTAAAAATTGAATGAGGGACCGACACCACTGAGGTTAGTACTATTGTTGGGACCACTCAAACATAGTGAAAACAATTGAGCAAACACAGGCCCCACTGATTTCCCTCCGAAATCTTAAAAGAAAATATTCACAAAATATACATAGGATAATATTAACAAATATTCGACTAATCAAAGACCAGTAATTAGCAAGCCCCTGGCAGCCTACCTGTTCCTCGTGAACACAATGGCTGACCAGATTCATCAGTCAGTTCCCAACCACTCTGCCTTAGGGTAACGTCGTCTGGTACACACACACACATACACCCGCATTCATACCGGAACCGGCATACAATTAAATGGAATTCATATGGAATGCATATATATATATATTCATATATTCATTGCATATATATAAACATGTACTTACGCACACGTCAATAAACAGTAACTTTTTTCCTCAATCCTTTCTGATGTTTCAAAACATGCATAAGTTTGCAAACACAACCTGATTCGTATACCTGCATCTAAAAGCACACACAGCCACATACCCCATACGCGTACCTGCGACACAATCACATACAAACGGACACGCGTACCTGCGACTAGATGCACACATTGAATCACATACAACATAATAAGTGTACCCGTGATTGGAAGCACATATTCAATCACATACAACCTGATACGTGTACCTGCATCTAAAAGCACAGACTTAATCACATACCTCATATATGTACCTGCAACTAAAGGTACACACGCCATCACATACAACGTAATAAGTGTACCTGCGACTAGAAACACACATGCAATCACATACAACCTGACACGTGTACCTGCAACTAAGAGCAAACACACAATCACATACAACCTGATACGTGTACCTATAAGCACATGTTTACTATATGCACACGTGTACATTATATGCACACATTCAATCACATACAACGTAATAAGTGTACTTGTGACCAGAAGCACGTCTGCGATCACCAACAACCTAACATGTGTACCTGTGACCAAAAGAACACACGCAATTCACCTAAATGAAGTATTTTTTGTTGTTTTTATTGTTAAATAAAAATTATACCTTCTTTATATTCACGTCTTTGTCCCTGATTAATTGAAGACGCTTTTAAATATTAAAATAGGTATAAGTTGTATATGTAACCCTTACGTCCAACAACCACCACACCATTGCTCCCAAAACATTTACACTTGATGTTCACACTCGAATCTATAAAATTACGGCTTTGGTTTGACTTTTAAAATCCATATAAAAGCCACAAATTGAGTCTATGCCAAGGTGACCGATAAACTCTCCTGATACGGTAGAGTGACGTGCAGTTGGAAGCTGTATACTTCATGACTAGAATATACCCGCTCAAAATGACGGGGTTATTTACGTATGGATCGGCACAAAGGAGCCTAAAGCTATTTTATTCGGTAATTTATTTTTGATAATACAAGTATTTTAGTTAAGTTTGTATGATGTTGCAAGTTGGCGAAGTCGATAATGGCTCGGGGAATGACTTCACGAGCAGGAATGACCCGTCGATCTGGGATCAAAACCTGGCTGGGGTAGTTTTTGTTCTCTTCAAACTAATACCACAGAGAAAGGCATGAATCCATATCTTCACTCCGTTGTGGGTAAAATGGCGCAATGTTGAGTGAGTGTCGCCTCTAAATCTGCTTTCGTTTATCACAAATGGGAGCCGAGTAAGTAGTAATGTGATATATGAACAGGGGTTGGTGGAGCCGTAGCCAGGGGTAAGGGTACTACTTGCTACTTTCATCCAGGTTCATAAGTCGGGCAATTACCGTTGGCAGTCTTTGACGTACTGAAACGTTGAACCTAACCAAGAGACAGATCCACAGATTGAGAACCATGCAACGTTCACATGAAAAAAGAATAATATCAGCCTCACATGGAGAGACCACAAGATAGCAAAATACATCCGGGAGAAGACAGGAGTCAGGGAAATCATAAAATCCATTAAAATGGCAATGTGGCAGTGATGGTAGACAACTGATGGACATCGCGACTCACGACATGGATCCCCAGAGATCACATGCGCAACCAAGGCCGGCAGAATATTAGATGGAGAGACGAGTTAGACAAATTCATAAAGTGCTGGCTCTGCGACGCCTACGACAGAAAAGTGTGGCGAATCCTGGGGAAGGTTTATGTCCAATGATGGACGTTGAGAGACTGAGGATAATGATGATGGTGTTCAACCAGCCTATTAAAGCTACAAAAATCATACATAGCAGCGAAGGCCCACGTGCTAAATCATTTTTAAGGTTGTTGAGGTTGTCTTTAGCAAAAATTGACAGATTCTGCTCCCCCAGAGCCCCGGTGCCCCGGTGCCCCCTCCAGTTAGTGACTGTGGGTTTCACGTACTGCCACAATAAATATGCTCTGAAAATTATAATCTTTTATTTTTATTATATAAACGTATAATTAAACAATATATTTCATAGAAATTAGCGTCATATTGAAATAAAACGTATAACATTATCAGATTGTGAACCATGAATTGTCAAGGTACGATGGAAATAGTGCACCTGACGTTCAAAAGAGGTATATGGTCTAATCAAGACGTGGGCTTTATTTCATAACAAGAATATACCCATCCAGAATGACGGGGTTATTTACGTATGGATCGGCACTAAGGAGCCAAAAGCTGTTTTTCAGGTAATCTATTTTTAATGATAAAAGTTTTCTAATTTCAAGTTGAAAAAATGTTTTGATTTAAAAGTTTAATTGTTTTAAGCACTCACACAATCACATACAACTTAGTACGTGAACCTGAGACTAAAAGCGCACACGCAATTCACCCGGATGGATCTAAGCTCATGAAGTTTTTAGTTTTTTTATGACGTGATTTCCATTGTTACGTCATAATAGGAAGGTAAATCAACCAATGAGATCGTCCCATTTGAGCGCAAACAAACAAACAAATATAAACGAACAGATGGACGGAAATGCATATAAGTTCATTAAATAGTTAGATTATGTTACCTTCTGATGAATAGGCTGTTTAATTGTACTTTCTAATAAAAATGATACTTTTTGGAGGCTGTGTACGACTTTATTAGTCTCTCTTTGCTAGTTGAACACCGCCATAGGTTCATGTAAGTCAGGGTAAAGATTACCTCACAGATTTCAATACCCTATGGATTTCTTTGCTCAGCAAAGTAGGTATTGATGGACACCCTTGCAGATAGTTTTGACCCACCTGGGTACTTGGTTGGCCGTATGGTTACATCAGTGTACCTAGCTCTGCTGAGATGGATCGTTCCATTTGGTATATTAATGACCCCAGTTTTTCTTCGTCAGGAGAAAGGAAGGTTTGTCCTTTTTTTTTAATTTTTCACCTAGTGAAGGCTGAAGAACGGATTGGCTGAAGCGATGTGTGGACAATATCAAAGTTGGGAAAGAGAGATTCGATTATCTAAATAAAAGTTGGGTGAAATAATATCTTTTTAAAAACAAGATAGCAGAAGCCATTAGTTCAATGATATGTCTACCATCCTCAAGTTCATAGATCAAATATATTTTAAAGATAGTTGTAGTAGTAGTAGTAGAAGTAGTAGTTGTAGTAGTAGTAGTATCAGAGGGAGGAGGAAGATGAGGATGATTCACCTGAAGGTCTGGACCAATCTTCATATCAATCCAACATGATACAACTGAGAGAATTGATATCTAACAGGTTAGGGACTGACTGACCGAAAATTCTATACACACATCTAAGAAAAAAAACAACAAAAAAACGAAAACAAAAAAAAATTCAGACGTTCATCTCTAAAATAAATGTTTGGGGCTTCCTTATAGTCTCCATTCGAGAATTTTTTTCTGTATTATTTATGTTTGTAGCACCATTCATTTTTGTCGAGTGAAAACATTTTCAGGTAAATTGTTAAGATATTTCGTATTTTATCCACTCAGAGCTGAGGTTTGAAACCTTTACAAATAAAAATTACCCATGCTAAAAAAAGAAAGCAAAAAGATTTTCGTCGGACTAAACATGAACTGATCATAATAAAAGATATAATAGGTATATGTGCAAATCAGTTTGTTCACCTGCTCACGTTTCTGATATAACCAAATGCACATAATGGACTCGCCATAATCTGATAGATTCATGTCTAAAAGATAATATGGAATAGGGAAAGATGGGATAGTGTTACGTAATATGTGTATGTAAGGCACAAGGTTAGCAATTTGAAAGTGATATAGCGAAAAATGTGTGTGTGTGTGTGTGTGTGTGTGCCTATGATAAAATGGCTGTGAGTGTGCGTTCGATTCTCATCCCCTTTCCGCTGAAAAGATGAAAGGAGTCAGGGGTCAAGAGCAGCTGAAATTTTCCCCCAGGATAGATGGCTAGTGAAGGGACGATTTAGGGATTAGTACTGACAGGGGTGATAAAAGAGCAGAGAAAGTGTGCAAACTTACATGAATGTGTGCGTATGTTCTGTGACATACAGGTGGAATCAAGTGTATGTATGGATCAATTCACGAATACAGAGAGAGAAAGAGAGAGAGATGGAGGGGATAATTCGCATTTAGCGAGAGATACGGGCAGATTTTAGAGAAGCAAATTTGGGCAGATAGCAGTTAGCCTTAACTCAGCCTTTTAGACAGAAGGAGTGTTTGCTTGTCTCTGAAAAGGAGCCAAGCTCAACCGAATTTCGCATATCATTTGTGTAAAATGCAATACGGAAAATGTAGTATTTTAGATGCAGGAATCTTTCACCTGTTCACACCATCAATGGAGAGATGTGACGAAATAAAACATGGATTATTTTCTCAATCTGACTCCTCGTTCCTGATATGAAACCAGTTTACATCTCTCACAGATGCACCGTTTTCCTTTTTAGCAGATTTGTCGTCATGAAAACACAACGGGCTTTCCGGGAGATTGCATCGACAGTGTTGGTACAAGTACAAAACGCGTGCATCAAACGACGTTCGTGGACATAGCAACCGACCCCTGTAAAAAAAGAATATTCGAGCAAGAAGTCCTCCACCATTGTCCCCACGTTTATCTAACACGGACGAAATGTCGTACACTGTTATCCTACAACAGTTAAAGAAATGCAGTGTGAGAGACTATGAGAAAAAGAAAGAAAAGATTCATTTATTCAGTGAGTGAGTCAGAATGTCTTTCTCCTGATTGTATCCAATCTTATCACGACGAGACAGTGGTGAGAGGACATTCTTTTTTTTTAACAACTACTTTTAAATTTCATTTCCTTTTTTCTAAAAGAACGACTTACAATCTTATTTTTCAAGCTTTATTTCTTAACAATTTTTTAATTCTGCAGCAACAACCATTATAGAAAAATCTCAACTTATATCATGTGATGTAAAAATTCATATATTTATTGTCTGGGCTAGAAATATGTTATACGATTATTTTTCTTCATAAACTATTATTAAACTTTTTTTCGTGATTAAATTAGCTACTATACTGACTTTTGCTTCTTTACTGTCAATCCATACATAAAAAAAACATCCTCATTTTTTCTACAGATATACTCTAGTGTTTATATAAAATGCCAGTTTATTCAATAAAGTGTCTGGTCTCTTTTGGGGGTCGGGGAATAAATTGATTATTTGCTTTTTATGATACTTTTTTCGAATTGTTTACGGATACTTTGTATAGTAATTCATGGTGAAGAATATCGTCATATTAGAATGACGTCAATCCTTTTCAGGGGTGGGAGGGTTATAAAATCACAAATTTCATTTAGCCCCATGGCGTACCTATCACATGGACTAGATCAGGTATTCTTAAAAGGGCTGCATGACTCCCTTGAAGGGGGTCATAGACTTCAATAATGATAAACAGATGTCTATCTGTTTGCACTGTATTCCTGTTTCACAGGGGAGCCTGGAATCCGAAAAAAAACTCCTGGATGGGTTAAGTGCATGGCAAAAAGGCTCAGAGCGGCTGGTCTACATAATAATAGAGCAAACAATGCAAAGAAAATGTTGAGTTCATGCCTTAGTCAAGGAGATGACCAACCTGAGTACTCTGTTTACGATTACAGTTCTAAAAAAAGAAATAAAACAGAGCTGGTTTGTCACACAATCTACATCTTTTGGGTGATCAATTAAAAATTAGAAAAGGGAGTAATCAATCAATAAGTCACTTCTCTGACATTTTCCTGTGCAGTGATCACAAAACAGTCTTAATTTTGAAAAAGTAAGCAACACAAACTAAAGGGTAATTTAGCATAAACTTTCATTGTAAATTAAATTCCTACTACAAAAACCTATCGAGAAGGGGAATTTTCTAAAACCAAAAAAAAAGGAAGTTTTTTCAGTTATAATAGGGAATGAATGTTGAAAATTTCAGCCCTCTAGCTACATTGGCATGGCATGTACACCCGATACATTCATAGCAGTCCAGCCAGCCAGCCGTACCAACTTGAAAACTGGAGAAACCGTAGTAAGGATACTTTTTGAAAATTCATTTTGCGATGTTAAGTAAAATAGTTTTCGTTTCCTGTAGTGAGTTCAATCTTTGATGGACTGAAAAATTGTAGCCTTGTGCCAAGCTTAGTTATACCAAGTATATTCTTACTTATACTAAGTATATTGTTTCCTATGCAACGTTTTCATCGTCATGAGACGATGTTCATGAATTTAGCGTGTTCTGTAATACAGCGCTAAGCGTGGGCGTCCTTAATTTACGAGTCTATAATGGAGATCGTGACGAATCTCTTCGATCTGATCGATGGTTCTTATAAGAAACGTCTAATAATTGTGCCAGTATTGACTTTCTTCCATTGATAAACATTGACAAATGGAAATTGTCGCGTTCTCGTGACTTGGTTTCTTCTGAGTCAGCAGACAACGCTTCTTGATCCTTAAGAGCCGGGGTCAAAAGGGAATTGAATTATTTGCACCCAGACGTCTACGTACTTACAGCAGTGTTATTCAAACAATCTGATCTCGCGAATCGGCGATTTTTTTTCTTCACCGTTGTGTCTGAGACATTCATAGTAATGTTAATTTTCATCAGAGAAATATAACGAATATATTGAAAGTTTTTTCCAGCATTAATTTTGTAAACAAGCTGACGTCGTTGTAGATCGTTTGGGCTCGTGCCGGTCATACGTTAAGGGCCACCAACAGACCGATGGTTGCATCGTCCAGCCAGTGACTTGAGACCAGACTTCAGAACTAGGCATTGGGTCAAAATTCTCTTCAGGGTCTATTTTGAACCGCATAATAAGTATTGGTGGCCTCAGTGCCCACCTTTTTCTTCCAGGTAGGACCTTGTTTTGACCCAACCTGATCTTATGCTATTCGAATTGATTCATACCTTGTGCGGGATGTTGTGTCCGGTTCAGAGATTCAATTGTGTAGATATGATGGCACCCGTAACCATCGCTGCTTCCACCAGTCTATCATTCAATCGGAGGCAAGATCTGATGAGGGTTCACTGAGAAAGACAGAAATTTTTTTTTTGAATTTTGATTAGTGTTGTCTGGTCGCAGGGATGGGTTGGGGTATGTGAACCTTCTTTTATCAACAAATCACAACAAAAGGGAAATTTTCGTAATAAAGTGAAACAACATTGCAAAATAAATAAAAGTTACCCAAAATCTTCCAGCCAAAGAAAACATCCTTTTTTTAAAAATATACGCTACAGCAAATGCTTTTTGGATAAATATCTTATAATAAATAGCATATAAATCAATATCAGATGAATATTCGAAGGAAAATTTGGAGTTCCAGAAAAATAATGTCAATACGTGGCCAAGGACCTCATCGAGCAATATTTGAAGATTTTGGTTTTTAAAATGTTCCATTTAGAAAAAATTATTATCTAATCAAATTACAAATCAAATCCTGGATTTGAATATTATTATCTCCTTACAACATATATATATATATATATATATATATATATATATATATATATATATATATGTATGTATATATATATATATATATGCACACACACACACACACACACACATATATATATATGTTGTAAGAAGATAAGAACATTCAAATGTATATGTGTGTGTGTGTGTGTGTGTGTGTGTGTGTGTGTAAATAAATATATCACTTAAATTCAGCCTTACTTACTGACCGTCCAGTTTCGTAGTTCTGAGGTAGGATATCGGTCTCTGGATCTGAAGCGAAAGTTCAGTCCTGTCTCGCCGTACTGGATAGGATAATGGAAAGTCTATAGCCACACTGAAGAGATGTAATACATCGAAACAACTGTCTGTGGATGACAAAATTATGTATATATATGAATATATATATTTATTCATATAGCTTTTGAAGTTTTGATAATATGAAAATTTCAAAACAAAGATTTAATTTCTGATTTAATTAAACCCATTTGCCTTGTAAAAAAAAACTAGCGCTCATCTCGTTTATGAATCTCACTCTTCATTTACTTTCAACGTCATGAAAAATGTGCAAAGGAATTGCTTGTTACACTCCCAGTGGCTGTCATTCACATAATGATGGTGAAACCTTGACTCTCTGGAAAAGGTGACAATGCTCTCTTCCATCGGGTTGGACATCAAATGAGGAGGGAAGTCATTCATTACGCCAGAGTTCTTTTGATTAAGTGCAGGACAGGAAAAAAATCCTCCCAGATCAGTTTCAGACACCGGAGATTCGATAGCAGACATAAGTATCTTCTTTCGATAGACGTTTTCAATCGAGATAAGAAATCGATGTAACTGGAAAAACTGTCGAAGAATCGTGAGGAAACCAGAAAATATTGACTTATTTCCATCAGAATTAAAATTACGATCAACTAATGGATTTATGTACCGGGTGGCATAAAAGTCACGAAGAGATTTGAAACAATCCAAACTTTCTCTATTCTTATATCCTCTGTCTTTCATTATCTCAGATATATGAAGGGACCTTTGTGAATTCGTCATTGGGAAGTAAAAAAATGAGCTAAGAACTTAACTTACAGAATCTTTGAAAAAATATCATTAACTTTGACCCTAGGAACATATTCTCATTTTTTGAACGTATAGTCACCGGCATGCAAGTCTATGATTCGTTGTTTGCGCGAACGTTTTCGACTAAAAAGAAGGGTACTCAACCAATGCATTATCCCGATAGTCACTTATGGGGCTAAAACATGGAACCTAACCAAGAGACAGACTCACAGACTGAGAAGCATGCAACGTGCTCATGAAAGAATCATGTTCAACCTTACATGGAGAAATCACAAGACAGCACAGTATATCAGGAAGAAAACGGGGGTCGGAGACATCGTAGAATCTATTAGAAAACTTAGATGGCAATGGACAGGCCATGTTGCAAGAATGACGAACAACCGATGGACATCACAACTCACAACATGAATCCCCAGAGACCACATGCGAAACCGAGGGCGGCAGACTATTAGATGGAGAGATGAACGAGACAAATTCAGAAAATACTGGCTCCGTGATACCTATGATAGAGAATTGTAGCAAATCCTGGGGAAAGGCGTTGAAAGACTGATGATGATGATGGTGAATGATCACCCATGAACAGGGAAACCACGTCCAGTCGTAAACGCTGAAAATCGTATAGGTGTACAGAGTAGTCGATATCTTCCGAAAAGTTATGCATAATTCTGTTGGAAGAGCGAGAATTTGTGAAATTAAAACTGGTGGGCATTCAAAAGAAACAGTTTCCCGTTCATAGGTTGATTAAATTTCCTTTGTTTATATATTTCATTTGTTGAGCAAAATCTTGAAAAATCATTAAAACTAAAAAGATTTGAATGTTTTAAACCGTTTGGCGTCTTTTGCACCACATTGTATAATCAATAAATCTTACCCATGATATCTAGATAACATCGTTTCTTCTGAGTCTATAGTCAACACTTCTCGACTCTAAAGAGTCGGGCTCAACACAAGGTTGAATATAGGCAGCAAGATGTCTATGTATAGACATCAGCAATCGATTAACCATTAGGCAGAGTAGGCTCAAGCCTTGGGAACTGGAATGGTGGGAAGCCCAAAAGCCGAAAAAAAATTTATAGAATCTCGAACGTACATTTCTCAAGATGAATAAAAGATTCCTCCAAGACACGAGTACACAAATGTACACACGTACACACACACATATACACATACAAATACTCACACACCAATCCCTTGATGAAATCGAAATAACTTCTTAGTTGTTACAGTCAGGCAGTGTTGCCAATTTAGCGCTTTTCGCGATAAATTTAGCTTGTGTTTTTCGATTTGTTGTGCGAAAATTGAACATTCAGTGCTATTTAGCAATCTTGCAATGATTTTGGCCAATATCTAGCTATTCCCTAGCCATTTCAGACAAATTTAGTCATTTTAGCTTTTAAAATGGCTGAACACTGCTTTTAGCGAGTTTTGGCTGTCGCAAGGTCGGTTGATGTAATGCGTGAGTTGGCAACATTGCTGCCTGGAAAAGTAGTTAAGGGAAAATTGTTTACCCTTGTGCTCACACGCTCATACATACTTCGATGAGGATCGTGGCATGCAAGAGACGAGACATTTTACCGAGATATCTGGCTGGGGACTGATTTTTCAAAGGGTATCAATAAAAAGTGAACAGAAACAGCCTCAGTCGAAATTAAAATTCGGTTCACCTATCCTGTTTTCCTTGACAATATAAGTTTTGTGCACTTACATCCTCCTCCTCTCTCCCTCACCCCTCTCTTCCTCTCTCTCTCTCTATATATATATGCTCTTCCATAGAATAGAGCACTCTGGTGGATAGAGATTCATCTCCAAATAAATATATCGCTTACAGTTCCGTAGTCCAGAGGTAGGATGTCGGCCCCCGGGTCTGAAGCTAAGGTTTCAATCCTGCCTTGTGGCACTGGATGGGATTAATGGAAAGTCTATAGCCACACTGAAGAGATGAAGTACATCAAAACAGCTGTCTGTGGATGACAATAATATATATATATATATATATATATATTGTGTGTGTGAAGGTATGGCATGATAAATAGTAAATACGTACCTCTGCCGGAGCCATACACCGATTAAAGTTGATATATAGCTTTGATTGTGAGATATGGCGAGGGCAAACACAAACGTGAGTGAATATATATGAACTTATGAATAAAAAAACCCAGAAATATCTCTCGAAAGAATTACTGGCGCAGGTCAAGAATCAAACTGATTCTTCCGTACCCCATGACCAGACCCTTCCAGAAAATGCCATTGAAATTTACTGAGAACTTTTGGAGATATTATGTGGACAAACAGACCGACATGAGTGAATAATTATACGTCTTCTAACTTCGAAGGCAGAGGTACAATACAACTTCCGTTGTAACGATACACACGTGTTCGAACAGCACTATTTAATGAAGCCTATTAGCTTCATATTTCATGGTCCATGGGTTCATCGTTGTCTTGTTGGGTCAACCATGATATTTCTGCACAAGCAACAGAAAGTATTGGCTGCAGGACATCCATGGTGAAGAGGCCAGGTGAATCTTGAGGAAGGTTCATTTTCAACAACGGTCGCTAGTGAGGCTGCTGCTGCTGCTGCTGCTGATAGCAATAACGTGGAAGTTGAGAAAAATGGTTCAAATTTTGCTGAATCATTCTTCAATCTATCCACTTTCACTCTTGAAAATTAAAAGAAAAACGAGGTCCAATATATATCTAAATTGAGCAAACAGCCACTGAAAGTACTTCATTTCAGAGAAATATCAAACAGGAAAAAATCCCATCGATTACCTGAGTCTCGATTACTTGAAGTATTATAACCCTTGAAATAGCAGCGGATAATACCTATCCTACATACAAATTATCTCTGAAAATTTCAGCTTGATGGAATAAATGCTTCAAAAGTAATGACAAATTGAAATTTGCCTAAATTAGCATTTCGGTAGCTGCTATCATAGTTTTGCCAATTTTGGTACATAAGATGATATGTAGTTGAAATTGGATAAATCTGTCTCCCCCATCCCGCCCAAATAAGCCATTTCTGGCTTCATTTTAGCGCTATTATATGTGGTTTGGAAGGCAAAGGTACTTCAACACGGTCACCAAATTTCAGCTAGATTTTCTTTAATAGCATAGCTATGAAGTGCCAGATTTAGCAGAATCACGCGTGAAGAATACGTTAGAGAATCGAAGGACGTTTGGAACGAAAAGAAAGAAAAAGTGTGTAAGTGACCGAAAGAAATGTTTAATGTTTAATGAGATGCGACCTAAAACAAGCAAGGATGATTCAGTTATTAAAAATGAATTACCAAATGAAAAAGCTATGGGATCCTTGTTGCCGCCTGATACGTAAATAACCGGCATTTTTGCCTGGTATATGCTAGTTTGTCAATTAAATTCACTCAGTAAAGCAAGTCTTATAATAGGATCTTTCAAATCAAGAATCAGACATTTTGTTTGATGTCATTATCTCCAAAGATATATTTTCATTTCGCTAGTCTTGATCTCAACTCCTTCACTGATTTCATAGCGAAACAAAATTATTTACAGTGACAACATCTTATCTCTGTAGGCGGCTTTACGTAAGATAATTTTAATAATGAGAGCCGAAGGTCATTAGGTGTATTTATTTGCATAACTTTGACGTTAGGAAATCTAATTCAAAAGGTCGCTCACTTGCAGTCTACTGCACTTTGGGAATTCTTGAATGGCAGACGACATAACATCTGAATTCGATTTGACTTTAATGTTGTCAGTCATTAACAGTAAAGATGGCGTTCCAATGAGAGAAAATAAAGTTTAAAGTCCGATTCTTCAACTTTGATTCAGATTACAGACGGAGATAGGTTTTTGCTTCAAAAACCACGACAACATTAAAAGACTATATATATACCTCAAAGGATGCTGTGTGATAATTTTGCATAACAATCTCTCTTGCTACTAGAATTCGCTGTCATATATATATATATATATATATATGTGTGTGTGTGTGTGTGTGTGTGTATACATATATGTGTTTGTGTGTGTGTGTATAAATACATACATATATATATACATATATATATATATACATATATATATATATATATATATATATATATATATATATATATATATATATATATATATATATATATTTACCAAAATCCCAATACCTGCTGGTCATTCGTACATTCAGCAGGAGGCCTCTAGTAGCCCTGACAACAAAACTTACCCACAATGCATAGCCCCTGGCAGTGGACTCTGGTTCCACATGGTACATTTTAATTCACACTCACACAACACACACCACTGATGATGGGAAGAATCCCGAAACATGTATGGACTATTGACATATAAGGATTAATAAACCTTACCACCAAAAACTTCACTCCCGAGTCTGTCTCACTCTCCAAAGTACACATTATATATATATATATATATATATATATATATATATATATATATATATATATATATATATTGATGCTGCGTCAAGGCAGATACCTATTAGTTGCAGGTTCAATTCCTGTGGCAGCCCCATTTTCTTTAATCGTTTATTCTATTCACGCTGTCTACCGGGTAATAACAGGAGGTTATTTCAAATAGAGTTTTAAAGTAATATTAAGCGTCTATAATTATAGCTGTTGGATTATATGTCCATTTCTTAATAATATATTTGTCGGTGCAGAAAAACAAATGGAGCCGATATGGTCAGTGAATGATCACAATGAGAATTTGAAAGCAATGCAATTATTTAGGACTTTTGTTGTTGTTTAGCTCAATGGTAAGAGCAACGCTACGTATCGGTCGCAAGTTCGATTCCAAGCCCAATTTTCTTTAGTTTTTTCATTCTATTCAAGCTGTCGAGGCCAAATAAATTGTATTATATTATATTATATTATATTAAGACTCTTATTTGAAATGATCTGCCGACATTACACTGCAAATGTATCATTTGGCCCAGACAATGTAAACAAAATGAACACTATAAGAAAATACGGTCGCTGCAGGAATGGAACCTGTGACCTATAGGGTAGCTGCTTAAAAGTATCATCGCTCTTACCATTGAGCGTTAAAAAGAAACAAATAAAGCAGATATAGAACGTGGATAAGTGAAAAATAAGAATCCTAACTTGGAACAGTTATTTTGGCCTTTGAACTGCCAACGGCTGTTTAGCTCAGTGGTAAGAGCAACGCTACGTTGAAGCAGCAACCCTATCAGTTCGATTCCTGCGATAGTTTAATTGTTTATTATATTTAAGTTGTCAAGACAAAATAATACATTCATCGTATTATAACGGGAGAACATCCCAAATAATGTTTCAATATAATATAACACAATTCATAATTATATATATATATATATATATATATATATACATATATATATGTATATATATATATATGTGTGTGTGTGTGTGTGCGTGTGTTTTGTGGTATGTTGCGCATTACTCCTGATACACATGTGCGTCCATTCCACAGTTTTATCCTAGGTAAGATAAATTGTTTTGGCTCTGACTTTAAGTACCAATCTTGTTGTTAGTTGACTAACCGGAGGCCAAATTGGTTGTGGACACTCCTTTTCAAAACTGATGGGATTTTTTGTTGAGTTTGTTTGACCAAAAGATGGTCAAACTAGAAGGATTCCTCCGTTGATTTCTTCTTCCCTTGAGAACATGCCTAAGATGAGATCACGTTTGCCGTCACATGAAGAAATCAGAAGACCAAGCAGTGTGTCAGTGAAAAACAGGAGTCAGAGAATCAATTAAAAAACTCTAATGGCAATAGACATATGTAAAACTGTGGTCGACAAAAATACAACGAATTAGATGAATTAATGAATTAGACAAATTGAGAAAATATTGGCTTCGCGACGTCCATGATAAAGAGCTCTGGCGAATCTTGAGGATGGTGTATATCCAAGAACTGGCGCTAAAAGGATGATTAGGAAATCCTAGCAGCAACGCTCTAGACTCCGTTTCTACCTCACAGAACTGAATAAAGACGCACTTACTTTATGTTGTAGTACACTGGTGAAGCCAGGAGAATTTGGCTGGGACAGACTCCCAATTAATGTCAGACTGATTCCTTGATCCGAGCAGAAATGAAATCAAAACGTCAGAAACTGATACAATACTCTAAAAAAAAAAATCGTGACACCTCACCAGAAGCTTACATTTTGACAAAATATTGCAAACCAGTGTTGATAATAGAGCAGTTTTCAACTTGATTTAAGGCGTTTTTCGTTTTAGCAGCGCAATTTTTTAGACGGATTTCGGTGCCATTTCTTGATCAAGACTTGCTAATGTTTATCTCTTTTAAGCAATTTTCAGACTAATCTGGCCATTCCTAACCATTTAAATGGCTAACGATGTTTTTTTTTCTAAGCTTTATCGAGGTTGGCAACACTGCCTGGCCCTCCGTCTTATTCTCTGGGACTGTTTGTTGCACAATACAAAATAGCAATGAACACGTTGAAAATTTCAAGGAAATTGATTCATTGCTTTCAAAGCAACATTTAATCAAAGAGAAAAACAAACTCCTATTCGCTGTTATGACAGTCGACATTGAATGAAGATATTGTCGAAAGATAAGTACACTTGAAATCATATGAATTCAGGAAACTTTTGATGAGTGACAATGGGCTGTGTGAGTCCCTTAGGCTTGTAGTCTGCAAAATTTTTATAGATTGCTCGAGTAATGTGTAGAAGTTGATGGCGATGGTACTGTTCTATAAAAGAATGATGAGAATTGCAAATCTTGCAGACAATATCACGTTGCCAAGAGAAACGAGAAAGAGAGAGAAAAAGAAAATGATTGGCCCAACCGAGTTAGCAACGTGTCAATGAAGAAAGAAAAAAACTGAAGTTTGCCAACGGCCCGAAACAAAATGGAATCTCCCCTCACAAGGGGAGATAACTGTAACAAATCATCATCGCCGAGTGAGTCTGATCGATTGAACTAGGGAACATAAAGGAAAGAAACGGAAAGAAAATACAAGAAAAAAAAAGGAAGAGAAACCATTTTCGTAGCTGCAGACTGGTTGCTCGCCATTTTTCCTTCTCTTGGGAAGTCAATGATGGCTTGATTCATTTGTAACTGGGAAGTACTGTAACGATATATAAGACCCCCTACTTACCCCCTACTTTCTTCCCCCCAAATAGTTCAAAGGATGAATGTAACTTTCGTTTCCCGGCCCCACATTGGCCACAATTGAGGAACAGTTTTAAGTATCACTATGTGATAAATGAGAAGAATTCTGGAAATTTATGTACGCATATATATATATATATATATATATATATATATATATATATATATATATATATATATATATATATATATATATATATGTGTGTGTGTGTGTGTGTGTGTGTGTGTGTAAACCATCAAATACGTCAACTTGTTTTATTCAATCGACAGAAGGCTTTAAAAAGTTATATTCTGTTGATAGCTATGTATTGTACTTCTGTATTTTTCTAGACTTTATCCCAGTAGTCCTGGCGCTGTAATATAGCCCCGTAGGAACTTTCGATTAGACTAATGAAAGGCAGGGTCTATTTATGCATTCTCATTGTATAGTAAATTGAACCCCCTTCTAAAACATGACATAACGGGTGTTATTACCTAATCTATTCTCATTCTCCTAGAAGTTAGAGCACGGATGTAGGAATTTTTGAGTTGTCTAATAATAATACCTATTGGAATTGATCCATAGAAACTATTGCACCCCATAATTACCCGAAAATTTCTCTGTCTGTCGATACGATATCTCCGAAGGGTCTCAATAAATTTCAATGGAATTTAGTTGAATTGTGAGCAATAACTTATGGGGAAAGTGATTAGGTTTGGGCGCTGATCTGTGAACAAGTAAGTCCTCCAAGTCGCAACTATCATTCCATATAGAAGTCTCATTTCAGAACAAGTAGTTTTATGGGATGTGATTGTAAATAAATCGAAATGACTTGCTCTGAGGCATGTGATTCGATCGGAAAATTTTGTCAGCGTGAAATTTCCTTTCCAGCAATGTAGAATAAGCCCATATTTAAGGAAACTATTTTTTCACCATAACGAAAAGGTATTTTTGCATTTTATCTGGAATTTCTGGAGAAGATATTCTTACAAACTGATTGTATGGGCCTGTTGGTTTTATTAGTCAGCTTCGAAAATTCCTTTTTACAGTGCCATGACTACTGTCGAAAAAAGGGAAGAAAAATTCAAAGGAAATTCTTCAGGCAGGAAGAAACATCCAGTTGGTAAAGGAGAGAAAAAAAATCAAAGCTGTTTAGGAAAAAAATCAGGATATAAAAGATTCACGGTGTCTAAAAAAATGTGCACAGAGTTATACAAAGGGCCGAGCCACTTGAAATCCAAAAACTTTAACTTGAAAAATACGAAATAAACCGAAGTAAACTAGAAATGTTTATCTGAAGCTAATTTTACGTAATTTTTGTTTGGGGGTTTTACTTTTGAATTTCCCTCTATATCTTTTGCAAAAAAAACAACACGTATTCATATGTTTGGCGTATCAGAATAAAAAATGAAAATTTGATTTTAATGAAAACAAGCTGAAACCTCTCACCTTTTTTAGAGCTGAAAGGGCTCAGAGTCTTTATGTAGCCTGATAAAGGAGCTGCAGTGACTGTATTTATGCTGTGATTCTCACATATGTATGTATATTAAACTGAAAGTGAGGGGTTAGTTTTGCGTTATAATTACATTGTATATATAGCCTCCTTCTAAAACGCTCGAACAATATCTCCAGAACTATCAATTCTTAAACATTCCTCTAGGTCCATTAAGTATGTATACTAAATTTGTGCTGAAGTCGGTTGAGGTCCGCAAATGTTTGGGGAGGGACACAGTGACAAACAGAGAAATAGTTGTTATATATATATATATATATATATATATATATATATATATATATATATATATATATATATATATATATATATATGTATATGTATATATATATATATATATATATATATATATATATATATATATATGCGCGTGTACGTGTCTAGAAAGGTTTACAGCTTTAAAACACTTGACACATTATTAACATTTTCTTTGAGTCACTTCAGTCACTTACTTCCCAATATCTATCAATGAAATGCAAGTAATTTTCTTCGGTGTTCTAATTCTGTTTTACTTGTACTTCCGTTATTATGGTAACTATTCTCTTGTTGGGATCAGTTGTGTACCATGTAACAGTTTCAGGGATTTACAGAAGGATGCATTGGTTGTATACCCTTCTTTCTTGGATCAATGGGACCTTCTAGATTTTTAAGATTGAGTTTGCTCTGCCAAAGGCTTGCCATCTTAGGGTGATTCTTCGCTTAATTTCTTCTTCTTTTGAGCATCTCAGGGAGATTCGTTGTCCTAGGTAGATGTAGTGGTCTACTTTCCCCAGTTCTGCGTCTTCGGTTTCGACCTTTATGTTTTATTTCCGACATGATTGTTGCACATAATGTTTGTTTTGTTGAAGTTCACGTGTAGACCGACCTTATTGCAATGTCGTCTGCAACTCTGAGGTGGTTCAAATATTCATTGTCTATTTTGATTCCTTTATTTTCTCAGTCTAATTTTTGGAAGATCATTCTGAGGCAGGCTGTGGAGAGTTTGGTGGGGCTGGTATCACCTTGTCTCACCCTTCTTAGAGCTGAAAGGGCTCAGAGTCTTTATGTAGCCTGATAAAGGAGCTGCAGTGACTGTATTTATGCTGTAGTACTCACACATATACGGGGTCTGCACCTTGTAGAATGATGGCCTTCATGACCAGGGAGATTCCCATTGAGTTAAAGGCCTTTTCGAAGTCTAAAAATGCTACAGCGAGTTGCATCTTGTATTCTGTTGCTTTTCTTCCAGCTGATCTATCGAATGCAGGTGCTCCATGGTCGAATAGCTTCTTCTAAAGCCAGCTTGCTCCCTTAGTTGGTTTTCATCTAGCGTTTTTGTGATTCAGTTGGTGATGATTTTTGTGAAAAGTTTGTAAATGTGGGTGGTTAGGCTTATTGATCTAGTTGCTCAGGTCTTCTGGGTTTCCTTTCTTATATAAAAGCATTATGATTGCAGTGTTCCAATCTTCTGGGACTTTACTTCGTTTTAGGCATAAGTTGGATACAATATCCAGTTTTCTAGTGATAATCTTACCAGCTTTTTTGAGTAGATTGATCGTGATGTTGTCTGATCCAGGGGCCTTTCCTTTCTTTGTTTGTTTGGTGGCTTGTTTCACCTCAAATGGGGTTACTTCTAAGAAATCTTTGAGCTGATTGCTTACGTCTTGCTTATCCTGTTCGTTGTTTTGTATTCCTTGTTTGAGTATTTGGTAGAATTGTTGGGCTCGTTCGATAATCCTGTCTCTTTTGTTGTTTGGTCTTCATTTTCTTTGAGTATCCTGGTTATTTGATTCCGACCTGAGTTGAGACTTTTGTTTATAGCTTTGAAGTCTCGACCTTTTTTGAGAGTTGATTCGTTGACTGCTGTCGTGTATCTTCTGTCTTCTTTTCATTTCTTAATCCAGTTCGGTCTCATCGATTTTCTCTCTTGTTGTCAGTAGCTTGGGGTTTCTGCATTTTTCCATGAGATTCCTGGTTCCATCTGAGATTTTATTAATGTTTTGTATGCTACTTGATTTAAATATGGTGGAGACTTATATCAGAGAGGCTCTTATTTTCTTGTTGAGTTCGTTATAATATAATGCAATTCATAATTATATATATATGTAATCAATGTAATGATGATAGTAACGCGATATCAGTACAATAATGATATTGTATATTATCATTATGAAAAAAATAACAAACTCAACAGGTCTGGTTATTCACTCAGCATGCTGCATTGGGGGTGATCAATCCTTAAATTAAAAAAAGGAGTGATCAATTAATGTGTTACTTCTCTGGCCTCTGCTAAGCAGAGAACACAAAAAGTCTTAATTAAAAAAAACAAAAAACAGGCGGGCGGAAACTGAGGGATCAATTTACCATAAACCAACATCGAACAAATCAAACCCACCACATAAAACCTATTCGGGTGACAGGGGTGGGGGTGCTGGAAAAAAACTGTTTCTCTTAGATATAGTAAGGAGTGGTTGTTTAAATTTTCAGCCCTCTGGAACGATTGGTGCAGCCTGTACGTGTGATACACTCATAACTAGCCAGACCAGCTTCAAAACTGAGAGAAACCTATGTTTACAGTTTTGGTGTTAGTTTTAGTTGTCGGTTTCGGATAAAATCAATCAGAATTAAGAAATGTATGCATAACCACACCAATGTATTCCTGGCGCTGACGTATGCTAAAATGGAACTTGTTCCTAATTATATATCCCATTTGCAAACACAAACAGAAAAAAATTGGGGGAAAAGACAGTTAATATCGAAAAAAAAAACCAACAAAAAAGCAAAAAAACAAACTATTCAATTGGTTGTATAGATATTTTCTATTGTCTGCAAAATTGAAAACAGTCCCAAGGTCTAATCGACAACCATTTCACGTCGGAATTCCCGCTGATGTGTAGGAACACGGACAAAAACACAACAAAAAAAATAAAATAATTCCACCAAGAAATACGATACACGCGCTGGTCGCAGAGGTCTGGGCCCATAGGCGGTTTATAATGGAAAACAAATGTTTGGTACAAGATTAGATTCATTTAACCACACACAAACGACTTAATTATTTCTAAATCAATGTTCCACTTCGGTATTTACTGTAAGTGTTCCGAGTGACGCCCATCTACTTTCAAACACTTTTGTATTCAATTTACACAAGACCTTTACAGTTTTGTCGATTGCGTAATATTTGTTCTTGAATGACCTTCGTTCGGTCTCTATAGACAATGGAACGAGGCATATGGAGACTCTTGAATGACCAGTCAACCTTCCTGGTGTAGTACAGAAGAAAGCGGAGAGTAATACGGAAGGATGTCAAATCAGGTGTCAAAACGCCAAAGGATGCTCCTCTGCCGGGTTTGGAATGGAGTTGTCATTCTCCTAGACTTGTTGCCTCCCCAAAGTTAGAGAGAGCCAAATTTGCACCCCTATCTTACCCATGACTGGGAGAGAAAAGGTAGATTCGTGATTTCTAAAGGACATTAATGTCTAGTGAAAAATAAACACCCTGGACCTGAGTTTGAACATGGGTCACCGATTCTATTTTCCGCGGTATCACTAATTACGCCAATCGAAGCTCCAATATTCGTTCCTACGGCATCGATTCCTGTAGTGCTGTTATCCTTTAGCTTCTGTGTTGCTCTGGTATTCAAATTGTGTCCACGAACCCCAGGGCCCGGCGCCATCTATCCAGGGGTTCGAAAAGTGACATTTTTACAATATTCATAATAATTCTTCATTACATAAACCACACCTTCACAATTTTTTTACTTATGCTTTCGTACTTTATCTGTCTCGTGTGATAATTTTTTTTTCATAATGTTCTTGATACATTATAACTCATGACCAAATTCTGAATACTTAGTTATGGTAAAATTAAAAACATCTTAAGTTGTGTAATACGGACGCTGTTTCGTCAGTTGTCGTTCATGTAATTATTTTTCCTCCGTAATAATAATTTTTATTTTTTAATCCGATTGTGAAGCCCCGATTTGGGTTTATACGAAATCCAACCATGTTGCAAGAATGGCAGACAACCGATGGACATCACAACTCACAACATGGATCCCCAGAGATCACATGTGAAACCAAGGCCGACAGAATACAAGATGGAGAGACGAACTGATCAAATTCCGAAAATACTGGTTCTGCAACGCCCATGATAAGGAAAATATGGCTGATCCTAGGGGAGGTTTATGTCTAACGACGGACGTTAAAAGACTGATGATGATGATGATGATATATATATATATATATATATATATATATACATATATATATATATATATATAGAGAGAGAGAGAGAGACTGATAGATATAGACAGATGTATAGATAGATTGATAGATAGATAAGAGAAAGATGTTTTTGAAGGAGTTCACTTGAAACTTGTGCTATTGAAAAGGGTTTCTTCGAGTAGTTAAAGTTTTAAGACCACTGGTTGTAAACGGTTGATTCAAGGTGTCCCCTATGAAATATAATCCGAAGCAATCAAATCAGGAGATCTGCCATTTTTGCAGGCGCAGGAACGGGCGATCTCGACCACCTCACCCCACCCAACTGCTCGGAAAGAGCCAAATATAATTGAAAAAAATATTTACATAAAGATATTTTACGTACATAAAAATCAAAATGATCCCAAGTAATCATAGATTAACCTCTAAAAATAAAAAAAATGTACTATCCATTCCGAGAGAACAGAATGAAATAAAATTTGGACCACCCCTGCTCAAAAACCAGCACGGTAGCTCTCCAGATTTTATTGCTTTGGATTATTTTCCACAGGGGACAACTTGAATACGATACACATACACACACACACACACACAAACAATTAATGCTCCTCTATTCAGGGTTGAGCACTCTCTAAGTGAGGTAACTCATCCATTGTAAGCTTATGCAATGCTCTTCCATAGGAATAGAGCACTCTGGTGGATGGGAAATTTATGCGTAAATAAATATATCGCTTAAATTCAGCCTTAATGACAGTCCAGTTCTGTAGCTCAGAGGTAGGATATCGGCGTCGGGGTGTGAAGCGAAGGTGTCAATCCTGCCTCGCGGTACTGGATGGGATAATGGAAAGTCTATAGCCACACTGAAGAGATTTAATACATCGAAACAGCTGTCTGTGGATGACACTATATATATATATGTATGTATGTGTGTGTGTGACTGTTAGATTTGGGCCTTGTTTATGTATCCAGCCCCTGGTCATGATATAACATTCTGAAGAAAATTAAATTAATATTCATATATCTGGTATGAATTTATCATCGTAGCATGTAGCGGAACTAATTATGTAAGAGAAATCATACTAAAAAAATCATAAAAAGATTTACTTATTTTTTAATGATTTTATGTTATCTAAAAAAATAGATCTTTTATCTAAAAAAAAAAAGAACTCTTATCCGAAATTATCTAAAAAAAATACGAGTACAAGCTTTGAGCATTGTTGGTCCAAAATGGGCCTAGAGACCTCAACACGCACGTTTTCGAGAGAGAATAAACAAAACAAAAACAAACAAACAAACAAAACGTTTTTAGTTTATGCTTAGTGGTGTATAATGACGAATTTCAGGGTTGTAGCCCCCAGCGCTCAGACACATCTTACCACACCACACACACACATGCACACTCACACATGCTTACACACACACACACACACACGCACTTAGATTGACACAGACATTTAAAGAGAGAAGAATTTGTAACCCACTAGACTGGTTTTTCGGGCAGGCTACGGTTATTCGATATTTTTCCTATATTAAAGAGTCTGCAGGTTCAGGCTTCTACACCACAGTTTGGTCCAGTTGTTCGTTTGTTTAAATTCTTATTGAATCACTATATCCCTCCAAATGACCCATCCGACCAACTAGCCAAGAGGGCTATAGATTCTTCTACGTGTGCGTGCGTATGTATGTGTGTCTCTGGGTGACCATGATCACATTTTGGGGGTAACAACCTTGAAGATGTAAATTTGCATGAGTACACCCCTAAGCACCATCTGTTTTTCATTTTTTCAAAAAAAAAAAAAATGCTTTTTGGGGGTCTCTCTGGTCATTTTGGACCAACAAGACCAAAATCTTGTGCCGGTATTTTTTTAAAAGATGATTTTAGATAGAAGATCTATCATTTAGATAATTTTTGATAAAAGATTTATATCTTCTTGATGTTTTTTAGGGGATAATATTTTGAATAATTAGTTCGGGTGCACGCGCGGGCTACAGTGATATGTGCGAAGTATGGATGTAGACGTATATTTTAATTAAATATTTTAAAACGTTTTTCATCCCCGTTGAGTTATCTGAAATCATTCTTTTTAGGAAAGTAATTTATTTATTTGCCACCTTTTTTCACGATATTTTTTAAAATTGATCGCACCAAAATGACTTGTTACAGAAAGACGTTGGTCTCGTGAAGGTTTCTATTGAGTGACTAACCAGTTTTAATCATATCTTTTTAAGCATTTCTTTCCTCTCTTGAGTGATCGAAATTCATTTTCCTTTTTTTTCAGAAACTGCCAACCAAAACTGTCACCAAAATTGTCCTGTTTTTTGTTGTTGAAATTTTGACTTTTTCAGTGATCACCGCCCAACAAAAGGTGAGAGATGTAACTTACTCATTAATCAGCCCCCTTTCCGTTTTTTAATTGATTACCCCTAACACAGTACGCTCCAAAAAACGTTGGTAGCATGACGGTTTCTATTAAGTGACTAGCCAATTTTAATTACATATTTTAAAGCATTTCTTTTTTTTCCCGTTGAGTCATCTGAATTCATCTTTTTTAAATCTCTATTTTTTTTTTTGCTGGTCATATGAGACTGAACGAATCCAGATCGTCCCCTGAATGCAGATTGCCTAGTCACAATGATTCATGTTATCCATCAAGGAAATAGAATTGCAAGGGACGGTAGGAATGAATCGAGACCAGATTAAGCTAATGCGGGGGCCCGAAGCATATATTATAAAGAGCCCTGAATTTTGAAAGTACATAAAATATACTCATAAATATTAAAACACTTTTTCGTACTTGTATAGTAAAGTATGTTTTTTTTCCATTTATGCTACATCATAGAATCCATTAAAAATCTCAAATGGCAGTGGGCTGGCCATGTTGCAAGAATGGCAGACAATCGATGGACATCACGACTCACAACATGGATTCCCCGAGACCACATGCGCAACCGAGGCCGGCAAAATGTTAGATGGAGAGACGAGCTAGTCAAGTTCAGGAAGTACTGGCTCCGTAACGCCCATGATAGAGAAGTGTGGCAAATCCTGGGGAAGGTCTATGTCCAACGACGGACGCTAAAAGACTGATGATTGATGTTGATTGATTGAAGATAATACGACAAAAATACGTGACATTTCAGCAATGATATTACCTTTTTCGTTTTGATTTTTGGGCAGTGTCCAGGGCTTCACTTTCAAATATCTTTTTATCTATGTGTGGTATATGAATCCAAAAGAGACTTCACTGCTAATTACTGTGTTAAGATAAAACCTCAATTAAAAAGGATAATTGGTTAAAATCACTAACCATAAAACACACAGACACTTATAAAGGTTGAAGTCAGTATAGTACTCTAGTTATAGATGAAATGCAGTCATTGAATCGGAATTGATAGCGTGCAAGGATTTAGCGTGAGGTCCTTGAAATTACGGTCTATGCAACATATGCTAATCCTACTACTTTGTTAACCCGGTACCGTGAACCCTACTTTACGCGATTCGTAATCTTCATCATCGGCCTTTCAGCATCCGTCGTTTGACATAGACCTTTCTCAAGATCCATCCGACCTTTCCATCACGGGCGTCGTGGGAGCCAGTCCACTCTCAACTTGTCCAGTTCGTCTCGCTATCCCATATTTTTCCAGCCACAGTTTTAACATTTTTAACATTTTTATTACAGAAGCAAATATTGCCAAATGCTGTCAAAAATGCATAAACAACTTTGCAGGTATTGAACAGGGTCTGTACTTATTCTTTTTTTCTCGATTCGGTGTTAAATAAAGACTGTCTAGAATATGATCTCTGGGGATCCATGTTGATCATGCTGGGCATGATTCTTGTTTGAGGGTCAAACGTTCGGTTAAATTCCACATTTAAGCTCCATAGGTGACTATCAGGAGGATACATTAGTAGTAGACCCTTCTTTTTTAGGATTAATGGGATTATCTTGTAATTCTTCCTAATTCTTAATCGTGTAAGACAAATCCGTCTGTCAAGAATTATAAGAATGCTTTTTTTTCAAAACAAATTTTAGCTGCATGAAACTCCTCGGGTTAATAAAAAATATTCATGATATTTCTCTTTTATTTCTTACTTATATGTAAATCATTTTTTAGAAAAGGTATTTGTCCTAAGTTGGCAGTGCAGATTTGAATCTTTATCTCTACAAATTTCTATAATTAGCAAATGTTCTTTTCTTTCATTGTGGACTTCTATGCTTCTCTCCATGTTAGGATTGACTTATTTAGACGAGAGAAATCCTTGTCGGCTTACGGTGATTTACAGTGATTTCTTTTGCCCAATTTTTCAATCATTTTGCTCTCCTTCAGCTGTCTTCAAACGCTCGTTACTCATCGTTTTAAGAATCATTCTTGTTCAATTTTTTTTCATACGAACGAAGCAATGATCGCTCATTTTCCATGATAACGTCGTATCTTACGTTATTTTATTGGCAGTCAAATCTTTGATTATTATAATTGCGTGAAATTTTGCTGTAACAGATCTGAAGCTTTCCAGAAACTTCCATAATGATATCGCTGTGACTGAATATTTAAAGTGTAATAAAATAGAAAAGGGTGTCAGTTTTCCAAATCGTTGAAACTGAATTTAGCGTTGATAGAAATAGCGAACAGCAGGGTTTGCCTGTATCTCAGAATTGAACGTCTGAACGATTATTAACTACTGTTGGTTGTCGTTTGAAGATTGAAACGTGCATATGTAAATTAAGCCAACAAAATATCCGAATATACGTGATATGTAATCACGTGACAAATTAAGGGGGCGAAAAACCATACGGCCAGTCTTTAAGATGGACATGTAGAGCCGAATTGGGACGATGTTAAAAACACCAAGTCGTTATTTAATTGCAAAAAGCCAATTCCGACAGCGATTCCGAGCCTCAACATTAGAATCAATGAGATGGTTTAAGAAATGGTCTAACAGAACGATTATTATCTCCCAACGCCTGAAAACTTAGAAATGTTCTAACGAAGAAAAAATATAATTCTTCTCGTTACCAGAAGAAATATTCGGAACTTTTCGTCTCAGAATAAGTTGACTACCTCATTCACAGAACTTCCCTTATATATATATATATATATATATATATATATATATATATATATATATATATATATATATATAGTTTTTTCAAACTTTATCAAACTGCAGAAATTAGACTACTGACTTAACGTACTAATATTTTCGTGGTTATACAATATATTAAAGATAGAATATATCTGAATTGGCAAATCTGATAAAATTTTCCGTCATTCACATTTAAATCCATGAACTGCAATAATTGGAAAATTCGTCGTCTGTAGACCTGAGATGATCGAAATATCCGTCATTCGCAGTTGACACATGGAATAATAAAGACTGGAATTTTCGTCATTTGCAGTTGAGCCATGGAACTGCAATGACTAGAATATCCGCCATCCGCAGATCAGTAATGACAAAAATATCCGTCATTCGCAGTTGAACCATGGGAATATATTGACTGGATTTTCTGCCATTTGCAGTTAAGGCTTAGAAGTTTGACTGGAATTTCTGTTAATCGCAGTTGAACTTTGAAACTTTAAGGACTGAAATACCCGTCATTTGCAGTTCATATTTGATATTATGATGACTGGATTTTCCGTCATTCGCAGTTGAGAGATAGAAGTATATTGACTGTAATTTCCGTCATTTGCACTTGACTATCATTCGTAGATGGACCATAGAACTACAATGACTGAAATATCCGTCATTCGTAGTTGGACCATAGAACTACAATGACTGAAATATCCGTCATTCGTAGCTGGACCATGGAACTACAATGACTGAAATATCCGTCATTCGTAGTTGGACCATGGAACTACAATGACTGAAATATCCGTCATTCGTAGTTGGACCATGGAACTACAATGACTGAAATATCCGTCATTCGTAGTTGGACCATGGAACTACAATGACTGAAATATCCGTCATTCGTAGCTGGACCATAGAACTACAATGACTGAAATATCCGTCATTCGTAGCTGGACCATGGAACTACAATGACTGAAATATCCGTCATTCGTAGCTGGACCATGGAACTACAATGATTGAAATATCTTTTGCTTGTAGTATTGTACTGTACAGTAAAAAGCCATTGAACAGCAATGACAGAAATATCCGTCATTTGCAGTTCAGCCAATGACCTGCAACAGCTAGAGTTCCGTTTTGAGTCTAGACTTAAGTAGAATCTGCGCTTAGGGCTTGTGTATTTTTACCAACAAATGTATTGATTTTCTTTTTTGAATGATTACGATGTCTCTAAAGCTGGAGGCCGACACAGACGAACCCAGTATCTTCTGGCGAAGGGTTTAGCAAAACTTTTTTTCTTTGTTATGTTTCTCTTCAAAGTGATTGAAAGCGGCTATCCTACTGAAAGATACATCCGGGCAAGAAGCCAACGTTCCCCAGCTTGATGGGATGAATTATCCGGACGTCCATTTCACTATTTCGTCCAACACATTAATCAAGTAGAAAGCTATCAGAACCTTTGTCAGTAATTGTGCATGGATCCGCTCGAAAAAATCTAATCAGTTCTCCCGTTGTCTATTGTCCATCGTTCCACGAAAATTTCATTGAAATTTATTGATAACTTTTGGACAGATGGAATGAACGAATGAATATATACAAGAAAAAAAGATTGTAGGTAAAATGAACGAAATTTAATTCTTTTCATATCAAAAAAAAGTCTGGAAGTTAATTCGGTTTCCATGAACTTCATACCTTTAAAACAAAAAACTGGAAAATCTGATGCGAAGATTATGTCCATCCTTTATATAAATACGGAAATATTTATATGAAATCTCTTTCATTCGTGAAAAGATTTAATTCTGAAAAATCGATAGAAATAGAATTCGAACGTCTTATGCATTCAATTTTTAAAAATTCTATGGAAATTCAACAAACTATTCAAACTTAATCAAAATCTTTTTTCAGAATACTATATTCTGTATTGTACTGTACAGTAAAAAGCAGAGAGCGCACAAGGGTAGAGGTGATTCATAATTTCCCTTGGAATGCTAATCCCGTTGGCAATTTTAATTTGTATCGGGTATTGTTGGACAAAGATCTTCCCCAAGGTTCTTCAGATCTAATTACCATGGGGGTCGGGGAGCCAATATTTTCTTAACATCTGTTCTTTGACGCCTTCGGGTTGAGAAGTTGATCAATGTCCGGGATTGTCCTCCATCCTGGAACCACTGACCAGTATGCTTAAGCTCATCCTGAGATCATCACAAGGATCTGTCCTGTGAACCACGCCAAGCTTGCCCTGATGACTCCGAGAAATCACACGTCGAGGGTTAGGGAGCCTTGAACAACAGGATTCATCCTGTGGTCGTAGTCCAGCTTGTCCTGACTTCCTTGCAAAATCATGCGCAAGGAATCGGGTTCATTGCAACCTGTGCCTGCACGTTCTCGAACAGGTGGGTCCTTACTTGAATCCGACTTTGTATCACATTTGCAGTTGCAGAGATGTAAATAAATAACCTCATCTAGTTCATCACGCCATCTCATATTTTGCCTGCTACAGTAACAACATTTTTAACATTTTAATTACAGAAACAAATATTTCCTAATGCTGTCAACAATTGTATGTACAACGTCGCAGGTTTTGAACAGAGTCTATTCTTTTTCTTGTATTTCCAGATTTGAAATAAAATTAAGACTGTTGAGTAGAATATAACTTTCATTGTCTCAGAATGAATCTAGTTCTTGAAATTTAAAGCATTTTCAAACTACCCTTTAAAAAGTTATTAGATCCTCGTATAAATTGGAGACAGATGTTTTTTACCCCACTGAGCACGGGAGAAGGAAAGGCCGAATGATCTTGAGATAAATGTTCATATACAGGACCAAGGGCGTGTCTGGACATTGGATCCTTCCCTCCTACATTTAGTGCAGTGGTTTCCAGCCTGAGGAAATGCGGACGCCTAGGGATACACAGAGGTATGACAAGGGTTCCATGGACAGACCTTTCAAAAGCCTGGAGTCCTTGAAATTGTTGAGTAGGCAGACCTTGCCAGAGAGTTTAGTTGCTCCAGTGGGGTCTAGGTTACTTGAACGGCTCACTCCAACATTCGTTGAGATTTGTTATATTAATGGAAATGCAGTGTATGTGAAGTACTCATCATGAAGCGTCAGGCTCCATTGGGGGCCCGGGCTTAGGGGGAGGGGTAGGCACACTATATGACAGACATACGTGGCTGGAAGTCTTTCAAAAGTGGGTTCCATATGTCGCTATTGTCTCTTACTTTCTACGTATAAATGCATCCCTTGGGAGATAGCAGCAAAGCAAAATCTAGGTTGTTTACACAGAGAGAGAGAGAGAGAGAGAGAGAGAGAAAGAGAGAGAGAAAGAGAGAGAGAGACCTTGAAAGAGAAATAGAGAGAAAGACCTAAAGAGAGAGAGATACATAGAAAGAGAGAGAGAGAGAGACATAGAAAGAGAGAGAGAAAAAGACATAGAAAGAGAGAGAGAGACATTGAAAGAGAGAGAGAGAGAGACCTAGAAAAAGAGATAGAAAGACAGAGACCTAGAAAGAGAGAGATGGACTTAGAAAGAGAGAGAGAGAGACCTAGAAAAAGAGAGAGACCTAGAAAAAGAGAGAGACCTAGAAAAAGAGAGAGACCTAGAAAGAGAGACAGAGAGAGATAGAAAGAGAAAAAAGAGAGACCTAAAAAAAGAGAGAGAGAGAGAGTGCTTATTTACATTAGTTTATTTTCGGTAGAGGAAGTGACATCGCCCCCAGGGCGTGTCATCAAGTCTATTTCCACGTATCCCACACCAACATGACTCCGAATTCCTTGAAGACAGCGCATTAGTCACATACTAAAATTGTAAAAAAGGATCGACGATGCTTATGTCAACGGTCAAAGACTCCCGGGGGTCGACTCTCCAATTCACAATAAACGGATGGAACCTCGAAGACAAGCCAGAGACAGAGGAATGTAGAGAAGACTAGTGAAAAAAAATATATATGTGATGCCCAAGCAGAGACAGCTTCGCCTGATCCTGAGAAAAAGCATTGATGGTGATGATAATAATAATAATAATAATAATAATAATAATAATAATAATAATAATAATAATAATAATAATAACAACAACCTCCAGCGGTAACCATCGGGCAACTAGTGTGAAATCGCAGATAATAAGTCAAGGTAGTACCAGTAATAATAGGCACACTAGGAACTGTGCCAAAGACACTGAAGGCGAGACTGGGGGAGCTCAGGATAAAAAGAAGGGTTGAGACTATACAGACCACAGCACTGCTAGGAACTGCACGGATACTGAGGAAAGTGCTAGAAATATAAGGTCCACGACACTAAATGTCAGCAGTGGCCTAACAGAGGAGGGAGGAAAATGGAAGTGAAGATGTGAACCACAGCACCGGCATGATGGGCGAGGGAGAGGAGAGATGTGGACTGGAGACCTGAGGAGACTTCCTGTCACTCAGCCTCAAGCGATGACCACCGGGCAAATGCAAATAAGAGCCATATATGCAAATGGGGTATCTAATTATCTCATTGTATGGTTGTATCTTTGTTTTGTTTGATTCCTGTATAAACTTGAAATGATTATCGAATGGTCTATGTGAAATAGATTAACACAGCTAAAAACAATCATAAGTTAGTAATAAAATGAGAGGCTGTTATGACAGAATAAAGAACACGTCACAGAGTTGCTGGACGTTTGAAACTGAAAAAAAAAGGGAAACAGAGGGAAACTTTTGAAATCTTCGACATCCTATTTTGAAACGTAATTAAAATGCTAATAAAATGTATTGCTAGAAAGAAAAAGGCCCAGATTATTATCTTGAAAAAAAAAAAAAGAAAACATTAATTACAACGTGGAATTGAAATTTCAAAATCAATGTTTAATCGACAAATCAATCATTCTGACACCACTTTGTTGACAGATTTTAAAATTGAAGAAAAATTCAAACTTTGTAATTAGAAATCTTTTAAAAATAAAGTATACTTCTCATGAAAATAGTTTAATCGTCAATTGCAAGTTTCATCACTACTTTTCAATGTTGGGCCAAAAAAATCTTCAGTTCCTGCATGAAAAATAATCAACATTTTTTCTCGCAGTTGGGATTATATAATCCATCATTACGAGTCATTGCAGTGCTAATATATCATTATCGTAAGCGTCCGTCGTTGGACAAAGACCTTAAGCAAGATTCGCCAGACGCCTAAATTGTGAGTGTCGCGGAGCCAGTACTTTCTGAAATAAGTCTAGTTCGTTGCACCATCTTATTTTCTGTCGCTACAATTTCGCACGTGATTTCTTGGGATCTGCGCCGTGAGACGTAAGGTCCAGAGGTTAGTATCAATATAATCTCTACCAACGCGTTTTTACTAATTTTGACCACCTAATCTACCTAAGAAGAAGAGATCAAGCGAAGGATCTCTCTAGGAAGGCAAGCCTTCGGAAGAGCAAGCTCAACCTACAAAAACAAGAAAATCCCAATGATCTTGAAAAGAAGAGTATTCAACCAATGCTTCCTCCCGATGGTCACCTATGGAGCTGGAACATGGAACCAAACCAAAAGACAGATCTGAAAACTGAGAACCATGCAAAGTGAACATGCTTATGCTCAACCGCATATATAAGCACAATATATCAAGGTAAAACACAGGAGTCTGACACATCGTAGAATCTACTGGAAAACTCAAATGGCAATGGCTTAGTTATATTGCAGGAATGACTGACAAACGATGGACATCACGACCTACAGTATGGATTCCCAGAGATCACATGCAGAACTGAGGCAGGCAGAATACAAGATTGGAAGAGGAATTAGGAGGTATTGGTTCTGCAACGCCCGTGATAAAGAGATCTTGCAAATCCCAAGGAAAGTCTATGTTCAACAACGCACGATAAAAGACCGATGATGATGATGATGTTGATGATACAGAATATTAGAAAACCCAGTAAAGTCCAAACTTATTACCGAAGCGAATTGGTCTATGAGACAGCCTTGTTAACCATCGCACCATTGAAGATGACTGTGAACGGATATTTATATACAAGACGATCACAGTGCGCTCGAGGCCTTTCAATGAAAGTGGGTTGATAATATTGTTACTGTTTCTCACTTCCTACCCTCAAATCTGTCCCTGGGGAGATCGCAGTTAAATTCAGGTTACAAGCGTACAAAAGCGAAAAACAAGTCTGGTTAGCCACTCGGTAGAAACTGTCATGCAACCAATGTCTCTTGGTAGGATGTCGCGTTAGGGGTGATCGATTGAAAATTGGGGAAAGCAAGGATTAATAGATATGCTAATTTTCTCGCCTTTTATTGGTAAGTGTCTCTAAAAAGGTCTAAATTTAAAAAAAAAACAAAACAAACTAACAAAAAAACAAACGTTAATGCTGTCGGATTCTAAGTGAGGGATCAATTTAATACTAACTTGCAAATTGAACTCCGAACTGAAAAAGGCCAATAAAACTCCACAAAGAAATATTTTTCCAAGACATATTGAGAAGTGAATCTTCAAAATTTCAGCCCTCAAGCTTCGTTGGTACAGCCTGTACGCATGATACATATATAGCCAAACAGACACGCCACCCAGCCACGCCAGCCAGCCAGACTAGTTTTAAAATTTGAAAGAAACCAACGTTGACAGTTTTGGTTGACGGTATCTAAGATAGGAAGGAGAAAGGGGTTTTTGAAAAGCAAAAGACCGAAGTGTTATACAATTCTCAAGTGTTCAAACATTCTGGACATATTTTTCTCGCTAAGCCGATCCCTGTTGAGAATATTTTGTAATTCTTCTTGTGTTGTCACAGAATAACTGCCTCGTATTCCATTGCTCGAATCTCATTCTTCTTTGAGACGTTGCCCAGGGGCAGGTTTATCTCTTCATGGATTCCTTCGTCTCTCCTTAGTTTTTCAATTGAGCTCCTACCAGTGTTACAAGCTAAAAATTTCTTTTCGTGCTAAATCGACTTAAGGCGCCAAAAACGCTAAAAGGCGCTAAACAAACACTGTCAGCTATTTCATAGCAATTTTTAAGAACTAAAATGACTAGATTTGACTATGAAATAGCTAATGATTGGCTATAAGTGCTGGAAAGTAAGACTAAAAATAGCCCTGAATTTTACATTTTTGCGAAAAAACGCGATAAAATTAAGTGCAAAAAGTGCTAATTGGTAACACTACCTCTCCTAAAGAAAAGGATTCTCCCTAAACGAACCAAGTTCATCATTATTATGAGCCTCGTTCTTTATAACTGTACTAGCGTGGTACCTGTAAAAAATGACGGATTATTCATCTTACAGGAGGTTCATGGTAACCGAGCGGATAATGACTCGGTCACCTTGATTGAAGTCTTTTCATTAGTACCCAGAAAAGGGTGAACGAGGGAGTACCTGAAACTGACTTAGAAATAGCTGAAAAAAGCAGATCGTGGTGAAGTACAGAAGGCCACGGAAAAAAGCTGCTATATCCATTTTATGTTTCGACAAAACAGCAGTCAATGGATTGGATTTCCTTAATTGATAGATATTTGTTTGCCTTTCCTGCCAATTGATAAACAAGTAAACGACAATACATTTTATATCATGAGATAAACTGGTATACAAATGCTTAGCGATCCTAAATGTAAAAGTAAAAGTTTCAAGACTGCTTTAGTCCATTTCCAGAAATTTCTGAATGATGAAACAGAATTCAACTCTTTGAATTATTGGCAAACTTATACTGTGTCGTTAATGTTTTGAAATTTTCCAACAGAAATAAAAAGAACGCCTGTTTCCTCAAATCAGCTGGACTTTTCATCTATTTCTCTCCAAACACGTGGGGGAGCTTTTTCATGCACGGACCAACATTGTTCCATTCCACAGATTATTCCATCAGCATTAAAATACATTCTGGCCTGTTTCACTCTTTCTCTTCTTTTTGTTATAGACAACCAGTCGTCATCTCAACAAAAGATGTCGTCGGAAGAAAATGCAGTTAAGCATCTTGTGTATCTCATATACAGAGGCATTTGCACCCAGCTTCGGGTACATAGGTCTATACAATTCCCGATTAACATGTTCTTTTTGTGTGATTCTTACTTTCTCCGTTTCATTTAATTTTTGTTTGCCTTTGTATGTGAGAGAAATAGAGAGTTTCTTCTTCCTGAACTGAAAGAATCAAAATAGACGGCGAATATCTGAGCAACCTCAGATTTGCAGACGACATCGTCCTTTCCGTAGAGAACCTATACGACTTTCAACTTATGCTAGATGAACTAAACGAAGAAAGCAAAAGAGTCGGCTTACACACACATGAACTTCAGTAGAACAAAAGTCATGTGCAACAATCACATCGAGAATAAGGACATAACTGTGAAAATTGAAGATGCAAAACTGGGGAAAGAAGAACACTATATCTACCTACGACAATGGATATCTATGAATCCCACAAAAGAAGAAGAAATCAAGTGAAGAATCACTCTAGGATGGCAAGCCTTTGGCAGTGCAAGCTCAACCTTCAAAAACAAGATGATCCCAACAATCCTAAAAAGAAGAGCATACAACCGATGCATCCTCCCGATAGTCACTTATGGAGCTGAAACATGGAACCTAACCAAGAGACAGACTCGAAAACTGAGAAGCATGTAGTGTGTACATGAGAGAATCACAAGACAGCACAATATATTAGGAAGAAAACGGGTGTCCCACACATAATAGAACCTATTAAAAAACTAAAATGACGATTGGCTGGTCATGTTGCAAGGATGAAAGACAACTGATGGACATCACGACTCACAATATGGATCCCCAGGGATCATATTCGAAACCAAGGCCGACAAAATACAAGATGGAGAGATGAACAAGACAATATCCTGGGGGAGGTCTATGTCTAACGGCAGACGTTAAAAAAATGATGATACACTTGCAAAATTGGCAGAATTAGGACCAAAGATTTCTGATTTATGTACAGAACTACTCAATGTTCACTTTTAATTTTCTTAATTTATTTTGTACTCAATTTTGAAGCTTTAGATAGATGTTAAAATGAATCTTTTACACTTACAGCGTATCCAGGGAATGAAAAAATACAAAAAAACACCTCAAAACCCCACCCAGAGCATTACAGTAGCCATTGTTGTCTGTCTTTCGAAGTGTGCAACAAATTTAATACAATTTAGGAGATAATTTGGGGTTCAGAATGGGTATTTTCACTGAAATATTACATTGTCTACTGTTGTAGTCTCATTGAATAAATGAAACTAATTCAATTTAAGTTGTTTATGATACATATTCATTCTTTGCACCTGACAAATTAACAGTTTCAAAGTTGTATCGTCTGCGACAAGGAGACATTATCGTCTGAAATGTCTAGAATTAAACTGTTTGTTCCTATCTATTTACTTACATTCTTACTGTTTGATAAATGCTTCTAACCCTTCCCCGGAAACACATTCACTGCAAGGATGACCAATCTTGCTTAATTTCAGAGCTACATACAATAAACTCCAGATGTTTAAGATCAGCATGACCAACAATATTTACATACGGTTTTATTATAGTTTTCAATATTCAATTTTGTTCCAATATGTTCTTTCTTGTGTTTTTCGATCCCAATTTTGTTAATCTTAAAGCTGTACAATAATGTAGAAATTAACCTTTCGTAAAAATGAACTTTCTCTAATTTAACGGATACTTTTTTGCTCTCATTGTACGTATACGTCATAGTAGAGGAGGAAACTTTGCAGACCGTTCCTGTCGCCAATCTGTTAAAGGTATATAAACGATTATAATCAATGTTGAGATTAAATGTTGCCGTAAACCGAATCAAAAGAGAAAGGAGGGTTTACAAGCAGACTGCTTCAATGTTGATAAATTATGGCAAATTAGTTCGGCTTCCAAGGATTTCTGCACCTAATTATACCGTTACTATGGAATCTTTAACTGCCATAAGTTCAGACACATCTTAGGTGTTATTACTTACCGGTTGAACGAGAAAGCTAGACGCCATCTTTGATTCGACGGTTGTGTAATAATTTCATAAATGGTCTCGGTTATAAGTAATTGTGATACTTATCTCTGGGATGGTGGCCTCTGTAAAAGAATCAAATCTTTCATGGTTGACTTAGTTATTTGCATCCTGGGATTGAGAGAGGGGATTCGATCTCTTCCTTGTTTTTGTCAAACGCCAATACAAAGTCTGGAGTTGATTCTATTCTCCTGCTGTAAAAACAAGAACAAGAATAATCCTCACAAAAAAATAAGAGAGTCTGAACCGACAGGGATTTGAAATCGCAACCAACATGAACGATACTTACCAAAATTTGTGTTGTTTATGATATGAATTCATTACTTTGCAACTGACGAATTAGTTGTAGCAATTGTGTGCCGTCTGTAAGAATGAAAGATTTTTGGTCAGGAATATCAAGAATTTAAGTGTTTGTACTTATCTACTTACCGACAGTTTTAAAAAACTGTTCTGTAAAACCCACATTACTCTTTCGTGATTTGAACTCAGCAGCAACTAATTGCCAGGAGGCTGTCTTACTGACAGAGCTAAATTGATAAGTCTTTCATATCAACGAACATTTGTCATACAGAGCAAAAGACTCAATTTACGTCACACACACACACACATACACGCACACACACATACACGCACACACACATACACGCACACACACATACACGCTTGTGCGTATCTGGGGTTCACAATATAGACAGTAAGAAAATAATCAATAATTAAGTTTTCTTCGTTATTTATGAATTTTCACACGCGGTACAATCAGAAACTGTCAACCAAAACTGCCATCAAAACTTTCAACACAGGTTTCTTCAGTTTTTTAGCTGATCTGGCCGACTAACTATGTACGTATGTATCATATGCATCATACGAACAGGCCGCACAATGGAGCCAGAAGGCCGTAAATTTCAATATTCACTTCTTTGTAATGTCTGAAAAAGAACTTTTTTTCCCCCAAAGTTTCCTCCTCAAATAAGCCTCGATTTGCAATATAAGTTCATGTTGAATTGGTTCCTAGTTTGTGTCCGACTTTATTCTTTTTAATATCCAGACACTTTACTTATCCAACAGAAAGCGAGAGAATTAACCTATTCATTGATCACCCCTCTTTCCAATTTTTAATTTATCACCCCCCCCCGATACAACACGCAAGCAAGAGAAGTTGGTCACGTGACTATTTCCCATTGTGACCTGTTCCTTTTCATTTCCTTCTTGAAGTGTTAAATTGCCGGGAATGGCTTATTCGCGCATCTCAAAAGATTCTTTCTCGTTAATTCTTGCCGCCCAGGCGGGAAGCCTGACACCCCTTGAGTGTGCAGCGAGCGTGAAATAGTGTCGACAATTTCGTTGTGTCAATTGGAGAAGAAGCCCTCTTTTCATATCTCATACAAGCTCTAATGATAACAGGTCTGGTTAGTCATTCGATAGAAACCGTCACGAGACCAACGCCTTTTGGCAACATGCCGAGTCGGGGGCGGGACGGGGTCAATTGAAACAAGTAAGTGAAAAGGGGTGATCAATAAATATGTTACTGCTCTCGCCTTTTCTTGGCAAGGGATCACTAAGAGTTGCTCGAATAAAAAAAAAGCAAAACAAAACAAAGATGACAAAGACTAAGGTATTAATTTAGCAAAAACTTACATTGCAAATTGCCCCCCCCCCCTGGAACCTATTTAAGGGGGAGATTTTTTCGAGACATAAGGAGTAAATGTTTAAATATCAGCCTAATATGTCGTTCAGTGCAATCTATATGCATACATAGCCAGCCAGTCAGCCACACTAGCTTAAAAACTGAAGAAACCTATGCTGACAGTTACGGTGACAGTTTTGATTGGCGGTTTCTTATAATCTACTTCTGCAAACGTCACTCGTCTCTCTGTCCACACGATATCTCCAAAAGGTCTCAATGAATAACAATTACATTTGTGGTAGAGTGGACCATCGGCTATAGAAAAAAATATCATCAAATTCGAGGATGGATCCAGGAATTTTTTCCTAATAGCGAGATGTCTATATCATTTTTCTAGGAAAGAGGTTGAAAACGAACAGTTTTCTACCTTGTTAAAAGAAAATCCAGTTCCTTTTTAGGTATTCATCAGAGATAATATAATGGTTAGAACGTCTGACTGACACGGAGAAGGTCCCGGGTTCGAATCCCAGTATGAGCGAAGAGTGCGGAGAAGTTTTCGTTGGGACACATTTCGCTGTGCACACAGCTGGTGACCAAGGACACAGAAGAGCCATTTATATTCTAAGAGAAGAGGCATAACGGACCAAAAATGTGCGGTTGGGCCGTAATTTCAACTAGTTATTGAGCAAAACTTCAAATAAGCTACTATTCTTATTTTAGTAGATAAAGTATTATGACTAATCCCTTATTTATTTTTGCTACAATTTACCCTCATCTTACTTTGCATCGCAACTGAACTAAGGTTGGGTTCTCTTCTGCAGCGGATAAATGAATCAACAGCGTGGATAAGAATAAAGAATAAGTTCTCCGTGGGCTAAGATTCAGTAATTTAGTAATAAGAACGGTAGCGAGCCACCATCTAGTATAGATCGTCGTGAGTTCGATTCCCACCACTATCTTACATCGTTGTCCACTGGTAACATCTAAAATATAGTAGAAAAATATCTAGATTCAGGAAAATCTAGATTTTATCAATAAACCCGATAAAATAAGCCCTAAAAATGGTCGAGAAAGCTTTTGTTTCAAAATATAAAAAAAGACATTTTTAGAAAGATTTAGGTTAATTCTGATGCCAACTGTAGACAGAACAGTTTGGCCAGAAGCCTTGGAATACGCAAATAAACAGTCAATAAACAGTCTATGGATTATATAATTTAGTCAAACGAACGTTGCGAGATTTCGGATGCAGATAGTAGTGACTCAAAGGAATTGCGAGAAAAAAAAAGAGAGATAGGAAAAGTGAAGAAAAACCTTTTTGGCTTGTTTTTACAAACTAAAGGCGTCTTTTCGTTGCAGGAAAAAGCCAATTGCTGCCTCCATTACTATAAAGTTGATTTTCTAATATCATTTACGGACGTGTGATTCCATCAATGACGACCAACGCCTACCTCTTTCCCTTAACACTTGGTTTTTACAAAACAATAGCTCGAAAAGTACTTGTCACACCAGAAATCTATGAAAACTTTCTGTATCCAAGGCTTAAGAAAAATATAATGCACACGTTTCAAAAGTGACTGCCGCATGCAGTGGCAAATTAACCATTAGGCTGAGTATGCTTAAGAGCAAAAAAAATGATTCAACTGAGTGAAATACATTTAGTATTTTAAATGATATCTCAGTACTTTTATGTGTAGTTTCATTCATTTCCTATTCCATAGTTTTGATAACGATCTAAAACCTCCGAAACTTGTCATGTTGATAATAGATTATTTTACAAAATCAGGTTCCCACAAATGTCTTCTAGATTACCATTATGTCGGATAAACCCTATCCAATTATTCACCATATATTTTTTTGTCTTGTATCTTGTAAATTTGGGTTTTGTTAGCCAAATAAAACATATATCATTCTAGCAGTACAACTGATTAAGGAAAAGTATCTTTTGAAAGAAATACAAGATTATACCTAATCTCACGACACACCTGAAGATTATCGGCGACACTCTAAAGCAGTGGGCGCCGACCTTTTTATGCCAGACGCCCACTTTTGCGTCTTTTGTGAGGGTAATTTCAAGCTAAGTGGACAATTGTATAGGTTCCAAAAACTCATACAAAGGTACCGAAAAGTAAATATACGATGTATCTATCATATATCAAGACAAAAATGAAAATAAAAGCCACTGCATTGGGCCATGAGTCGTATGACTGTGTTGTCTGTGAGGTGGAAGTAAGATAAACATATTAGTGTGTCGTGACACACAGTTTTGGAAGTTCTGCTTCAGGACTTGGTAATACAACTTGTAGTACATTATGAAAAGTACAATAGAGAACTATGCAACGTGTACGTGAGAGAATCATGCTCAACCTCACATGGAGAGATCATAAGACAGCATAAGAATTATCAGAGAAAACACAGGAGTCTGGAACATCATAAAAATTGTTTGAAAACTCAAATGGCAATGGGCTGGACAGATTTCAAGAGTGGCAGATAAACGCTGGACATGACGACTCACTACGTGGATTCCCAGAAATCAGGTGCGAGGCAGTGGCCGACAGAAGGTGTGGTGGTGTGTCGGGCTAGATAAATTTAGAGAGAATTGGTTCTGCGATGCCCACGATAGAGAGGCCTGGCGAATCTTGGGAGAGGTCTATGTCTAACGACGAACGCTAACAGACATGATGATGATGATGATGATGATGATGATGATGATGATGATGATGTCACTTTTTTCTATTCAACGAAACGTGAGGCAGGGGAACAATTTCAGGAGGGAACTTTACTAAAATTCAGCCTTCAGGCCAGGGTGATAGATTATCCATCGCTGGCAGCATGGGTATCAATGTGAGATATGTTGTCGACTGTGGTGACCCCACCTCCGCCATTATTGAAGCTCAAAGCTATCTTAGGCAGGATTTCAAATTTTGTGCCAGTCGTCGCATGAATCATTCAAGGCTAAACAATCTTATCCATATCCTAATTTTAACCGTAGATTTTTCATCACTTATAGGCAACCATAGTTTTAGCCCGTGGCAACATTCTTTTTTGACCCGCAGCCAATTTAGACATTTATTTGAAATCTTATATGATTTTTCACGGGAAGTCAATTTCTTGAGAAGTTATATTGTGAAATTTTCGCATTTTTGGCTTCACAAATCAATAATATAATTATTGTATTTCATATGATTGTCTAAAATAGAAATTAAAGTACGCTTTCTGAAATGAATGTGTGGCCTGTATAGAAATGAAAAATGTCATATGTGGCCTGTTAGATCAAAACAGTTGCCTGTGCTTGATTTACATGCTTGTAAAATCTGCTGTATCTTTTCTTCAATCCCGTAAACAGGTGCAGGATGGTTGGAGCACACGGTATGATTTTCATATTTGATGTACCGAGGGTGACAGAATTCATTCCTTTTCTGGTTGGTTTGATGTCAGTGTTGTCAAACCGTTTGTCCTACTATTCACCCAAATTTGGGGAGAGAAGAGGTGGATTCATATCTTTCCCAGTGGCATTACTGAGTTTGAACTCGCCCCGTCGATTCAATTTTCTTCCTCGTGAAGCGTTAGGCCTCCCAGCATGTCTTGCTATTTCTGAATAGTTTGAATAACTAAAATTCTACAGGTCTGGTTAGTCATTCAATAGAAACCGTCACGTGACCAACGTCTTTTGGCAGTATGTTGTGTTTGGGTGATAAATTAGAAAAACAGATGATCAATTAATAATTTATTTCCCTCGCCTTCTGTTGTCACTAACCAAGTCTGAATTGAAAAAAACAAAACAAACAAAAACAACAAGCGTAAATGCTGCCAGACAATTAGCATAAACTTGCATGTCAACCTGACCCCCTCCTGCTGAAAACTGATTATAAAGTGATTTTCCAAAAACAAAACTAAAGCTTTATTCTAAACATGATAATTTTGTTGGAACACTGAAAAGTCTGATATTCCAAAAAAAACTATCATGAACGCAGCTGGACTCAAATCTAGGGACCAATTTGGCATAAACTTACTTTGTAAATTGACCCCCCGCTACAAACCTACTTTAGCAAGGGACGAGAAAACCGTTTTTGTTGAAGGAAATGTTTAAATTTTCAGCCTTCTAGATCCATTGGTGCAGTATGTACGTGTGTACCCTGGTTTTGATATGAGTTCCTCGGTAGAATTTTCAATCCCTGTAGCTCCCTACTACACGTCAATGAGATATTTCGATGCAAAAACTATCCCTGCCACTTTTTTGACTCTACTACTTAGCAAACGTCAATGAAACGTGTGGCAGGAAATGGCAGGGGGTTGTTTATGTTTGAGAACTTGTAGAATTAAAGAGTGGCAGTTAGTGGCAGGGAGTTTGTGTTCCGGAATTAATAGTATTAAGATGTAGCAAGAATGGCAGGGATGAAAAATATCACCATATGTTTCTTTGGAAACAATTTCCACAAAAATACTTATCAGAATACGCTTTTTTTTTTAAAGCTTCCGTACTTTGAAATTATCGACGTTAGCTCTTCATGGTCACCAACATAAAAATCCCCGAGTATTAACGTACACATGAAAGAATTATGCTAGGCCTCACATGGAGAGACCACAAGACAGCACAGTACATCCGAGAAAGGACAAGAGTCAGGGATATCATAGAATCCATTAGAAATCTCAAATGGCGTAGGGCTGGCCATGTTGCAAGAACGGCAGACAACCGATGAACATCACGACTTACGACGTGGATCCTCCGAGATCACATGTGCAACCGAGGCCGGCAGAATATAAGATGGAAAGACGAGCTAGACAAATTCAGGGGAAGGTCTATGTCCAACGACAGACGTTAAAAGACTGATGATGATAATTAATGACTTTTAAGCGTGTTTTTTTTAGTTAACTTTGCCCTTTTTTTAAAAAATTTAGCATTGTTTAAAATTACTTTGATGTACTGAAAAATGTGCGATTTATTCACTCTTTGAGAGCTCAAGTGTGGCAGATTCAGGCTGATAATCGCTGCATAAACAGAGCTCTCGGCACTAACTGATAAGTCCGTAAGATTTAACTTGACCTCTCGACCTAGTCAAATCGATTCTCTCGCGGACAAAAAAGTTTCTCAGCTTTCTCGATAGATTTCTCGTCGTACGAATTAGAGAGACGACTTTGTTAATGTATCTATCCCCTTTTTCTTTCTTTGCAAAATTTGTTTACCTAGGAACAGGAAAGGTAAAACAATGACATCAAAGATATAATTATTCATTACACTTTATATGCCCCTTTTTCTTTTAGGCATGAGCTGATCTCTCCAGAAGTATTTCGGTTGAGATGAATTATCTTGGGGTGAGTGAACTTTCCATCCAACACGACGGTGGTCGGCTTACTTTAAAAAAAAAACCTTGCGGGCTGTACGCAACTTATTATCTCCAGTTTTGTTCCTCGGTAATAAGGGTTATTTTCAAATTGATTGTGTCTAAGTTGTGAAAATGTCAATTATTCCTTTCATGTTTTGCCTTTGTAACCAAGGAAGTGATACTTTGAAATCTATTTATTGGGTGACGGGTGAATTTGCACGTTTTAATCACGTAAATATGACAGAAAAACAACTTACATGAGAATATAGCTGTCCCAGTCAAAGAAACAAAAATTGAAAAGAGTAACAGGCATTTTCTATAATTTTTCACTCAAAAGCAATCAGAAAATAACACTCACTACCCAGGAATAAAATTGCTTTGCATGATGTGACCTTCGTTTGAAAAACAGAACTTTTTTAATTCATGATGAAAGATTTTTCAGATGTATCCACGCATCTTAATAAGACGTTTTCCCGTCGGTCGGTCGGTTGGTTCAGATCACATCAAACTATAGGAAGAGGAAAGAAGGAGAAGGTATGATGTCATTTAAAGAACATCTTCCGATCAATTTTTCAGCATGCTGTTATGGTATCATGATGATATGTACGAGGTTCACAATTTTGTACTTGAAAACAGCCTAAAATAGCCCCCATCGCCCTAAATAGCCATCTACAACTTTTATAGATAATGATACCTGCAGAATATCTCCATATAGCAATATTTTGCAAATGTCAGAATCAATCAACCCTAAGGAAGACTACTTGCTTTTCTTCCTTCTCTTACTACTACTACCACGGACGGTGGACGCATCGTTGAACTTATGGTTCTTGTTTAATCAGTTGTTGACGACTTCGTATACTCATTTGTGTTCATAAAGACACTGATACAGGTATTTATTGGTAGCATTGAAACGAGCACGTAATGAGTAACCAGTGGGAATCAAACCCAATACACAGCGATAAAGATCTATCCGACCAGCTTGTTGACCATTAGGCCATGACGAGGCGCCCTATCATGAAACTACTAATAAATGTATGTGTGAATGTATGCGTGTGTGTGAGAGAAAGAGACAGGCGTGCGAAGTCAACCCGCCTGTGAAGTAGTAGGTAGTTGCCCTGACAATGTAATGGCCGAAGCCGTCTCTGTATGAACTCATATGGCTTGTTTGCGATATGGGAAACTGAACAGTAATCGTGTGTGACATTTCGTCCCAATACGATAACCGTGGGAACAATGGCGGGGCTCTTCTCGCCCTTTTTATAGGGGCTGACTGTCATGTTCCTAAATGTCGGCTACGTGGTTTCTTCGATGTGTGCGTATCACACTTGCACTGACACCATCGATGCAATCTTCCGGAAAGCCCGTTGTGCTCAGATCCGGTCGCTGGGGAACGTAATGACGAATTTGCCAAAAAAGAAAACACCGCATCCGTAGAGATACGTAAACTGGTTCCATATTAATTTTTCGTTTTGCCATGTCTCTTCCTTAATGGCGTGAACAGATTAAACGACATTGAAAGATTCCTGTATCTAAAATGCAACATTTTTTATCTTGGATTTTACCCAAACAATACGCGAAATTCGCTTAGCTCCTTTTCGGAGAGACGTAAACACTCCCGCTGGTCCCAAGGGTCAGAGGCTAACTGATATCCACCACAACTAGCTACTCTAAAATCTGTCCCTATCTGTCTCTGAACGCCTACTATTCCTATCTCTCACTGTAAATTCACGAGTTGATCTTTACACACACACACACACCCACACACACTTTTTCACACATATATCTATGTGTGTCACCCATAAGATACAGACACATGCACATTAGTTCACATTTTCTCTGGTCGCTTACCACCTCTGTTAGTACTAATTCCTAAATCATTCCTACTCTAGCCATCTATCTCAAGAAAAAGGTCAGGTACTCATTAACCCTGACTCCAATCATTTTCTCATGAGAAAGGGATGGGAACAGAACAACAATACCCACACAGCCATTTTATCAGAAGCGAGCACACACATATTTTCGGCATACATTGGTCTCAAATTGCTGACCTTGTGCCTCACATACAACTATTACGTAACAGAATAAGCACCTAAAGTGGCATCACTTGATTCACTTTCGGTATGTATCTAGGTCTCAAAAATAGCTAAATTCTCAAAAATAGCCAAATTCTCAAAAATAGCTAAATTCTCAAAAATAGCTAAATTCTCAAAAATAGCTAAATTCTCAAAAATAGCTAAATTGATTGCAGCTCAGTTATAACACGGTAGGCTTTCTTAGACACCAACGCAACTGCATAGAAATATACTTAAATTTATGAATATGGCCAATTCTTATGCAGCGACTCAATGTGTATCCGACGACCAAGAGCTATGGGGAGAGCAGAGTTCATGCCTTTTGCAAGGACGTTAACGTTAAGTGCACACAAACTGTTTTAGCCGGAGTTTGAACTCTGCTCTCTGAGTTCATTGTTAACCGCTTGGCCACCTTGCACCTCAGTTCGCATATTGTTGAAGACAAATGCCTGGACAACGAGTACGGCCTTTGACCATCGCCTTGGACTTTTAAATACTGTTGAATGGAATTCTTCTGTTTCTGCCCGAGGCAAAACCCCTTCTCTTCTCACTCAACCCTCGACTGTGCTTGGTCGTCTCAGGTCAGCTTAAGGGTTGCCGGGTCCCGATCTAAAGATTGATCATCTTTAGTTGACGCCTTTAAATAGAATCTTTAAATACTCACCCCGAGGCAATGTCTTAATCGAGTTGTGAACGTCGCTTCACTTCCCAACTAATAACAATGTCGGTGTCGCGTTGGAAGCCGCGTAACTGCCTCGAGTCGATCACTTGTAAACAGAATACACAGGAAAGAACCACGAAGCGGACATGAAAGGGTTAGGGGTTAGGGTTACTGACAGACAGACAAAGAGAAGGAAACGTTGTAACCACCTTAAAGCCAGATGTCCTTTCCTGCTGACGATGTTTACGTTCACTTCGATGTCAACATTGTTATAGCTATTCTTGCATTTCAATAATCTCATTGCTCAAAACCCTGGATGTAAGCAGCTAAATTTACTTCATTAACGATGCTTTGCAGACTGGCATGAAATTTTCAGTGGAAATCGGACAAATAGGAATATAGATCTACCCGTTATAACGTGGTTCTTTATAACTCAGAAATAGCAAGATCTGGCTCAAAAATAGCTAAATTGATCGCGATTCGGGTATAACATCTTAGACGCCAGCTCCTGCGTTACAAAGATGGGACATTCTTGCTATGTAATCTGTCAATTGCCATTTGAGTTTTATAATAGATTTCATGATATTTCTGACTCCTGTTTTTACCCTAATATAAGGTTTTGTCTTTTGATCCTTCCAGGAGACGTTGATCATGACCCCTTAACGTGCACGCTGCAACTTTCAAGGACAAGAAAATCCCACTAGCTGAAATGTGGGAGCTAACGAAAAGATTGGCTTTTAAACTAAGAACCATGCAACACACACTAGGATCATACTCGACATCACATAGAAAGATTGCTAGACAGCACATTACATGAGAGAAAAACTGGAGTCAGATATCATAAAACTCAAATGAGTGATGGTCAGGCTATATAGCCATAATATCAGACAGACAATGGGCATCACGACTCACATCGTAGAACAAAACGTTTTGAATTCAGAGTTAGCCCCGAACTAGATTGGTTGCCATCCTCGACTAGTGAGCCCAGGTCTATAGTTGTACGAAGAAAAGATAGATTAAGGCTTTTCCTGGAGGTATTAACGTGAAATGAACGCAAACAGTTTCAAAGGGTATTCGAACTCGGCTCGCTTATACCATTTTCTGAGTTGGTAACCATTACTTCACTCCTACCCGCCGATGAAATGTTGAAGAAATTTCCAAATGAATTCATGCGACATTCAGAGTTTTACTAAAGTGACTTTGTTGAAAGTAATGAAATTAGTATTTGTAGGGGGGGGCGTTCCGACTGGGCGGCACCGAAACTTTAATGATGCTCTAAAAATTATTAATCAACTAGCGCAGAGACGGCAAAACTTTTTATCAAAATCGCCGAAATCTTATTTTTTTTTTTTACAGAAATTTCTTTCTCTCCAATGCTACCAACGCTTATGACCTGGGATTCGGGTGTTTTCCTTTGTTTTCATTTCATTGTTAGGCCTGGATTTCAATACCATGTCCCTGTTGAGTGGTTACTAATAGAGAGAAAAATCTCCAAACTAGCATTAAATTCTAATAGCACACCTGAAGAAGGCTGAAGAATGGCAATCCATTGCAAATATGTAGAATTGCATTACCCTGTCCGCTTCAAAGTATTTCTTTTAAATGTATCTGCATATCTCTGTAAGACGCTTTGCGGTGGATCAATATGTCGATCGGTCCCAGTAAAGTTGAATAACATTCATAGACTAGAGAAAGAGGTATGGTATGATTGAGGAGCCGACTACCACAATAATAGAATAGAATATAAGAGCCTGGCATTTTTATATTTAAAAAGAACTCAACATGGCCCCAGAAGACCAAAATGGTCCAAAAGCACCAATGGTCCAAAACACCAAAATGGTCCAAAAAAAACAAAATGGTCCCAAAACACCAAAATGGTCCAAAAATACCTAAATGGCCCAAAACACCAGAATGGTCCCAACCACAAAAATGGTTCAGAACACCAAATAGGCCCAAAACACCAGAATGGTCCCAACCACAAAAATGGTTCAGAACACCAAATAGGCCCAAAACACCAGAATGTTCCCAACCACAAAAATGGTTCAGAACACCAAATAGGCCCAAAACACCAGAATAGTCCCAACCACAAAAATGGTTCAGAACACCAAATAGGCCCAAAACACCAGAATGGTCCCAACCACAAAAATGGTTCAGAACACCAAATAGGCCCAAAACACCAGAATGGTCCCAACCACAAAAATGGTTCAGAACACCAAATAGGCCCAAAACACCAGAATGGTCCCAACCACAAAAATGGTTCAGAACACCAAATAGGCCCAAAACACCAGAATAGTCCCAACCACAAAAATGGTTCAGAACACCAAATAGGCCCAAAACACCAGAATGGTCCCAACCACAAAAATGGTTCAGAACACCAAATAGGCCCAAAACACCGGAATGGTCCCAACCACAAAAATGGTTCAGAACATCAAATAGGCCCAAAACACCAGAATGGTCCCAACCACAAAAATGGTTCAGAACACCAAATAGGCCCAAAACACCAGAATGGTCCCAACCACAAAAATGGTTCAGAGCACCAAATAGGCCCAAAACACCAAAATGATCCATAAACACCAAAATTGGCCATTTACAATTTTTTGAAATCAATACTTTCAGAATATTTTGTCCAAGGCGCTAAACTGACCACTAGTCAAGACGTGTTTTTCTCTGTTTGTGGCACTGGAATGACTATTTAATAAGTAGCACTAAAATGAAGACATGCTACAACGAGTTATCTCGTCCCTGACTCGGGACTGACGACTTGCAAAGCCGAGTTATCTCGTCCATGGCACTAAATTGACGACTTGACATGACGAGTTATCTTGTCTGCAGGACTGGGTTGACGATTCGCTATGACGAGTTATCTCGTCTGTGGCACTTACTAAAAACGAGTTATTTCGTCAGTGGCATCGGACTGACGACTTGCTAAGACGAGTTTTCTTGCTTGCGGCAGTAAGCAGGTTAAAAAAAAACAAAAAAAAACAAAACATAATCGACCAAGAGCGAGATTGAAAAAAAAATGTTGGGAAAAAAAGAGAGAAAGGGGCGGTAAAAAGAGAAACGAATCGGCAAAAAAAAAGAGTCAGAAAAGTTGATCAAGAATCATTGAATCTTTTTCAAGTCAGCGATCAAAGTTCGATCTGTCGCAATGGAATTAAGTTAATGGCCGCGAATTACGTCAGATCTTCAGAGAAGTTTTATTAGATTGAAGAAACTAAGTACCAAGGTGCCTGTCTATGCGAAACGATAAAATAATTTTGCCACAAAACGAGGATAATTTCTTCCACATCGGCTTCTGAAGTTCAACAATTGGATTTCTGAAGTTTTTGTCGTTGTTCAACGCGGCGAGCATAACTGAATATTTTCACTGCAAATCGCTTATCTGCATCCAGTCCAGATTCGGTCGTTCAAGAATGCGGACAATGAGAGCTTTTTTTTTTGAAACGCTAAATTAATTTGACAATATGAAATCGGATCTGCGACTAACTTTCATTTTTTGTTTTTTTGCTTTCCAGTCTACAAGTCCGTTTAACACACCTAGGTATGCTAGATTTTTAAAGAAATAAATCTAACCAAATTGCAGCAACAACGAAAGATATAATAAAAAAAAAACAAACAAAACAAAACCAGAAGTTCAAAAGATGAATATTTTATTTTTTTCCCGATATTCATAAATAGATAAAGTACTTTTTTTAGTTACAAACTTTAGAGCTCGAAAGAAAAAAAAATAACAGGTCTGGGTAGTCATTCAATAGAAACTGTCGCCTACCTAACGTCTTTTGGCAGCATGCTCTGTTTGGGATGATCAATAAAAATATTTGGAGGATAGGGTTATCGATGAAAAGATTACTTTTCTTGCCTTTTGTTGGGCAGCTTTAAAACTAAAAGAGAGTCTGAATTAAAAAAATACAAAAATAATGTACGTGAATGCCGTCGAACATGAACTCATAGATCAATTTAGCATAAAATTACATTAAATTTAAAAAAATTCCCACGTCTTTTATCTTTCATTACTAATCAGTTAATTACGAGAATCTTAAAATTTCGTTCCGCTGAAAGACTATTCACAGTTTCTCATTTTCTAAAAACCTAAAGAAATGATTCACACTAAGCTCGAGTATCACTCGACGTATAAGGCAATGATTTTGTCTCCATTTCTCGAACGATTCATAGAGACCCATCGTAGTATTATATTGGTTTTTACGGTGTTAAAGTTACAGAGTTCTAAAGAGTTCTAACTTCCTCACATCACCCATATCTGTGAGGGTAAGTGGTTTCATGTCTTTTCCAAGTCGTGAACGCAAACTGTCCCAGTCGATATTTGTTTTGCAGGAGGTTTGCTCATTTTATTATCCACACAGTTACTGTTCCTCAAAATATCATTCAAATTTATTGAGGGTTTTTGGAGATATCGTGTGGACAAACAGGAGTAAATACATCTCCTCTCTTTCTCTCTCTCTCTCTCTCTCTCTCTCTCTCTATATATATATATATATATATATATATATATGCCAGAGTATAAGTCGACTTTTTAGGCATCAGACATTTTCTTAATTGATCATATTAGTCTGTTTAGACCATATGGACGTGACACTCCGATGTATACAATGCTGCCTTGTAGATTCTGACGAATATTGGATTAAACTTAGTTTGGGGATCAACTGAAACGTAAATGGCACGTCCATAAAAAAAATGAGAAATAGAAATACTGCAGAATCAACTTTTCTAACGTAGAGATGCCGCTTTTGACGGACACTACGCATGTTTATAAATATACAAAGTGCAAATTAGGGTTTCAATGTAATATAATACATTGCAATAACTGGTGTATGATGAGTTTATTTCATGAAGTGCTCGATACATTCAGCATTGAACATCAAGTTACGTTAGAGTAGAGCTTAAAATATGATGAAGTAAAGGATTCAGTACATAAACATGTTTATGTTTGTTTTGTTTGGGCTCCTTCAGGCGATTTAGCCAAAAGAGGATCCAACGGGGCAGAAACATAAACGTGCTTGTGTCGCAGATTCTTCATTTCAACATATATATATATATATATATATATATATATATATATATATATATATATATATATATATATATATATAGTCTATAAAGCTTTAAACACACAACATGGAAAACTTTATCGAAAGTTTTTGTCTCATTTTAGTCACCTATTCCCGTACATCAGTTAATATAATTCAGGTGATTAATTAGTGCTTTTTTAATGTTTTTTCTTATACATATAATTCATTATTATGGTACCATGTGTAAAATCTCTCTTGCTGGGATTATCACTTGTTTACCATGTAAGCGTTTCAGGGATTTCAAAAACAAGTTATATTAACTAAAGTGTTATATTAACATGGCAACCCAGTGGTGATGATCCAACACCCCTTTCAGCAATGATTTCATTATATAGCTTATCTCATACATGTAGTTTGTCGTATTGGGTATTATCATAACGTATTGTATTTGGATGTTATTTCATATATAGTGTATATACATATATACACACCGTATGAGACGGCTTTTTAAGCATCAAGTATTCCTCTAATGGATCATGTTAGTCTGTTTAGACCCCATGAACTTGACACTGATGGACATATTGCTGCTTTATGTTTGAGAGTTGGCTGATCCGACAAATATTGGACGGCTTGAACTAAGACCTTAGTTTTGGGGTCGACTCAAACACTGGCATACGCGGTACCTCTTCCATCTTCGTTTGCTAAGGTGAAAAATCACTGCAGGGAAAAGAGAAGAATCCGGCAAGAGTCAAGGGAATTGGATAGTCAGACACCCGCCCAATGCCCCACCCTGAACTCCACCTCGAATGAAATCTTCTTCAGGTCAATAAAAATGATCGATGCTCTTCCGAAACGCTTTTGAAATTGTCGATTGCCTTTTATGAGAGAAAACGAAGTTCTACAAGCCGGGATGCTGCAGGGTCAATCTCCACCCTAACTTCTATTCTGACTGAAGATGATTACTTTTGTGTTGTACATATAATGAATTGCTTAATCAAAAGGTTTAATATATATATATATATATATATATATATATATATATATATATATATATATATATATATAGTAGGTTATGGATTCGCTACACAAACTAGCTCATTTTTCAGCCCTCTCTGGGCCTCTTCAGGCGAATCCTTTTCAGCTCTACTCTAAAACAACTCAACTCCGCGAGTAAAATGTTGTATGTATCGAGCACTCTATGAAATAAATCCAATACATTTCAGAAGTGGCTTTATATTATTGATATATTATTATATTATGTTATACTGCTAGCCTGATTTGTACCACATATACTGTGTTTATGTATATATATATATATATATATATATATATATATATGTGTGTGTGTGTGTGTGTGTGTGTGTGGATCAACAAACTCAAAACTCTCTCCCCCAATGTACTTAGCACCAAACTTAACAATCTTAATCACAAAGATCTCTAAATCATAAACCTCCTACTAACAATAACCTCACATCCACATCTACCCTCCACCTCGGATACATCCAATACTGGGAACTTCAAAGTCACTCCGACCCATAGCAAGCTCCACCTTCGTCAGTAAGTCATCTCACTTGTACAAATCAGAGCCAACATATTTTTGATGACTCGTAAGGTTAAAACTATGTAGTTCCTTAGCCTCATCACTCTTCCATTTACACTATCCCTGATCTACCAACACAATCTAAGACCAAAGCACTTCCCTCCTTCCCTGACACCTTATGTCCTCTTCAAGACCCACTGCTGCTGCTAAACCATAGACTTCATCACCGGCTGAACTTTCTCTCTCACAAAAGAATGCCCCAGCAGATGGGATACCATTTTTTGCTCACAAAGCAAAGCTCCTGATGGTGGACTCATGTTCCACATTAAACCTATAAACTCTAAAAGTACACACATACTCACACACACACATACACACACACACACACACACACACACAGAGCACAAACTACTGAGGATGGGAATACCCCCCGAAACATATCTAAACTATTGATATAAACATTTACAGATAAATAAACCTAACTTCCATACACTTTACTCCCGAGTCTGTCTCCCTCTTTATACTTCATATTATGTATATATATATATACATATGTATATATATATATATATATATATATATATATATATATATATATATATGCCAGCTCATTTTTTGATCTCATTGGTTACCTTAACCTATTATGACAAAACATGAAGGTTAAGTCTAAGAAACTATTAAGACTTTCTGTCCAATCTTTAAAAACACCAAAAATAAAATAGCTTTAGTTGGGTTGAGATTTTTTAAAAAAACCCTCAAAATCAGGATACTTGAATAATCAAAAATAAATTACATAATATGATAGCTTTACGATCCTTGGTGCCGATGCATGCATTAATAATCCCGACATTTTCAACGGTTTCATTCTAGTCGACGTATGAGACTTGCCAGTTTAGCTCAGTTGGTAAACGAGCCGCTTACCAATCAACTGGTCCTGAATTCCTATCTCTGTGGGTATTTGGCTTGTCTTAGATAATGAGTCAATTCTCAGAAAAGTGTTTTTTGTCGGGTGTTGCTTTTCATTTAATCTTTTTGGTCGATGGTGGATGAGATTTCACCTCCTTTTCTCAATGGGATGGTATGTGTGTACTTGTGCCATTTCTTAAATGGACTGCAGGCTGTTAGTCACCTTCTGGTGCATTAGTGTTGCAATGTATTATATATAAAGTAGTCTGTTCTAAAATTAGCGCATTTGCTACTTGGGTTGAATCACTCCTGATTTACGGGGAAAACACTCTTGTAAATAAAACTATGCACATATAGTGGGGATGCGATGGTTATCAAGCCTCTTAAGTCTCTATCATAAGTACTCCGAGAAATGTTACTTTATTATAACGGTTGGGTTTAACATGGTGGGACAGAGTTTACTCCCCTGAATTAGGTGAGGATTGGTCTCTGTTGACCGACTTGATCACCGTTGCTGGGTTCAAATTATCCATGTGTTCAGATATTCAAACGTACGTATCTATCGATGAATCTATCCAGACTCCTACCGTTCACAGTAGAAATTTGAAATTTTGAACACACATTCCCCCCAATGAGTTTGGAAAAAATGTTGCTTTTGGGGGTAGTTCCCTCTTTTTTACCGAGGTAGATTCAATTTTTTATGTAAACTTATGGTAAATTGGTCTTTTAGCTTGTGTCCAGCAGGATTCAGGTTTGTTTGTTGATTGGTAGTATTTTCATCCAGGTCCCATTAGTTCTAAAAAGAAGGGTATACAACCAATGCATCCTTCCAAAGTCACCTATTCAGCTGAAACATGGAACCCAACCAAAAGACTGGCCCTCAAGCTGTGAATATTGTTCAACATCGCATGGGGATATTTTAAGAGAGTGCAGTATATTTGATAAAAATAGGAGTCTGAGACAAAATAGAATCCATTAGGATTCTCGAATGGCAATGGGCTGGTCATGTTCTAAAAATTGCTGACATCTGATTGACCTCACGACTCAACATGGATCCCGAGAGATCACATGCGCAACCGAGGCCAGCAGAATAATAGATGGCGAGACAAACTTCAGAAAATATTGGCTACGCGACGCCCACGATAAAGATGCATGGTGTATCCTGGGGAGAGTCTATGTCGAAGGACTGACGATAAAAGACTGATGATGATGAGAGACTAAATTTTACCATCACCACTGTTTAATCTATGAAGTAGAAAGAAGCATATCTTATATGGTTGGCGGTGGCTCATAATTTCCTTTGGAATACTAGTTCTTCTTGTCAATGGGGAAAATAGAGTCAACATCAGACTTGGACTTAAGTTTGAAAACATGAGTTCAGTTTACAGAAAATTCGAATCCTTAAGGTAAGACATCAAAAAAAATTTTCGTCTCTCCATGTCAAACAGCCCTCTTTAATCACCGCTACCCACTACACTGGTTTAAATACCATTGCTAGGTCTAGGTTATTCGTGTGATCTGACAATTATATGTATCTACGTTCAGACCATAACCACCAAAAGTGGCGAAAGGTTCTATCACTTTTTATATGTGCGTATGCTTATGTGTTAATATGTTTGTGTGTTACGGCGTTCCTGATCATTCCATTTTGTGAACAGATTTGAAAATCGACATCAGTACTCCATTATACATCTAAAAAATTTTATTTTCTAATTCGGGGAAAAGTCCTTATTTTGACGAATTTATCAATAACATCTATATTCTCCAGAATCTAGATATTTCTAGTGGTATTATTCCTCTATTTTAGATGTTTTCTAGGGGAAATAACATCCAGATTTTCATGAATCTAGATTTTTCTGGATAATTTTTTCCTACTCGATTTTAGATGATTTTCCAGTGGAATTAACATCTAAATTCACCAGAATTTTATCAGTATTATTAGTTTGTGTTCTATAATATTCGTGACTGTTTTTTTTTAATTTGGTAGTATTATCACCCGGTTGGGTTAATTTTACTACGACCATAGCTCAAATTACGAGGGAAAAAGCAGTATCTATGGGTGGAGATGATTCATAATTTCCCTTGGAATGCCAGTGCGTATATTTTCAGTAAAATTATTTCAACCGTGTCTGGATATGGACATAGTTTGGTCGAATTGATGCTCGCTCGGGCATTGCAGAGAAAAAAGAAACCTAATCTTGTCAGACACGCATCTAAATATATCACGTGGATATTTTAGCTTGTTAGAGACCGTTAGAATATAAGACTGTCACCAAATCTGTCAGTATAGGTTTCTATCAGTTTTCAAGTTGGTCCGGCTGGCTAACTGGTTTACTGGATGGATGGCGATGTGTGTATCAAGCATATAGACTGCACCAATCAAGCTAGAGGTGTAACCAGATCTAAATGTTCTTCCAGTCCGTTTTAGTTAAATGAGGGTCATCATTATGTATAGATTTTTTCGGACTGTTTTTTTTCCAACTTCCTTCGTCTTTTGAACACAATGTTCCGGTCGCTACACCCTACTGTTCTAAGTAGCTTGGCTTGCCTCTGCAAATGGAAAATTCCCTCGTCTTTTCAGGTCCTCAATCGGTGGAGCCTGTACGTAAGTAGCCCAATGGCTGCGCAATGGAGTTTCATGGTGAAATGCTTAAAAGAACCCCATATTTCAGCGGAATATATTTAGAAAAGATTCCCTGAATTCAGCTTATTTATCACACTGTTCTTTTGAACTCCTCAGGTTTTGTCCTATGTAGGCCTGGATAAGGAGAGTTATGATTACTTTTTTACCAGGAGAGAATCATACTCAATGCCTCATGGAGAGATCACATGGCAGCACTGTATATTAAAGAAAAAAGAAACAGGGGACGAAGATATCATAGAAGCCGTTACAAAACTCGAATGGCAATGGCTAGTTATGTTGAAAGAATACCAGGCAACTATTGGACATCACGACTAACAACGTAGATCCCAAGAGAACATATGCGAAACTGTGGTCGGCAAAAGTGAGATGGCGTCACGAACTAGACAAGTTCAGAAAGTACTGGCTCCGTGATGCCCATGACAGAGATGTCCGACAAATCTTGTCCAACGGTAGACGTTGAAAGGGGAGGATGATGTTCAACTTTAACAGTCGCAAGTGTCGGAACGAACGTTTTGGTCAAATTCATCGTATAATTACTAGATTCCAACGTTTTTGGTGATGGACAAGTTTGAATTGATACTCTCAACGATCCTGCAACGACACAGTCCCATCCACAAAGAGGACTGAGGTGCTGTCTATTGTGACCCATTCTCTCCACCCATCTGCAGCTTGTATCACAGTAGCCCTTCCATTAGATGGTGATTCTTGGGAAAGTTGTATGTCCAACAACAGACGTTAAAAGGCTGCTACAGAATCATCATCATCATCATCATCATCATCTTCATCATCATCATCATCATCATCATCATCATCATCATCATCATCATCATCATCATCATCACTTTTTAAACGTCCGTCGTTGGACATAGACATTCCCAGGGATACGCCAGACCTCTCTATCGTAGGCGTCGCAGAGCCAATATTTTCTCAACCTCTCCAGTATATTCTGCCAGCCTCGGTTGCACATTTCATCTCTGGGGATCCATGTTGAGAGTCGTGATGTCCATTGGTTGTCCACCATTCTTGCAAAATGGCCATTTGAGTTTCCCAATGGTTTCTATGATGTTTCGGGCTCCTGTTCAATCTCAATATACTATGCTATCTCGTGGTCTCTACATGTGATGTCGAACATGATTTTCTCATGTGCACGTTGCATGGTCCTCAGTTAGGTTACATGTTTCAGCTCCATAGGTGACTATCGAGAGGATGCATTGGGTGTAGACTCTTCTTTTTAGGATCAGTGGGATTTATTTGTCCTTGGATGTTAGGCCTTTTCTACCAATGGCTTGCCATCTTAGCGTGATTCTCTTCTTGATTCCTTCCTTTTCTGAGGATTTCAAGGAGACCCGTTGTTCTAGGTAGATGTGATTATCCACCCTGTCCAGCTTTGCATTTTCTGTTTTGATGTGTGTTTATTCGAACTCAATTCCCCTATTTGTACCGATAACAGTTACGCCACCATAAACTGCGTCATGTTGGGATGTACCCAATAGTATTGAACACCGAAATGCCTGGTTTCATAAAAGTATTAACCCCCCTTTTTTTAAAGGTTATTTTGTGTAAATCCTGTCAAATTTTTCTTCATTCCTAATTTTTCATCGCAGGAAAAAAAATTAATGAAGATTATCATCGTTCAAGTGCAATGATTGTGTGTACGCATGCGCGAAAGAAGAATTACTGCACTTCCATCTTTAATGTTTGAGCGAGTCGTAAATCAGGAAAGAAACGAAGATTTATTACTCTCGGTAATAAAATGAGTAGTAAGATAGTGGAAAGAGCGAAGATAAGTTAGAATGAGCTGAGAAAAAAAACAAAGGACAGAGAATGAGAAAATACAAAGAAGAGGGAATTTATGAAAGAGGTAGAAAAAGGAAGGGAGACAAAAGGTAGAGAGAAAATGGAGGGTAGGTGGCAAATGGAATGAAGAAGAAAAAGGGGAAAGGAATTGATAGAATCAGACGACAGGATAAAAAGATGTCATTGAAATGAAGAGAAAGAAAAGAGAGAGAGAAAGGAAGTTAAAGAAGGAGAAAAATCATGATGAACAGTCGGGGGAAGAAAGTAAAAGAAAAAGAGAATCTCGATGAAAACAGGTCTGATAAGTTACTCAATAGAAGCCATTATACAACAAATGACTTTTGGCCGCATGCCTTGTTGGGGTGATCAATTAAAAAATGGAAAAATAGATCAAATAATAAGTCAATTCTTTCGTAATTTGGGAGGCAGTGATCATAAAAAAGTCAAAATTTTCAAAAAAAAACAACAAAACAACCAACAAAAAAAACAAAAAACAAAACAAGCGTGAATACTACCGGATCCAAACTGAAGGATCGATTTAGCATAAACGTGCATTGCAAATTGAACTCCTCCAACCCAACAGAGAAACTACTCAGTTTGAAAACAAATGGACTAAAAAAGGTTTCCTGTAGATCTAATAAAGGAGTAAATGTTTGAATCTTTGGCTCCATCGATGCATCCCGTGCGCGTGATACATACATACATACGTAGCCAGCAAGCCAAACCAACTTAAAAACTGAAGAAACCCATGTTGACAGTTTTGGTTGTCAGTTTCTAACAATGAAAACAGTTCGAGAGAAGAAGTAAAAAGAACAATGAAATGAATAATAATAATAATAATGATGATAATAACAATAATAATGATAATAATAAAATGATTATAATAATAATGATAACGATAATAATAAGAAGACGAAGAAGAAGGAAAAAAAATGATAAAGAAGAAGATGAAGAAGATGAAGAAGGAGAATAATAATAATAATAATAATAATAATAATAATAATAATAATAATAATAATAATAATAATAATAATTATGATAATAATAATAAGAAGAAGAAGAAAAAGAAGAAGTAGAAGATGAAGAAGATGAAGAAGGAGAAAGAAAAATATAGTAGAAGAAGAGGGAAAATAAGGAAGGAGAAACGATGGGAGAGAGAAAGGAGAGAGAAAAGAGGAAAGAGGAAGAAGCAAAGGGAGGGGAGAAAAAAGAGAGGAGAGAGGGAAAGGGGGAGGAAGGAGATAGGAAAGATATGAGAGATTGAGACAGAAAAGAGATGAGTGAAAAGGTAGGAGAGAGAGAGGGAGAGAGAAAAGTTGGGGGAGAGTGAGAGAGTGGTGGGGAAGAGGAAGAAACGTTGTCGTTCGGCCAATCGAGATTAATAATAATAATAATAATAATAATAATAATAATAATAATAATAATAATAATAATAATAATAATAAGAAGAAGAAGAAGAAGAAGAAGAAGAAGAAGAAGAAGAAGAAGAAGAAGAAGCGAATAGAAATCCAAAAGAAAACTGAATACAAGTTACTTCCGTTATCTGAAGGTAGAGCGTTCCTCTTGATCAAAACGGTGTAAAAAGAACGATCACCGTTGATATGTATGGAAGCAGCACTGTTGCCAGGTCGAACTTTATCCTAACTTCAATTTAGACCGAAGATGATTAATGCAATTTTTGTATTGTATACATAACATATGAAAATAATATAAAAACATGCCCTGTTAGGTGTTGGGGATGACCAATTGAAAATAAATCAAGGGTGATAAATGAATAAGTTGCATATAGGTTTGCACCTTTTATTTTGATGAAGATTGTTCTTCTTGTTCTTTTTACAGTGAGTAAACAAAGTCAACTGCATATTTTGAACTGTAGTTTGATAAAAATTGAGTCGATGCTAGACAAAGAATGGTGGTATCTTAGGCTGAGTCGTCAGAGGTTGGACTTGGTGGGAGGTGCAGGAGATTTTGGTGTAGAACAGAAAGAAAGTGTGTGCCGATTCTATAACAGCTCACTGCAAAAAAAAGTGCTGAACGCTATTTTCGCTTTTTTCTTTTTTTTTTTTTTTGTAAGAACAAAAAAGTGGTGTAAAGCAAACTTTTTGAAAAGTTATGTCTGGGAACGCTCAAAAAAATTCTCAGATAGATAAATGGTGTTCTTCGCTTAACACCATCCCGGCTTACGAAAGTTTTTTTAATCGGAGTGGTTTACTTCCAGATTGTGGATAAAACCCTGTATTTAGATTGTGTAATATGTAAAAAGGTAGACGGAGACTAAAGCTGAGAAGACCAATTCGAGACTCGAACCAACTCATGCATAATACGAGATTAACCAAGACAGGCAAAGACATGCTCATTAATTACTTGTCGTCCGCGGCCAGATCTGTCAGTGGGGTCAGGGGGCATGGGGGCCGGTTTGTGTTATCAATGTTGAGTAATGACCGGGCTAGATTATCACGAGCTGCTTTGGGCACCTAGTATTCTAAGACGGTCACCCATCTGAGTAAAGACGAGGCTCGACGTTGCTTATGTTCCCCACGAGAACCAGTGTTACCGATGCGATTTTGTCGTAACGGGGAGAAATAGAAAAACTCTCAGGGCGAGAGAGGAAAGTGAGAGTATGATGATAGAGAGCGAGAACGGAAGGTTGAAAAAGAAGAAGAAGGAGAGAGAGAGAGAGAGAAGAGAGGAGAGAGAAAAAAATAGTTGAGCACGAGGGAAAATAAGGTAGGAAAAACGATGAGAGAGAGAAAGGAGAGAGAAAAGAGGAAAGAGGAAGAAGGAAAGGGAGGGGTGAAAAAATAGAGGAGAGAGGGAAAGGGGGAAGGAAGGAGAGAGAAAAGACATGGGAGATTGTGACAGAAAATAGAAGCAAGAAAGGGGATACAGGAAAAAGAGGGGGTGGAAAAGGGGGCGTAAAGGGGGAAAGATAGGAAAGAAGGAAGAGTGAGGAGGGAGATATGAGAAGAAAAAGAGACATGAGATGAGAAAAGGGTAGGGGAAGAGAGGAGGAAGGATAGGGGAGAATAGAGAAGACAGAATGGAGAGAGAGAGGGGAAATAATAGAGAGGAGATAGGAGAGAGTAAAGAAGAAAGATGAGTAAAAAGATAGGAGAGAGAGAGAGAAAAGTTGGGGGAGAGTGAGAGAGGGGAGGGGGAGAGGAAGAAACGTTGTCGTTCGGCCAATCGACGTATCGAGGAAATATCGAGACATTTATCTTGATTAAAATATTCAACCATAAATAATGAATTGTCGGAACAAATAAGAATCCCAAAAATTGATAAAAGAAAATAATACTTGTCGTAAATGGCCGGACGAAATCTCGGTGAAAAGTCAATTCAAATTAGAAAGACACTTCAGTTTGCTGGTTTATGATTTTTTTAAACAAAATATTTATGCAATCCGTATAGAAAAATTCACGGCTTATTTCTATCTCCTGAACAGAAACAATTTTCATCTTAGGAAATCAAGGAAATTGAAATCCGCCTTGAGGGATCCAGAGGTTATGTTTTCGAAGCATCAAATCAAAAATCAAGCTAGAGCTGCGACCCTAGAGAAGAAGCTAAAATTGCAGATATGACATTCGACTTGAAAATGTATTATTGATTCTGAAATCGTGGGGACAGCTCGAATATCGTGTGAGTTGAAATATTCTATAAAAGCACCGGCAAACACAGTAATCTCTTTATTAATAACGTTTTGTTTTATAATTTATTTTCATTTGATGAAGTATTGTAACCCATTATTATTAATTGGTTTACCCTTGCTGTAAAAAAATTAACAGTTATATTTTAGTAATTTTGCAAATTGCAATCACGTAAAAGCCCAGAATATTCAAAGGTGTGAAGCTATTTCAATTGAGATTTTTACTGCAGAATTCAAAAATTCTCCCAAGGGGATTGATTACAGTTACGTAAAATTCCTGAATATAAAAAGCTAGAAAGTTATTTTAATTGGGAAATCATCAAAGAATTTTAATATTATTGAGTATAATCATCTTTCTCTTTCAAATAATGTAAGTTATATTGCTCAACCTAAACTATTTGATTGAGTTGAGATAAAATAACGCCTCTCAAATATGGGAACAACGCTAGATAGATCTACACATTAGTGTCTCTGAGATTTAGATTGGCCAGTACTGCCGAAATCGTTATATCTTTCCTCCAAAATCTTCAACATTATCATCATCATCACCACCAGTCTGTTAATGTCCATTGTGGGACCTAGACCTTCCTCCAGATTCGACACACCTCTCTATCATGGGCATAGCAGAACCAGTGCTTCCAGAATTTATCTAGCTCGTCACGCCGTCTTAGTTTCCGTCGCTCACGGTCTTGCACCTGATCTCTGGGGATCCACATTGAGAGACGTGATGTCCAGTGGTTGTCTGACATTCTTGCAATGTGTCTAGTCCATTACCATTTGAGGTTTCTGACAGTTTTGTATGATCTCTCAGACTTCTGTCTTCTCTTTGATGTACTGTGCTGTCTTACGATCTTTCCACGTAAGGTTGAGTATGACTCTTTCATGTGCACGTTGCATCGTTCTCAGTTTGAGAGTCAATCTTTTGGATGGGTCCCATGTTTGTTTCAGCATCGTACGCAACTTTTACTAAGACAGCGAGTCTCCATGAAGTCATCAAAAGAAGAGGAAATAAAGTGCAGAATTACACAAGGCTGGAAAGCTTTCGGTAGAGCTAACTTGACTTTCAAAAAGAAGAAAATTTCATCCATGTTTTACCTGTGAGTAATTTTTGACTTGTTTACCCTTGCCATAAAAGATAAATGCCACAAATTAGAAATTTGCAACTGCAGTTACGTAAAAGCTTAGAATGTAAAGAGATGTGAAGCTATTCCAATTGGGAAATTATCACTGAATTCAAATATTGTTGTGTACAATCATCTTTATCTTACAAATAACGTAATAATGGATGTCTCCTTAGTGGAGTAATTGCAAATATGTAATATCTCAGAGTATAAAACCAAGGTATGAAGCTATTTCAACAAAGGCATTTTCAGAGAATCCAAATATTGTGTACAATCTTCTTTCTCTTACAAATGACGAGATAATGAAAGTCTCTTACGAGAAGTGACTCTTACGTGATAATAAGAGTTATTTCCCTTGCAGTGCCGTTGGACAAACCAACGAAAACACCTTGAGTATCATACAAGTTAGAGTTCTGAGAAGTATTTGTCTTCATCTTACCGGTAACACATATTTTTTCCCGTTCTCGGCAAGCGCCGTTTAATTACTGCTCTAAACTGATGTAGGCTTGGGTTTTATTCAATATGCTCTTGACTCAAGCTGCGACCCTTAAAAAGAAGCTGAAAATTTCAGATGTGACATTTGTGTTTGGTCAAAGTCTTGTGAATGTATCAATTCTGAAAACATGAGAAGAACTCGGATATCACGTGGATTGGAATATTCTATGAAAGTAACAATCAGTGTTCTGTTATATTGTCGAACTCCCAAACTGGAGTTGACTTCATCCGTCTACCGTTACAAGAACAAGAACAACAATGATAATCCTCATCAAAATTAGGGGGTAAACCAAAATATAAAATCAACGTACCCCTCCAGTGATTTTAACTCACGACCAACTGATTGCCAGGAGGCTGTCCCACTAAATGGACAAGTTTTAGATATTTACAAAAACATTATCATATATTTGGTAAGATTCCATGTTTCAGCTCCATAGGTGACTATTGGTGTTGAATCCTTCTTTTTAAGACTGTTGGAATTTTCTTCTTCTGAACCGTAACAAAATAACATTTTAGAACAAGAATTTTTCAAAAATTAAAAAAAATTTTTTTTCTAGGTATATTAATGCGTAAATGTTTTAATTTTATGCCATCTACCTCTATTAGTTCAACCTGTGCACATGATACCTACATACATAGCCAGCCAGATAAAACTATGTTGGCTGTTTTAGGTGACATAGAATTCGGAGCCAAAAATTGATCTAAGTTAAAAGCTTAAATTTTCAGATTACACCAGAATCAAAATTCAGTTTAATTTATTTAAAACAAGTATTTCTTGTGTTACCACTTATTGACTTTAACGTCATTAACAGAATCTCAATTCTATATTCGTCCTCGTTTTGATAAAATTACATTAAACTTTGATTACGGTGTAATCTGAAAAATTGCGCTCCTGTCTCCAAACTCAAAGATCTGATAAAAAGCTCTTCCAATCTCTCCAACACTTCTGTCTCCCGTCTCTCTCATCGCACCAACCTCCGACGATTCTGCCTAACATACCATCATCACTATTTCTGGGACCCGGGAACGTTAAAAAATGTCCCTCATATAAATTAATTGGAATCACCTCTTCGCTTTTCGCTATTTCGGTCTGTTATAGGTCTTTGTGGGAACGCTCTACTTTTGGATAACGGGGAAAATACGTATTCGTTGTTAGTTGCCCGAGACTAAGGCTGCATTTTAAAACATCCAGTGTAAATAAACTCATTCTCAATGGCTCGCGAGTTAAGCATTTTGCATACTTTCGAATATTTTTTGTACACTGTAATTTGAACAGTTCTGGTTAGTCACTTCATAGAAACCGTCACGTGACGTATGTTTTTTGGGGCAGCATAACGCGTTGGGGATGATCATTCAAAAAATTGGTTAAAGGGGTGATCAATGTAAAAGTTACTTATTTCGCCTTTTGTTGGGTGGTAATCGCTAAAAAGTTCAATCTTTCAAAAAACAAAAAAATAAAAACAAAACAAACAAAAAAAAATAACAAACAAGCGGGCGCAAAATAGGGATCAATTTAGCTTAAACTTGAATTACACACTAAACCCTCTCTAAAAACCTATTTAGGGAAATCTAAAGGAAGTTCTTATAAAACATAATAAAGATTGAATGTTGACATATTCAGTCCTCTAGCTCTGTTGGAGTTACCTGTACACCTGATACATACATCCAGCAGGACCAACTTGAAAACTAATAGAAACCTATATTGACAATTTTGATGACAGTTTTGGTTGACAGTTTCTAATATCAGATTTATTCGCTTGTAACAAATTGATAGCGAACACATATAGTAAGAACATATTACAGTGTACAAGATATTTTCACTGTTTTTTTTTTAATTCTGGGGAAATAGGTTTTATTTCCAAATTGATTATGTCTAAAAAGTACAGAAAACGTCGATTATTTCTATCAAACTGCTTTTGTGACCAAGACAGTGATAATTTTAAATCTACTTATTTCCAATTGGGCTGCAGGCAAATTTACACATTTTAATCACATGAAGTTGAGCAAATTACATACGAAATACAACGGCCTGGTCACAATATCAAAATTTGAAGGAAATAATAGCTATTTCAATCGCTTTTTACACATGAGTAATTACAAAATAGCACCGACTAGACAATAACAAAAATCGTGCTGCATTAATGTTATCTGAAAGATACGAACGCTGGTACCAGCGAAAAAATTTATTATCAAAAGCAGGCTACCCATCAAAAACACGTCATATTAACAATCAAGATTTTACTGTGCCGCTGTTGCTTCCACTTGAAGGTACAGACTGGCCTACCGATTATCAGTACGGAAAATGAAACGAATTCAAGTTTTTGCCGAGGATGTTTACGTTCACTTCACACCTTGGTAAAGGTATGAATAAGCTTGGTAGTTGCCATAGCCGGTCCTCAGCCTGGTTGAAGGAAGGGCTGATTGTGGAGCTAGCAACTTCACCATGAAACAACCTACTTGCCAGAAAAATTGCAACAAGGTGGTTGCAGTCTTATGCTCCACAATGTGTCAACAGGAATAAACAAGACTGGCTGATACATGGTCAAATTACTCTCCAATTTCTATTCTGGCTGAAGATTATTGCTTTAACGTTTGTACTGGATTTATAACAAATAGAAAATTATAAAAATATATATTTTTGTGTAAATGTATTTATTTATCAACTATTGAATGAGCCTGTTCAAGAACCAAGCAACGTGCATATGGGAGAATCATGCTCAGCATTACACAGAGGGATCACAAGATAGCACAGTATATCAGAGTAGAAACATGAGCCAGGAATATCATAGAAAAGCATTAGAAAACTTATGGCAATGGGCTGGTCATGTTGCAAGAATGTCAGAAAACTGATGGACATTACGACACAAATCATGCACATAACTGGCCGGTAAAATATAAGATGGTATGACGAGCTAGATAATTTGAGAAAATAATGGCTCCGCGACGCCCATGATAAAGAAGTCTAGCGAATCCTTGGGAAGGTCCATGTTCGATGACGGTTCTAAAAGGCTGTTGCTGCTGCTGATGACTTGCAATGCAAATTTTGGCTAAATTGGTCACTTAGTTTGTGTCCCTCATCATTCTCACTTGTTTTGACTTTTATTCAACTAGCAAACGTATTCATGGTTCATCCTTCTTTCCCATTTTTCAATTGATCACCCCCAGCACGGCATGCTAGCAAAGGATGTTGATCATGTGACAGTTTGTATTGACTGACTAACCAGACCAGTCTGTTTAAAATATTTCCCAATGCAGACAACCAAGGAAAGTGATTTAGGATTGGGGTTAGGGTTAGGATAATCTCTATAATTGCAATAATCATATTTCATCAAATGTGAATCAGAAAATTGATTGGACGATTAGAAATATTCTCTCAAGGGAAGCATAATGTTATTGGTTGAATATACAAGACACAGATTAGACCTCATCTAGAATACTATACCCAGACTCTAATGCCGGTAGCTAGATATTGGAACTGAAATTCAATCTTAAAACCGGAGAGTGTACAACGAAAAGTAACCGAACTAATTAATTGAATAAAAGATCTTGGTTATAAAGAAAGATTGGAGTCCGTGGGTTTAACAGAAAGAAGAATGGGGTTAGGGCATCGGAACATTTAAAATAATTAGTGGAATTTCTTAATATGGTGCACGATTCTTTAGTATCTCTCGACGAACTGGAAATCTATTAAAAAGGCAGATTTCAAAAACTAAATCTACAAAATAATTAGTTTTTTTTCTAATAGAGTAATATATTTTTGGAAAAGAGTTGCCTTGTCATATCAAAAATAGTAATAGTGTTCAGAGTTTTAAAGATAAGTTTGGAAATTATGAAAAGTGTATGAGCTTATAAGGACATTTCTGGGGATCTGTCTGATGAGATTTTCAAGAGAGTCTGATGTGTGAATTTTGTTGAAATTCACGTGTTGTATTCATGTATACAGGATATGTTTTTATGATTTTTTATGTTCGTTTTGAAGTTGCGCAAATATTGTGTATAGTTGGAAATCCCCAGAGGCATAATAAATAATAAATCATAAATAAATACATAGATAAATTCGAAGAGATTTCTCTAAAAACTTTTTATGATGGAATTCAATTCTATTTCTATGCATTTTAAAGTTATATTCCTGTGGACTCCTCGTGGAACAGAGGGTCGCATCGTGGTTCCAGTAATATGTAGGTTTAACAGGTTTGAGTTGCTGGCTCGATATCAAAGATGGCTTGCCATACAGAGTTAAAGGGCTATAACTGTTCTACTACTTAGCCATAACTAGTGGGAGAAGTGGATTCATGATTTTCGCCACGGCATTTATGCAAAACGAGATCTAGGTCTGTGGATAACTGCTACGCCAATCTGTATCTCCAGTAACCCAGATCATTATCAGCAGCAGCCCTTTAGCGTCCGTCGTTGGCCATAGACCTCTCCTAATATTTGCCAGACTTCTCTATCGTGGGTGACACGGAACTATTCCTGAACTTATCTCGTTGGTCATGCCATCTTATATTCTGTCGCCCCGGTTTCACATGTGATCTCTGGTGATCCACGTTGTGAGTTGTGATCTCCAGTAATTGTCTGACATTCTCACAACCTTACCAGCCAATTGCCGTTTAATTTTTCTTATAAATTCTACGATATCTTTGACTCCTATTTTTCGTGTAATATACTGTGCTGTCTCGCGATATGTCCATGTTATGAGCATGATTCTCTCTTGTGCACGTTGCAGGGTTTTCAGTTTGGGGGTCAGTCTCTTGGGTAGATCCCATGTTTCAGCTCAATGGGTGACTTTTTGGTAAAATGCATTGGTTGTATACTCTTCTAACCGGCACTAGCGGAATTTTTTTTGTTTTTGAAAGTTAAGCTCGCCCTATTAAAAGCTTGCCAACCTAGTCTGATTCTCCACTTGATTTATTCTTTTGAGGATTTCATGGATCCGTTGTCCTAGCAGATTTTCCCATTCTTGGTACAGCAAGATCATCTTGAGCCAGGCTGTGAAGAGTCTGGATAAGCTGGCATCTCCTTGTCTTACCCCCTTTTCGTGCTGGAAGGAATTCGAGCTTTCATGTAACCTGATGAAAGAACTGCTATGTCGGTAGAGATGTTGCAATATTCCGACATTTACTGGGTCTACACCTTGTTGAATGATAGCATCAATAACTTTTGGGATTTCCACTGAGGTGAAAGCTTCCTTGAAGTTAACAAATATTTTTGAATCATTTTTCTGTTTTACTGCTCTTTGTTTTAGTTGATTTCATCAAATGATTTCCCGCGTTCATCACCATTTTCATGTATGTGACACATGTACAGGTCCAACGGATTGAATTAGAGGGCTGGTATCTTAAACATTTACTCATTATATCTACAAGAAACTTTTTTTTTGTTAAAATCTCTTTTTCTCAAATAGTCTTTTTTATGCAGGATTCAATTTATAATGTAAGTTTATGTTGAATTAGTCTCTTAGTTTTTATTTGGCTGCGTTCACACTGTTTTTCTTTTGTTGTTGAAAATTCAGACATATTAGGGATCCAATTAAAAGGAAGGGAAATGACTCGATCATATTTTTTCCAAATCTCGAATTTCGCAAGTTCTTTGTTATGGCAGCGCAAAAACTCAACATTAAGCCCTATTTCTAGCCTAATTTAAGCGCAATTGTTCGGCAATTTTAGCTATTTTTAGTTATTTCGTAACCATTTAAGACAAATATAGTCAGGTTTTTTTTTTGCTATCAAAAAGGGCCATAAAATGGCTAACAATTTTTTCCGTAGTGCGATTTGGCGTTTTTTCCATACCTTTAGCACCAAAACTTTTATTTAGTTGGCAACACTGGCCTGAAGACGGCATGCTGTCTCAAAACGTTGGTCATGTGATGGTTTCTATTGAGTAACTAACCAGACCTGTTTCGAAATAAGATCTGAAATATTGTCTGTGTAACGGAATTGGAAATGGACACTTCCGCGTCCATAATTGTTCAGTTCCTTAACCAATCCAGCAAATCCACTGGTGGATATCCGGTAAAGATCAGAACGGAATTTGTTCACCATGGAATTTGCATCAAGGAACAACTGGACGTCTGTCTGGCAATGGCTCATTTGATAAAGCCGTTTCTCAAGTCAGTACCGTTACTACTAGGGTTTCGGGCAGTGTTGCCAATTTACCATTTCTTCCGCTAAATTTTGCGTTTTTATTGTTTCGGCAAAGCAAAAATTCAAACATTTAGCGCTAGCTTTAGCCGATTCCCAATGCCTCTTTCAGGCAATTTTGAACTATTTTTTGACCATTTTTCGTCATTAAAATTGCCATGGAAAGGCTAAGAAGGTTTTTTTAGAGCATTTTGACGATGGCTTATTTGATAAAACTGTTTCTTTTGTCAGTACTGTTTGTCCTTGGTCGTTGCAGAGGAAATACTTTCTGAACTTATCTAGCTCGTCGCGCTATCTTATTTTTTTGACGGTTACAGTTTCGCATATGATCTCTTGGAATCCATGAGGATACAACGATAAGCATTTCGGTAGAGCGAGCTCAACCTTTAAAAACTAGAAAATCCCATCGGTCTACGCAAAAAAGTCTATCATTTGAACTTTGGTGCCTTTTAAATAATAGTATTATCTTTTTTCATATATATATTATACAACGATAAAAATAGATACATGTATAAGAATGAAAAATTCATAGAGTATTCAACTGTCAGACATTCCTGAAAAATTCCCCTTTCACGTGAAGGATGTTGTTGAATTTTTACTGTTTTTTTTTTATTCTGCTTATTTCATTAATTTCCCCACTTGAAATTTGTATTTGGAGAGTGCAACAGTCTTAGACAAATGTCAGGTGTCCCCGTAGTACTTGACGCCCCGGGCGGTACCTTTTGTCGGTTCTACCGTTGTGTTGAATTACTTTTATTCGGTCCACCCACCCCTCGCGCAATGGCGAAATTTTAAGATCTTTTTTCAGTTAAAGTGAAACTGATTTCACAAAAGTTGAAATATAGTCATTTAAACTTCAATAAGAGTGGATTTTAACCCTGAAGCGGACAGTCTTGTATTTATTTACCCATTTATTTATAAATTGTACAAGAACACTTATACATTGTACAATAATACGAAAGAATATGTTAAACAGAGGGAAAACGTCCATTTTCTCACTTTACAAATATAACATACAGGGGGGAATATATATATATATATATATATATATATATAAATATATATATATATATATATATATATATACATATATATATACATAGTTGTTGTGTCATCTACAGACAGCTGCTTTGATGTATTACATCTCTTCATTGTGGTTATAGACTTTCCATTATCTCATCCAGTACCGCGAGGTAGAATTGAAACATTCACTTCAGACCCGTTGGCCGATATCCTACCTCTGGACTACGGAACTGGACAGGCAATAAAGCTGAATTTAAGCGTTGTATTTGAATTACACAGAAACCCCTCATTCACCAGAGTGCTCAATGAGCAGAGCACACAGATATTCTGATCCTAGGCAGAAGTGTCAATCTAAGCATAAATGACCCCTTATTTCGGATGAGTACCGTACTATCATTTAAATATTCAGGTTGGACAAAGTTGCTTGGAAGAGTAAAACTTGACAAAATTAATTCTCATAGATGAAATTAATCTCTCGTTTTCTTCTTCAATAATTTATTTTCTAGATAATAACAATTGCTAATTTAAAAATTTATTTAATCGACCAGATCCAAAGCAATAAATTTCAAGCCCCTTCAGTCCAGTGATAATGATCTTTTGTCGAGCCTTTGAATGCCAACGAATCTTATTCATTAAGGATGAATGGACAAGACTGGATGACTGCAAGGCAAAAATCTACGACTGAAAAGGATTATTGCAACGTTTGCATTGCTTACATAGTAGATAGAAAAGTATCAAAGATATATTGAAGGTTCCTCAAATCCAAAGATGGTAGTTCACAGGTGTTAACCCTTTAAACGTCAACAGATGTTATTCATAAAGGATTAATGGACAAGACCTGATGACTGCAGAGCCAATCTCCTCAACAGAAAATGATTATTGAGACTTTTGTATTGCAGATATGATAAATAGGAAAGTCTCAAAAGATACATGAAACGTTTTTGCAATTCAAAGATAATAGTCCACTGGATTTAAGCCTTTGAACGTCAACGAATGTCGTTAATAAAGAATGAATGAACAAGCCTGAATGGCTGCAGAGTCAAACTCCTCTACTGAAGCTGATTACTGGAACTTTTGTATTGTATATATGATTGATATAGAAGGATAAAAAAATATATCTCTCGTTTCTCCGAGTCAAAGGTGATAGTTCACAGGTGTTGACACTTCTTTGAACGGCAACATGCTGATGTTCATAAAGAATAAGCAAGTAAAAATGAAACAGGTCTGGTTAGTCACTCAATGAAAATAGTCACTCAATAGAAACCTTCTTTTGGCAGCATATTGGGTTGGGGGTGATCAATTAAAAAATTAAAAAAAAAGTTGGTCAATGAATAAGCTACTTCTCTCGCGTCTTTTTGGACCTGGAACACTAAAAGTCCAAAATTAAAAAAAAAATAAGCATGACCACTGCTGGAAACAAATGTGGGACAAATTTAGCATAAACTTACATTGTATATCATTTTTTTCCGACATGATAAGGAGTAAATACTTGAATTTTCAGTCCTCTTATTTCATGTGTGCAGCTTGTTCCCATATCAGGGCTGTCAATTCGGATGTGTCTTTTTAATTCTTTGGTCACTGAAGTCACTCTCGATTCTGAAGAATAAATATCTTACATTCAAAACATGAATTTAAAAAAAATCCAAACATTGTCAACACTTGACTTACAAATTCGGAAAGAAAACAAAATAAACAAAAATATCTAAATTTGCAACCTTTAAATACATATAATACCATACAGTCGAACAGCCAGATCGACTTAAAACCTAAAGAAACCTATGTTAATAGCTTTGGTTGACGGTTTCTTATAAAACTTCTTGTTATGTGATTATCTCTCCGTATATCGCAGGAATCGATTACCCAATAAAACATTTCTGATTATCCTTTTTGTTCAACAATAATTAATTCATTTCCTTTCGATTGAAACCTAGCCAGTCGAAGAGATAAGTTAAAAGTGGTAGTGTCGAGGGGTGGTTGGTTTGCATTATTAAGCGTAGTGTAGAGATCGATGTCAAGCTCGAGGGTATTAACAGGATTGCCATGGAAAGCTCTCTACATCACCTCCACCGACTTGAGACTTCTGGTATACCCAGAAGGTCATCGACAAGAGTCGATATTGCTCAAGTTCGGTGATCGTACAAACATGTGACAAACATGATTTGGCTTAAACTTCAACCGCATCGAACTCTGCTCCAGCGATGAAAAACTCTCCAATTGAAACAATCAAAGATCCCGATCATCGGACTTTGCAAATCCTGGGAAATTAATTTTCAACTTAATAATTCATACCAGTCAAGAATTCGTTTCACAAGCATTGTTTTATTAATTACTGAGGATATCAAGTTGTAAAATGCCTCATGATGTCTTCTTGATTAAAATATCTTTTGATTAAAGCAGGGTTTCCTAACCCTTTTCCCCTGTTGCGCCCTTATGTTTGTTGTTTGATGCAATCACATCCAGTCCCAGAATAACACTGACATGATGAACTTGATATTCACATGGGCGAGCACTCAATATTAGTGACACGAACGACGTCTGTTGTTATACTTATTGATATTTCATCGTCAAATACGTCTTTGGAGAACCTACGTACGTAAGCCCTTCGTTTCAAGTAAGTAACTGATATATAGTATGAAATAATAGCCGTATACAACACATAATGATGATACCCTGTATAAAACAACAAACACGACCAAAAAAAATTATAAAGTACACACACACACACACACACACATATATATATATATATATATATATATATATATCAAAACCACAGCTGGGAGGTGGTGTTTGATCATCGCTGCTTGGAAGCCATGTTGACACAACTATTCAGTTTTTAAATCCCCGGAACAGTTTCATGACAAACAAGTGATAATCTTAACAAGAGAAATTCACACACAGCCCCATTATATTAAATTCTGTGTGAAATATAAAACCCAATGGAGGAATAACATAAATCATATTAACAGATATTAGGGAATAATTGACTGAAATGACATAAATTTTCGAAAATCTTTTTTTCAATATATTTATGGTCTAAAACAGTAAAGCTTTCTTGACTCTCTCTCCCCCCCCTCTCTCTCTCTCTCTCTCTCTCTCTCTCTCTATATATATATATATATATATATATATATATATATATATATATATACATTAATTGCTTTATATCATGTAGTAAATCTTATTTAAAATGATCTCCTGTCATTACTCAGTTGATGTATCACTTGGCCCAGGCAACGCAGATAGTATGAACAATTATATACATATATATAGATATCAATTTCTCAACACACTCACACAATATATATATATATATATATATATATATATATATATATATATATATATATATATGTATATATATATACATATACATATATAAATATATATATATATATATATATATATATATATATATATATATATATATATATATATTATGAAGTAGTTACGTATGCGCGTGTGTGTGTGTGTGCGTATTCCGAAATGTCGAGAACTATATATCACAGAACAGAACCAAAAAGTATGTCTGAAATCAGTGGATCTATAATTACCTATAACCCACATCTTTAAGTCGAATTTTGCAGACGTTTTGCGAAATATTCGATTTTATTGGGTCTCCATTCGTGCTCTCAGAAAACAAGTGTGCCGAGAAACATTTTTCTTGGTGTTTTTTTTTTCATCTAGGATTTCCAGAAAAGCAATTGAATTCAGATCTATGGAATCAAGCTATATGAATATTTTGAATCAGCATCAACCAGGATAGTTTTTCCATCATTCATTTAAAACTACTAACATTCGAAAAGGATTCAATACTATTATTAATATCAATTAATTTTTGAGCAGTAAACTTCAAGTTGGAAGTCTTGGCGGTTCAATTGCCGAATGGTCAGAGCTTTGGGGAATAAAAATTGGCGTGCCAAGTTCAAACTCCCACAGAGTTTCCCCCCATCCTTAATTTTCTATTTTGTCAAATTATTTGACCTTTGAACCCCACAGAAATTTATCAGTTATGATAAAATGATTTCTGTCAGGTTTTAGAGGTGAGTTCTATTTACAACATAGTTATGATGTTCAACTGAACCCTCACTTTAGGCATATCCGAAATAAGCTCACTAATTGCCTACAGTACTCAGTTTAAGGTTGAATTTCACATTAAAAAGTTTATCGATATCTGTGTGGTCTGAGATTGCGTTCTCAGAATCCAAGTGTGTTGAAAACATTTAGCTGAGTGGTTAAATCCTCAGAATATAGACATATTCGAAATCGACGGATCACAATTTGCCTATAGCCTACAATTAAGTTTGAATTTTACATTAACACGTTCTACATTTTCTGTCGGGTCTCTGTTTGCGCTCTCAGAAAACAATCATGTACTCCTGTTTCTTTAAAATTTCCTCCTTTGATTGTTATTTATGGCGGTTCATTGGCTGAGTGGATAAACCTCTTGCATGATAGATTTGGCGGACCGAGTCCAAACTCTGGCGGAGAAATTGTTTTCCCTTTTAATGCTAATATCATTTTTTCCTTTAAATTTCATGTGCTGTTAATTTATTGGACCTTTAAACCTTCAGGAAGTATTTGAAGATCAATGAGAGGGAATGATTTAAGTTTTTATAAGAGAGGATTCTATTTACAATGTAAACATAATTCTACTGCAACCTTAATTTCTATTCGTTAGAAGTGGCCATGGATGTGACTTTCTCTTTCTTTTAATGCTTATACTAGTTTCCCTAAGATTGCGAACTGCTTTTCGTGGATTGTCTTTTAATGACCCTACCAGTAAGATATCACAGAGGAAAAACAAAGGCATATTCGAAATCAACCGAACACGATTTACCTACAGCACTCATTTTAAGGTTGATTTTTATCAAAAATAAACCGTCGATATTTCCGGGGCGAAGGCAGTCTTTCTTAACGGTCGCAATATTAAAAACTAATTTAAGAAATCAGTGAGTGTTACAATACACCAGTGTTTAGAAGAGAGATAAATACAATCAGCTGACTGATTTTACACCTGTCGGAGATAATTTTACTTTTTTTTTTTCAGTTTGCAGTAATTTCGATTTATTAGCTCTTTAAATTTTCCGGAAATCCCTCTGTTTTGAGAAAAGATACATTTGAAGGTTTCATAAGAGGGGGTTATATTTACAATGAAGCTATGAGACTGAAACGGACCTTTACTCTTCTTTCGTCATAGGTGACCATTGACGTGAATTTCACCTTCTATCAGTGCTAATACCAGTTTGGCAGAATTCCTCCAAGACTCTAACCCTTAAGTGACAATAAAACATGTTTTTCTCAGAGCGAAAACGATAACTCTAATCCAACCTAAATCCAAATCGCAAACATTGGCACAATTTAAATCCCATAATCCGCTTTGATATGCGAACTACTAATACAAAATACGATAGAAGAAATTCTCAGTTTTCAGAAAAATTAATCTTTGGGTTTAAAAAAAAATCCCTATAAAATATCATTTGCTTCTCGGTGTTGTTATGTTTAGAGATTTTCCCCGGGTGACCCCAAGTATCTCAATATATATATATATATATATATATATATATATATATATATATATATATATATATATATTCTTATAAACATTGTGCATTTCTGCTGAAAACAGATTTTATATATTCTATACAGTCTCAAATAATTCAACGATGTTATATCATGCAAGTCAGTTATTTTTCGATCACAGTTTAATGTCCTTTATTGAGGGTATCCTGCTTATATACAGACTTTGATTTTATTATTATTATTATTATTATTATTATTATTATTATTATTATTATTATTATCATTATTATTATTATTATTATCATTATTATTATCATTATTATTATTATTATTATTAGGAATCTCACACCAGTTGCCTATCATTATTATTATTATCATTATTATTATTATTATTATTATTATCATTATTATTATTATCATTATTATTATTATTATTATTATCATTATTATTATTATTATTATCATTATTATTATTATTATTATTATTATTATCATTATTATTATTATCATTATTATTATTATTATCATTATTATTATTATCATTATTATTATTATTATTATCATTATTATTATTATTATCATTATTATCATTATTATTATTATTATCATTATTATTATTATCATTATTATTATTATCATTATTATTATTATTATTATTATTATTTGGAATCTCACACCAGTTGCTTGGTGGTAACCGCTGGAGTTTGAGTGACAGCAAGTCTCCTCAAGTCTCCAGCCCTCCTCTCCTAGTACTAGCAGGTCGCAGTAATTCTGCGATTTACAGTTTCACACCGGTTGCCCAGTGGTTATCGCTGAGGGCTGAGTGACAATAAGTCTCCTCAGGTCTTCAGCTAACGTCTCCTCCCTCTTTCGCATATCATGACAGAGCTACAATTCGTTGCAGTACTTATATCTCTAGCACCTTCCTCAGTACCCGTGCAGTTCCCAGTAGTGCTGTGGTCTGTACGGTCTCTATCCTCCCCCTAATCCCGATCTCCTCCAGTCTCTCCCTCAGCGTTTTGGGGACAGTTCCTAGTGCTCCCACTATGACCGGTACTACCCTGGTTTTCATGTTCCACATTTTCTTTAACTCCCTTGCTAGGTCCTGGTATTTTTCCCTTTTTTCAGCCTCCTTCTTTTTTACTCTATGGTCTGCAGGCACAGCCACGTCTACTATTTGGCAGGCCTTCCTTTTTTTGTCTACTATTACTAAGTCCGGCCTTCTTGCCTGGATGAGGTGGTCAGTTTGGATGTCAAAGTCCCACAGTAGTTTGTGGTTGTCATTCTCCAAAACTGCCTCTGGCTTGTGCTGATACCACTTTTCCCCATGGTTGAATCCCATTTGTTTACTTAGTTCCCAGTGTATCATCGTTGCTACTCTATCGTGTCTATGCTTATACTCCTTCTGGGCGAGTTGACTACATTCACTAGTTATGTGGTTTACTGTCTCATCTCTTTCACCGCACATGCGGCATTTGCTGTTTGCCTGTGTTCTGTCGATTTTAGCTTTTATGTAGTTTGTCCTTATGCTTTTGTTTTGGGCTGCCATGATGAGCGATTCTGTTTCTCTCTTAAGGTTTCCCTTTCGTAACCACGTCCATGATTTCTCGTCTGCTATATCTTTTATCTGTCTTTTAAACTCGCCGTACAATTTTTTTCCTTCCCACTTTTCTTTTCTAGTTTGCTGTACCGTTCCATTGCTTTCTACTTTGTTTGTTGCACTATCCCTCGCGCTCTTTATGATTTCTTCTCTATTTGTTTGCACATATTTATCTAGGACTACTTTAGCTCTCTGGACACAATCTTCTATGCTGATGAGCCCCCTACCACCTTCTTTTCTCTTAACGTATAGTCTATCTGTATCATCCCTAGGGTGTAATGCTTTATGCATCGTCATAAGTTTCCTTGTTCGCCTATCCATTGATTGGAGCTCTTCCTTTGTCCATCCTAGGAATGGTCCTGTATACCTAACTACTGACACAGCCCAGGTGTTCATTCCTTTTATTAGATTTCTGCTATTTAATTTGGTTTCTAATATTTTCCTTATCCTTCTAAGGTATTCCCTCTTAATTTTCTCCTTCATCTCTTCCCGTTTTATCGTGTCACATTCAAGGACACCTAGGTACTTGTATCGGTCTTGTGCAGTCAATGCCCTAATCTTGTTGTTGTCCGGAAGTTCAATTCCCTCAGTCATTGAAAGCCTTCCTTTGTGCATTACCATGATTGCGCATTTTTCTATCCCAAACTCCATTCCTATGTCCTCACTATATTCCCTTACTTCGTTGAACAGAGTCTCAAGCTCTCCCCTGTTTTTCGCAAACAATTTAATATCGTCCATGTACATTAAGTGATTGACCTTTCTTTTTGTTTTAGAGAAGTGGTATCCTTTGCTGTTTTTCAGGATTCTGTTAAGCGGTATCATTGTTAGAACAAATAATAGTGGGGACAACGAGTCCCCTTGGAAGATCCCCCTTTTTATCCCTACCTCGGCTAGTTTGTCCCCTGCGGCTGTCAAATCTACTTTCCAGTCTTCCATTGAATTACCAATGAATTTAACCACCGGTTCGCTAATTTTGAACATTCTAAGGCATTCGAGTATCCAGCTATGTGGAATCATATCGTATGCCTTTTTGTAATCTATCCATCCCATTGCGATATTCTTTCTCCTTTTCCTTACTTCTTTTAAGATCATCTGGTCTATGTAGAGTAAATCGTTTTATTATTATTATCATTATTATTATCATTATTATTATTATTATCATTATTATTATTATTATTATCATTATTATTATTATTATTATTCTTATTATTATCATTATTATTATTATTATTATTATTATTATTATTATTATTATTTGGAATCTCACACCAGTTGCCTGGCGGTAACCGCTGGAGTTTGAGTGACAGCAAGTCTCCTCAAGTCTCCAGCCCTCCTCCCCTAGTAATCATAGGTTGCAGTAATTCTGCGATTAACAGTTTCACACCGGTTGCCCAGTGGTTATCGCTGAAGGCTGAGTGACAATAAGTCTCCTCAGGTCTTCAGCTAACGTCTCCTCTCTTTCGCATATCATGACAGAGCTACAATTCATTGCAGTATTTATATCTCTAGCACCTTCCTCAGTATCCGTGCAGTTCCCAGTAGTGCTGTGGTCTGTACGGTCTCTATATTATTATTATTATTATTATTATTATTATCATTATTATTATTATTATTATTATTATTATTATTATTATTATTATTATTATTATTATCTAAATTTGAATCCTAATGCAGTACGTTTAATATGTTGTGGAGACAATCACCTGTTTTACAATGGGTCTATTTCGGGATTATCAAATACGTTTGTAGGAATTTAAAAAAATATATATTATTTACCAAGTCGGAGTAGTTTCCCAGTTATCCGTTGAGTCTATCATCATAAAATTAGAGATCACTCGTTTTTAAGAGAACTTATTTGTATGTGACAATATATTGCATCCAGCCGCTCAACTTCAGTCTCTCCCCCCACCCCGAGGGGCGATGTCACCCTGGTTGAGCAAGACTGGTTTGAAGAATAAAAACCCTCGAGTGATAATATCGAGAAGTCTGTATTATAAAGTAGACAAAGGCAATAACTCTCGAAAACGTCAATGCTGAAAGGAGAAAATGAAACGTTTTACAATATTTAGCAGGTGGGGTTTTTTTATAAGGTGTTGAGAGTTGCGAACTTATTTGGGAGAACCTGGAGTGGAAGGATGGAGTAGTCGCTCAAGTTGAGAAGTTTAGTGGTTCTGTCATTATCATGCACTGAGAAATTGGCATGTTCTCCTTGATACAAGGTTTCTTGTAGCACTGACCCTATCAACATCCATGTTAAAAGCTCCAAAGTTTGTAGGACTCATTTGTCGACGGACTTTCAATGAAAAGACAGATTTGAGAGAGAAGTTTGACATATGGGTTTTGGATGGGTTGTTAATAACGACGCACCGTTAAGTGAAGATTTTTCTCAGTGGCTAATTCAGGTAGATTTTGGCTGACGTTGACTATGCAAAAGAGAAAAAAGGAGCCAAGACAGTTCTGAATTTTCTTTCTGATAAACCAAAAGAAAAAAAAATAAGAGAGAGAATTGAGGGGTGAAGCGGCCAGAAGTGAAGAGATGCAATTCATGGTCCAATTTTGGGAGTGGAATTTATTGGCGTGGGGGAATGCGGTCGGAGATCCTGTGGGTCAAAAAGGGAGGGAAAAGATAATTGACGGAGGAAAAGGAAATAGACAGAAAGAGAGCTATGAACAGAGAGGGAGAGAGAGAGAGAGAGAGAGAGAGAGAGAGGAGGGAGGGAGGGAAACAGGTAGAGAGAAAGAGGAAGAGCAAAGTGAGCAAAACTTGAGAAAAACACAGAGAGAGGGGGAGCGAAAAATGTAGAGACAAAGCGATAGAACGAATAATAGACAGAGGGAGATGGACAAAGGAGAAGAACAGAGAGAGCAAAATAAAAAAAAAACAAAAAGAAAGAAAGAGAGAAAAATCACAGAAAAGGATTGAGAGAAAGAGCAAATAAAAACACAAGAGAGCATAGGAAAGACAGAAAGAGAGAAAAATTGCAGAAGGGAGAGGGAGAGAGAGAGAGAGAGAGAGAGAGAGAGAGAGAGAGAGAGAGAAATGAAAACAAAAAGAAAGAGAGTACACGAAAGGATGAAACAGACAAAAAAGGTAAGTATAAAAGATGATGTGAACGAACACACACACACACACACGCACCCGCACGCACCCGCAAAAAGAACGAGTGTGATATAGTCATTACTTCCTTTCAGACACCGTGATTTGGCTACAATGAATCTTGTTGTCTCGCAAAGTGAAAGTCAGGGGCAATAAGCGTATTCAAAGTAGGTGTAAGTTTACTATACTTTCACGCTGGTTTAAATCATGACACCCACAGAGTGCAATGTATTCTTAGGGTAAACACAGCAATCGAATCACTATAGTCCCACAAATGACAGGCCTGATCAACCAACCGAATGGGCTACATATTCTTCTACATTTGTTTCTTTGGGCTCTCCATGGTCATTTGGGATCAAACAAGCCCAAATCTTGTGCTGCCTTTTTCAACATCATTCACGATAACAGATCTATTTTTTTTTCAGATAATTTTATATAAAATGATCTACTTTTTCTTGATAATATTTTTGATAATCTTTGAGATGATTTGTTCTAGTATACGTGCGGGCTACGGTGATCCAACGATGCAAGGTGCAGATATTCAGAATATTTTTTGCTGGTAAGTATATCTCAATGCATACTTGTATGGGGAATCTTCGGTTTAGGGGAGCAAAGACCTTGATTTGCCAATAATTTTACATGTTTTTTTTGCCCGGGAAACATTGAATTGCCCTAATGGGGACACTAATGTCTGAATGGCTATAGCATTGGATTGTTGTGTGCGAAATTTGAAATTCTGGTAAGGTAAATTATAATCTAATCTTTTTGAAGAACTGTGTGATTTTTTTAAAAAAGATAAGAAGACTATGCAACCAATGCATCCTCCCGATAGTCACCTATGGAGCTGAAACATGGAACCTAATCAAGAGACAGACTCGCAAACTGAGAAGCATTCAACGCACACATGAGAGAATCATATTCAACTTCACAGCGAGAGATCACAGGATAGCACAGTATATAAGGAAGAAAACAGGAGTCAGAGACATCATAGAATCTATTAAAAAACTTAAATGGCAATGGGATGATCATGTCACAAGAATGGCAGACAACTGATGGACATCACGACTCACAACATGGATTCCTAGAGATTATATGCAAAACTGAGGTTGATAGAATACAAGATGGAGAGATGAACTGGATAAATTAAAAAAATGCTGGCTCTGCGACGCTCATGATAGAGGCATGCGGCGGATCTTGGGCAAGGTCTATGTCCAACGACGGACGTTAAAAGTCTGATGATGATGTTCGTAATAATGGACTCTCCAACTTAAAGACAGCAATTCTGCTGATAGAAATATCTCCAATCAACCATTTGGAACAATAGACTCTTCAAATGAAGCGAGTTCAGTAGTTTCTTTGCGGAAAAAAGGTCCTGTCATAGAGATTCAGATATATCTAACATTTCTCTTTCTTTAAAACTATGAATCATAATAGTCACTTGTTGCTAATTACAAGAAGCAGAATAAATACTTAATTAAAATCGGGACACTTCAGTAGCCATTACTCTCCGGGTGTTAGAAAATCTATCACAATTCAATAAGCCGGGCATGGGATATGAAAATTGAGGTCAACTACACAATTTGATGGGAGAAAATCGTTCAGGAAGGATTTATTGTGAGGATGGAGTAGGCACATGGGAAGTAGAAATATACAGTATTGATAGGAACAAGAAATTTTCTTTTGTTAATTAGTTTATCCAAGTTTTCTGAATTGTTTAATAGTTGTCTTTTGATGGGAAAATTTTGACATCTGTAATTGTCCGCCCCCAACTATTAATTAGGGAGGAGAAAGAACAGATGGTCTCTCCAAAGTTAATTTGAGCAAGGCTGTGTGGAAAATTAACAGGAGCCAGATTGTAGTTGGAAATTTTTTCCGAAGTTGATAATTGGGTGGGATTCGGCCTTTGCGTTGCGTTAGCACAATGGTTAGAACATGTATTATATTTACCTTGTTTAAATTGAGTGATATATTAACCGTGTAACGACGGGAGATCATTTCAAATAAGTTTCTACATGATATGACGCAATTTATAATTCATTCAGTCGAACTAAATATGTCCATTCCTCAGATGAATAGTAAATATAATGAACAAATTCGTAGATGTACAAGACTTGACCGTTTAGATCAGTTTGTAAAAGAACCACTTTGCAAACACTGGTTCGTGATTTTCAGTGGGGCTGGAGAGTTAAGAATTTCACGGTTAACTCCTTATTATGTCTACAAAAAAAAAAATAAAAACAAAAAAACAAACTTTTTTTCACGTTTTTCAAAATTTCTTGCCTCGGATAAGTTTTTGGTGCGTGGTTCAATTTGCAATGTAAGTTAATGCTAAATTGATCTCTCGGTGTTTTTTTGAAAATTCAGATTGTTTTTGGTGACTTTTTTAGTTAGTTGGAATACACGTATTTTGCCCAACAACATACACACGAACTATAGTAAGCTCACCCTTCCTTCTTTGGTCTTGGGAACAAAATACCAATCTATCATGAGAATATTTTTTCTTCTCCTGTCTTCAACACTCGTGACAACTTTATCAATCTTTCCACGGCTAATTTTATCGATCTGATTTTCATCATCATCATCATCATCATCATCATCATCAACCTTTTAGCATCCGTCGTTTGACTCAGACATTCCCTAAGATTCACCAGACCTCTCTATCATGGGTGTCGCGGAGCCAATACGTTCTGAACTTGTCTAATCCGTCATACAATCTTATATTTTGCCGGCCACAGTCTCGCATACGATATCTTGGGATCCACATAGTGAATGGTGAGTTTTGGGTCAAGTGGTTGTCTGACGTTCTCGCAATATGACCAGCTCATCGTTATTTGAGATTTTTTTAGGGATCCCATGATAACAACGGTTCCTGTTTGCTATTCTAATATACTGTGCTGTTTTTGTGATCCCTCCAGGTGATGTTGAGCATGATTCTCTCGTGTGCACATTCCATGGTTTTCAGTTTAAGGGTCAATCTTCCGGCCAGGTTCAATCTTTCAGCTCCATAGGTGACTATTAGAAGAATGCATTGGTTTTAGACCCTTCTTCTTAAAACTTATGTGATTTTTCTCAAACGAAGGCTTGCCACCCTAGAGTGATTCTTCACTTAATTTCTTTTTCTTTTGAGGGTTTCATGGATATTTGTTATCCTAGGTAGGAGTGGTCCTAGGTAGATATCGTAGTGTACTTTTCTCAGGTCTGCTTTTCGATTTGGATTTTTGCGTCTTTGAGAAGAACATATTTGTTGTACATGACATTTATTTTACAGAAGTTCATGTGGAGACCAACTTTCTTGCTTCCTTCAATCAGTTCGTCCAGCATTATTTGAAGATTGTGCAAGTTATTTGCAAAAAAATGTCGTCAGCAATTATACTTTTATTATCGCTTTGCAACTGTGTATATTTTCCCGTTTCACAACGATATTGGTGTTGGCAACTGAAAAGGAAAGGAAAGGCAAATCCAATTCTCGCCAAGCATGCGAAGCTTACACTCTCTTTACCCCCGAACAACAACCTGCAAGAGACGTATCATCATCAGCAGCAACTATGTCTTATGGACATTTTAGTCATAGCTACGTCTATGAATACTGATACTGTTGTGTTGCTTCTATAACCAAGTAATTTAAATTGATATCAAATGTTAACGAGGTAGGGTTGAGTTTTGGGTCATATCAATGAAGTTAGATAGTTATAAATCCAATAAATTCTATCATCACGCTACAAAATAATTGAAGAGAAGTCGCTATTATGATATACGTATACAAGTAAGCAAAATAAGTTATATTTCTATTTAAATGGAATATGTATAATCCCAGCCACCAAAAGTGGCTAAGAGTTCAGTCCTATTTTGTATGTACGTATGTTTATGTTTTTGAGTTTTAGTGCTCCTGACCCTACTGTCTCGTCTATAGACGTGAAAATTGACATCAGTGTTCCACAAAACCCATTCTAAAAACGTCGAAACTTTTATTTTAGGAAAAAAGATTTTTTGACATTTTTAGGCCTCATTTAATGGGTTTAATAATAACATCTAGATTCTCCAGAATGTGAATGTTTTTTCCCCCACTTTATTTCATATGTTTCCCTGGATGAAATACCAGTGATGTCATAATTAGAATTTGTTCTGACCATATTTATTTTCCGATGGGATTTTTTTTAACATGACTTCAAGTTTTGATGCCATGGTTGTTCAGTTATTGACGGTGAGGGCTAATTATTATTATTCATTATAATGTACATTTTTCTTTGTGTCTTGATTTTTAATGAACCTAATGCGGAGGTTTCCTTAAATTCTCATTAGTGGACCTTGTTAAACAGTAACACTAATACACCAGCAGTGAATTCCTTGAAAATTGGCATTGAATCGTGATAATTACGGGGATAGTAAGAAGATGACATTGTAAACACGGGTGTGAGATGCATATAGATTATACAGTGAAAATTCATGACGAATCAATTGTTGACAAGGAATGATATGCATTTATCTGTCAGCATGGGATTATGGCAGCCTTTTCAATTCAAGAGAGACTGTTTAAATAGAAACATGAGTTAATTAAACCGTTGACACTGGAAGGAGTCTTTGAAAAGGCCATCTTGCGCAGTCTCGCTGATCTTGAGAATCATATTCCTGGCCCTTCATCATATGTCCGACTCAAACCCGAAGACGATGGTAACCATAACAACGATGACGACATCGATCTATCCTTTTCTCTCGTATCCTCGAAACAATGTGCTTTTACTGTACGCCAGGGTGTAAAAAAGCATGATAACACTGTGACGACGCCACGAGACACACCTGATCATAGGGGAGCATAAATTATCAAAACAACAACCGACGAGGGAGGGCAGGGAGGGCAGGGATTTGAATCGAATTGTTGTTGTCTTTGATGTAGAGGACGCGCGACAAAAAAGGAACTTTTACAAACAAACAAACCCTTTGAAAGCACACAGAAGACAAAAAAACTCGCTGAACATAGGAGATAGCAAATGGATAAGACGGATGAAGAATGAAATATTTGAACAATGTTTTCTTGATAGATGAACACTGACTGCAAAAAAAATGTCTCATTTAGTTCTTTATTGGATGATTGATAAAGAATTTCAGTTAAAAGCAATGCTCAAAATTTGTGTCGTTGGCAGAAGTATTTGAAAGGATCATTTCGTTAGAATTTGGCGTTGCAAAGTACAGAATCTCTTTATCGCAGGCAACCGTTTGTACAATTACTCTCAGACGTTTACCTTCTTCTTCTTCTTCTTCTTCTTCTTCTTCTTCTTCACTATAGCACATGAATCGCATACATTCTCCATTATCAGCCAAACATCTCTATCATGGACGTCACAGCATCAATATTTTCTGGACTTGTCCACTTCGTTACGCAATCTTAATTTTCTGCTGGCTCCAGTTTCGCCAATGGTGGGAAGATCTGGCGAATCTTTGGGAAGGTCCTTGTTCATCAATGAACGTGAAAAGGCTGCTGTTGATTATGATGAAGATGATGATGATGATGATCATGTTAATACTTTTTTTTCAAGATAAAAAAAAGTATGCGATTTATTCTACGGTGTACCAGTGTATTACATTTATTCTATCGCTGTGCGGATGAACTGTATCATTATTTATAGTTTTGATTCACCCCACTCGATGTAAATATTCACAAGATTCACTGCAGGGTCATTGTCATTCCCTGACAATAGACTCAATTGTCTTCTCTGTACACAATACATTTACTACCAAACCAAGAATTCCGAATTCCAAAAAGTGTCTAGTCTCAAAGGTTTCGGATAAGACGTTGTGTACATTTTGCCGAGGGAAGCAAGGAGAATAACTAACCAGAATTCACCTCTGCAAAAAAATAATAATAATAAGTTAACTAAATTTGATAAAGCAAAATGTATCTTAGCTAAACGTGATCGGTAAATTCATCGCAGTAAATTCATCGCAGATAATTACACTGGTAAATTTAGCGCAATAAATCATTTACACATTATATTTATACGCAATTAATACGTTTATAAATTATAAACTCTGGGGGTTAAGTTGGGGTTAGGGTTACCACGCAGTACTAGTATTTACCTACGAAAAAGTACTAATAGTAAAGTATACAATACTATTATTTACCCATGATATATTGGCTCGCGATACAATCACCTTCCAACGATCAATAAGTGCTAGAGAGAAGATATCAAGTGAAGCCAGCTTAGGGGAAAGTAGGCAGTACTAATTTTTAAGAACGAAAAGTAATTCATGGAAAAACACGCAGTATTAGAATTTATGGGCGATGAATTGATTCGTGATGCAATTTCTTTGCGACGAATGGTATTTACTGCGATGAATTATCCACATTAAATTACAGCGATGAATTTACCGTGAATTTTAGGTAAATACAAGTTTCTCTTTGGTATTAACATGAAGAGTCATGCATTATGAGACAATCGTTTTGGTTAATTTTGTACGGACTTCAGACAATGTAGTGCAGTGTAGTTAGTATTTTGGTACATAATACGACATATGAAGAATGATTGAACGATGCTTCTCTTACAGGATATTTCTATGGCTACAAATTGCTTAGACAGAAAACACTTATATTTCTTTTTCGTTATTGGCCAACAGGTCTAAAATATCTATACCCCAATAGCATTTGATTTGATAGGTACTTAGTTAAACATGTTACCTTGGTAACTAGCGAATAATTGTAGGTTATAGACATTAATTTATTGATTGGTTTTGTTTTGGAAATTTTACGATCGTCTAGTACTTCCCTCTTTATTAACTACGCCTGGACAATCGCATGTTAATTTATTTGGCGAGATAAAAAAAAGGAGAGAAATTTTTAGTCTTGCAATAAAAACTGTCACATTATTAACGTCTTTTGGTAGCATGTCAAGTTATGGGTGACCAATAAAAAAATTGGAAAAGGGGTGACTGCCCATCGCCTTTTGTTGGGCTGTGATTCTTAAAAAAAGTCTACATTATAAAAAAAAAGGGAACGTTAATCCTACTGGACTCAAGTGAGGAATCAATTTAGCTTAAACTCACTTTGTAAATCGAACCCCCTGATTGAAAACCTATTGGGGAATTTTCACAAAACAAAAACCTGTTTTTATAATGATAATTAGCTCGCTAGCCCCATTCGTGCTATCTGTAACTATGATAGGAACATTGCCAGCCAACCAGCTGGATCAACTTAAAAACCAAAGAAACCGATGTTGACAGATTTGGTTGACGGTTCCTAATATTTTATCATTGGGAAAAAAATGAACAGGTGGATTGACTTCGATAGTCAAGAGGAAGATAAGGAAGACGAATAAAAAAAAGAGGGATGTGTGATGAGAGAGAAATATGACTATCTCTGTCTCATGATAATTGTTACATTTGCATATGTTACCGAAACAGAAAATGTATCAACTAATTTGGGACAGGTGTAGTGATAGACGGTGTAGAGAGGTAGATAAGAACTCTAAATTTGAAATAGACTGAGATTCAATATCGCAGTCAATAATTGAACGACCGTAGCATTGAAACATTTGGAGCCATGTAAAAGGTTCTACCAGAAAATAAATATGGTGAGAATAAATTTTATATATGACATCAATGTCGGTTACCACTGGGAAAAATCTGAGATAAAGTACAAAAAACATCTAGAAATATCTAGATTTTGGATGATCTAGATGTTAATGATAAAGTATACGTGTTAAAATAAAGGCGAAAAAGGGTAAAAAAAAAGAAGCTTCCCTTCTAAAGTAAAACAAGGCATTTCTAGAACAGGTCTGATGAAGTACTGATGCCAATTTGTAAATCTGTAGACAAAACAGCCTGGCCGGGAGCGTTGGGATACGCAAACAAACACACGCACTTGCAAAAAAAGGATGGAACCTTTCACCCCCTTTGTTGGCTACGGTTGTTCAATGAGTGAAGAGTGAATGGGTTGCAATGAGAGAGAGAGAGAGAGAGAGAGAGAGAGAGAGAGAGAGATGATATGAGAGAGAAAGGTAGAGAGAGTTAGATGGAAACTGATTGATAATAGTTAATGGGTGTGTAGAGAGACAGAGAAGAGGATATGAGAGGAAGAGGGAGAGAGAGGTAGATGGAAACTGATTGATAGTAGTCATTGAGTGTGAAGAAAGAGAGAGAGAGAGAGAGAGAGAGAGAGAGGGAGAGAGAGAGAGAGTGAGAGAGAGAGAACGGAGGAAAGAAAGAGTGGCAAAAGATATTAATAGTTGGCTATTGACAGTACTTTGTAGCAACGAATTCTCGCAGTTTCACGTGTGGCCAGACGCAAACGTCGGTTGAATAGTTTTTATATGAACGTATAATGAGAAAGTGGCGTGTTTTGGGCCATTTCTGGCCCCATTGCTCTTCCGTATTGCTCGAAGCACGAGTGAATAGTCTCACGCAGACGGAAACGGCTTGGCAGTTTTATGACACTTTATGTGGGTGTTACGAGAAATATGGATGATGCTTACGAAGAGTGAAGAAAAAATTGTTACGACGCAATGAAGGAGATAGAAATACAAAAATGACAGCCAGAAAATCACAATAAAGAAATAGTAAAGAAAGAGAGAGATAGAAAGAGAGTGAGAGAGAGAGAGAGAGAGAGAGAGAGAGCATTTGGCTCAACAGTGTATACAGAACAGGAGATGCACACATATGCGTGTGAGAGTGCGGCAGTTAGACAAAGACAGAGAGGCAGAGACAGAGCGAGAGGGGGACAGAGAGAAGGGCATATGAAAGAAATACAGCAAGGAAGTGAGAGAGAGAGAGAGAGAGAGAGAGAGAGAGAGGGGGGATTGTAAGAGCAAAAAGATAGTGAGAGTGTGGATCAAAAATAGGACGAGAAAAGCAAAGTGAGAGTGACAGACGATGAGAGCGAAGAAGTGATAGAGAGAGAGAGAGAGAGAGAGAGAGAGAGGGAGGGAGGGAGAAATGAGAGAAGAAGGGCAAGGGTGATAGAGAGAAAGGAAATGAGAGAGCACAAGAGAGATTGAATGAGAGAAAAAGAGAAAGTACGGGAGAAATGGAATGAGAGGAAGAGAGGGGGAGAGGAGAATGTGTGTGTGTGTGTGAAAGAGGGAGAGAGAGAGAGAGAGAGAGAGAGAGAGAAAGAGATCAGATGACAGTAAGGAACACAGAAGCCCGTATGAAGAAATAGATAATGCGCAATTCTGCACCTGAGAGAGAGAGAGAGAGAGAGAGAGGGGGAGGGGGGCAGAGTGAGAACGAAAGAAAGAGTGGGAAGAGAGAGAGGGGCTGAAAAAGTAATTGACAGCGATGGAAAGGAAGAGAGAAGTACAGACAGAGAGAGAGAGAAAGAGAGAGAGAGGGAGAGAGAGGGGGGAGCAGAGTGAAAACATGAGAGAGAGAAAGAGTGGGAAGAGAGAGAGAGAGAGGCTGAAAGAAGCGATAGACAGCGATGGAACAGAAGAGAGAATTACGAACAGAGAGAGAGAGAGAGAGAGAGAGAGGGGAAAGAGACAGGCCCAGGAAAAGAGAAAGAGAGAGAGAGAGAGAGAGAGAGAGAGAGAAACCAAGAAAAAGAGAAAGAGATAGAGAGAGGGAACCAGACTGAATAAGATTGAAGATCATGAAGAATAGAAAATAACCAAAGAAAGAAGAACGAAAAAAAAAAAAATGGAGTATTTCTGAAAGAAGAATTTGAAAAAAATGGCGGAAGGTGTTATTGAGATTTTGCGTGTTTGTCTCATCGGTGCACAGGAAGTTGGGTAGTGAATAAGATCACGTGACAATTCACCCCAGTTATTAAAGAATCAAAAGGCCGGCATCATGTGCAATAGCCGTGGCTGTTGCTTCTTAATATTTAGAAAAGACAACCTTCACCACGAATTAGATCCCATCAAATGCCTGGCCAGGTCTGGATCAAGCTAGAGCGAGGCTTGCAGCATATGTTATAACGGGGCCATAATTTGAAATACACATGTATATCAAAACATGTGAATATCTAATTTTCCGTTTGATATCATGCACATAAGGAAATTCGTCGATGTATGCAAATCAGTATACTTAAGTGCACAATTGTATGGGTGTACGTCCTGTCCGAGTCCTGTTATCACCTAAAACTTATAATTAATTATGATAGTCTATGTGAAATAGATTAACACAGATAAGAGAAAACAATTAAAGGGTCGTGATAAAATGATATAGGCTGTTATGACATAATGAATAATACGTCACAGAATCGCCAGATGCCAGTGATTAAAAGAAGTGTTTAATTTTGTGAGGAGACTAAAAAAAGCCTTAAAATTAAAATACTTAAATTATCTAAAATGAATTACCGAATAAAATAGCCTTGGGCTCCTTAGTACCAATCCATGCATAGATAACACCGTCATTTTGACGGGTATATGTAAATAGGTCTATATAAGACAAAATTAGTGAAATAATCGAATACGGGAATAGATATATACATAAATATGCATGAATATCAAGCACCTTGAAACTCCATTGCTCAGGCTAAGGGTTATTCTGCCCATAGGTCTTATTGTCTATGGTCCTACTGCTCTTGAAAAACCCTTCCAAAAAATCTTTGTTTGCGGAACCAAGCCATCATATGAATCGAAATTGATAGCGTGCTAGGATTTAGCGCAGTGCTCCTAAAATTGCGGGGCTCGCAGCATTTGCTACACTAACAACGTAGTAAACCCGGCGCTGTACCTAGCCATCCGACCATGCTTCGTATCATTATTCCAGTGGTTCTCAACCTGAGTGGCCACACTTCGCCGCCACCAAGTGGTGAATACAGCAATTATATTGAGAGGAGCAGTATGAGAAGAGAGTAAGAAACAAACTTTTGGTTTCATTCTACTGCCAATACAGAAAGAAAAAAAGTGATATGCGTACCTTTTATAAATGAATCACCGTATACCGCATGTGTACCAGAACTAATTTTCTAACTGATTATCAAAAATATCAGCGAAAATTATTTAAGAAAAAATAAATCTTTCATCTAAGTATATCTGAAAAAAAAAACAACAACAAAAAAACAGCAACATAAAAGTTGGGTATTTGTGGTCCAAATGACCATTACTCTGAAGGGTTTATTTGTTTGAGCATTCAAGTGCTCTTGGCCATACCGTTTAGTCTACGAACTTGAAATTGGCATCGGTTCTCCTCTAAACCCCTTTGATTTTTGGTTGCGTTTTCAGACCTTTTGGGCCATATTCTGACGGTTTATCGATGATTTATAGATTCTAGAGAACTAGATGTTTCTAGATGTTTTTTTGTAAAACTAATTTAGATGTTTTCCAGTTGGCCTGTGATGTCATAAGTAGAATTTGTTCTGACCATATCATTTTTCGATGGACTTTTTTTTTTTTACATGATTTCAAACTTTGATGCTACGGTTATTCAATTATTTACTGTGATGGCCAGCATCTTATAGTTTTGACAACAGGTTTTTTTTTTTACAAATCGTTGTTAACACTTGTCAAAATTAACTTTTCAAACTTTGACTTTTCAAATTTTTTTTTCTCGATTGAAGGGAGCAGAGAAAAATTTTGGAATCTCAGCAGAGTTCCGGCCTTGGGAAAATGTCGACAACCACTGAGCTATTCAATATAAATGAATTCCATTCTCTTTGAGATTAAACCTTTGAAACATTTTTCGTTTTATAAGAAACCGTCAACCAAAACTGTCAACCAAATCACAAAAATGTTACTTTAGTTTTCGAGTTGGTCTGGCTAGCTGGCTGTGCATATATATATATGTATCATCTGCAGGGGGGGTTCATTTGGTAACGATAACCGCCCAGCAAAAGACGGCATTAGTAACTTATTCATTGATCCCTTCTCCGAATGTTTTAGTTGATCATCCACAACACGGTCTCTCTCGAAAAGACGTTGGTAATGTGACGGTTTCTATTGCATGACTAACCAGACCTGTCTTCATTTTTCATTTTTTAAAAAATTTTTATCACAACTTCACCTCTGGTCATCACTCTACGGCAGCGAGCAGAAAGTGCAAATCATACCGGGAGAATATTCTTTATTTCCGATTCGCGATATCTGCAAGCTGCCGTAGAGTCATGTCCTGAATCGAAATTGTTTTTTTTTAAAAAAAGGACAACTTGAAGACGAAGATAAAGGCAAAAAAGAGGCAATTTTTCTTTGAAGAATTTCCTTCTATTCAGAAGTCGGTGATTTCTTCAAACCTTCCCACAGAGTTTCAATTACCTTTCACCTTCAGATTGAAATTTAAAAAAAAAAAGAACAGGTCCTGTTGATCGCTCAATACAAACCGTCTAAAGGCTAAAAGGCAGCGTACCGTGTTGGGTGTGATCAATTAAAACATTAGGAAAAGATGTGATCAATAAATATGTCACTCTTCCTCATCTTTTGTTTCGGTAGTGATCACAGGAAAAAGTTAGAATTTTCGAAAATCAAACAAAAATACTGCCGGACACAAATTAAGAAACCAATTTTGCATCAACGTAAATTTACCCCCCCGACTCCCCCCACCAAAAATATTTTTGTGGGGGTGGCTTGAAAAACGAAGGGACGTCTTTTGTAGAAATAATAAGAAATGAATGCCCCAATTTACAGCCGCCTAGCTCCGTTGGTGTGGCCTGTACGCACGACACATACATACATAAATACATACATATATATATACATACATACATATGTGCATGCATGCATACATACATACATACATACAGTCAGCCAGTTGGACTAGCTTCAAAACTGAAGAAACCTATGTTGACGTTTTTTGTGGTAGTTTTGGTTGACGGTTTCAAAAAAACTCTGGTATGGGTATTGAGAAGGCATGTTAGAAAACGTCAACCAAGACTGTCACAAAAACTGTCAACCTAGGTTTCTCTGTGTTTTTCAGTTGTTGTGTTTGTCTGGCTGACTGGCTATGCGTGTATCACGTGTACTGGTCGAACTAATAGAGATAAAGGACCGAGAATTGAAATATTTACCCCTTATTATGTCTCGGGGAAAAAAACTGTTCCTGCCACCAAATACTTTTTTTTAGAAGTGGGGTCCCGTTCGTAATGCAATTCTTTGCTAAATTGTTCCCTTGTTTTGTGTTTTTATTTTGAAAATTCAGTCTTTTACAGTGATCCCCGTTCAGAAAAAAAGTAAATTATTCATTGATCGCCCCCTTTCCCAATATTTTAATTGATCACCCCAACGCAGCATGCTGCCAAAAGACGTTGGTCACGCGACGGTTTTTATGAAGTGATTAACCGGACCTGGGTTTTTTTGTTGTTGTTTCTTTAATTTGTAACCATAAAAGACATGCTTCTATCGGACCGTTTTTGGCAAAAGGCTTTGTGTCTCGTTCTAAGCACACACACACACACGCACACACGTGTCCCCGCCCCCACAAACGCCCATCCCCGCAACCCCCCACCCCAAAATGTTAGCAATGAAAACATTTTTGTTGGCCACTATTTGCGATTTTTCTCGACATGCAATATCATGCTCGAAGTACCTGCAATAAGAGAAAGATAGCAAGGTGCCAGAAATGGTTCCGTATGAAGGATTATTAAACGGATCATGGTCAGTAGAAATAATGCTCATTCCGTTTTCGGGCTGAACTCTGTTGCCTTAGTTGACAATCTACTTTAATCTATATACTTCAAATAGGCTATTCTGACAGCAGTTAATTGCATCATTAAGCCAGCTTCGGTTCCGTCGGGATGGAATCAAATCAATAGTTAAATTTGGTTTGACTGATATCAGAATAAAGTTTATCTTTTAAAATGTTGATGTTCTCAGGTGAGACTGTCTTTTCACTGGTCTGATCCACGTGTTCGCAACTCTTACCGAGAAGAACATTTTTTTTAACACCAGTTGAGGTTTGAATTTTAGTTTATGGCTATGTACTAAGGAACTACAGAAGTAGAGTTTGATAATTGTTAAAATGACTCGTTTATCAAGGTACTCCGCTTGTTTCGACAAATAACAACAAGAATTCAACTACCGGCACCTTTTTTGCTTTTTCCACGATCAAAGTTCTGCAGATCATCATCATCATCGTCATCCTTTCAGTATCTGTCATTGAGCATAAACCTTTACCTAGATTTGCCGAACTCTTTTATTATGGGCATCATTGATCCAATACTTTCTGAATTGTTTTTCTTATTTTTGCCGGCTACAGTTTCGCATATAATCTCACAGGGTCCACGTTTTTGAGTCGTGATGTCCATCGGTTTTCTGACATTCTAGCAACGTGAACTGAACATCTGAGCTTTCTGGTGGATTCTACAATATCTATGACCCCTGTTTTTTCCTAACATGCTCTACTATCTTGTGATCTCTCCACGTGGTATTGAGCATGATTCCCTCATGAGCACGCTCAGTGCCAATATTTCAGAGTCTAGTGAAGAAGAATGGCGAGGTAGAGGTCATAATATTTTTCACAAAGGATTTTGTCTTTTGGAGATGTTTTTTTTAAATGAAAAATTACTTCGTTTTCCACCAATTGTGAAGCAATTCGTAAAGAGATAAGGCGATATTTAACACCACGAATGATATTTTCAGATATTATTAACCAAGGTCTGGTTAGTCAGTTAACAGAAACCGTCATGCAAACGATATCTTTTAGGCAACCTGCTGCGTTGGGGGTGATCAATTGAATTTGAAAAAAAAAGGCTAATTAATAATTAAGTTACTTCTCCTGTCTTTTGTTGGATTGCTAAAAAGACTGAATCGAAAAACAAAAAAATAAAACAAAAGCAAGCGATCACAAACTAGGGTCCTATTTAGCATAAACTTTCATTTCAAATTAAATCTCCATTACAAACAGAAAAAACCGTTCTAGACATAACAAGCGGAGATCTTTTAATTTTTCATCCCTCTAGCTCCCATGGTATGGTCTGTACGTATGGTACATACACATATACATAGCTAGCTAGATCCTCTTAAAAACTGATAAAACCTATATTGACAATTTTAGTGACAGTATTGGTTGACGGTTCCAACTATATGAATTACTGTGTATTTTATCCGTAAATTATACCGTGGTATTTTATTCATGTGTGTGTATCTTATGATTTCTTATAAGTTATAAAAAGTAGAAACGTTAGCCGTTTATTTACCTACAGTTTTATATTTCTTATTGATCGTTTGGGAATTTGATAGATTTCCTAAATTACATTTGCAATTTTTTGACGTCGATAGATAAAGGAGACGGGAGAATGAAATGACACATTGCCAGATGGAAATATTAGGATGGCAAGCTCAACATACGCCATTTTCGGAAACTTATCGTCTGTAATAGTGAATCTGGGGATGATGCAAAAGGTGGCCTCTATCAAAAACGGAAAATTTTGAATAAAAAGTCTATGAATTTGTTCCATAAAAGACTCATGGCTAGTAGAAAGAGTGCTCAATCGGTTTTCGGCCTGAACTCTGTTGTTACAGTTGGCAATATACTTTATATATATATATATATATATATATATATATATATATATATATATATATATATATATATATATATATATATATATATATATATATCATTGTGTCATCAACAGACAGCTGTTTCGTTGTATTACAACTCTCCAGTGTGACTATAGACAATCTGTTATCCTATCCAGTACCGCGAGGCAGGATTGGAACCTTCGCTTCAGACCCGGAGGCCGATATCCTACCGCTGAGCCACGGAACTGGACGGTCAGTAAGGCCGATTAGCGATATATTCTATTTTTGCTAAAATCCCCCATCCACCAGAGTGCTCTATTCCTATGGAAGAGCATTACATAATGCTTACAATGAACGAGTCACTTCACTTAAAGAGTGCTTGACCCTGTATAGAAGAGCATTGATTATTATATGTATATATATACTTGAATCAGGCCTTCTTTTGACAGCAGTTAGCTGCATAATTGTGTCAGCTTCAGTTTCGTTGAGGTGGTATTGAACTAATAAGAAATTGGTAGTTAAATTTGATATGACTGATATCAGAATAAAGATCATTTACAAATATATTGATATTATCGCTGATCGTCTTTTCACCTTTGAATTTAATCAAATTAAATCATACTTGTAATTTTTCAACGTCGATAGATGAGAAAAACTGGAGAATTTGATGACATAGTAACAAATACTACTGTGGTTATCTGAACCTACGTCGTTTTTTGAGAACCTATCGTTCATAACTATGAAGCTGGGAAGCGTGCAGGATGGCTTTTGTCAAAGGAAATTTTTTGGAGAAGTCTATGACTATAAAGGGTTCGAGCAAACAAATCGACTTAATTCTGCGACTGCTGTCTTTCTTTTTTTAATTGCAAATATCACATGATCAACCTCTGAGGAGGGCCGCAGCATTCTTTTCGCTGGGATCCTCCCATTTCGACTCGTTTTGCCACTACCATTTTTGGGCACGAATCTTCGATTCAAATCGATGAATATTCAATTAGATTATCAGGCGGCATTTTGAAAAAAAAAAAAGAAGAAATATTCTTTGGAGCAGAGAGGGAAGGACAGCTACAACAGGTGAGACGATGGTGTTCAACCTGGGGTTATAACTGTCGTAGATGAAGAAGAAAATGCCTAACACACAATTAGTCAAATTAAAATTTAAAAAGAAAAACCCCAAAAAACAGGCCTTGTTAGTTACTCAATGAAAACCGTTGCGTGTCCGACGTCCTCTGTTTGCATACCGTGTTGAGGATGATCAATTAATAGAGATAGAGCAAAAGAGAAGAGAGGACGGAGACAGCAGTAGGGATAATAGTGTTAAACCTGGGGTTATCATTGTAATAGATAAAGAAACAATTGCCTAACGCACAACGTTTCAAATTAAGAAGAAAAAAAAATCTGGTTAGTCATTCAATAAAAACCGTCGCGTAACCGGCGTCTTTTGTTAGCATGCTGTGTTGGGGGAGATCAATCATTAGAAATAGGACAAAAGAGAATAAGTTACTTCTCTCACCATTTGTTGTGCAGTGATCAGTATCAGAGTCCGAATTTAAAGAAAAACTGAAGTGAGAACCACCTTAGCATAGACTCGTATTGCAAATTGAATCCCCTCTAGAAACATATTTGGGGGATTCTCACCAAACAAAAAAAGTTTTTTTTTCTAGACATAATAAGGAGTAGATATTCAAAATTTTCAACCTTTTGGCTCCATTGATGCAAGTTGTATGTCCCATAAATACGTAAACAGCAAGATCAACTAGAAAATCAATGCTGACAGTTTTGGCAAATGTTTTTGTTGGCGCCTTCCAATAAACGAATAACAACATATGAAAATACAGATCAATTTTTGTCCTTATTTTAATTCAAGAAATTCTTGGAGACTAATCTACAGACATTCACTAAGCTCACCTTCATTCGATACAAAGCTACAGTATTTGGGCACTCGTTAAAACTGAACACAAATCATCATCATCATCATCATCGTCATCGTCATTGTTTTAATGCCAGTCGTTGGACATGGACCTTACCCAGGATTCGCCGCACTTCTCTATCGTGGGCGTCGCAGTGCCAGTATTTTCTAAATTAGTTCAATTCATCTCTCCATCTTGTATTTTGTCGGCCTCGGTTTCGCATGTGATCTCTGAGGATCCATGTTGTGAGTCGTGATGTCCATTGGCTGTCTCTTGCAACATGACCAGCCCGTAGCCATTTAAGTTTTTTAATAGATTCTATGATGTCTCTGACTCCCGTCGTCTGCAAATATTAGGTTGCTCAGATATTTGCCGTCTATTCTGATTCCTCTATTTGCCCAGTCAAGGTTTCGGAAGATCAACTCGAGGCTAGCTGTGAAGAGTTTGGGTCAGCTGGTATCAGCTTGTCTTACTCCTTTTTGGAGCTGGAAGGGTTAAGAGTCCTTATGTAGCCTAAACTCTTTTCTCAGGCTACATTCGACTAATAATTGGTTAATAAGACGAGTTTAATAAACATCGATCTTGACACCCATAAGTTTGTTATTCTTAGACCGACGGTTTGAATTTTTATCAGAGACAAAAAGTGAATAATGTATTTTGGCAACATATCATGTTGGGGGTGATCAATTGAAAAAATAGAAAGGGGTGACCAATGAATAAATTACTTCCCTCACCTTTTGGGACAGTAACCACTAAAAAGGTCTCAATTAAAAAAACAAGCAAACAACAACAACAATGACAACAAAAAACGAAAAAAAGGCAAACACAAACTAAGAGATCAGTTTAGCACGAATTTAAATTGCAAATTGAACCCCCTCCACTGAAACCATACTTTGAAAGGAATTTAAAAAAATGTTTTTTCAAGCGAAAAATAAGTGAATGTTTAATTTTTCATCCCTTTAGCTCAATCAGTGTGGCATGTACACGTGAATCATAAATAGTCAGCCAGCCAGATCAAGGTGGAGGCAGCTGATGGCGATCCCGAAAGAGGATTTTGCAGACCGTTTAAAAAGTGAGAGGGATGCTGAGATAAGTGCGTTAGCTTCCAAAGCGAGTACTTTGAAGTGGAATAAGGCAACTTTGTCCTAGGTAGGCTATCTTCCATTATTATCAGATTGCTGGATACTTTTCGGAAAGACCTCACATAATCAGTGCTATGTACCAATTTTAGAAAATTTTGCGATTCACTATCGCATTTCTTATTCACCAATTGATTTATCAATTCAATAATCTATCAATAAAATTGATCTTTGACTGCAAACTTTTTGAAGACGAAGAAAAATGTGACAAATATATACAAATATTTCTCAAATGATAGTCAAACAGGCAGGTTGACATTTTCTTTCTTTCTTAGATAGAAAAATATTTGCATTAATCGAAAAACATTTCATTTGATGGAAAAAATATGGATTTCTATGTGTCTGGTATTGATCTCAAAAGGGTTGATAAAAAAACTATTTTTCTTTAACTGGTATTGGTTGAATTAACTACGTGTATATTCATCGTTAACATATAAGTAATAATCACATGTCTTATTTGTTGAATCAATTTGTGTTAGTAGATATTTACTATGGTTAGTTCTGTTTGGCACAAGTCATATCAGTAGAAAGTTGCATGTTTAGCAGTTGGACATGTCTGGACCGTGAAAATTGAACAATGAACGCCCCACTAGCGCAGGGGAATATATCACTTGAATTCTAAGGATATTAGCTTTGTTTGGCATAAGGCTCCAAAAGACAACTACGATAATCGAATCATTATTACTCACAAAAATGCAAAGGAATATATTACTTGGATTCTGAGTGGGTTGACATGAAGTTCCGGGTCGAAGAAAATCCACAGTACATGAGTGACTTTAGCCTAAACCCGTGCGGGTCGCGCAAGGCAGCAGTAGGATATGTTATTCAAAGAGCAATGCATAGTAGAGAGAGAAAGAAAGTAGGGGTGCTGAAAAATCAACCAGGTTTGCAATGGCTCAAAAGAGAAAAACCGTAGAGTAATAACTACGCTATATAGGCACACGCTGAGGTCTGATCAGCCCACCTGGGTCACCTTGTAGGAAGGCGTATGATGTCAACTGACCCCAAACCCAGGATAGTTCAAAGCAAATCGCTTCAGTTGTGTTCAGAGGTATCAGTAAATGTCAGAGCATCTTCAGAATATTCGAGACCCCCCGGGAAAAGCAATGTACGGTGCCTATAAGAGGGAGCCAATTTGTAAACAAAATAGGGTTTCCAGCTCAAATTCTATTGTTCAAGGGTGTTCTATAGCTTTTAGGAAGCAATGTACTCGTTGCACAAGATATATCAAAATCAACTTTTCCAACTTGGAAGTCGTTGGCATCAAATTCAGGTAAATTTAGATTTAAAGAAGGTCCTCTATATCTGCTTTTTAATAATATGAACTTTGCTTTTTATTTTTTCAAATTGGATTACGAGGCCACTAAAATTGTGGGGCCCCGGGATAACCGCAAAGTTTTCCCATGTGATAAAACGGCGCCAAGTATCTGAATTTCCATCGTTCAGCTGATATTCAATTTTGAAGTATTCATTTCGGAACTAAATTAATGGAGTTTCACTAATCCCATTAAATTTCTCCCAACCGCGAATCCATTGAAAATACGACTTTTTCCTCGAATGAACAGACTCTGTTCAAAACCTGCGACACGGTTTTTGGTAGCATTCGTCATCACTTGTTTCTATAATGATAAGAAATGAAAATGATAAATCTATTTGTTTCTAATTGATTGAAAAAAAATGTTTCCGAATGATTGAAAAAAAAATGAATTATGTAAAGCTGTTAATGGACATTGTCTGATTCCCTCAAGTCTTGCTGCATTTCCTTTCGTATGCAGGAAGTATATACATATATATATTCGGATTCTCCACACTTATAATATGAGATATTAAAAAATATTTCAGTTTCTTGTATTAATAACACTTTTTATTACTTTTTTCGCCCACTCTCTTTCTATCCTTCCTTTGTTATCAACTATACAAACTGATTCAAATTTGGACTGAATGAAAAACTTTTTGGCATTCATAGAACTTAATCAATTTAAAAAAGACATCATAGATTGAATTAAGTTCACATCTGAACAAACTAATAAAACTCAACAGACGTTCGTGAAAGTCTATGGAAAGTTTATTAAAACAGCTGAAAACGTCTGTCACATATGACGGTATTTCATTATGATAATAGTATTTGTTACGACCGAATCACGTTGAATACCCCGGTCCTCGTACGATCACCGGAGTTTAGCAACGTTGAACCCGTTCATTTATTAGATGGGTGAACATTTGAAGATTTCAGGCGACGTAGACAGTTTGAGTGGCAGCATCGGCTGCGATGCTGGTTTTCCAAATGTATTCCTTCCTCTGGAAGCCTTCATGATGGTTGAGAGGGATCAAGAGGGACTTTCTCCACTCATCGTCAACCATGGTCACCGGGGACCTCAGATATTATCATCCATTATGCAATGTAATAGTGGTCAAAAAGCATCAGACTATCACTGAATTGTAACAAATAATGTTCCCACTCAAATTTTATTGTAGATATAGCTTTTTGGGAAGCTTAGACCATGTAAAAAAATGTATATAATTTTTCCACATTTTTTTTCATTATTTTACAGAGCTAATAACCATGACATCATAAATTCATTTGTCCATATATGGTAAAAAGTAATGTTTGAAGTTTGAAGACTGAAAATCAGTATCCTTTGTTGATTCTGATCACAGATCCCAAAGACAAGCTTTTGGTCATAATTGTTCTAATTTGTGTAATTTTGATATCAATTTGACTTCTTGTATAGGGTTGAAATATTCGAAATTTCCCAGGAAGTCCGGATTTAGTATGTACATAAATGTTGAAAAAATTAAACCAAAAATAGTGAGAAATAGTTTAATTGAAGAACGATTCCTTATTTATAAAGAAGAGGAGTCTTGGGACGGTTTCAAGACTTTGCCTTTTCTCCCAGTTGTTTAGAGACTATTTGGACAACCCCAACCAACTTTTATACATCAAATTTACACGTGTCCGTTAATGAAAGAAAGAAATAAGGGGAGTAGACCTCTTACAATAAATTAGGCTTTGGAATTTAAAAACAAACAGTGGAACTTATCTGGACTGGTCTAGAACCCCTGTATTTATTCAGATTTGGTTGAAGGGATTTTTTTTAAATTGATAGTTTCAAAAGATTTAAACTCTTTCCTTTTTTGTTAGAAAATATAGGCAGGTCCATTCAACTTGTCTTTTTTACTGGTTGTGAATAGATTCCCTTCCAATAACGTTTATAATGGCCTTTCGCCTGATTTTATTCGTAGCAAGACCTGGCCATTATTTATGTTCATTTCACAAAAGAGAAGAGAGGTCAGGTCGGGTTAGAGGCGGTAGGAGGAACACAACAGGATTCCGGACTAAGTTTTTATGTTACCTTTTGTTCAGTTTGTAAACGTGCACAATTGAGAATCATACTGAATCTCACATGGTGAGATCATAAGACAGCACAGTAGAGAAAAGACAGGAATCCAGGTCATGGTAGAAACTGTTGGAAAACTCAAATGGCAATGGGCTGGACATGTTGTAAGACTAGCTGAACATCATGACTCAGTGATCAGGTGCGTGGCTGTGGCCGACAGAAAGTGAGATGGCGTGACGAGCAAGATAAATTTAGAAAGTAATGGCTACGTGATGCCCATGATAGAGTGATCTTGCGAATCCTGTGGAAGGTCTATGTCCAACGACAGATGATAAAAGGCTGGTTATGATGTTGATATATAGAGCTAGTGACAAATTACAATAAAGACGATAAAATTTTCTTTTTGAGAGAGAGACAGAAATAAAAGTTGTAGACTTATTACAGTAAACGTAGGCATTGGAATTCAAAAACAAAAAGTGCCTCTCACCAGAATTGGACTGGAACAATTACCGATACCATTTAAAAATTATTACATATGACATATTGTTCATAATATACATTTGAATGCAAAAAGTTAGATGTTACAATCGTTGCCAACCCTGGGGACAGTGGCAACACTTTTCAGGCAAAGTGGCAACATTTTAAAATACATTATTTCCAAACATTGACTTTTGATTTTTGTCTCAATGAGCAGAGAATTCTAAAAATATGTATTGTTTTATAAAGATATTAGAGCATTATTTATTTGTTTATCACTCAACAGATATTGAGGTTTTGTTTGTTTACACACGGAACATAGGCCGATCTTGAGTCAATGTGTAAATGTTTCAGATGATATTCAATATGCCAGTGTTAGACAGAGAGTATGAAACAATTTGCAATATAACAAATCTTTATCAAACATATGTATATTCTACAAAACTACTGCTGTTTGAAAAAAAAGATTTTTGTCATACCCAAGCAAATTTGAACTGCAACCTTGGGTTTCTTTAAAGGTGCACAGACCTCCCAAAATGAAAAGGCAATAAGCTTTATAAAACTTGAACAAATATTTTTTCGAAAACACAGACATCCAAGATTGTCGTTGTAGCCTATCAGCCATGACATGACACCATATGCAAGCTAGACACCCACGCTTTGAAGAGTCAACAAAACAATGATTCAAACTGAATAAGTTTTGATTGAATCACTCAAACGGTCAGGACAGGATGAAAAAAAACGGCCTATGAAAAAAAAAAAACCCAACAAACTTTTACGCCCCCAACATTTCAATAACTGTTGTAGCAGATGTTGGATTTCTGTCAACCCTGTTGGGGGTAGGGCCTCAGTACACGTGTGCAGCAAAAGTATCATCCCTTTAAAATGTTTCTGATTGAAGAAATTAGATTTGTTGCAACAGCCCCTTGTTACAACCGTCCCCTATTTTTCCCTCTAAGTTAAAACTCGACGAGGAACGTTCCCTTATCAGCGATGTTGTGATATATTTGATATTGTTCTGTGTGTATGTGGCCTGGTTTCCATGACCAATGACCTGCCTGCCTAAATGGTAACCGAGAGATAGACATGCAAACTGAGAAGCATGCAACGCATGCATGAAATAATCATGCTCAACCTCATATGGAGAGATCACAAGACAGCACAATATATAAGGAAGAAAACAGGAGTCAGGGACATCATAGAATGTATTAAAAAAACTTAAATGGCAATGGGTAGGCCATGTTGCGAGAATGACAGACAACTGATGTACATCATAACTCACAACATGGATCCCAAAGGATCACATGCGAAACTTAGACCGACAGAATACAAGATGGAGAGATGAACTAGACAAATGAACTAGACAAATGTAGAAAATACTGGCTCCGCGACGCCTGCGATAGAGAAGTGTGGCGAATCCTGGGAAAATCTATGTCCAACGACGGACGTTAAAAGACTGATGATGATGATGATGATGATGATGTCCTACCCTTTAAATTGTCTAATTCTGTACCTCTTTCGCAACGAATTTGTTGTGAAATCTTCTTACATCATAAGAAAAACTATTTGTATGCCAAAGTATAGTAGCCGTCCAATGTTTCGCCTCAACCATGACTCATCGAAAATGTCAACATAGGTTTTTTCAGTCAGTTTTTTAAGCTACTTTGGCTATCTTGCTATGTATGTATCACGCACACAGACAGTGCGTATGCTAGAGACATTCACTCATTATATAAAGCAAAACACTTTAATTACCCTTCTCTGTAAAGGTTTTTAGTTAAGGACCCTATTTACAATGTATGTTTATGCTTAACTGATCCCTTAGTTTGTGTCTGCCTTTATTGATTTTGTTGAAAATTCAGAATGTTTTTCATAATCAATAAACAGGTCACTTCTCTCGCTTTTTGTTGGGCAGTGATCACTATTAGAGTCTAAACAAGAAAATCCACTGCCGAATACAAAAGAGGTACAAATTTAGCATAAACTTACTTTACAAATTGACCCTCTCGCTTCAAGACGTATTAAGTGGAGAATCTTGAAAAACAAGATCAGACGTTTTTCTTTGAGTGAAAAATTAAAATTCCAACCCTCCAGCTCCATTGGGACGGCCTATTTGGACATACATACATACACACATATATACATACATACATATATAGCTATCAAGACGGACCAACTTGAAAACTGAAGAAACCTATGATAATTACAACAAACCGGGACAGGATATTCAGATATCTCCTGTTTTCGAGAGTTCACTTCATGTGACTTTGTCGCTTTCACGAAAATTGGTGAAAAGTGAAAATAGGATTTAGCAATTGTTTTGCAGCGAGCCGTTATAGATGTAGTGCGTACACCATTCCTCTAATATCCTTCCTGCTTTTGCTATATGCTCAAATTCCATGTTTTATTTGATGAGGTACTCTTTGTCTTGAAAGGCACAAAAATGTCCTGTATAAATTAACAGTTATTTTTCACTCCTCGTCATTATTCCGTTTGCTTCAGTTCCAACAATTATCAGTGGTCGGGACAAGTGCATTTTACCTGCAAACAAATATTCCGTTAATTCTGTTTGTAACTTCAGTGTACATAAACTTGACAGATCAAGGACACAGTTATTCATTGTTTATTCAAACCATCTGTCGCTAACAGATTTATTTTCGCTGTCTGGCCAGGTACAATCGAAGACAATACAGAAATACGTGGAGAAATGTGTTTCATCCACGTTTAAAAGTGTATTTCAGTCATATTCAAGTTTATCAATGAATCAACAGTTATTTTTAACAGTTGATTTATTGATAAACCTGGGTATGATTGAAATACATTATTCACCCCGCCATTGATACTATATATTGTTTTGGTTATTTGAGATGATTTTGGTGTATTTTTGATTGCTGAATTAGAAAAAATGATATCCATGCTCCCCGCCATCATTGACCATTCTTTCAAAAAATTTTTTTTCGTTTTTGAATTAAAGATTTTTTTTGGCATAATATTCTATTATACCTGTGGATAAATTGAAAAATTGATTTGATTGATTTAGTCGATTTCTTTATTAATTTTTGAGCACTTAATTCGAAAACCGGAATCATCTTTTCTCCTATAACATTTCTTTTTTTCATAAAACACTTTTTTACTTTTCAGTTATAGGCTTTCGTTTAATTTTGTATTACACATATAGGTGATCAATCTCAAGATAAATAAAAATCACCTAAACTCAGGTATTTTACGTGATTGTTTTATACATTTGAGTGCTGAGTTTAAAAAAAAATGAGAACCATCTTTCTCCATAACATAGTTTTACAAAACATTGTTTTATACTTTTTTTTAAAAATCTTTAATTAAAAGATTGGACAGTAAAAACCGTGTTTTGTGATGGAGAAAAATGATTTTCATTCTTTAATTCATCTCTCAAGAATAAATACGAATCAGCTAAAATAACTATAACAATAAACACTATCTATGGTTGGGAAAGCTCAAGCGGTACAAACATGTCCAACTACTAGACATGCTACTTTTTACTAAAATGATTCATCACAATATTGTGTTTCAGCCATATTACGGTATATTGATAAAGTAACTGTTGTTTTAAAAATGGAATTGATAATCAGGAATTATTGAATTCAAAGACTGTCTTTGAAATAAATCATTTATATGTACATGTGTACGTGCAAAATTAGGCTGAAACCTCAAATTTGGAACTAAAAACTTTCTTTTCTACAGAATAGTCGCTGATTGAGGAAAATGGTTTCCACTTTTTGAATTTGGATACCAAATATACATTAAAACCAACTGAAATAATCAATTAATGGACTCAGTTTTGCAGACATGTGAATCGATATCTTGCGGATACTGTGAGATGGATTTTAAAAAGTGTCACATCTGGACCAGAGGCCCACTAAGCTGCGCATAAGTACCTGCAAACACACGTTTTGCAACAAGTACAAAAAGGAAATTACAGTACACACTAGATATTAGTCACCTAAAATAATACATGAGTTGAATTAGTTTTGATAATGATAATGATAATACTACGCAGTATTACTGCAACTTATGAGTACTAGGAGAGAAGGGCTGGAGACTTGAGGAGACATGCTATCACTCAAACTCCAGCGGTTACCACTAGGCATCTGGCATGAGATTGCAAATAATAATAATAATGATAATGATAATAATAATAATTATAATGATTATAATAATAATAATTACTGGTCTAAAATTGCAATAATAATGATCTATTATTGTTATCAATTAATTTTGACATAGTATCACAGAGAGATTAGAAATACTTTTCAATGTTTCATTCTATGGAACAGCGAACTGAACGTAGTTCAAAGTATAGAATAAGTCTTAATAAGTTAATTTGTAGAATGAATCATAGTTATACTTTTTTTGCCAAAACGTCGTCATGATAGATATCACCTTCTTAAGGATTCGCTGTTTATGTTATTTAATTAGCTGTCACTGAGACATGGATTTTAATTTTCACATGAGATTCTCGAACGGTCTACAGAGACACAATCAATTTTGAAGCGTTGATTCTCAACCTAAGAGCCGAAGCTCCCCACTATGAGGACACGCAAATGTATTAATGAGAGTCCGTAGCCAGACCTTTTAAAAGCCAAGGGTCCGTTAACTTGTTGAGAGAAGTCGATGACGTAGCTGGATACTTGAGGGCCTGAACATTTTGTATGATTTGTTATTGTATAATGTTACAAGAAATGCAATAGATAAACTCTTTTCCATAAATCTTTTGGCCCCCGTTCATTTGGCTCCCTTTCGTTTACAAGGTCTGTCTCCAACGACAGACATTGAAAGGCGGCTGCTGTTGATGTCGAAGATTTTATCTCCATCAACAACATAAGATATATTTTAATTTCAGCGAAAAATAGCTTTCGGATTCAGCACCGCTCAGTTGTAACCATGTCGAATGACGTACGAGGCAATGGTTTTGTCTCTGTTTAAAAAACAATCCATAGAGTAACCCGTGTAGGTAGATAGGAGGAAACCAGTAAACCTATTAATATAAGCGGAATGATTCAATGCACTTAATTCAGTGGCGAATATTGATCTCATCAAACTAACATTACATAGTGAAGAGCTGACATTAAATTCCAGATGATAACTGTATGTCAGGTTATGGATTTATTGATTCATTCCCGTACTAACTAAAAATGATGCCAGCACTAGGTAACCTGAATTTGAAACCAGTTAATCAAAATTTTTTTTTTTTCATGCATTATGGACGTTCCAGAGATAAGGTCTGGTGATTGATTTTTTTCCCCTGAAGTTACTTAATCATTGATCATCCACAACGCGGTATGCTACCAAAAGACGCTGATCACGTGGCAGTTTCTATTGGGTGACAAACCAGACCTGCATCTTATGACGATTGAATTGTCTCCTAGCCATCGATCATTTTTCTAATCCAATTGTTTTGTAATTGATCACCTTTATCCCTGCATATGACATACAGCCAAGAGACGTCGATCACTTAATAGTTTTTATTTAGTGACTAACCAGACCTGCTTGTAATGATGATTGCGTCCCCCCCTGCCAATTGATTGATTTCCGTATTTTTTAGCCCCGAAAATCTTTTGAAAAGCGAAGAGGCGGTAATACGGTCATAATGAATGCAATGGTCACACAGTACCAAAAGCTCACTCAATGGAAACTCACTGCTGATTGGGTGATCCCCAAGAAGAGTGTCTGTTCACTTGTGGTCGCATAATCAATGCCACGCAAGAGGTTCTCATAATTTTCAAAATGGCTCGATATTTCTGGGCAGATCTCGTATATCATTTTATAAATCTGAGACCAAGAGCTACGAGGGTGGGTCAATCATTATCAGCACTTTTTCTTTGTATGATAATTTACTAGAACAATAGAACAATACCACAGAACTCACAAACACATCATTTTCCTGTATAGTCGTCATGCTTTGCAATATACTTGATCCAGCGTTTCACGAGTTCGGGTAAGCCGGAAACGTTTGTGGTACGCCTCCCCCTGACCACGTCTACTCCACGCCTTTCAAATCTCGGTCCTTTGCAAATCAATGACCCCTTAACGTGTCTCTGACAGGACCAGACGGATGGAGGATCAAGTTCAGAAATAGAAGGAAAATGCTTTGATCACGAATCTCAGTTCCAGGAGCGTTTGAACAGTGTGGACAGCAGTATAAGGGCGCAAATTTTCTAGCACCCCACCCTAAAAAAACTTTTGACAATAGACCTTAGCGTTTGCTTATTCTGTACGATCAACCTGTAATGTACACTGTTTACTGATGATCATTTCCCTTGATAATGTCCCCAACACTGGCCTTTGTGAGACTGCCCAAACTGTAAATCATGACATTTTCCCTTGTGAGGTTGAGATCTGGATTTCTATTCAATGTTCGACCATTTTTGAACATTGCGATCCATTCATGTACACTCTGCTGTGGTAAACTGCTATTCTCATATTGTGCTGAAAGCCTCCGATTGAAAACAGCCTATGGTACAGCTTCAGTCTATACAAACAGATCACTGTTCATTGTCTTTCTTGCAAGCAAAGTGTGAACAGACAGACCATGTTTACTCTCCGGTAAACCACAAATGTTCACTGTTGCGATGATTGACTCGCCATGATCTCAAACGCAGGCACAGAACTCAGTACCTAAAGAAAAATACGATAACCATGTGGATAATAATCGGCTCATCCTCGTGTATCTTCAAATTCACATACCCACTATTGGTACCCCATTCAGATCAGAAGAAAGCACACAGAGAGTACATACCTCTGCCAACGCCATTGTCAGAACGAGTAATCGTCAATGGATCCGATATTTAATCACCAAGAGGTCACACGAAAGTTTCTATTGAGCGACTACCAAAATTGCATTCTAGTGTCTTAGGTCTTCGGGCGTTTTGTTCATCTACAGAAATGTGATCCATATTGACAACCACCCACCAAAACTGTCAACATAGGTCAATATAAGTTTCTTGAGTTCTTAGGTTGGTCTTGCTGGATTGCTATGTAAGTATGTATGCATTGCATGTATGAGCCGTAACAAAAAAGCTAGAAAGCTGATATTTTCAACATTTACTCTTTTTGGTGTGCAAACCATGGGGAATGATGGGCCATGCCCTGCTACGCTGGCTCATGACGTGTTGGAGGGGGTCTGGTGGATTGTCCACTGTGGGTCAGTGGCCTAAGAGCTCCACCGGCTCTTGATACCCATCCAAACTGTTCTTGTAAGTTAAGAATGGATGTTTGGAGCACCGACAAAAAAAAAAAAATTCCAACAAAATTCGATCTCATTTTTCGAAAAAATTGGATGCAAATTTCATGGGCAAGGATCTCTTTCTCTCTCTCGCCTACCTGATGGGGTGAGTGAGGCAGCACTGGAGCATACCTCTCCCTTATATATTGTTTTTAACTTAGATAAAGTCCACAGACGTTGGAATTTAAAAACAGAATTGAAGCTGGCGACTTCGTTTTAGCAGTTGAAAAAGTTTGAATCCTTTATTATGTCTAAAAGAAATGTGATCCATGTTGCCCACCAAAACTGTCAATATAGGTCAATATAAGTTTCTTGAGTTCTTAGGTTGGTCTTGCTGGATTGCTATATACGTATGTATGCATTGCGCGTATAAGCCGTAAGAAAAGAGCTGAAAGGCTGATATTTTTAACATTTACTCTTTATTATGTCTAAAAGAAACATAAATGTTTTGGTCTGTTTTTAATGAATTCATCCTCTAAATAGGATGTTGATGGTGGGATCGATTTCTAATTAAAATTCAGGCAAAACTGATCCCCAGTTTGTGCCAGCATCCATGCTTGTTTTCCTTTCAAATACACACTTTTTCAGTGAACACTGTCCAACAAAAAGTAACTTATTAATTGATCACTTCTAACACGGTGTGATGTCAAAAGACGTGGGTCATATGACGGTTTCTATTGAGCGATTTTCAAAATTGCTTTCTTGAGTCTTACTTACGCCTTAGGATATTTTGCTCATCTCCGGAGACGAGACACATACTAGAAACAGTCAACCAAAACTGTCAACATAGGTCTCTTCAGTTTTGCAATATTTCCAACTGACTGGCTATGTATGTATGTATGGTACATACAAGTTACATCAATGGAGCTAGAGGGCTGAAAACTAAGATATTTTCTCGTAAAATCCCCAGAAAAAAAGTTTTACATTTTTAACTAACACCCCTCATTGATGGTGTTTATACTAAAATGGTTCTATGGTTTTGATACTTCAGCGTCCACACTTGTTTGTTTGTTTGTTTTTTGATTCGGACTTTTTAGCGATTGAACAATAACTAAGAGAAGTGGATAATTCATTGGTAAACTTTTTTTTCTAATGTTTTAATTGGTCACCCTAACACGACATGCTGCCAAATGACGTTGGTTATCTAACGGTTTCTATTGAGTGACAAAAGAAACCTGTCAGAAATGGTCAACTTGAACTTTCGTCAGAACTGTCAAAATAGGTTTCCTCAGTTTCCAAGTCGGTCCAGCTGACTACGTATGTATGCATGTATGCATGTGCGTATGTATGTATCACAGATACAGGTCGTACCGATGGAGCTAGATGGTTTGATTTTGCAACGATCACATCTTATCATATCTAGAAAAAACGTTTTTTCTCTTTTTCTCTCCAAATCTCCGCATACTTGCCGGCTTGTTTTTATCTTTGTTTTTTTTTTGTCGAAAATTCAGACTTTTCAGTGATCCGACAGAAGACGAGAGAGGTATCTTATTCAGTGATTATCCTTTTATTTTTCCAAAGTTTTAATTGATCATCCTCAACACGGCGTTTTGTCCGAAGACGTTGACCACGTGTCGGTTTCTACTGAGTGACAGTCCTCTTCTCTGATGATTGAATTTTCACCTGCTTATTGATCGTTTCGGGTATCTTCAGCGATCGATTATTCTTGAAAGCACAGACGTTTTGCACACACTGAGCGATTCCACTTTTCTCAGATCAATCAGTGCGTACGTACGTGCGGGTACGTGCGACGGTGGAGGGTGCTGCACCGAGCCGAAATATCTAATTGTGGGAAACACCTCCGGCCTTTTCCCCGTCAAAAATTGCCTTGAGGGACCCCAGGATAAATTATGCTTCCATTTTAGTTCCAAGGATATAAACTCTAATCTCTGAACTATTGCCCCATTCACAGCCTAATTCTCCACGCACTCACAACGTTGGTTGCAACGACGTATTCTCACTGATTTTGATTCTTCCGGCAAAGTTTCTAATTAAAAGAGAAATAATAAGTGAACGTAAGAGACCAGGTATCCAATATTGAAACGCTATCGTCCTGCCAAAGGATTATTATTACACAATATATCCTGTAATGGGAAGATCCTCTCTGAAGAATGCCGTCAACGGGGCTGGAGTCCATACTAAAAGAGAGTGTGTCTATACGTAAGGACACTGGAGCTGTAAGTGATCTTATATTACCCGAAGAAATCTCCTTTCGTGATTCAGATTCGGTATATAATATTCAGCGATGACATGCAAGTCCTTAATTTTCTGTTCATCAACGATCTAGCTCTTGACGGTCACCGTCGTCGTCACCCTCCTACCACTTGAACGTGGAGAGATGAACTATCGTTCAGGGTTTCCCCCCAGGCAGTGACCTGACCTCAACGTCAATATGGATATATGTTACATGCGACTGGTTGAATCAACTGCAAGCCCGAGTCGACAATGTTGTTCATTCAGTGATTGATTTCGAATGGAGAGCCTGGGGGCGGGGATTTTAATCCCTAGGATCAATTAGATTCCAGGAAATCTGCAGGATGTTGTTTGTTCAGCTTTATATTGCGAATGTCGGGTATTGTTATCAGTCCTATGGGTTCGTTACTTATCGGGGTCCTCGATCAACCCGTACGAAACCTATTTTGTACACAGTCACACCGACAGGCAACAGAATGACACACACACACACAAATATAAACACAATAACATCAACACGCACTAACGCACACAAACGGATACGCATACACACACATACCACCATGGACAGGTACACGCCTTTTAAAACATACACACACAACTGAATACATACACACATACACAAAACCATACGCATGCAAAACGCACGCATATCAACCTACACAAAAATACACGTATGCTCTAACACACACAAACATACGCAAAATGAAGGCTACATCCATTAACACACATATAAGACAACACACACACACACACATACACAACACACCACACACACACACACATTTATGGGCAAACACACACGGGTACCCACGCACAGTGTCATTGGATATAGCCGTATATGTTGATGTCACAGCCTGGAAAAATTTAGTTTGATGAACGATCTACCAACCACCCGAAAAAATAAATACCAGAACATACTCACGCCCACTAACATACACAAACCCCTTTCTCACGCACACATAAGCCCACATACACACAAAAACCCACACACAGCCCCTCCAACATACATACAGAGACACATACACGCTTGCACAAGCACACGTATTAGACAATGTCATCGGATATAGCCGTAATGCGGATGTCATTACGTGGATAGATTTAGATTGGTAATTCAGCTGGCAGTAACACGCAAAAATGGACATACTCATACACTCTTGCAGAGACGCACACACGCACATGCACACGCACACATCCTACATGCATACTACCACCCATCTACACTGATACACACAAACACCCATATTAGACAATGTCATCTGATACGACCGTAATATAGATGTCACTCCGTGGACAGATTTAGATAGGAGATTGAGATGCCAATGAGTCAAGTTACTTGATCCGATTTGTACCATTGTGGTGTGTCAATGACAAAACCAATCACGATAACAGTAAATGCGACAGGTGAGGAGAGGTCCCGTTTCGGAGTACAGTAGACTTCCATTATTACGGCACCCTCGACGATCAAACTGTCTTCATAATAACTTTGTCGTTACAAGGGATGAAGTGTACCAACAATGAAAGGTAATAAGTACGGACAAAATTGTCTTCATCACTGTTTCACAGTCTAATACCAGATGCCACCTTGGGCAGCATTGTTTTAAGGGTTCACTAATTAAGGTTTTCAAAATAATGTACTTAGATCTTCATATAATATTGATACTAAGACAGAATGGCACATACAAACACAAACATATCATGATTGCGCAACCAGAGATTTTGTAAAATCGCTTATCACTTCATTATACCATGAAATACCTAATTTCACAGTGGTAATGGTTGACAAGATCGTAGCAAGTTCGATCTTCAGTGGGTGCCGTATTACTGTTGCATCGTATCAAACTAAGCTAATCTGTAGATACTGAAGCAGAATGTACTCGATATTTACTGAATTCACATTAGTTTGACACAAGGCCACAGTGGTAGGGTGCCGAATGAAGATCGCACTCATGACAGAAGTAATAGTCTGCATCACAAGCTTGTTAATCATGGCAACATCTGTATTGTGAAACTACGGATTTCATGAAGTTACTAGTTTCATAATCTTACTGCAGTATATATATATATACTCAGATGTACATATGTGCACACAAGAAGAATTTGACCATTTTACCACTGTAACACGTTGTCCATAGAAAATATATATAAGGTAACATAATATAATTCTCACAGTTCAGGAAAGGATCAGAGCAGTCGCCAATCATCATTTATCGCAGAAAAATCCATTCAGGTACAAAAAAAAACTTGTTAAAATGAAAACACAACGATCAAAATTGAAAACACGGAGCTGGAGGAAGTAGACAAAAACATTTACCTAGTAGAATCACTCTAGGATTACGAGACTTTGGTGGAGCAAGTTTAACCTTCAAGAACAAGAAAATCCCAATAGAAGATGATACGAGAAGAGTATAAACCGATGAACTATCCCGATAGTCACTTATGGAGCTGAAACATGGAACCTAACTGAAAGACTGACCCTCAAACTGAGAACCAGGCAACGTACACATGAAACAATCTTGCTCAATATCACATGGAGGGATCACAAGACAGCACAATTTATTAGGGAAAAAACAGGAGTTGTAGACGTCATGGAATCCATTAGAAAACTCAAATAGCAATTCATGACCCACAGTGTGGACCCCCAAAGAACACATGCGAAGCCGTGGCCGACAGAATATAAGATGGGGAGACGGACTAGACAAGCGCAGGATATATTGGTCCTGCAACGCCCATGATAGAGAGCTGTGACGAATCCTAAAGAAGGACTATGTTGATCGACGGACGATAAAAAATTGATGATGATGATACAAGACTGACCGCTATTGGTTCAAACCCCACCTTAACTTCTATTCCGACTGAAGATGATAACTGCAACTTGAATTGTATATATAGCAAATTATATATATATATATATATATATATATATATATATATATATATATAGCACGTTCGACAATCCTGTCTCTGTCTGTTGTTAGGTTTCCATTCTCCTCGAGTACACTAGTTATTTGCCTTCGTGCTGAGTTGAGGAGTTTGTTTATAGCTTTGAAACCCCGACCTTTTTCAAGAGTTGATCCGATGACTGCCGTCATGTATCTCCTTCTGTCTTCCCCTTCGTTTTTTCTTTATCAATTTATTTATATATTATAACGGTATTCATTCATTAGAATGATTTAATCCCATGCGTGTCTCCATAATAAATTATCGTTAATAGCTAAGATTAATCAATTTAGCTCAGTCATTAAGCTACCCGATGGTTGTGTGTTCAAATTACGCGAGGGGAATTATTCTGTTAGTTCTGAATGTTCATGAACCAAACTCCAGGAGTTTGACAAAAGTTGTCACATTGATAATAACCGAGAGTATTCCCTTCCATTGAAATAACATTCAACATCACAAAACTCGCCAAATTAAATCGTTATTCGTATTAATTTTGGTATACCTCAACTTTGGTTTCCCCGATTCAATTTTAGCAATTTGTTCCAACAAACAATGCTGCTTATTCCAATATTAGATCGGCCATTTTTTTCTCTCAAAAGGTCACCATGTTGAAGACAGCTTTTAAAAAATCTAATTATGGAAACGAGGCAGACGCTGCATTATTCACAACCATTTGTCGCTTTTCTTTATCAGTGGTCGATCATTGACGCCATTTTGATTCCGTGGTAGAGCAACCTAATTGTGTAGAAATCTGAGACTTTTTTAGTGAGTAAGGTTCATTAGCAAAAACTGGTCTCCGAGGAGTCGGATTAAGCTCAAGCCTGAGGCACTACTCAACTTAGAGCACCCTATTCAGATTCACATATATATATATATATATATATATATATATATATATATATATATATATATATATATATAGTTTAACCGAATTCTCCGTGCACGACTATTTGGCGCCGACTTCTCGGCCGTTAGGTGCACGGATAACTCAACGTACGATAACTGAGCGCATCACAACATAGTGATCAACAATTACAAACCTTGAAAATGAGACCGTTTATTGAGATACAAAAATCTGAATAATCTTTTGAGTTGAATTATTTTACTGTATTAATTATCTACTGAAATCCAATTTGATAATTCATTGTTCACAGGAACAAATTATAAAACTGTTTATTAGTGTATGTTGTTTTCTTTTCAAGTTCCTATTAAGAACTTGATAATTGGTCTTTTCAAATTAATCAACAATTTATTCAATTAATGTTGAACTTCCATAGCTAATAAAGGTTCCAAAGGATTCTAATCCGTTTTATATATGTGGATGTGTTTGTGCCTATATGTGTGTAAGTGTTTGTGTTTTCCACCGCTCCTGACCATGCCGTTTTGTCGAAAAACTTGAAAAGTTAGCATCAGTATTCCACTAAATCACTTCTAAAATGGTATTTTTTCTTATTTTTGGAAAAAAGGGCTTTTATGACCTTCTTACATTTTAATTTGACTATTTAAAAAAACAACAACATCTAGATTCTCCGGAATCTAAATATTTCTAGATGTTTTTTTTTACTCTATTTTAAATGTCTTCCAGTGGAAAACACTAATGATGTCATAAACAGAATTTATTCTGACCATCTTTATTCTTTGATGGAATTCTTTCTACATTACTTGAAATTCCGATGCTACAGTTGGTCCATTATTGACTGTGATGATGAGTTCAGCTCTCATTTGCTTTGCGTTTTCATTTATCTATTTATTTGATTGCCAATCTTTGCTTTGACGTACACAAATCTATGACGTTATTTAAAAGGCATAAAAAGGCCCAAAAATCAAATCATCATCATCATCATCATCATCATCATCATCATCATCATCATCATCAGTCTTTTAACGTCAGTCTTTGGACATAGACCTTCCCTAGGATTTGCCACACTTCTCTATCGTGGGCGTTGCGGAGCCAATACTTTCTGAACTTGTCTAGTTCGGCTCTCCATCAAATACTCTACCGGCCTAGGTTTCGCATGTGATCTCTGGGGATCCATGTCGTGAGTTGCGATGTCCATCGGTTTTCTGCCATCCTCGCAACATGGCCAGCCCCCTGCCATGAAAGATTCACTAGTAGACATTGAGTGAGCGAGGAAAAGAAGAAAAAGAAGAAAGAGAGAGAGAGAGAGAGAGAGAGAGAGAGAGAGAGAGAAGGAGATGGAAAAAAGGAAAAGAAGGGGTAGAGGGAGAGATTTCATGATCATGACCTACTCGGACCCTGTAAATCCCTAAATTCACACTCTGGCTACCCATACTCTAGGGAGTCAAAGGACGTTGACGTGGAGAACGAGTGAGCCATTGACGTGTGCTCTGTAGGCCACGGACCTTTTAAAAAATCAATTTCAATCTATTTGTGGGTCGTTGATGCCTTTCAGATTGTCTTTCATATATCTTTTTGTTTAATTTTTATTTACACACGCATTGCATTTAATAATTTATTTACTGTTGGTTGGACACAATCATATAGTTTTTAAAGCTCTTTTAAAACGCATTGCAAGATGTGAATATTTTCTTTGAATTCGAAATGTTGGTTATAACTGCAAGAATATAGCATCACATTAGTCGAAATAAAAAAGAAATGGCGCTTTTGCTTACTCACAGAGAATTCCTAAGCGATTTCACACCATGTTTGCGTTTTTCAAATAAAATTTCGCCATTTTTGAGTTGTTGATTGATACGTCAACAGAGATAAGGAACTAACTTTTAAAAAAATTCTATAATACAATTTACCCCAGAGAGATTCAATTCGAAGAAAATCATTTAATCTAATGATCAATAGATTGAATTTTGCGAAAGAATTGCTGACTTATTTCTCAAAATATAGTAAAAAATTTTTCTGCCTCGACTCAGAGACAAACCTAACAGTGTTTCGACTTCGTTCAAGCCATGAATTTCTAACTTTACATCTTTCTGAAGTAAACACGCATGCTTTTATTTCGATAAATCCCAAACTGAACAATCGTAGCCAGCAAAGGTGGCTAAAGGTCCTATCGTTTTTTTCATGAGTGTTTGCATGTTCCAGTGCTCCTGGCTCTATTGTTTTGTATACAGATTTCGAAATCGGCATCAGTACTCCACTACACCCCTTCTAAAATGTTTTTATTTCTTATTTTTGTTTCTAGCTGTTTTTTCTAGTCTTATTTTTCAGATATTTTCCAATGGAAAATGTCTGTGATGTCATAAATAGAATTTATTCTGACCATATTTATTCTTTGATGGATTTCTTTCACATAACTTGAAATTTTAAAGCTACGCTTGTTCATTTATTGACTTTGATGGCGATTTTCTTTTAATTTTCTATTGTATTTTTTGCAACCTCTCATTTTATAAGTTTGGTTTAGAACTACGATACCTCATTTTAAAGTAGGTATTTCTTTTACAATAATAATTTACATTTTGTATACATTTTTATTGGTCTTAATTCCTTTTATTGAGATTGACTGACATGAGAAAAATATACCAGTTTCAGAAAGTACACTGAATTATTACTAGTAGGTAACAGGCAGATGATTATTTGACCTTTGACCGTGTTTATTGTTGATCGAACACTTTCTGCCATTAAAAGTATTTTCTCTATATCTAAAGTAAATGATACCCCGCTAGTCATTCAATTATCAAATAAACTAATTTTCTTCGATTCAGATTTCTCCTGTGTAATCTTTTTTTCGGGAGATCTAAAGAATATATATATTAGTTCTGTTTTCTGATGACAAATTCATCATAGCCGATCGCAGAATTTTGTTGACAGAAACGTACGATGAAAATAAACTGCCGTAAACCCACGTTCAGTACGTAAAAATATTTTTTCTTACGACTAAGTTTATGATATTTTCTTACTGTTGAAGCCAAAATCAAATCTCCAGAGAATATATTTGATTTTCGCCACACGTTTTAAAATAGATTGAGTGGAAATGAATCATCATCATCATCATCATCACCATCACCACCACCACCATCATCATCACCACCACCACCACCACCATCATCATCATCATCACCACCACCACCATCACCACCACCATCATCATCATCATCATCATCACCACCACCACCACCACCACCATCATCATCATCATCATCATCACCATTACCACCACCACCACCACCACCATCATCATCATCATCATCACCACCACCATCACCACCATCATCATCACCACCACCACCACCACCACCACCATCATCATCATCATCATCATCATCATCATCATCATCATCATCAGTCTCTTATCGTCCGTCCATGGACGTATACCCTCTCTTGGATTCGCCTGATTTTTTTTTATCGTGGGCCTTGCAGAGCTGGTGTTTTCTGAATTTGTCTATTTCATCTCTCCATATCGTATTCTGTTGGCCTCGGTTTCGTATATCTAGTTTACTATAACTCCCAAGGTTATAAGTTGCCGCGAGGCACTTGAAGCCACTCTGGATTTGAACCCAGAATTGAAATTTCGACTTCAAATTTCAGATGAAACCCATTCTTTACGACAAAAGTTGCGAAGAATAGAATAGAAACTGGGATTCAGAATGGGGGGGGGCTAAAGTATGGATTTATTGAGCGTAATGATGAAGCTTTGTGTTTGATATGTCAGGCAATAGTCGGAGAAAAAAGGGCGGGAAACTAGTGTACCATTTTTTGTCACTCAATAAAAACTTCTAAGAGAGATATCCCATTGGCTCAGAAGCAAAATATGAGAGTATTGGAGACACGCACAAAACGGATTACTTCTACAACAAACTGTTTTGCAGAAAAAAAAATCCTACAAAAGATCAGAAAATGTGACAATTGTATCGTTTCATTTGAATTAGCACACCAATAGATACCGTTCCCTGAAGGTGACTTCATGAAAGATTGTATGGTTCTGACTGCAGAAAAAAACGGAGGAAGTCAAACGAGTCTTCAAAAATCCCCAGTTTTCTACTGGCTCGGTCGAACGGCGAATGGAGACTTCAACTGATGTTGTTCAGAAGCGAATGGATGTAGATATTTCAAAAGTGCAATTTGAGACTTTTATTTTGGGTGGATCGTATGACATCAGTGAATATACTAAACTGTCTATTTTTGCTTGCTCCGTTTCTGGAGGTCCCGATTATAAAGAATACTTATTTGATGTTGCTTCGATCCCAACGATAACATCAATGATCTTGACTGAGAAGCGTAATCTGCCACCTGACAAAATCACTTCCATAGCTATCGATCATGCACGAGCTATTCATTGTCGAAAGAAAGGTACGGTCACACTATTGCGCACAAAAAACGTTTCCCAAATTACAAATCAGACCACTACCAAGAATCTTTGTGTCGTCATCATCAGTCTTTTAACGTCCCTCGTTGGACATAGGCCTTACCCAGGATCCGCCACATTTCTCTATCATGGGCGTTTCACAGCCAGTATTTTCTGAATTTGTCCAGTTCATCTCCATCTTGTATTTTGACAGGCTCAGTTTTGCATGTGATCTCTGGAGATCGATGTTGTGAGTCGTGATGTCCATCAGTTGTCGGCCATTTTTGCAACATTACCATCCCATTGCCATTATAGTTTTCTGATAGATTCAATGATGTCTCGGACTTCCGTTTTCTTCCTGATATATTGTGCTGTCATGTGATCTCTCCATGTAAAGTTGAGCATGATTCTTTCATGTGCACATCGCATGTTTCTCAGTTTGCAGGTCTGTGTCTTGGTTAGGTTCCATATTTCGGCTTCGTAAGTGACTGTCGGGAGGATGCAGTGTGCAGCATACGTAAACATTGTTGAAGTTATGTCTACGGTGATGCAAATAGTGAATTCTATTCTCTCAAATGCACTTAACAGGCGAGTGCAGACGGGTCTTGGAGATCTCTCACTTCACATCGAAGTCAGATAGCTGTTGTGCGGTCGTGTCTCAGAATGATTCAATGGTTGTTTGCTAGAAATACTTACTTTTTTTTAGACAACAAGAAAAAGAATCTCCTGCACAGAATATATTTGAATTTAGACTTGGATATCTTACAGATATTACAGCAGCAACGTTTGATGAATTAAACAAGCACCTTCAATTGAAAAGTCTTTTCAAATGTGATATGATTTATCTTATGAATTGGATGAAAATGAATTGATGCTATTCAAAAATCAGTTCAAGAAAGTTGACGTCACAAAATTTTCAAGTAAAGTGAAGACCAGCACTTGGCAATCCCAACCCACACATATTTTTATAATGTCAACACTACCACACACCTACACGTATCTGATGACATCACGTATAGGTTATGACATACATGTCAACAAACGACTTATGAAACACGTCATATCTAGCTAGTTATTCAATAACTACTCAGTCGTCCCACTACTCGTAATGTAAAAAAAAGCACAAGTTCTTTGTATTATCCCCAGTCTTGATAAAGCTCTCATAACGAGCGAAACGTTGGAATGATATAATCATTTGTTCTAAAAAGGTCTCCTATATATTTCACTTTATGTATATCTATTTATTTTTCAATTAGACTGGAAAGTTCATGTCCGACAGAATGTGATAATTGTTGAAACAATTCAATTGGGAACATATTCCGTACGGACTGGAACCTGCATCCATCTGGAAGCAGTCTTAGCACGATTCTGTTCGAACGACTGAACTAACAGCACTTTCGGCAAGACGTATTCAAAATACCACACTTAATCCATTCCAGTCTCGGACGAAATACGTTTCCAAATAAATTGTCTCTACATTTATCTATCTTTCTTTCTTTCTCTCTCTCTCTCTCACACACAAATATAAATATGTATTTGAGAGACGGGGAAATTATAATGTTAAAACAATTTTTTTTTTAATTTTCCATTATATTTTAAATTTTCGTTTCATTGCCATACAAACATTTTTTTATCTGTTGTTCATCGGAAATGTTTCTTGGCCTTGTACAACAGGTATTTAATTCAGGGGCAGATTCAGATTTTTGAGAAGGGTGAGCAATTTTCAGAAAAATGTTTCAGTCTCAGATTAGACATTGAATATTATAAGTTTTTGTTTTTAAGCTTAATTTATAGCAACTTGGAGTTATCTCAGTTTTTTGTTTATAAAATTTCTTAACCAAATTTTTGAACTGAGATGGAAGGTGGATCCAAGACCCCTGGATAGATAGATCTAATATTTTTATGTAATATGGTATCATTACGATTTTTTGATAAATCAGATAAGTCTGGCTCAAGGCCACAAGTGCAAGGCATCCAGTGAGGAAATATTATTCTTACTGATCGCCCCACACATGTGTTGTGGCAGACTGAATCAAACTTTCATATTACAGACCGTCAACCAAAACGGTCAACATGGGTTTCCTCAGTTTTTTAGAAGGTCTTGCTGACTGGCTTGCAATGTATCATGCAGGTCACACCAATGGCACTAGAGGGCTGCAAGTTTAAACATTTAATCATTATTATGTGTCAAAGTTTTTTTTTTTTTTTTTCAATTCCCCTAAATAGATTTTAGTGGGTGTCCAGTTTGGAATTTAATTTTATGCTAAATTGCTCCCTTGGTAAGTTTGGTAATAGAGGTAATCCCAGAGGCTGGCATTGTCACGGTGGGTATGGAAGAATTTTGGAAAGGACCTGTGCCCAGCAGTGTGCCTGAAATAGATGACGACGCTTGTAAATTAATCCCAGAATACTAATCTTTTCAAACAGCAGATATCAGCTATTTCTTTTTACACCACAGATTAACTTCGATCTATCGGTCCGTATGCTAGGGAAGCACAAAATAACAGGTCTGTTTGGTCACCCAGTAGAAATCGTCACGTGACCAACGTCCCCTGGCAGCATGCTTCGTTGGGAAAAAGGGGTGATAAACGAATGAGTTACTTCTCTCGCCTTTCGCTTGGGCAGTAATCAGAAAAAAGTCTGAATTTTCAAAAACAAGCGAGCACGAAATAAGTGGTGACTTTTGCATAAACTTACACTGGAAACTGAACCCCCAGCCCTCACAAAAATCTATTTAGATGGAGAATTATAAAAATACGAAAAGTATTTTTTATAGACATAATAAGTAGTAAACATTTGAATTTTCTGCCCTCTAGCTCCGTGGTACATATATAGCCAGCCAATCAGCTAGAGCAACTTGAAAACTGACAAAACCTATGTTGACTGTTCTAGAGACAGTATGGTTGACGTTCTCTAATCAACTGGATCACAAGAATTCGAGGCAAAGATATATCTTCGGACGAGAATTGAACTTGCTTCCTTTTTCTTTGTGACCTCAAATTATACACCCGAAGTCCTTTTAGCCAATCAGATTAACGAGGCAAGATGCTCATACCGTATTTCTCAGGCAGCCGCTGTGTACAGCCTTGAAACAATTGCTCTAAATAACAACTTTGTAAGTCGATAATGGTGATGCAGTCTTTTATTAGCCAATCACGTCCTTCGTCGACCCTCCAGGCTTTACCCCCACTTCCAGCTTGATCACGGTCACCAAAAGAATCGATAGCTCCTCGAAACTTTCCTCATCAGATCTTCTTGCCCTCGCCTTTAAATTATAGAAGCCTTAGCATTATCCCTTCACGGGTTTCCAAATTGACAATCGCCCGAACAGTTCCTGATTCAGAAGTTTCTTCCTTTCTCTAAATTTACAAGAAAGTTGATATTGCAGCAAAACCAAAAAGAGTTGAGGAAGCAAATATGTGCCTACCTATTCCGGAGGCGAAACAGTTACCTAGTGAAAATTTGCTCTTAGGAAAGGCATGCACCTTGAAACTCCCTCTCCAAAAGACTCAAATCGTACACTAGTAATTACTGATTTTTTTCCATTTGTTTTCTGCTACTCTTTAAAAAAATAAAATAAGGAAAAATTCACTGTTGAATAAAATGACTCAACACAAAATATGACAAGCTTTCGGTAGAGCAAGCTCAACCTTCGAAAACAAGAAACACCCATTAGTTTTAAAAAGAAGAGTATACAGCAGATGCATCCTCCTGATAGCCACCTACGGAGATAGAATTCATGACCTGACCGAAAGACTGACCGGCAAACTGAGAACCTTGCAACGTGCATAAACTCAACATGAGAAACCACAAGGCAGCCTGGTATATTTAGGGAAAAAGACAGGAGTCTAAGACACCATAGAAACTCAAATGGCAATGGGCTGGTCATGTTGCAAGAATGGCAGATAACCGATGGTCATCACGAATCACAGCATAGATCCCCTGGGATCTAATGCAGAACCGAGGCCGACAGAATATGAGATAGCAAGACGAATGGGCAGGCTCAGAAAATATTGGCTCCGCAAATCTTTCTCTGTGAAATGAATGGAACTAATAGAATATAATGAAGTGTTCGGTTAATTTCCATTTCATTGTAGGTTATGGCTTGCTAACTGATTATGTAAGCTGCGACACTATCACAACAAGGAGGGGCCGAAGTTGTTGGAGCTTAGTATTCATTTGTTTTATTATCTACTATTTTGATCTATATTGTACATGATATCATCTTTGGTGACTTGAGTACACTAGTCGAATCATGAATTGAAAAAAAAATGTTTTTAACTTTGCAAAAAGGCAAGAAAAATTTGTTTCAGGCTGAAGGTGATGGACATTTATTCTCTTTGTTATAAAAGCAAAACAAAAATTATCTGATGTACGGATAGTCATCGTTGAGATGAATGGGTCGAAAAAGAATGGCACAGCAAGCTCAACCTTCAAAAACAAGTCAATACCAATGATCCAAAAACAGAGAGTATACAAACAATGCATTCTCCCGATAGTCACTTATGGAGCTGAAACATGGAACCTAACTAAGAGACAGGCCTACAAACTGAGAAGTATGCAACGAACGCATTCTCAACCTCACATGGAGAAATCACAAGACAACACAGTATAAATGGAAGAAAACGGGAGTCAGAGACATCATAGAATCTATTAGAAAACTTAAATAGCAATAGGCAGGCCATGTTGGAAGAATTACAGACAACTGATGGATCCCCAGAGATCACATGCGAAACTGAGGCCGACAGAATACAAGATGGAGAGATGAACAGGACAAATTTAGAAATATTAGCTCCGTAATCCTTGGTAATGACGGACGTTAAAAGACTGATGATAACTTGCAAGGTTATACACCTAGGCCCCCCAAATCCCAAGAGACGCTACAGACTGAATGATAGGAAAGGTAGTGCTCATATTTTAGAGGAAGTTAATTTGAAGAATGACTTAGGGGAGAAGATTGGCAATCAGTTCATATTTACTGAGCGTGCTCAGACTAAGATCAACACTGCTAAGAGGACCATTGGATTTATATGTCACTTGTCTCAAAACCTTGACAAAGAAATCTCCACTCCACCGCACAAAGCTCTGGTGGAGACCACACCTAGAATTCACCACATATTTGGTCACTGCAGCATAAATATTACAGAGATGCCGTGGGAAAAGTTCAGCGTAGAGCTCGAAAATGTTTGTCGGGTCTATATCATCTTAGTCACCGTGACTAATTATTCTATCATACTCCCAAGTTTCTCGCGCGAGAAAATCCATTTTTACATTTGAATCAAAGGAAATATCAGAACGTAAAGATCCCAACCAACCCTTCATGTACCTTTCAATTCCTCTTGAGAGACTAAACGATTTTATTAATTTTGACGATGGAATCAACTTTTATACTAGTTGAGCATTCTTCATTGCACGGCTATCATTAGCATAAATACTGTACACTATCAGATTCGAACATGTTCGTATCTTGACTAATATATTAACACCTCATTTAAAGACATGATATTTCGAACATATTTATATAAACATGTCTTGTTAGTCACTCACTTGAAACCGCCACGTGACCAACGTCTTTAGGAGGGTTTGGGAGATAAATTAAAACATTGGAAGAAGGAGTGATTAATGAATGAGTCACTTGTCTTGCCTTTCGTACTAAGAAGTTTTAATTTTTTTTAAAAACAAGCGGGTACACGCTGGGACAAATTTAGCATTTACTTACATCTTAAACAGAACCTATGACTAAAATTCTATAAGAGAGGAATTAAAAAAGAACTATTTGTTGACATAATGATGTTTAGATTTTCAGCCCTCTAGCTCTATTGGTCTAGCTTGTATACGTGATGCATTCATAGCCAGCCAGCCGACTGGACCAACATGGAGCAGAGAGAAGGTTTTGGTGACTATTTTATTTGATGTTTTTGATATATGAGATATTCTCAAGACTTTATTTGAGGGATGAAAAGAGCCCAGATTTCAAAACATAAACCCTGATGGTTGGTGAAAACCCCAGATATGGATGATAAAACCCCCTGCGTTGGCAGCCCTGGCACGATCCAGGCATGAACTCCAATTGAACACTCAATATGAAAATAAACACCGATTTGGAATTACACGGAATGTATATTTTCAGTGATAAGGGCGTCGTAAATGATGTAGCTGGAGATTCAGGGAATCCGAAAATCTAGAGCAGATGTAAAGGTATTTTGCAGAAATGCAGTAGAAAAGATTCTGGGTGCCCCCCCCAATTTGGGGGTCGGGCATCGATTTGAAATCGACACCTTCTCCCTGCTACTTCTCTGGACGTTGCCATTTTAAGGACATTTCTTGTTGTATTCCTAACTTTCTAACCTATGTCAATGATTACCGAAAGCGTTATATACACTGTATATATTTACATAGGAACGAACCATTGATATATCCGGGTGACACTCTAATGCAGTGGTGGCCGAAGTGCGGCTCGCAGGTCACATGCGACTCTTTGACATTTTGGGCTTGCGGAAGCTGAGCTCTTCTTCTCATCACAGAAGATTATGAAATATATATACAGGAAGATTTCAAGATTCTTTATTACTTACCAGATAGGAACCACGATCCCACTGTAACTAAGGTTAATTACCAGTTTTAAAAAGCTACACACACGAATAAATATTATTGCTTATATGTATTTGTTGGTATTTATATAAAATGTGTACGTAATAAAAACAAGAGCCATAAGTTCAATGTTACGTCCACCGTCTGTGGTAGTAGTAACAGAGGGAGGAGTAAGACGAGGAAGAAGAGATAATAATTGATTATCGTACATTAAAAATATTGCAATATGTGAATATCACGCAAGTATCATTTTCAATAAAGATTGTAAATTGCTATTTTGGGCGTTTTTAAGGCTATTTTGGCTTCTACACGGATCTCGGATATTGTATTAGCTACTGGTAAAAAAAATTACACCTTTTGATGACGTCACACCTTTTGATGATAATGCACATTTTTATGAGGTCACACCTTTTGCTTTATTCTTTATTTCTGTTGTTTAACATTATTGGAAACCGACCGTCGGACCGACTCACCGGAAAGCGTCTCATAGCGATAAATGGACACTTTTATAAAAATGTGTGACTAAATTCTGTTCGTGTCTTGTGGCTCCCAAACATTTGAAGTTTATTGAATGTGGCTCTGAGATCAAGCAATTTTGGACGCCATTGCTCTAGTGAACGTGTTTTATGGAAACGGTTGGGAGCATTTAACAAACTGTTAGAACGTAGGTAAATAGATAAGTACAAACAGATATTCTTGATGTTTCAGACGATAATTTCTCCTTGTTGCAGACGATACACTTTTGCAACTGATAATTTGTCAGGTGCAATGAATGAATATGTATCAAAAACAAGTTAAATTGAATTACAGAAAGTTAGTCGTGGAGACAATGGCCGGTGCAATATTTCAGTGTCTCTGCTCGAAAATACCTACTCTGAACCCCATATTGTCTCCTAAATTGTATTAAACTTGTCGTACATTTCGAAGAGCAGACAATGGCTACTGTATACTTTAACTCTTCAACGTGTTAATATTTTTGAATATTTTGAAATTTTCTTCTCTTGTTGGACGTATACTGAGTGCAAGAAGCATCAGATAATTTCAAAAAGTTTATTTTGATATTCTTATGCGGCTTCAAATTTGACAGAATTTAGACTAAAGATTAAAGGTAAAGAGAGATTCAACATTGATATGTATAAATATCAGAAAACTTTCAACCAATTTCTGTGGATTCTGAAGGAGTATGTGTCAAAACGAACTATATCTCCTCATTCCGCTGTTGTCTTATTGCATTTGTATCAAATTTGTTCAATTCATCATGAAAGACCGTTTTTCCTCGTTATCCGAAAGAACAGCGATCTTATGAATAAAGAACCATAAGTTCAATGAGGCGTCCACAATCCGTAGTAGTGGTAGCAGATCGAAGGAGAGAATGGGTTTTCAGTTTTGAGATACACGCAAAAATGCTCTTGGGCACATCGTCAGGAATACTTTCAAAGTCATTGGATGTTTTGGATCTTTCAAAATCATCCTCACTCGGGCGACCTAGTCAAGGTTGGTCAAGCCCTGAGTTCGGTCCCAACGGTATTGGCCCACGATTCCACTGATCAAGAGTCACCTGGAGGCCTTCTGGGCAGCCTCTATGGCTCTTCAAGAGAGAGAGAGAGAGAGAGAGAGAGAGAGAGAGAGAGGAGGAGAGATTGCTTTTCTCTGAAACAATTAATTTTCATACTTGTAAAATATTTCCAATCCGATCGCCATGTGACCTATCGAAAAAATTAGTACATAAGAAAAATCGACCTTCTGTTTTCTATATTGATTTTGACGATATGGAAATATTCTGCATGTATTTTCATTAAAAATCTTGGATTGTCATTTTCGGCCTATATGTGGCTTAAAAACTCCAAGATGCAGACTTTGGGTCTTCTATTCTGATAATAACAGCTGGTTAAGAAATGACCAGAATAAATACATTCTTTGAATGGCACCTCCTAATGATACCACACATTCTCTTCCGATATGATAGTCCCTGGTAAATACAACAAAATACCCTCTTCATCCATCTTTCTGTTCTGATCGAAATATGGCATAGACAATGTTTTTGATGTCACGAGAGCTATTAAATTCGATCGTGAAAGGTTGTACCACATTCCACATTAAGTATATCTATTTCCTTCAAGACAGTAGAGTATATCAGGAAGAAAAGGGGAGTCCGAGACATCATAGAACCTATTAGAAAACTCAAATGGCAATGGGCAGGCCATTTTGCACGAATGACAGACAACTGATGGACATCACGTCTCACAACATAGATCCCAAGAGATCACATGAGAAACATGGTAGAATACAAGATGGAGAGACAGGCTAGACAAATTTAGAAAATACTGGCTCTGCAATGCCCACGATAGAGAAATTTGGCGAATCCTGGGGAACGTCTATGTTAAAAGATGGACGTTAAAAGATTGATGATGATGATGATGATGATGATGGAACCACAAGTAGGTCGATCGCATTTTATATTTTTCTCTGGTTCTATTTATTTTTTTCAGAGTACGTGACTTTTGTGAGTAGCTTTTTTTTCTAGATATAGAAGATAGTGTTTACTTTCAATTATTGGGGAATTAGTTAGGATTTTGCTCATGTTGAAGTTTCTTTATCAGACGTGGATGGTCTGCTGTATTTCTTTAGATGCTTTAGGTTTTAAAGGGCTGTAGCAATCGACAAATGGGATTATGGTTGTTTTGTTACGTTCAGTGCCTTCTGCTAGTAATTGCGGTCATTCTAATGTTGTGGCTTTTCCCAGCTCTGATTAGGGAGAGAAATAATGTATTGCGTTCATAGCTATTCTGTCGGACTATATATCCATTTCTTTCGATAATATATACATATATATGTATGATTCATATGGTACAGATCAGGTTAGCAGTATAGCATAATATAAAGCAACGTCTGATATGTGATGGATTTATTATGCATTCAACTTTATACTTCGGAAGTCGAGTTGTTTAAGAGTAGAGCTGGAAATATATTATAGGAAGTGGATTCGCTTCACAAACAAGTTCATGTTCCTGGCCTTTCCGTGCCTCAACAGGCGAATGATTGTGTTTTTAGATTCTAGCTTGGGGAATTTGGTGAGAATTTTGTGGGTGTTGCTGTGAGAACTAGAATCTAAAAACACCGACAATCATTCGCCTGATGAGGCCCAGAGAGGGCAGAAGCATAAACTTGTTTATGTAGCAAATCCACATCCTATTATATATATATATATATATATATATATATATATATATATATAATTGTGTCATCCACTGACAGCTGTTTCATTGAATCGCAACTCGTCAGTGTGGCTATTGACAATTCAGTATCTCTTCTAGTACCGATAGGAAAGATCGAAACCTTGATTTTAACTCCAAAAACTAACGCTATAACTATTTTATAACAAAATCCTCTTACTTGTCTCCCTGTGTGTATACCAACCGAGCTGTCCTGATTTATCTACCAATCATCTTTTCCTCTCTGCGTTTCTTTACGGAATTTCTTTGTTCGAGCCTCATCTGTCCAGACACGTCTTCTAAGTTGGTCATCAGAATTTAAAGGGAAATAAAAAGCAAAGAAAAAAAAATAAAAATAAAACCCAAACGTTTTCCGAAGAAAAGAAAATAACACCATAAATATGGAACAAATAATTACGATCGCTGTGAGTGAGATGTATTTCCATCATCATCATCGTCATCATCATCATCAGTTTTTTAGCGTCCGTCGTTGGACATAGAACTTCCCCAGAATTTGCCACACTTCCTTATCATGGGCGTCACGGAGCCAGCACTTCCTGAACCTGTCTAGCTCGTCTCTCCATCTGATATTTTGCCGGCCTCGGTTGCACATGTAGTCTCGGGGGATCCATGTCGTGAGTCGCGATGTCCATCGATTGTCTGCCATTCTTGCAACATGGCCAGCCCACTACCATTTGAAATTTTTGATGGATTCTATGATGTCCCTCGATAAATTAACTTTTTCTCGCAAAAAATTCTCCAGCTGTCTATCATGAAGCGGGATTTCGGGAAGGGGGGTGAGAGGGTTAGAATTACGCCTCATAATCCATATCATCTAATTTTTGCCAGAAAATGATCTAGTTTAGTCTCTTCAGATCGACTTACAAACATGTTTTTTTTTTTTTTTTTGTAACCATTCAGTAAAGTTGAACACATTCCAACGACCAAACGAAACCATTTTCTCCGTGGGTAGATGATGGCGATCACGTGACCGCACATAATTAAATTCCATTCCCATCTTAATGTTTTTCTTTCGACAAAACACAGCAACAATGCTTTAACCTTTTGGCACCGTACAGTCATTAATTTTCAATACGCTTTGTATTCGCTACTTTTCGCCATTCAGTGCTCAGTGAATACGTATTCAATGGCATTTTCTACAAATATTCAGCGCATGGTTCGGCATTCAATGCATTATGTTTATATTCAAACACACTCTACGTAGATTCGTCCCTGTTTCTATATAAAATTCAAAGGGAGGTTATTATGAACAAACAGAACGAACAAATCAGCTTCAAAGTCAATGGAGGGAGAAACAAAATTTCTGATTCTTTTGAATAAAGAAGGCGGCAATCAGGTCCGTGCAAAACCTGGTAATTGGCCCAGGCCAGGTGCGAAATGTAAGCCTTATTTTAAACTTCCCTACCACGTTCGAAATCTGACTGCTTAGATCTTTTTACTATCTATAGAGTTGACACTTTTTTTAGAAATAACAACAGAGATTAAAACTTGAAAAATTTATATAACGTCAATTGTCGAAGAGGTTGAAGTTTAGTCGCAAAGAAAATTTTCAGTAGTTAAATCTGTATTGAAACTTCTCGACTTTTGATCACAGTCTAACTTTTTATAATTGTACAATATTTATAAGATGACCAACCTTATAATCACAAGCGGTAATGAATTTATTTGCATTCGCCCGGAGAGTAAATGCCCATAAACGACAGAACAATCTAAAGCTGTAATTGGCAGCTCCAGTATTTTGCCTAAAATGCTGTAACAAAACAATCTTGTTCTTTGTGTTTAATCAAAGAGATTAGAGACAGAGAGAATTTGAGTGAGAAATACCGATGGTAGTTGAACAGGGAAATATAAGATAAGCAGCAGTCAAGACAAAGAAGATTGTCATATAATGTTTTATTCTTTTTTCAAACGTTTACGCAACAGAAAACTGATTACACAAATGATGTTTGGGGGTTTTAATTGAGGTTATATCAAGTGTCAGTTTGGAAAAGAAATTATTCTTTTATTGTCTTTGTAAATAATTCCTTTTTGTCTATGATGTTGAATAAATATTTAGAAATACCTTCTTTTTTTGGTTCATTGTAACATTAGTAACTACTCGTGTAAGTTAGTATCTTATTTAATGGAGAATTTGCTCAAAGACCATCTTTGCCGACCATAAAGCTCGATGTCAAGTAGTTTCCTTTGTATAACCGCACTATATTGGAGGACGCTAATTAAGTTAGAACGAGCCGCTACATATTGGTGATCGATATATTAAATGTGTCTTTGATTTGTACTATATAGATATACATCTTTTTATTTCGGGTAGAGATTATTCTTATATATATTTATGTATAGCCCAAAAATAAGTGAAATAAAATGTTCGAAATACATTGTAGACATAGTTTGGCAGAATGGATGGAAAGAGAATGTCCAGTTCTGCAACATAGTTACATCTCATATAGAACCCCATCCCCCGAAATACGTGTTTTCGGATAATGAAAATAAATGACATCAGGGGAACTAATCACAATATTTCGAAGCCATAGTTTTGTGCAATAAATGAAAAGAGAGGGTCCTGTTTAGCAATATATATGCATCGTAAATAGAACTCCAAAGCGCCATTTTGGAAAAAAAATAACTTTTTTTCAAAAAAGTATTTCTTCAATGTAATACAATACTTGAAAGTTGGCAGTATAATTTCATTGAAATCCACGGAGAACTTCTAGAGATATTCAAGATCTTTTAGAACTTTTGGAGATATTGTGCTGTGTACATATAGCTACAGTGGAGTGGAGTTTATAATGAAAAAATCCTGGATCCGGGTAAAATTTGAAGAGTTTTTCCTCACCCACCCTTCCACAAAATTTCACTGAAATTCATTGTGAACTTTTGGAGATATTGTGCTCTATACACCATCTTTCAAAGAAATTTCACAGGAATTCATGAAGTAATTCTAGAGATATCATATGGACCGAAAGTAAAGGTCCAATTCTGCATGCTAATTATATAGTAAATTCAAACCTCCCACTAAAACATAATTTGACGGTTGAAAACCATCCAGATTTATCTTATGCTCCTAATTAGAGCACCCTGAAGATTAGAGGCTAAAAGGATTCTGCATACAATTTCAGGTTATGACAGATGCTATTGTTTTATGATGTAGGCTTATACTTAATTCCAGATGATAAGAAATTATGTGAGTAAAGTTTTGTGCTGAAATGTATAGCTACGTAAGCTGAATCAGATATCAATGCGCCAAGTTTAAATGGCGAAATATGTAGAGCGTTTGTGATAAGACTTTTGTCTTTCATCAAGATATAGCTAATCTGCAACGTTCAACCGTGGGAGAATTAGCACCGGATTTTAATGAGGTTTTTCATCGAGGAAGTCAATCATTCAACTACACTAATGGGAAATAAGATTTCGAAACCCCGAAAGACGATAACTATTTTAACTTGGGGACAGTATATTCATACTAAAGGGGTAGCAGATATTCTGGTAAAATTTTCAAAGTCCCCTGCCATCTTGTGACGTAGTAATACTCATACCGGTTTACTGTTCGTGTCTGAGCTTTCGAGTATATGCCTTTGTTGACGCCCAAAGGGAATATCATTATTATCAGCCTTTTATTGTACGTTGGACGTAATGGGGACTGAGTACTGTTGATTTATCCTTAATTTTGGGAATTTGATCCGTACTTGCGATCATTTTCTGTAATTCAGCTATTCTACTTGTATGCTTAATCTGAATTCGTCGTCGTCGTCGTTGTCGTCGTCGTCGTCGTCGTCGTCATCATCATCATCAGTCTTTTAACGTTCGTCGTTGGACATAGACCTTCTCCAGGATTGGCCACACTTCTCGATCGTGGGCGTCGTGGAGCCAGTATTTTTCTGAATTTGTTTAGTTCATATCTCCATCTTATATTATGTCGGCTTTGGTTTCTTGAGTGATATCTGGGGATCCATGTTGTGAGTCGTGATATCCATCGGTTGTCTGCCATTCTTGCAACATGGCCTGCTCATTGCCATTTGAGTTTTTTAATTGTTTCTATGATGTCACAGACTCCCGTTTCTTCCTTATATATTGTGCTGTCTTGAGATCTCTCCATGTAAAGTTGAGTACGATCCTTTCATGTGTACGTTGCATACTTCTCAGTTGCTGTCTCTTGGTTAGGTTCCATGTTTAAGCTCCGTAAGTGACTATCGGGAGAATGCATCCTAGAGTGATTCTTCGCTTGATTTCCTCTTCTTTTGAGGATCTCATGGAGATTCGTTGTCCTCGGTAGATGTAGTGGTCTACCTTGCCAAGTTTTGCGTATCCAGGGTGTTTCAATTTTATTTTCTGTCCGTGTATTTATTCTCTCTTTGATACCAAAAGAAAATTGCATCCCCCCCCCGAATCCGACACTATTCGCAAAGATGAGAAAAATTCGAAATTGATAAACTGTAAAGAATTCCAATTCATAAATTGTAAAGATTCCCTTTGACAGATTCATTAAAATCATAGCTATGGAAATTTATAGATTTTAATATTTCCGTATCGGTAAAGAATTTGAAGAGAACGTACGGAGATGCCGGGCGGTTAGCAATGAATAGTTTTCAAACTCCACTTGAGACCGTTTGTGTTCACTTCACAATTAAACCCTTTTGGGAAGGCATGAATCCATCTACCCATAGCCATAGGGAAAATAGCGTAGGGTGGAGTGAGTCGCCCTGAGACTATTCCACGTATTGTTAACTGGTTGAATAAGGGGAACAGGAGCAGCTGAAACCGCAGCCAGCATAAAGGAACGAGTCAAAGAATTATTTCTATTATCATTCGGACTATCCTCATCTTGATTTATTTAACCGACGTGGGTATATTGACCGCACTCCCCTCTTGGGGTTCGGTTCGTTTCTTCCCCACACCTACCAGATGATACCTGATGAAGGCTGTAGAGTACAACGGCCGAAGCGTTGTATGAAAAACAACCAAGATGAGGATAGTCCGAATAATGATAGAAAGGATAATAATACCTCATCTCAAAAGTTCAGAGAAACACTGACTCAAAGACTGTCGTAAAATCCGATTCATATTTCGCAGACTTCAAGTGGTATATAAATTCAAATCATATCTCCTGTACTGTCTACTCTTCAGCAAAATTTCATAATTAGTTATTTGATTATTCATGTTAATTGATTTAGTTTTCTTGACGTTATTTTTGATTTGTTCACCGTACATTTTCTTATTTACTCATCGCAGTTGTCTATTTTTGTTCATTTCCTCACAGAACTTTTTTTTATCTACTTATAGTAGTCTACATCTTGCGATGTCGTAGTTTTTTTTCTGTTGCTTGCGTTATTTTTTAAAAATGTGTTAGCTGTGTTCAGCGTGTTCACGAAAAGCTATATAGATAGCAAAGAACTCTTCAAATACTTTTTTTTAGGCTCTGATAAGAAAGTCTTCTCGGAAAATTGGAGTGGTGATGCATTGCATCTCTGTTTGTACTGTCAAGTTGTCAGTTGAGGGTAGTGCTGAGGGGTCGAGTAGGCAGGTATGAAAAGCACTTTGACAAAACAAGGCAACGCGCAAGAGGGCATTCTGACGAGGGGATGTTTATCGCTGAAAATGGAGCAGGTCTTGTCAGAGCTGATTAAGGGAACATTAGATGATTATCTTAGGGGCCACAAGAAGCAGCGGGATAGAAATGGCATTTCAGTGTTAGTGAGGACATCGGGGCGCAGGCGGAAGTGATTACAAGGAAGAAGAATGGGGGTTCTAAACGATCTTCTATGGGTGAATAAACATTGAATGCCAAAAGTCTTATTTAGTTCTTTCTTGGTTGACTGATTCGAAATCTCAGTAAGAACCCCCCCACCCACCAAAAAACAAACAAAAAACAGATGCAAAGTTTGTACCATTATCAAAATTTCAGTATAAGCCCTTGGGAGACATATTTGATTAGAAGTTGTTCATCATCATCATCATCATCATCATCATCATCATCATCATCATCATCATCATCATCATCATCATCATCATTCTCTTAACGTCCGTCGTTGGACGTAGACCTTCCCCAGGGTTCACCACACTTCTCTATCGGGGTTGTCACAGAGATCCTTTTATGGAGCTGAAACATTCAACCGATCCCTCCGTAGTTCTTTGTTCACAGTTTCACAAAATGGCATTGAAATTCATGGAGAACTTTTGGAGATATTGAGTGGATAAAAAGACCAACATGCTTGGATATATATATATGAATGAAAAATGGAAGAAATATCACTCAATCTAAAAAAAAAAAATCCGTGGGCGTCACAGAGATCCTCTTATGGAGCTGAAGCATGGAACCTAACCAAGAGACAGACCCACATATTGAGAACTGAGTCTGTGTCACGAGGCACGAAATCACTTTATTGAACTTTTGGAGATATTGTGTGGATAGAAAGACCAACATGTTTGAATACATATATGAATGAAAAATGAAAGAAATACAATAAAAATCAATCAAATAAAAAAAAATCCCCAAAATGTGACCATGGCTTCCTCAGCCCTTGTCTCACCTTTCCACAAATTCGTTATCGAAATTTATTGAGAACTTTTAGAGATATTGCATGGATAGACAAACATAGATGAGAACAAAATAAAAATGGATATAGAAAGCAACAGGAGACTCGGGCAGATGGTTTAGTGAAAGTTAACGCGTCTTACGAATCGAAAACCTGAGATTCGCTGGAATCTTATATTTCCGATGGGAAAGACGTTTACATTTTGTAACAAAAAAGATTTCACGACTTTTTATACGTTGAGAATAATGTCGTACATTCTTGTTGACGCCATTTTCTTTACATTTTCATCAAAAGACTACATAAATTCCTAATCAGTTTTATAGAATTATAGAAACGGCTTAATGAATCTAACTATAGACTTTTTCGTCGTCTGGCATGCAGATATTTCCGTTACGTCAGTAGAGAGTGGATCTAAACAGAATTATTAATGGTAGCAGAAAGTAAAGGAGTGATGGGAAGAGGTGAAAGGGAAAGAGAAAAAGGAGAGGAAGATAGAGAGAGGGAGAGAGAGACGGACAAATAGATTGAGACAGAGAGATTGAAAGATGGGGATAAAAATCGAATTATCAATGGCAGCAGAAATTAAAGGAGTGATAGGAAGAGGTGAAGAGGACAGAGAGAAAGAGCGAGGTGTGTATATACTGAGACAGGCAGACAGAGAGAGAGACAGTAAAGGAGGGGATATGAATCGAACTATCATTAGTAACTGAAAGTAAAGGGGTTATGTGAAGATGTGAAGGGGACAAAGAGAGAGAGAGAGAGAGAGAGAGAGAGAGAGAGAGAGAGAGAGAGAGAGAGAGAGAGAGAGAGTGGAAGAGGGGATATGAATCGAATTATCAATGGTAGCAGAAAGTAAAGGGGTGATAGGAAGAGGTGAAGGAGACAGAGAGATGGGGGGGGGGCAGATGTGTATGTATATATATAGCGAAAGACAGACGGATAGAGAGGTTGAAAGAAGGGATATAAATCAAATTATCAATAGTAACAGAAATTAAAGGAGTGATGGAAAGAGGTGAAGGGGACAGAGAGAGGGACAGAGAGAGAGAGAGAGAGAGACAGAGAGAGAGAGAGAGAGGGACAGAGAGAGAGAGAAAGAGGGGGTTGGATGAAAGTGAATGACAGGAGAGAGAGGAAGAGAGATTGAGTAAGATTTAGAATTGATGGGAAGAGATGGAGGAGACACACTCTGTGTATGTGGGTGTGCGTGTGTGAGTGAGTGAAAGCGAGAGAGAGAGGGAGAGAGAGCGAGAGCAAGTGAGTGGGGGGGAGAGAAACATAAGAAGAGAGAGATCAAAGATAAACCAGAGATAAATCATAAAGTCATTTTTATTTTCGTTTAACAAGTTTAAAACCAACGTTTTCTGATTCTATTTATTGTAACTCACCATTATGAATCTTTGGCTACTAAGAATAATTTCTAGATCTGACTAGAGGGTCTTGAGTTCGATTTCCACCTGGATCTTATTCTTTACTCTAATCTGCTCTGGTAATTCAATCAGTCAAAGCTGATGGGTAACCAACGAGTTCTCTCAGAGCAACAGCAACTATGAAGGTAAATTGTAGCAAGAAATTAAAAATGATAATGTTCGCACACAGTCATAAAATCAATGTGTTCTTTGTACTGGTAACCAGCATTGGGCGGTGATTATAGATCTTACTAGTCTTTGTATTGCCTCGAAAAATTTGATATCAATAAAATCAAAAATTTTCGTGATATCAGAGCTTTGGAATGACGGCTTTGGGTTGTCTTGCTTTGTGTTATGTATATTATGAATGACTCTAAGTCGACTAAATAAAGCTCATTTAATGATTTTTTTATGCACCCTCGCCTCTCTCTCTGAGGGGCCCTGTTCACCGGTCGGTCAGTCCCTGTATTGTTGTCCCCAACATGTTGATTGCACATGACGATTCTCAGCAGTTTCATGACAGAATTATTCAAAACTTAGCCGAATGGTGTCCCTTGATAATATGGTTCTTTCGTAGTAAAGTCTCCCATTCAGGGTCATGTGATCTGTCAATAATGGTGTTTAAACTTTATGATTCAAAATCGATTTTCTCAGCTATTTTGAGTCAGATTTACTCGAAGTTTGATAGAAAAGTGCCCTTTGCTCCCCCTTTTTTCTTTTCAAATCTTTCACTCAGGATCACGTGACCTGGCAGATTTCATGTTATAAAATCAATTTAAATTCTAAAATCGATTTTCTCAGCTATTTCAAGTCAGATCTATTTGAACCTAATAGAAAGGGGTTCCTTGATGCTGGCCACGCAACTGCCATTCCTGCCTGGTCTTCACATACAAGTTTTTCTTCGTCTTGGCCGATACTTCTGCGACAAGTGAAATAGACTTAGTGGCGACCAGCACCCCATGAAGTTTCACTCACTTCACCATACGTGAACTGCTTCTAATCGCTTGTAATCGACACTAGAACTATTCGACGAATAGAATTAGGAAAAAAAAATAATGGAACTTTTATCTGAAAAGAATTTGAAAAATAATTAAAAATTCATCTAATGGTTAAAGGCAGATAATCTTAATCTAAAGTTATATCCTCTGAAATTGGCATTCATTCTTTTATATGAATTTAATGGCCAAAAGAACGGCAGAACGGTAGAAAAAATTGCGAGGGGGTCAACAGATACAATTTGTCATTCATCTATGTTTTCTGGATGCGCTAGCATCCATAACATCAGTTGTCAGCACTGACTGACAAACCGTAATTTAAGTTACGTCCTTTGCTCGATGTTGCCAATTTAAATGTTTTTCATCTAAATTTAGGTGTTCTTTGTTGCCTCTAGGTGATAGAAATTGCTATTTAGATAATTGTCTATAAAATAGGTAACATTTTTATTCAATCTACAGTAATAAAATAAGTAATACTTTCAATACATCAGATAATATATTGATAAAATAAATGTTGAAATTGCATTTGATTTATTAATGATATGCTACATATTTCCCTAGGTTCCTGGGGATTCACTCACGTATACTATGCATGTTTTTGAGATATTTCGACTCAATTTTGGATATGAACTTTAGAATAAAGTTGGCAATACTGCCCTTGCTAGATCTTCACACAAGAAAAGGACTAGTGCATCTATGGTATAACTTTCATGCTTGCTCTGTTTAACAAATTTTACTAATGCTTTCCTATAGTCAGTTCGTGAAATTAAAATAACCTTGGAAGAGGGGTTAATCGATTTAACTAGACTTTATACCACCCCGAGAATCTATTCTAACTATGTATTACAAAAAGTCTAAATTAGTATATTTGTGACTTCTCAATAGCCGAAACTTTGCATTGTAACAAGATGTATTGAATTAAGATACCCCCAAAATGTGTAAACTTGAAAATGCAAAAAAGCCAAAAGAATCTTGGTGATTTGTAATTCAATAACAGTGTTGAGACTGCATTAACACTCAACCTCACTATATTATAAAAATCGATATGTCAAAGGAGATAACTATGAGATGCTAGTTATTGAGTTGTGTCGTCTATTTATTTATTTGCAAATGTGTAAAGAAAGCAGGTTCTTTCTGGTCTTATCAGATTGCACTAATTTTCTCTCAAAGGGTGATCCAATGGTTCACGGGTCCCAATCCAATGAATAAATAAATAGTTGGTGAGAAACATTTTTAAAAACAAAGAGAGACACCACCTCACTCCTACGCTGATATGGGTGAGGTCTTATTCTTTTTCGAACCAGATCGGATCAAGATAACAACTTACAAATTGGCTCATAAAACATACTGAATAGGTAAAACAAGTCCATCCTCCATTTTGCTTGCTGCATCTTTTTGTGTCATCCTAATTGTCAAAATCCAGTCACCTTCACCTCATGTGAACATTGGTGACAATAAGATATTTAAGATTTGAAATATGAATATATCTAATTATTTTATTACCTTCGTCAACAATAGTTTATTTGCTGAACTTAATTCAAATCAGATTAGTAATAGAAGTCTTGGTATGGTTGAAACACAAGGAGTAAAAATGGAGAGACAGAGAGAGAGAGGGGGGGGCTGGTAGGTAAGAGGTTGTATAAGTGTACTGTACGACGAATACATTCCGCACATTTACGTTTTTGAAACGAACACGAGTTTAATTGGATTTTGAGAGTATAAAGTGGTATTTTTTTTTATAGTTGTATTGAGTTTCATTCCTAATCCTGAAACAAAAATGGATCGTTCATTATATGTCAATGGGCTGAGGGGTTTATTCAATAGAAGTCAACTGGCTTATGATCGTAGAAATATTACGAACCCTGGAATCATCATCATCAGTCTTTCAACGTCCGTCTTTGGACACAGACCTTCCCTAGGATTCGCCACACTTCTCTATCATGGGCGTCGCAGAACCAGTACTTTCTGAATTCGTCTATATCGTCTCTCCATCTAATATTCTGGGGGCCTCGGTTGCGCATGTGATCTCTGGGGATCCATGTCGTGAGTCTTGATGTCCAACTGTTGTCCGCCATTCTTGCAACATGGCCAGCCCACTGCCATTTGAGTTTTTTAATGGATTCTATGATGTCCCTGGCTCCTGTCTTTTCCTGGATGTACTGTGCTGTCTTGTGGTCTCTCCATGTGGGGACCAGCATAATTCTTTCATGTGTACGTTGCATGGTTCTGTCTCTTGGTTAAGTTCCATTTTTTAGCTACATAAATGACTATTTGGAGGATGCATTGGTTTTACACCTTTTTTTAAAAGGATTAATGGGATCTTCTTATTTTTGTAGGTTGAGATTACTCTGCCAAAGGCTTGCTATCCTAGTGTGATTCTTGGCTTGATTTCTTCTTCTTTTGAGGGTCTCATAGAGATTCGTTGTCCTAGATAGATGTAGTGATCTACTTTCTCCACTTCTGTGTCTTCGATTCTGATCTCAGTGTCTTTATCTCCGATGTGGTTGTTGCACATGATCTTCGTCTTGCTGTAGTTCATGTGTAGGCCGACTTTCCTGCTCTCTTCATTTAGTTCATCTATCATTAGTTGGAGGTCCTGTAGGTTCTCTGCGAAGTAGTGAACTTTAAAATACTCGTGACAGTAGGTCTGTCATATAACGGCTATGAGGAGTTCTTATTTGTGCTGTGGATATGACAGACGAGTCAAAGACAAGTGAATGAACATCATGGCTTGCATATTCATTTTTGTTGCTTATATCATAATGTTCAAGTCGATGTGCTCTTCAGCCTTCCTGGAATGTATTTTGCATTCGGTGTCCTGTGGGGAATTTCGAACATAGGATTTATTCAACCCAAGGGTTATGTTGTTCATTATTCTTTGTTTTATTCCACTAAGAGTCACTCAGCGAAACTTGGTTCATGAGTGTGCCCCCCTAGTCTCTTTGTGTCTATGTTATGTATGCATGTACATTTGTAACCGTGATTCATCAAAAAAGCACATCAGGTAGGATTTTTGATAGTGCAATATCGCTGCAAGGCTGTAACTTGAAGAATAAAGCAATTTCCTGTTCAATTTGCAACTGATTATTAGTTTGAGGTCTCTATTTGTATTCACCACGATAACTTATATTATGATGATTCCATTTTACAAGAGGGATAACTTGACATTATATTAAAAGTCAATTATATAGTAATTCCTCTTATTTATCCATTTATTTATTGGCAAAAATTATATAATTTCTATAATTGAGAAGTGACTTGACACCAACCATAATGGATACCGAGGGCTGCCTTTAAACGAGTGAAGTTATTTTCTCTTTACAATGAACAGATCTCTTTCCACCATTGTATTTTCCTCGTGGTTCTCGTAGAACCAATGTGATTTCGTAGCAGAGAGATATGCTTATCGCTTTCATGAAAGTGATCAGAAAGAAAAACAAACAAAACAAACAAACAAAAAAAACGCTAGTCCTTGCTGTTCTAGGAATATTGCTTGAAATATCTGAGGGGAAAACTTCTTCCCGATTCTTTTAATTAGAAAACGAAAACCAAAATTGCCAAAGTAGTTAACGTAGATTTCTCCGGTTTTTAAGTGAATCTGCTCAACTGGTTATGCATGTATGCATGTGTTGCACGTACAGGTGGCATCTATGGAGTAAGATGGCTGGAATTAGGAAAAAATATAACTGTTTATCATGTCTCGAAAAAAACATTTTTTGTTTTTTGAAAGTTTTTCGTTAAAACAGATTTTTTGGGAGGTAAATTTACAATGTTTTTTCATGCTAAATGACTGAGCTAAATCGACAAGTCTCATATATCAATAAAATCTATTGTAAAGATTCATACAAGTTCATTTCATTCTAATAAATAAATACATTTAAACAAAAAATATTTTCATAATTTTTTCAATTATATTTACGATACAAAAGTTGCAGTGATCAGTCGGCATTTAGTTAATTGTGTCGTGAACATGACCATTAATGACCAGACGGTTGCAGATATAGTGCCATGACCGATTGAGGTCTTACCTAGTGAGGCGTTGTGCTGCTCTCTATAGTCTATTCCGAACGGCTGAGGATTCGTCCTGAGGCCTGAAGACCAGCACCCTAGTATCATTGTGATAAAAGTTGTGAAGACTCAGAAAAATTTTTGCTGATAGCTTACTTACATATTCGTGTGTACAGTATCCCCACATTGGAATGACCTTGTGTCATATCCAAAGATCAGACAAATTGGCTGAGTGTGCTGTGAATAAAACCTGATTTTCATCGAAGGCTATTGCTTGCTTACTGATTACGCGAGCTGCGATACTACCACAACAAGGTGGAACCAAAGTTGTGAATGCCTATGAAGTATCAAAAAGCATAGAATCAATAGTAAGATGTATATCTTTTGTGGCGATCTTTATCGAAAGTAATTGGATTCTGTAGCGATACATTGCCTCATTTCAACAACTTTTCGTTTATTTTCTCGTCTTGCTTTTATTTTCAGTCTCTTTCTCGATATATATATATTTTTTTTCTTGAATTACTTATGCTAAAAGGCACTCTGAGAGCGCACGCCTCTGCAAACGTCGAGCACTAACTAAAAATGAATATAAGTAAATAAGAACGATAAGTTCAACGATGCACCAACCGTTCGTGGTAGTAGTTGCAGGTAGAGGAAGAAGAACAAGCAGTATTTCCTAGAGTCAATTGATTCTCGTACTTGTAAAATATTGCCATATAGAAATATTTCACGAGTACTGTTTACAGTAGAAATCATGAAATACCATTCTTGACATTTTTTGGCTTCTTTAAAATACAAAAATACGGACTTCTGACTTTCTATTATGAAATCATAGTAGCTGGTAAAAGAAATTGATCGGAAAAGATGTCCTTCGAATGACATCATACCTTATAATGACCTACACCCCTTTCTCCCTTCCTATTTCTACTGTTTAACGTGACTGGAACCAATAAACAGACCGACAAAACGACCGACCGATAAGCGCCTTATTGAGATGTGTTGACACATCTAAATATTAAAATCAAAGGAGAGGACACCAAATTTATAAATATTGAATTACTACCCTCAAAATCTATCAACTATTGGTTTCAACATCTTTTCCTTAAGAATGACAAAAATTTCTCTCAATCAAAACCAAATTTCTGGATCTGCCCCTGAATCAAATCCGTTCTTCAGTAACCCGATTCCGAGCATTGCACAAGAACTTACAGAGATATCATGGGGAAAGATAGACGGACAAACGACCAGGAACGAGTTGTTACATATTCCTGTTCAAACTTTGTTGGTATAGGTGAAATATCGGAATCCGTACAAAAGGTGTGAGCAAAAATAAGCTAATTCAGATAGATACGTATTCGAATCACAAGCATACAAATTAGATTACACCTGCATTTGGACTAATGTTTCCTCTCATTCTCAGTGTACGCAAAAATGTTGAATGGAGCAATTTCTTCCCTCTACCAGAAGTATCTGTGTACTGAACACTTGTGAAAATGTAAACTTGAGATGGTGTCAAGATTGTTTTGGCACATTCTATCTCCCATAACTATTGTATTGGTAAGTCTGAATATAATACATATGATTAGATTCTACAAAGTAAAGTATTCAGTTGAGATTTTATTTTCTACTTTGAACAATTCTGTTCGGTTTGCTGTTCCATTAAATAAAACAGTAATGAGAACTACTTATTTTTATGTGATGCAGTATCGAAATGAATAAATTGGAATAACACCTATCAATTCACAGAATGCTAGACGGACAGACCGGAGAAAGCAAGAAAATTGACCTTCACATAAACTTCAGTAAAACGTTTACAAGCATGATTGGGACAAAGGCATAACGATAAGCATCGAAAATGCAGAGCCAAAAAAACTGAAACACTTCATCTACCACGGACAATGAATCATCATGAAATCACTCCTGGTTGGCAAGCTCTATCTAACAAGAAAATCCCTATTAGTCCAAAAGAGAAGGATATATAACCAATGCATCCGATCGATAGTCATCTATGGATCTGAGACATGGAACTTAACAAAAAGGTTGACTCTCAAACTGAGAACCATGAAACGTGCACAGGAGAGAATTATGCTCAACATCGCATGGAGAGATCACAAGCACAGAGCCTTGGAGAAAAGAAAAAACAGAAGTTGGAGGTATACGAATAATTAAAAAAATCAAATGGCAATGGGCTGGTCATGTTGCAAGAATGTCAGACAACTGCTGGACTTCATGACTCACAACCTGGATCCCCAGATATCATACGCAAAATTTTGTTCTTCTGAGTTGGCGAGACGAACTAAGCGAATTCAGAAAGTATTAGCTCCGTGACAGCCATGATAGAGAGGTTTTGTGAATTTTGTGGAAGATCTGTGTTCAACGATGTCAGACAACTCTTGGGTATCACGACTCGCAGCATTGGTCTAGAGATCATTTGTGAAATTTTGGACGACAGAAAATGAGATAGCGTTACGAGCTAGATAGTAAAAAGAAGTATTGTCTCCTTGACGACTATGATAGTGAGGTCTGGCGAATCCTGGGGAATGTCTATGACTAACGACGGGCATTAAAAAGCCACTGCTGCTGCTGATGGTGCTGATGAGAAACCTTTTGTGCGCACATCAATTCCCTTTGTGCGCTAATTTCAAAACGTGTGTTCGTGCGCACATGCATACAGCTTAGAGGGAGCTATGATTAATTCGATGAAAATTAATCGTGCGCAGTTGGTAACACGCATATGTCATCATACTCACGCATGTTTACTGCATACTCACGCGTGAGGGCCTTAAACGCGCATGTACTGGGGCCTCGTTTTAAACACGACCCCGTGTCTGATTCCACCATCTTGAGTAGACAAATGAATACCTACCTACGCACGCACCCTCCAATTACAAGTGCGCTCGCTTTTCCATGCCACAGATAACAGACACGTCAAATTCTGTCGGTAACACTGATAGTAAAAGGTAAGTTCTGCACGAACTTGTTCCAAAAGAATAAAATGGTATCAATCAATACGAGGGTGAGCTCACAGCGGTGCGTACAGTCTCGTTCCCATGCAAATGAATAAGCCGAAAAATGTTGTCGAAGAACTCACACAGATACACGTGCACAAGAAAGATCATTCCTGTTGTTCATGACGGTGCAAAGCTATTGGTTGGAAATTACTTGCTATAAGTAGAAACAAGTCGAAAAGCAAGTGGCCAGAATACTTGAAATATATAGTATACTACCATTTGATAATAATAGCAGCTATGACGCATGGGTGTGAAACCTGAGGACTTACTGAACTACTAAAAAAAACAAAGTACAGAGGGCAATATATATATATATATATATATATATATATATATATATATATATATATATATATATATATATATATAGGGGAGAGAGAGAAAGTGGGAAATGTTATGAATAATTCTTAGTTATAGAAGAAGATTTAGGCCTAGTCAAAAGACATCGTGCAAGTTATTAAGCGACAAAAATGGAGATGGGTAAGGTACGTGGTGAAAAGTGGTTCTCAGATAGTGTAGCGCGGCACAATCAGTCTTTAAGCCTCTGTCGTTAGACGAAAACCATCACAAGGAATCATCGAACCTCTCAATTATAGGCGTCATAGAGCAAATACTTTCTGAACTTGTCCAGTTAGTCACGCCATCTTATGTTTTGCCGCTCAAAGCTTAGCATACGATATCTGGGAATCCACGTTGAAACACCACCACTCCTTAAGCTATAATTCTATTAATTTTAAGACCGTTATTTTATATAGGGCATTATCATAATGTATTGTATATGGATTCAATTTCATACTACACATTACTTGATCTTTTGAAAAAAAAGCTTACCCCAAAGACATATTTGACGATTGGGGATCAATGAGTACAACAACAGATGTGGTTCGTTGTTCGTGTCACTTTAGTTGAATGTTCACCCATGTGAATATCAAATCCGATATATATATGTTTGATGTGTGGATGTGAGGTGATCCAGCCAAATATCGATGAAATATCAATTGGAAGGCGACGCGAAAATTAAAGAGAAATTGCCAAGCAAAAAGCAAGAGAAGCAATTTATTCCTTGCTCACCTTTTTTTCCAATTTTTAAATTGATCAACCCCAACATTATGTGTTAAATTTCGAAAATTGAATCATTCATGTTTTGAAGCATTTCGATGGTTGCCAGCTATCAGAGAAACTTGTTGTGATGCTGAGAAAACTGTATGCTGTTTACATGTTAATGCTTTCAGGAAAGAAATGGGGATATTTCTGTGTTGTAGGTTGTTTTGTAGGAGGGACAGAGGAAGTGTTTGTATCTGTGCAGGTGAAAGTTAAGTCTGATTTGAAATAAGGAGGGTCTGTGAGAGGTTGGGTGAGAAGGTGTTTGTATCTGTATCCGTGGGTATCATGATTGTCTGAGATGAAGAATGGGAAGTGAGAGAAAGGATTGGATGAAAATGGTCAGTTTTTAGTTTGTTTGGTTGTGTATACATTTTTTTAGAAGGGAGCGATGGTGTCCAGAATTTAATGGATGTTTGACATACATATTGCGGGAGGAAAGTAAGGTGTATTGTTCTTAATCTTTTGGTTGATGGTGAGCGACCCTCTTCTTGTTGAAGAGGTGCGTGCTTATACAGTTTCTTAAAGGGTCTGCTGTGTGTTGGCCGATTCCTTGTATGTTAACGTAGTAATGTGTTGTTTTTATGAGATTTTGTTTCAAACTCAGTGCATTCTAGTTTGCTATCTTGAAATGTCTATACCTCTGGATATACACCCCTTATTTCTGCAGCCAAATACACGTTCATAAAAAGTTATGGAACGCAGGGCTGCCTACTTTAACGAACATAACGATCCGGTAGCAAAGCAAACTTCTACAGCTGGGTGTTTCGGTTCAGGGGTGCAGTTCTTGATGCCTTGATTCAGTATGAAATGCACCACTTTGGCTAATGTGATGGTACAAACAGAAAAAAATGTACAATAACAGGTCCTGTTAATCACTCAATAGAAACCGTGGTCTTTTGGCAGGATGTTGTGTTGGGAGTCATCAATTAAAAATTGAAAAAATGTGATCAATGAATAAGTTACTTACTCTCGCCTTTTTTAGACAGTGATCGCAGAGAAAAATTTCAATTTTCAAAAAACAAGCGAACACAAACTATGGGACTGATTTGGCATAGCTTTGCAACACAAATTGAACCCCTCCCCACTAAAAACCTTCTTGGTGGGAGTATTAAAAAAAACAAAATACCATGTTTACCTAGATATAATAAGGAGCGAATGTTTGAATTTTCAGTCCTCTAGCTGCAGTTGTGTGGCTAGCACTCGTGGTAAGTACAGAGCCAGCCAGCCAGCCGCAGCATGTGCCCGTCCGTCACGGCCAACGATGACACTCGTGGCGACGGCTACAGCGACAGCGACTGTGACGAGAACCCGTGCTCCAACTTCCCCTTAGGGTTTCACCAGAAGGAAGAGACTGCCCACTGACTGGGATTCTGGTGGCCGACTTTCCTTCCTTTTTAGCCAGCCAGCCAGCCAGCCAGCGCGTCGGATGGGCGCGGCATGTGCCTGTCCGTCTCGGCCAACGATGACACCCGTGGCGACGGTGATGGTGACGAGAAGCCGTGCTCCAGCTTCTCCTCAGGGTTTCACGAGACAGAAAAGACTGACGACCAACTAAGATTCTGGTGGCCGTCTTTCCTTCTTTTTCAGCCAGCCAGCTAGCCAACCACCCAACCAGCCAGCCAACCAGTCAGCCAGCCAGTCAGCCAAACTAGCGTAAAGACAGAGATAAACCTATATTGACAGTTTTGGTTAACGGTTTATAATCTTAGTAGTATATAATCTGTGGGGAACCCCGTTTCCCCAACCAAACAATGCAAGGGGACGTCGTTCCCGCAGCTCTACACCACTTCTTACAAGAGGAATGAAAAGATTGAGTCAAAGAGAGAAAAGCACAATTGTGCACACTCATAGAAGCACAGTTAGCAACTAAGAGACAATTCGGATTTTATGCTTGCCCAAAAGAGTAATAAGAAAGTAAAACACTGAAAAACATACGAGAAAAAAGAAAATGAAAGACAAATTCTGAAATAAGGGGAGATAATTGTTCACACACAGAGCTCTTTATTCTGGTGAAATTACAATTAAACCTCTTTTCCTGCAAACGTTCCCTCGCCAAACGGTTGCAAATTGCCTTACATTGGCGATAAAACATACGTGTTTCATTACTCATTCTCTTTTGTTGCCGTTAACTGGTTTTTAAGATGATAAAATTTGAAGTTGCTTTCGATTCTATCGAAAACTTCCTCCCCGTTCATCTTTGCATTTTAATACATGGTTGTCAATTACATCCCTACAATCGTTAGTTATATCATTCTCTCTACCTTAATATCGGGCGTTTTCAATTCGGATTTTTTTTTCATTTTTATTTTCTCCCTTTCACCGCAGAACCATTCCTACTTCTAAGATGAATTTCCAAATGCACTGGCACCGCTTGCATCGATTTCTATCACTGACTGACATACAGGAATGAGGTGGTGTACAAACCTAGCAAAAACACTAACCTGATATACCACTAAAAAATTTAGCTTAAGTTCGTTTTTTTTTCTCTTATAACCTTTAATTGCCGACCTAGAGAGCTTGAATTTTAATATTCTGGAGCTTAAACATAGTGCTTTAAATAAACTATGTTAAATGTCAACTAATGTTTGATTACATTTAATTATTTATGAAAATCTTGATCACCATCTGCGATTGGTAAGATATACCTTCTTTGGAAGCCCCACGTCCAAACTGCAACGTCTTAAAATTAAGGGTTTTAGAGAAAAAAAGAATCGAACCGAAGCTAAATTCATGTAATTCATGTTCTCGGTTAGCGGTTATCTTTGCTTCCGCTAAATTTTTAGCGATTATCAGTTCAGCGTTTTGTTTAGCTGTGCCAACCAGTGCAGAAATGTTAGTGACGCAATTTTCTCGTTGCTGCTAATCTAGATGTCTTCATCTAGATCTAGATGTTTTCATCTAAATCTAGATGTTTTCGCTGTCTCCAGACGTCAAAAACTGTTTTTCAGTCGATTTATTAATAAAATGAATTATATTTTGATTTCATTTGCAGTAACAAACTAAGAGATATTCTAATACAATTAATGTTGATGACTAAAGTCACATTCAATTAATAAATAATGTGGTATATTTCCTAGATTTTATATATATACCTGGAGAATCTAGACGTTTATAGGTGTTTCAAGATGTGTTTGGACTTAATTTTAGAAGTGAACATGAAAATAAAGTTGACAACACTATCCTTGCTAGATCTTCACGCAGAAAGAGCTAGCGTATCTATGGTCTGACTTTTAGACTTGTTTTTTACATCTTTAGTTTTCCCTTTCTTTCCCTCCGTATATTTTTTTCTGAATTTCTCAATTTTCATTTCCTTTCTTTCTCTTTTCCATCTTCCTTGTCACTTTTCCTTTCCAATACTCTTGTGTATACAGCTCTTCTTTCTCCATTTTTCTCTTCTTTTTAAAAAATTTCTTTTTTTTTTTTAGAGTTACATCTTTTTTTTTATATTCATGTCTTTCTTTCCTTCACACACACCTTTCTTTCTTTCTCTCTTTCTCTTTTTTCTTTTTCTACTTATCTTTTTTTCTTTACGATTACAACTTTCTTTTTCTCTTTCTTTTTCTCTTTGTACAAGTCTTTCTATCTTTTTCACTTATACTTATCTTTTTCCCTTTCTTTCTTTTTCACTCTTTCTTTACATACGTCTTTCTGTATCCTATACCTACTCTTTTCTTTCTTCCTTTCTTTTCTTCAACACACACCTTTATTTCTTCCCCCTTTACAAATTGCTTTTCTTTCTCTTCTTTCATATACTTCTTTCATTCCCCTAATTCTTTCTTTATTTTCATTCCCCTTCTGCGTTTAACGACTTGCTCAACATTTCCAAGATCATCAACTCGATGTGTAAAACAAGACGTAATTTTGTACGTGAAAAAAAAATCAAGTAAATAGTCCCTATCCAAATTTTACAGGCATATTGCCACTGAAAAAAAAAGAAGTCAAGTAGAGCGATTAATGCTTTTCCCCTTTGGAAAAAATGTTCAACTACGAAAGAAATTCAAAGACCTGCTCGGTTGAAAATTGACAGAATTCATAGTGTTTATGTTTCCATCTCATCATAAAGGATTTAAACATAGAACAATGTACTGCATATCGTGAGCTCGAAAGATGCGACCGTTAGAAACTATCAAACAAAACTGTCACCAAAACCGTCGATATAGGTTTCTATCAGTTTTCAAGTGGTTTGGCTGGCTGACTGAGTATGCAAGTGACATGTGTACAGGACATACCGATGTAGAAAGAAGACTGACAATTTAAAAAAAAATACCTAATGTCTAGAAAAACGTTTTTAGTTGTTTTTTTTTAAATCCACCCCTGAAATTGGTTTTTAGGGAAGGGGGCCAATTTGCTATGTCAGTTTATGCTAAACCGGTTCTTTGGTTTGTGTCCACCTGTTTTCTCTCGACGATTAAGACTTTGTTCCGTGATCACTGCCCCCCCCCCCCGAGGACGTAAGTTACAACTTATTCATTGATCACCCCTTTTCTCCAATGTTCATTGTTTATGATAATTATCGGTTTCCACAGCCCGACGCCAAAAATGGACAAAAGAGCTATAACTGTCCAGCTAATAACCCAGAGCTTTTTGGTGGGGGCGGATTCATGTGTTTCCCAAGGCCATTAGTACGTACTGATACATTTACAACAAGGGAATGGATCGAGCCTGACTGCTGCTGTGTCAAGTTCCACTCTGCTTCTAATTCTGACAAAAAGTGGTTTCTGCAACTTCTGTATTGAATGTATAATAAACAAATAGAATTACATCGAATTTTCGTAGATATCTAAGACTTGTCAGTTTGGCTCAGTCGGTAAGAGAGTGGGGTATCAATCCTTTTCTAATCACAGCACAGAAATATTAATATTATATATCAGTTTGGTTCAATGATACGGGTCGGGAAAACAGCGGAGAATTTACTCCCTTAAATTAGGTGAAGATTGTTCTTCTCCTTGTTACAGTAAAAAAAACAAAGTCAACTCCAGCTTCCAAACGAGACTTTGACAACAAATAGTTAGGAAGTTGGGACATTCACTTTGTTCGACTCTAAGCTGACGGGAAAACCCCGATCTCTCAATTGGATATTATTGTTAGTGAAGCGTCAAGACATCATCATCATCAGTCTTTTATCGTCCGTCGTTGGACATAGACCTTCCCCAGGATACGCCTCATTTCTATATCATAGGCATCGCAGAGCCAGTATTTCCTGAATTTGTTTAGTTAATCTCTGCATCTTGTTTTTTGTTGGCCTCGGTTTCGCATGTGGTTTCAGGGGATCCATGTTGTGAGTCGTGATGTCCAGCGGTTGTCTTTCATTCTTGCAACCTGACCAGCCCATTGCCATTTAAGTTTTTTTAATGGATTCTATGATATCTCTGATCCCTATTTTCTTTCTGATATCTTATGCTGTCTAGTGATCTCTCCATGTGAGCTTGAGCATGATTCTCTCATGCGCACGTTGCATGCTTCTCAGTTTGAGGGTCTGTTTTCTTGGTTAGGTTCCATGATTCAGCCCCATAAGTGACTATTGGGAGGATTCATTGGTTGTGTACTCTACTTTTTAGGATTATTGGGATCGTCTTGTTTTTAGAGGTTGAGCTTGCTTTGCCGAAAGCTTGCCATCCTAGGGTGATTCTTCGCTTGATTTCTTCTCCTTTTGTGGATTTCATAGAGATTCGCTGTCGTTAGTAGATGTAGTGGTCTACTTTCCTCAGTCTTGCATATTCGATTTTGACAGTCATGACTTTTTTTTAGTCAACCCCTTTTTGCTTTCTTTCTCCTAATGTCTTTTTAACTAGATGGCTGTGACTGGCTATCTATCTACTCGGGCTCCAAGCGACCACGCTTTATCTTGTCAATAAATTTATTCAAGATATTTGTATCATCTTTTTGGCACCCAAAAAGGGTTACTCCGTAAATCTTATTTCTGACCAAGTGTTTGAGTATATTTCACTTACACCCACACCAAAAGTATCTTTAACAAAAAAAAAAAAAATGCTATTCAAAAATTAAATAAAATATTCGAGAATAAAATGAAATATTTGATTGAAGAGTCCCATCATCCCTCATATTGTAATATTAGTACAATTCTTTACCAGAGGGTATTTGTTACTTATTCGCCATTTGTATTAAAAACTAGTCATCGCTTCAGTTCTTAGTAAGTAGGATATGAAGTCATTACTTGTGTTTGACTTAAACTTGAATGAGGAAGAGTCATTAGTCTCGTTGTTTCGTTTCTATCAACCTCAGAGTTGCAAATTCAGATGACTTTTTTCGTTTTGTCTTTTCGAATTTGCGAGTCGGCTGTCGGCAATATTTTAGACATTTTAAAAACTTGAAAAAAAATTTTTTTCCAGTGTTATGATTGATAGGATTTTATTCTAATTTTTCAATTTTGAGAGTGACATCTAGAATCGAAAAATTGAAAAAAAAAATTATTTTTGATTATTATTAATTATTAATCTTGATTAGCAAACGAGGTCTACGTGGGGCCAGCGGCAAGACATAGTTAGAACGGCAGGAGACAGGTGTGTCACATCGTGCTCTCCACGCTCGCGCTCCAAAAGACGTTGCAGCTTTGAATTCAGAGTTGTTGATCTCCTAGATTGTTGCTAACCAAAGCTAGAAAAATCCAGTCTGCCCAACTATTTACCAATATTTATCCATTTTTCGAACTGCTAACTGTTAGGCCACCTGCACCTCGTCACCACAAGATAAAAGCAAATCAGAAAAAGGAAAGACTTGCCATAGCAGTACTGAAGTCTTGTGAAAGAATTCCACCAAAGAATGAATATGGTCTTGATAAATTCTTTTTATGACATCACTGGTATTTCCCACCAGAAATCATCTAAAATAGAGTAATAAAAACAAATAGTAACATGTAGATTCTGGTGAATCTATCTGTTGTTAATGAACCGGCCAGAATAAGGCACTAAAAATTTAAAAAAGTAAAATAGGAAGGGTCTAATAGTGTACCGGTGCCAATTTTCAATTCTGTAGACCGAACGATATGACCGGAAGCGCTTGACCATACAAACACAGGAGTAAACACAGGTATATATATATATATATATATATATATATATATATATATATATATATATATATATATATATATATATATATATACATATATATATATATATATATATATATATACATATATATACATATATATATATATATACATATATATACATATATATATAAATATATATACATATATATATATATATATACATACATATATATTTATACATACAAATACGTATATATATTTATATGCATATATGTATATATATATGTGTATATATATATATACATATATATATATGTATATATATTTGTATATATATATATATATATACATATATATATATGTATATATATTTGTATATATATATATATATATATATATATATATATATATATATATATATATAAAAGGATAGGATGCTTCATCATCTTTGAAGAACCGTAGCCACCAAAGATGAGAGTTGGATTTTCAGTTTTTATGTTTGTTTGTCCTCTGAGACACCAGACCTGCCTGAAATCTGCATACAAGTTCATTGTCAGCATAAGTGACTGAGTAGTTTGGTAAGGCAGCTGGTGCATTACATCTACACTAGGATGTTGTTTCAATTTTTTTCGTAGTTTTCTTTCGTCTAGTTTTCTCTCAAGAGAACGAATGTCTGTTTTGAATTGATGAAAAGATTGACCAAAAGTTGTTTTTTTTTCGATCTAGCGCTTTCGACCATTCTTTTAGAAATTATCAACTAGTAATCTTATTTTCCAAAGTTTTCATATTCCATTCCTCACAAATTCTGTTAGCTGAGATGGTAGGAATTCTCTACTTGCAGATTTTCTTGGGGTGCAGGAACTAAATATTCGAAGGTGGAGGGGTTTACTCTACCAGTTATTAAATATATTCAGGACTAAGCTGATATATATATATATATATATATATATATATATATATATATATATATATATATATATATATATATATATATATATATATATTGAACGAATAGTAAATGTCCAGTCTTGCATTGTAGTTATATGAAACATAGAGCCCTCCCCTAAAACGTTTGAAAACGCCTTTTTTCTCAAAATATGGTTATATATATATATATATATATATATATATATATATATATATATATATATATATATATATATATATATATATATATATATATATATATAACCAATTAAAGAAACAGAATCATACCCACGTACACTCACGAATATGTATATAATTTCAACTTACCAATCAAGGAGAAACAGACAAGTATATTAACAGTAATTTATGGTTACTTTATTATAGACTGCCTACCAAAACTGTCACCCAAAATAGTTTTTTTTCCAGTTTTTAAGTTGGTTTAACTGGCTATGTGTCTAAGTATTGAGCCAAATGGCTGAAAATCTGATCATTTACTCTTTGTTATGTCTGAAAAAAAAAAGTCATTAAAAAAAACCCTCCTACCGAATAGATTTTTGCCGGAGAAAGGGGTTCAATTTGCAGTGAGGGCTTATGCAAAATTAATCACTCATTTTGTGTCCGGTAGCATTCACGCTCTTTCTTTTGAAAATACAGATTTTCTTAAAGCTATCACTGTTCAACAAAATGTGAAAGATGTAACTCATTCATTGCTCACACCTTTTTCTGGTTATTTAACTGATTACCCCACACAGCATGCAGCCAAAAGTCGTTGGCCGCACGACAGTTTCTACTGAGTGACTATCTAGAATGGTTCTAATCAATTCTGATTTTTCTATGTTTTACTTCACTCCAAATTTCGCTGTCTTCATGATTCAGCTACCAAAAGACCAGAAGCGATTTCATATTCCTAATTACTGAAGAATTGTCCTTTCCAAAGATGCAAATTTGTAAGGGGACAGAATTTATTGTGTGTGGAGCAGCCTGCCATTATTATCATGTTCAATACTTTTCCGCCTGTCGCAAGAGACTACATCTATGAAATATTTCAGTCAACTCTATTTACTGTTGTCAATTTAGATATTAAACGCCTATATTTAGACAATTCTAAGGATTGGAAGTCAAGGGAGATAATTTATAGAAACTACAAAGAAAGATCTATAATCATTATTTTATTCAATCACTTTTCTTGGGATCTGCTGATCCAAACAACTTCAAACTTGAAGTGTGCTGACCAATATATCTGGTGAATGTGCAATGGCTACTCGTTGGGTGATCATGTTGCGCACACACATACACATACACGTACATGCACGCGCGCACACACGCACACACGCGCACATACACATTCCTTCAATTTACTAGTAAGAATCATTCACTTCATTGAACCTTTTAAAATGTGTCATGGTGTTAGGGCAGGTCCTGAGGGTTTCAAAAAACCCACTTTAAAATAAAAAAAAACAACAAAAAACTCACCATGAATGGTGCGGGGTTTACAAGTAACACATAGAGAGAAAAAATTCAAATATTTTAGCCACTAGGCTGAACGTTCAATACACAAGAGATATGTCGAAAAAACAAAAAATATCTTTAAATTTAGCCAAGGGAAAGGCCTTAAAGTAGTATCTAGACATTTTTAAAGATAAATGGCACGAAAGTCTAGATAATCCTAAATATAATATGAGGTAATTCTCAAGATAAACTGAAAAAAATTGAGGTGGCCTGTGAGGGGAGTCGGGTCGAGTGAACCCAATTTTTCTTTATAAATCTTTTAGTGGGGTCGAAAGAAAGTTGTATGTTGAATTCTAGCCGCCCCCCCCCAATAATCTTGAAAGGTTCTGATTTTGGTGAGAGTCATTGTCGTCGTTGTTACGCTGGTGAAATAAAGCCAATTCTATTGTAAGAGATTGACACCAGTCAAAATAAATCTCGAGGAAGACGCACGAAAGTCATCAATGGCAGCCATTTGAGCCGAATTTCGGAAGATATTTGCTGAGTAATACTTCGATGTCTTCCTGCAAACCTTGGAGGTTGGAGAGACCGAACGGTTAACGGTACGAACAATGTTATTGGCGAATCAGGTTCGACCTCAAAAGTTGGTCAGTTAGCGTTCACTTCGTTTTTATGGTTTCTTGAAAGACAAGAATCCACTTCTTCTCCTTCCCTATGAATAAATAGCTAGGTATTTTGGGCTTTTTTTTTTACATCCTGGAAAACAGTCCTATTTGGGTGTCGTGAAAAAAACTGCTGCAGAAACAATGATTAAGTCTCTATTGATCGTTCGAGACATCGAGACAAAATTATGGTTATGCAACACAAGAGTGAACGTTAATGTTTCTCAAATGACTTTTTTCCTGTCATTAATATACAATAAAAAATCAGCAAAAACCATAAATTCAGCGATGCTACCACCATCCTTACTTCCATATCTGCGAATTCCTATTTCAGAAGGATTCTCAACGAGGTAGTTGTAGCATTACTAGATGTGGTAGTAGAGGCTGGAGAGGGAGAAAGATTGGGAGGTGAGGACGGTCCACCCGAAAATCCATTCATCAATAAAAGAATTAGTATGTTTAGATTGAAGTAAATAGATAACTGTTATCAATAATTTGTCCTGAAGTCTTAATGTATGGTTACTTTATTTGATAAGTCGGCTTTAAATGATTACATACAACGTTTTGAGCAATTGAAAAGTTTAGCCGATTTTTAGACATTATTGAAGACAGTTTTAGCTATTAATGATAAATGATACCTGGCATCACTGTGGAAAAACAAATGCTTGATACATCATCTATTGATCAAATGAAATGTTCTTTTAATGAGGTCACCCATTGTCTTTCAGCTTTCATCGACTGATTGACCAAAAAGCGTCATATAGAGATGCACGGAAACATCTGATAAGAAAATATGAATGAGTGGATTCCACGTGATTTTCATCTTGGAAACTGTCAACCAGGACTGTCAAACATAGGTTTTTTTCAGTTTTTAATTGATTTTGGCTGGCTGGCTGACTAGTGACTGACTGGCTGGCTGACTGGTGACTGGCTGGCTATATATAAGTTATCACGTTTTAAATCCGAAACCAAAACAGTAAGAATAGTTTTTGTTCAGTTTTTAAGTTGGTCTGGCTGGCTATGTATGTATCAGACGTACAGGCCACGCCAATGAAGCTAAGGGACTGAAAATTCAAACACTCACTCCTCATTATGTCTGAACAACATTCTTTTGAAACCCCAGCTAAAAATTTATGGGGGAAATTTACAATGTAAGTTTCTGGTAAATCAGTCCCTTTGTTCACTCCTCCTGTCCAAAAACGACAGTAGTATTAAGATTATTTTGCAATTGCAAGGTAATTACCCAAATATCAAATAAACATTGTGCTATACATTGTTTCCCCAGATAAAAAAAAAGTTTTGCTTTCCCCACCAAAGAAAAATTGACAAGTGACATTCGATTCAATATTTAATAGATATGCAGTTTTTATTCTTTTATCAAGTTTAACATGATATAGAATCCTTTATAGTACGTCACCAGAATATAAAATTTTATTTTTATGCATAATCATATGATAAGATAGAAAATAAGTATTTATAGAAAAGTAGCATCCTTCAGCCAGACCAACGACATATAAATATTTACTTTTGGCGTTTTATTAAACATGTGTCCCTCGTTACAACGCTGGTGTTGGGTCCGAGAAAGCCAACCACCTTACAATCATGCTGTGATATCATTCAGGCATCATAGAGCTTGATCTAACCTTACATGGCCCTGAAGGCACTGACGATAGTTTTGTGGTCCCACGGGCATAAACTCTGGTTAATCCGGAAACTCCTTTTATCCGGCAAACTGCTTAAAAAACGAAGAAGGAAATGATTTCTAGGTTTAAAGTGAACCTCTACCACGATTCACCATTTTGGCAACATCCTTTAATTATATATATATATATATATATATATATATATATATATATATATATATATATATATGATGTTCCTTTTGTCCGATTCTTGTTATAGCGTAAAACCCCTCATGGATTTGTTCATGTCAAATAGATCAATTGAACTAGTAAATACAAATATAAGGTTATTGATTTGGAACATGGAACTTAACCAAGAGACTGACCCTCGAATTGAAAACCATGCAATGTGCACAAGAGAGAACTATGCTCCATCTCATATGGAGAGATTAGAAGACAGCCCAGTATACTATAAGAAAGGACAGGAGTCCGAGATATAGAATCCATGAGAAAACTTAAATGGCAATGGGCTGGTCATTTTGCGATAATGTCAGACAATCGTCGGATATCACGACTCATAAGGTGGATCGCTAGATCACTTGCAAAACTGAGGCCGAAAAAAATATAAGATGGCGTAACGATGTAGATACGCTCAGAAAGTACTAGCTCCGTGACGCCTACGATATAGAGGTCTTGCGTAACTTTGGGAAGGTCTATGTCAAACAACGAGGCCAAAGATGATGATGATGATGATGATGATGTATTCGTCTGTTGCCATGGCAATAGGCTGATCACAAAAATACTGAGTCGGTGATTCACAGTGAACGACTGACTTTTTATTTGTTGAAACTGAATATCAAGTCCGTTCATTCCAACGAAACAAATGAATTCGGAAAAGTATCTTTTACATTGAAGTAAGAACTTATTATCCTTTTCTCATATTTGGATACACATACAATGTTTAAAAATGTTTAAAACAACATTTTCACATCTTCTGTAAAAGTGCTTTCTTTACATCAGATAAACAAACGGTCTATTTTTTCTTTTATCTATTTTTCTAAATTAATTTAGCGTTTTTTTATTTTTTGAAAACAATTTACACTTTTCATATTCTTTTCTCACACAACAATTTGTCTTAAGACTCAGAGTCAGATCGAACTTCAAAACTGCTTGAATTGAGTTGAGACTTAGAGAAAGCGTAAAATTAAGAAACTTGAATTATCAAAAATGATATTACCTCATAAAATAGCTTTAGGTACCTCAGTGCCGATCCTGACATGAATAACACCGTCATTTTTGACGGGTACATGCTAGTGACATTATATTTGCTGACTCTGGCTGAAGTATAAAAATATTTCAATCGTAAATAATTGTGAATAGAACCACACGAATGATATATCAGTTATGATTGAGCTGAAGCGCCGCAGAGAAATCAAGTTCCTCTGCCAAAAAACTGCTCACTTTTCGACAACCATCCAAATTAATTGCTCTTCCAAGACGCATGAACACAATATATACACGATAATATATGTTACGTACAAGTGTATTGGCTCAAACATATTTACTATCTAAAACAGTCTGACCCTTCCTATCTATCTATGTTCATTATCTATCTATTTATCTATTTATTCATTATCTATCTATCTATCTATCTATCTATCTATCTATCTATCTATCTATCTATCTATGTTCATTATCTATCTATTTATCTCTCTATTCATTATCTATCGATCCATCTCTCTATTTGATCCATCTGTCTGTCTGTCTGTCTGCCTGTTTCTCTCTCTCTCTCTCTCTCTCTCTATCTATCTATCTATCTATCTCTGTCCATAGCTATCTATCTACCCCAGTTCATTATCTATCTGTCTATCTATCTATCTATCTATGTCTTATCTCACTTTCTATCCATTTACCAGTCTCTTCCTCTCCATCTATCTATTTATTTATCCCAGTTTCTATCAGGCTGTTCGTATCTATCTGTCGATTTCTGTTCATTATCTATCCATCTCACTTCATTATATACATATATGTGTGTGTGTTCATTATCTATCTATCTATCTATCTATCTATCTATCTCTGCTCATCATCTATGTATTATCTATCGTTATCTATGTATATCTGTTCATTATCTATCCATATCTCTCTCCCTATCTCTGTTCATCATCTCTCTATCTCTCTCTTTATATATATATATATATATATATATATATATATATATATATATATATATATATATCCTTATTCATAATCTATATATCTATCTATCGATCTATCTATCGATCTATCTATCTATTCACCTCTGTTCATTATCCATCAATCTCTGTTCATTATCTGTCTGTCTCTGTTCATTATCTATCTATCTATCTATCAATCTATCTATCTATCTATCTATCTATCCATCTATGTTCATTATCTATCTATCTCTATTCATTATCTATCAATCTATCTACTTATCTATCTCTTTTCTGAGCATATTCTTTGCATCAGATACGAACATTCATCCATTTTATTCAACAAGCTGATTTATTCTAGATGTTTCTAGTACGGCTTATTTTAGATTTTCCCCTGTGGAAATAATATATACATTCCTTAGAATTTATTCTGGTTATAATAATTCATTGCCAGAATTTTTTTTCTAGACTTCAAATTTTGACTCTACCGTTGTTCAATTATTGACTGTGATGAAAAATTTCATTCATTTATAAATTCTGCTTTTCATCACTGACTACGAAATCTAATTATATAGTTTTAGAAACGGTCATAGATTTCTTCAGTTTTGCAAGAGGTGTTCGCTGCCTTATCTAAGTATGTGTCACGCGTACAAGTCCCACCAATGGAGCTAGAGGGCTGAAAGTTGAAACATTTACTCTCTATCATGTCTAGAAAAGAACGGTTTTCTCGTTCCTAACCAAACAATAGGTTTCAAGTGGGAATTAAATTTACAATGTAAGTTTTTGCCAAATTGGTCCATTAGTTTATGCCGACCTGCGTTCAGGATTGTTATTTGAAAATTCAGACTTTTCAGTGATCCAACAAAAACTAGAGAAATCATCTCCTCATCGATCACAGCTTTTCTCAAGTTTTAATTGATCACCCCAATATGGTATGCTCCTAGAAGACGTTGGTCACGTGAATGTTTCTATTCAGGGATTAACGTGACCTGTTGTATTTAATTTGTGTTTTCAGAGTTCGTATTTTTTAAGTCAAAAATTTACCTTGGTGAATACGACGACTGAAGGGAGCGGCACACCTGCTTTGTTCTGACGATCCAATTAGCTAACCAAGCTTTGATATCAGTAGCATCTGGGAGCCTCACATCATGATAGACTTCTAAAAAAAGAAAGCAAAATAGACTACCAAATGCACACAGAAGGTGAGGGACTCAAAATTACCCCGATACACAACCCAAGGTATGCTAAAACCGGATATCACGTTTCCAGTAGAATCAAACATGCGGCCTGAGTTGTGATTCCACATTCAAGAACCAAGAACATTCGACGGAAGCCGGAGGGTCATCTTCATCAGGTCTGTTAGAGTCCTTTGCTGGACATAGTCCTTCTTCAATATTCACCAGACCTCTCTATCATGGGCATCGCGGAGCCAGTATTTTCTGAAATTATCTCGTTCTCACTTTTTTTCGGTCACAGCCTCGTACTTGATCCGTCCAATATTGTCATCATGGGATCTGGTAAAGGTTTGAGACCCCCCCCCAAATGGGTACAAGTAGACGTGGCTTTTACTTTCTTCATTGTGTAAATATTTAATCAACATGATGTATAATTAAACTTTTTGAAGCCTTTGTATGTTTTTTTGAACGAATACTTTATCATATGTATAGTCAGCCCAGATGGTGTAATAATTAGAACGTCTACCTCACACAGGGAAGTAAGCAGGTTTGGTCTTTAGTATGAAATGAAAAGTGTAGAAAACTCTTTATTTAGAAAAATTCGCACATACACCCAACAGCTAACTGAGTACACCCTAAACTGTATGATTGAGGTGGAATAAAATGAGATTGAAGTCGCACCAATTCCTATTTGGGGGAATAGTAGCGATCGAAAGAAGAACCTTCGGGTTGCCTCTGTCTTCCGGCGTACAAATCTTTGACTAATACATATATATATATATATATATATATATATATATATATATATATATATATATATATATATAGTAATATTTGCGAAACAGGGCGTTAGTAAAACAGCCGACGGACACCATGACCATGAATAAATTTAAAAAAAAAAAAAATTACCCGCAACAAGATCCCTAAGTTATATAATAAACAAATATAAGTTAACACTGATCAGATTATGAGTGGTTTGCGTGACACATAGTCTTTCATACTTTGGTATTATGTGTAAAAATTGACTTTTCAGCATTACGAGATGAAAAAGAAAATACCTGTATTTATGTAGTTTTTTCATATAGGTGTGTTATTAAGAAATGGATGTATGATTCGACTGAATGATTATAAATTGCTGTATATCATATTGAAACTTTTGTTTGAAATAATATTCTGATATTGCATGGAGAAAGTATCACATGGCCCAGACAGCATAAATAGAATAAACAATTAAGGGAAATCGGGCTGCTGGTAGGAGCAACGCTACGTTGAAACAGCTACGCTGTAGATCGCAACTTCAATTATTGCAACAGCCCTATTTACTCCAATTGTTATACATACATACATATATATATATATATATATATATACATATATATATATATATATATATATATATATATATACACGTGTGTGTGTGCGCATGCTTGTAAGGTCAGCTATACGGTTATCTGGAAATTAGATTTGTAGCCAATGGAACCTAACCAAGAGACAGGCCCGCAAATTGAGAACCATGCAACGTGCACATGAGAGAATAATGCTAGGCCTCACATGGAGAGACCACAAGACTGCACAGTACATCTGAGAAAAGACAAGAGTTAGGGACATCATAGAATCTATTAAAAATCTCAAATGGCGGTGGGCTGGCCATTTTGCAAGAATGGCAGACAATCGATGGACATCGCGACTCACGACATGGATCCCCCAAGACCATATGCGCAACCAAGGCCGGCAAAATATTAGATGGAGAGACGAGCTAGACAAATTCAGGAAGTACTGGCTCCGCGATGCCCATGATAGGGAAATGTGGCAAATCCTGGGGAAGGTTTATGTCCAATGACGGACGCTAAAAGACTGATGATGATGATGATGATGATGATGATTAGCCTTCTTCTTAAGTGATTCTTATGCTACCGTATTTGAAACCTTTTGAACCAAACATTGCCAGTTTCTTGCATTCATTCCAACATGAAATTAATTAGAAAATAAGTTATATTCTTTTATTCTTTTATTTCTATATTTTTTTATATATTTCAGGATGTCTCTAACTCTTGTCTTTTCTCAGATGTACTGTGCTGTCTTGTGGTCTCTCCATGTGAGGCCTAGCATTATAAGAATAAAAGTTATATTTTTATAAAATTTATTTTATATTTATTCTTATATTTTATATATTTTTATAAGTTATATTCTTTTTATATATTCTTTACAGAATTGCATCGGCGTCACCAGGGTTCGTGTCACCTAGTGAGATAACTCATGATTTCATCTCCATGAAATTTCTACCCGATCCAGACATTGGATACCTTTTTTTCCCTTTAATTTTTGCTTCATTCTAAAAAAAAAAAGTTTTTGATATAAGTTCACAAATACTAATTAATAGGTTGGTGCAAAAATAATTGCAGTCTTTCTCTATCATCTTCAAAGTGGTATAATTCAACTCAAAATATAAGTTATTAATTGAAACAAGAACCTTCAGGATCTGTTCAGTTTTGCCGACTAGAAACAAATTCATTTCTGGGAGCATATAATTCTGTGTCCTGGAACCAATGAACCCCAAAGACGTTTGGAACTGATCCTTTCTGGTCGTTGATGACCTTCCCTTTGTATGAAATGGTTGAAATGCTTGAAAAAGTGGTAATCGACCAGTGAGCGGTCAAATGAGTGAGCTTTGTAAGGTGAAGTGCCGTAGCCTAGTTTGTTCAATCTCCGCGGAATCATTCGCGTGACATGCTAGCTTTTTGTCTTTTCCAATTTGGTGCAAAGGTCGAAAAACTGTTGAAGGGTCAGCGTTAGGTTCCTCTGCAACAACTCGCGTTGTGTGGCGTGAGTCTGTCTCAAAAATGACCTCCGATCGGATGTCATCAATCACAGACGGGCGGTCACGTTTTCAAGGCTCTCATCAATGTTTCAAAATTTTTGGAACCCATGTTGAGTTGCACATTTTTCGACAGTACCCTGTCCAAATACTCGGTGGATATTGCGAGCAGTTTTCGCTGATTTACGCCCACTTTTGAATTCATGCAACAAAATTGCTCGAATTTGACCTTTTTTCATCTTTGATTTGACAGCCTCAAATAAACCAGAATGAATAATGGAAAAATAATACCACAATTAGTTGCTAAAAAATTGAAATATCTGACGAAGTCAGCGATTATAAAAGCAACAGTAGACAACAAAAACAGCGCTTGCTTAAAAACAGCACCAATATTTCATATGGGGTAATATCGGTGTTGTTCCTTCTGATGGTGTTACTAAGGACACTCTGTATTCCCGCCCTCGGTGATACAACTACAATATTGTATATATAATTCAACAGGCAGTAAAAAAGAAAAGAAAAACAACGGGGTAGTTAGCTTTATTCAATCGTAGAATAAAGTCAGCAAGTTCACAATTCTGCGGGTAAGCATGCTGTGTTTCATTGTAGATATATGAATAATTAGTTTGACCCCCATGAGAGGAAATTGCGGGTAAACAGGTTTTTCCACTATTTGTGAGTAGAGCATTCTTATAAAAGTATTTCGTGAGCCGAAATGGCGTAAAACGAAAATATAAATGCCATTGATTTTTATGGGGGAAAATCTGGACGTTGCCAGATGATTAGAATAGTATGCAAAGCTAGGTCATCGGAAATTGTAGTTTAAGAGACTGGGGTGGGTACATCAGTGAGAAAGAATTCAGACCGTTGTTATAAAAGCCTTTCACGAGGCGAAATGGCATAAACCGAAGATACAATTACCATTAATTATATTGGAATTTTTTTAGCATCTGCAGACCCCTAAAATAGTTAGGATGGTATATAAAGGGAGGTCATCAGAAGTTGTTGTTGTAGTGGGAGATACAGGAGACTGGGATGTAGAAGAGAGGGAAAGAGGGTGGAACGTTCCTTAAAAAGCCTTTTGTAAGCTAGAATGGCATAGAGCAGAGATGTAATTATCCTTGATTTATTTTTGGGAAATTCTGAGCGTTCCAAGACCTGAAAGATTGTTGGGATGGTATGTAAGGATAAGTTATCGGAAATTGTGGTGATTGGATTTACAAGAGCTGGGGTCGAGAGGAGAGAGGTAGAGATTATTACCAACATCACATCCACCATTTTTTTTGTCATACAGTGATTAACAATGACTGAAATCATATTTATCTTCTTGCCTAACTGATGTTCACTGTGGTTAATCTCCGGTATAAAATGGTTATAAATTCTAAATAAGTAATTCCCAAAATGTGCATCGTTGCTCTCCGGGGCGCTGTGTCTGGGTCCTAGGGAAATTCCAGGAGATCGTAATTCAATGACTTCAAATCTGCAGAGAAAGAAAATCTTGTCTTGCAATAACACATTGAAATCAGACGTTGACATCATGGACTTTATATACTTACAAGTTAGAAAAATGCGTACATTCACAATGTGAGACCAGGACTTCAAAAACTCGAAGAATATTTCAACATGAAACAGACGAAAAAAAAATTAAAACAGAGGCACAACATAACTAATTATAATGGCATGTCTTTTCAAGTTTTGCAATCATATATACACATTGTTCGGGTACGCATTTTTCTTGCTGGTCCTGTTTTCTTTAATATTGATATTTACGCACGAAACCCTAAACTAAAACAATTATGGGTTAAAAAAAGGCAGTTTACGGGTAGAATCAACCTCTAATCTTCCGATTACAGAATGAACACATAAATCGACACATACAAGTATCAAATATAAATCATTTATGCCTGATTTTTTAAATCACTCATTTCCAACACTAAACAAACTGGAGAATCCTTTTTTGAAAAAAAAACATTCGTGAGGTCGAATTGGGTGTATATGAAAAGTTTGGTGGGATTCACTTCTATGTTTTTGGTGTGAATAGCTTCGTATCAAAGTTGAAAATTTGTATGTTGATGTTTTCAGAGCAATTTTCAAAAGTTGGTGTAATTGAAAGAGTTATTTACAATAAAGGTCTCGGCAAAATGACATAAATTCTTATCAATTGAGTTTTACATCCTCGATTTGTGCAAAAACTCAGTTTATTCCTACTAATTCACCTATATGCTCTCTTATAAAGCCAAGCTTTTTTCACTATATGTTTTCCTAATATATTGACTAAGGAAAATACGACCGTCACGAGATATGACGAGAATAGCGACAATTGAGAATCTTCAAAACTGCACACTAAATGGAAATGTTCTTGCTTTCATCAAGAATCACAATATCTTACTGTTTATACCAGCAAAATATGAGGAAATTCATTACCGTCCTCACTAATATTTCATTATCCGTCGTTGGACATAGACCTTCCCCAGGATTCAACACGTCTCTCTATCGTGGGCGCTGTGGAGCTTATATTTTCTGAACCTCTTCCGTTCGTCTCGGTATCTTGTTTTCTGCACGCCTCGGTTTCGAATGCAATATCTGGGTATTCATGTCGTGAGTCGTTATATGCATCGATTGTCTGACATTCTTCGAACATGGCCAGCCCATTGCCATTTGAGTTTCCTCATGGTTTCTATGATGTCTCGAACTCCTGTCTCTCCCTCAATATATTGAGCTATCTTATGATCTCTTCATACGAGGTTGAGCATAATTCTTTCATATGCACGTTGCATGATTCTCAGTTTGCGAGTCTGTCTCTTGGTTAGGTTCCATATTTCAGCTCCGTAAGTGACTATCGGGATGATGCATTAGTTACTCTACAGAAGGCTTGCCATCCTACTGTGATTTTTCGCTTGATTTCTTCTTCTTCCTAGGATTTGATAAAGAATCGTTGTCTTAGGTAGATGTGGTGGTCTACATTGTGAATCTTCGCTTCTTCAATTTTGATAGTTGAGTATTTATTTCCAACATGTCTGTGGTACATGATGTTTGTTTTTCTTTGTTCACTACGTCTAGCATTAGTTGGAGGTCGCTGACGTTCTCTGCAAAAAGGACGTATGTCGTCTAGACACTGTCAAATGATTTAGTAAAGTTTAACACAACTAGTTACAGCAGGAGTCTAATGAAGAGGCTCGCGGCTATAAACCAATCAGAATACAGTTTGGCATTTACGGTGAAGAATCACACCAGAGTTGCCAAATCAGCCATTTTCCCGTTAGATCCGGATGATTTTTCAGAAAAATTAAGCCAATGAGAATCTATATTTGCCAGTTATCTGGCCAATTCAAAATGAATAATTAGTAGGTTTATATAATTATTCGTATCAATCTTTTCATTGAATTTAGTTGTATCTGTCTTTTTATTGGATTTAGCAACAAGCCGCTCGCTTTATTGAGCGTAATTAAAGTAGCTCAACAACGCGTAGTTACACTATGTGTTTTAGCCAGTATTTTGTGAATTGTGTCTTCCGTTATTCAAGTGATTTTTTTCTCAACTGATACGATACCATAACATCTGTCCAATTTTTAAAGAAATCAATATATATATATATATATATATATATATATATATATATATATATATATATTGGCTCCATATATATTCTATATTATTTATATAATACCGGGAGATTCTGACGACAACGTCAGCGTATAATGAACACTGAAATATTCTTTTCCGTTTAGACTTGCGCAGAGCATTTCGCCTGGAGTGTTGTAAGCATTTCTTTTCGCACGTCTTTTTCTCTTCTTTCCGGATGTTTCAAGTTATTATCGGCAGTCTTACTTCTCTCTCTCCCTCTTTCTCTCTCTCTCTCTCTCTCTCTCTCTCTCTCTTTCCCTCTCTACATATTTCTAGTCATTTTTTGTTTCTTGTCGTCTGCGCTAAAAATTGACGCCAACAGCTTTCAGACAAGTGTTAATACTGTTGAATACATCTTTTAAAAAAAATAATAATATTTTTCCTCAAAATAAACAAGCCGTGCTGGTTTTTACACTTTCTTCAACAGACATGCGCATTTCAATTTTCTTTTTCGATTTGCTGTAAGCATTTCCTACAAAACGCCGGGAATGAATATTTAAAAGATTTTTCCCCAACAAAAAAAAATAAAATCCATCAGCATTTAGCAACGTACTTCGCGAGGCATTGTCGCTTGTAGCATAGGATGTCTGACCATTTGACTTATATAAATTGATTAATGGGGTTGCTACGAATCACTATTAACGCAGAACTAAACTCACTTCTAAGTTTGTTTTATTTTCAAGCCTTTCATTCAGTCACAAAAGTATGAATGCATGTCTGCATGTATGATCTGAGTTGCAGACTACAGTTTTGCACATAGGGAGCTGATTTTTGGCATAGGGGTACTTCTTTTCGTGACCAAGGACATTGGCTATGTAACTCTCATGAATGTATATCTAAGTGAATTAAAACTTTTCTGAATTATGCAAAATCTTCGCTTATTCAATTACGACAAATGTAAGGGAGACAATTCTATATATCATTTTATATTGGGGAAGCCATCCTAAAATCTGACGGATTCTTTTCAGAAAAAGGCAAATGATAAAATCAAATTTCCTAAGTGATATGATATTTTTTCTCCCTTTCTCAGAATATTTTTGGCTTAACTTTCATCATCATCATCAGTCTTTTAACGCCCGTCGTTGGACACAGATCTTCCCCAGGATCCACCACGATTCCCTATCATGGGCATCGCGGAGCCAGTATTTCCTGAATCTGTCAAGTTCATCTCTCCATCTTGTGTTCTGTCGGCCTCGGTTCCTTATGTGATCTCTGGGGATCCATGTTGTGAGACGTGATGTCCAGCCGTTGTCTTTCATTCTTGCAACATGGCCTGCCCATTACCATTTGAGTTTCTAGATAGTTTCTATGATGTCACAAACGCCTGTTTTCTTCCTGATATACTGTGCTGTCTTGTGACCTCTCCATGTAAGATTGAGCATGATTCTCTCATGCGCACGTTGCATACTTCTCAGTTTGCAGGCCTGTCTCTTGGTTAGGTTCCATGTTTCAGTTCCATGGTTCTGCAAATATTTCAAAACCTATAACATCTTTAAAATGAAAGTTTTTACTACTACAAATAGAATAAGCAAAATGAATATAAATAGACTTCTTATATTTTAGACTTCTTACCAAATCTATATTTTCATCTTTAGTGCCCGAGGTGTATAATGCATAAAGCGTATGAATATCAAAAGTGGACAAATCAATGAGTCTTTAGCCTAATGATGAAAAAATAAACATTTATTTTTCATGAAAAACTTATTTTTGAACATAATCTCCATCCAATTAATCCAACGCACGTCTATAATTCACATGGATCGTACTTCGTACAATGAAAAATTCCGATCATAATTCGGCTAATAATTGTATCTGTATATAAAGTATGATACGTCGAAATTTTCACTTACAAAATTGCCTTTATTTGGATCTTGACACTGAAAAGATATAAGAACACACAGACACAGACAGACAGACAGACAGATAGACACACACACACACACACATATATATATATATATATATATATATAGTGAAAGTATGCATGTATGATTTATGTTGTGGTCCATAGTTTTGGACTTAGGAAGCTGAGATCTGGCATTGGGTCACATCTTTTGCGACAAAGGACATTGGTTCTTTTCTGAATGGATATTTCAGTTGATGAAAAAAAAAAACTTATAAAAGATTGTTGTTTATAATATTACAACAAATGCAAGGGAGACAACTCAAATTTCTAAGATGATGATGCTAAATAGAACATAACATTTCAGATTTCAACGGATGAATATGTAATTTTTTCTTCAATGTCTAAGGCTGGGAATTTCTTGTGTATAAGGTATGAAGTGTAAATAGTTACAAGTGAGGGTAGATCCATACATCCATAACCTTATTATGAAAAAAACATTTATCTTACACAAAAAATCTATTTTTCAACATAGTCTCCTCCGTTTGTTTTAGTTCTCTATTGATCAAACAGATCAAACATTATACAATCAAGATTTCAGATCATAATTCAGCTAATTACTGTGTTGATATGTACAGCATTAAGTGTTCACTCGCTTGATAGCTTCTATGAGGAACTTAACACAAGAAAAAAAAAGAGATGAACCGCATCTATTCTCGAACTGAATATAAAGTGAACACGTCTTGTTAGTCACTCAATAGAAACTGTCACAGGATCAACATCTTTTGGCAGCATGACATGTTAGGGGTGATCAATTCAAACATTGGATGAGAGGGATATCAATCGATAAGTTATTTCTCTGTTGCGCAGTAATGATTTGAAAAAAGTCTGAAGTTTCCTAACACAACGATGAATGCTGCCAGACACAAACTAAGGGTCCAATTTAGTATAAACTTACATTATAAACTGAGCCCTAACTGTAAACTATCGTAGAGGGTGGATCAGAAAAAAACAAACAAAACCAAGTTTAATAAGGAGTTGATGTTTAAATTCTCAGCCCTCTAGCTTCATCGGCGCTAGCTGTACGCACGATATATACATAGCCAGCCAGCCGGACCAACTTGAAAACTGAAGAAACCTATATTTTGGTTGACGGTGTCTAATGTTCGGAACCAAATGTCCAAGACCAAAATTTCTTTTTTCTTTTTTCTCCAAACCATTATAAATAGATTACTTCAAAGTGATAAACATGAGGTAAGTTCACATTAATTGAAAGCAAATAAATGGAAGTTTATTTCGATTATCTCTTTTACACAGAGTCTACTTAAAGGCTTTTAGTCGTAAGTCATGAAACGTGAATAAAAAGCGATATCGATTTGTTCATTTGTTCACGCCATTACTCGTCAGTTGTCTTTGAATTCGAGCGATTTTGAAAACATTGAGGATTAAGGTGAACAATTAAGACCCAGGGGCACAATTGTAATTCTGACGTCCCGTTCGAAATGCGGCTTTTTGACTTCTTGGCTAAGAGCAGAAGACCGTATCTATTCTTATCAGCTTGTTATCTGATGCATACCCGATGTGACTGACTTAACACGGATGCAGTGTAAAGAAAAACAACTGATGCTAAATTATTCTTTTCAATTAAATTCAAATGTTTATCTATAACAGTGTACATACTAATGGCAGAGTTTGCTATAAGAAATCATTTGAAAATACAGTTGAGAAGAATGATTGGTAAAATCTAAGAAACAATTATATAAGAAAGTAGCTTAGGACTCTTGGAGGAAACAATTTTCGTAACAAGTCATAGCTTAATCATGATAATGTAAACGTTGAATTTTTTACTCTTGAAAAAATATACATTCAAAGCATCCTCCTGATAGTCACCTACGGAGCTGAAACATGGAACCTAACCAAAAGAGTGACCGAGAATCATACAACGAGCACAAGACAGAATCATGCTCAATACTCACAACATGGATTCCAAGAGATCACTTGAGAAATCGGAACCGGCAGAATACAAGATTGAGAGACGAACTAGACAAATTCAGAAAGTATTGGATCTGCGACGCCCAAGATAACGAGGTCTGAGAAACCCTGGGGAAGGACTATGTCCAATGACGGACGATAAAAGACTGATGATGATGATGATGATGATGATGATGATGATGGAAAGTTGATAAACTTGAAAATTCAAAACAGATTCATCACAAGAAATGTTTTCAAAGGATTATGGCAATAAGTCTGAGTTAATTTCAAAAAGTTATACATTCTAAATTCGAAATACTGATATCTGAAAAGTGCAATACTGATATGAAGAACAAAACAAACAAAAAACAACAACATTGGAACCCCAGAGATCATATGCGAAATCACGGCCGACATAAAGTAAGATGGCGTGATGAACTAGATAAAATCAGAAATTACTGGCTCTGCGATGCCTGTGTTGAGAGGTCTGGCGAATCTTGGGGAAAATACATCTCCAATGACGGACGCTAAAAGGATGATGATGATGATGATGATGATGACGATGATGATTTCTCTCGCCATGGGTGCATTTTAATACTACCTGGTATCGTTTGCCAAGCTCCATATACAATTCACTAATATCAATGTAAAAGTTAATACGCTTGAAAATAGATTGATTACAACAAGCGTTTTAAATAATTACGACAATAAGTTTGAGGTCATTTCACAAAGTCATACAATTTGAATTCAAAATAGCAATAACGGAGAAAGTAATAAAATACAATGCTGATATAAAGAAAAAAAGTAGTGTTAATAGATGGTGACAAGGTAATGGAGAAAGGGACCGGAAATTAAGTTGAAGAGGTGGAGGTACAGATCAACAAGAATTGATTTCAACGTGGCATTAAGCGCTTCAAAGTTTTTCCAAAAAAATACCAGTAAAGAATGGAAAACAGTTTCAAATCTTCATTCATAGTTTTATTGAAACCATTTTTATAGTGGCCTCTGTTATTGAGAAATTGATGTATGATCCGACAGAATGATTATAAATTGCGTTATATGATATCGAAACTCTTATCTAAAATGATCACTCGTTATTACAAGGCGAGTGTGCGATTTGGCCTAGACAACGTGAATAGAATAAACAATTAAAGAAGATGGTGCTGCTGCAAATATTCGGAGCTAAAACAGTTATTCAGCCTTTCGCATTACCAGCAACTGCTTTGCTCAGTCCATCGCAGGTCTGATTCCAGCAACAGCCCTATTTTCATCATCATCATCATCATCATCTTGACGTCTGTCGTTGGATTTACAGGATTCCCCAAATCTGTCTATCATGGGCGTCGCAGAGCCAGTACTTTCTGAATTTGTCTAGCTTGCCTCTCCGACTAATACTCTGCTGGCCTCGGTTGCACAAGTGATCTCTGGGGATCCATGCTGTGAGTCGTGACGTCCATCAGTTGTCTCTCATTCTTGCAACATGGCCAGTCCATTGCCATTTGAGATTTTTAATGGATTCTATAATGTCCCTGACTCCTGTCTTTACCCAGATGTATTGCATTGACTTGTAGTCTTTTCATGTGATTTTGAGCATAATTCTTTCATGCGCACGTTGCATGATTCTCAATTTGCAGGTCTGTCTCTTGGTTAGGTTCCATATTTCAGCTTCATAAGTGACTATTGTGAGGATGCATTGGTTGTACACCCTTCTTTTCGGATTATTGGGATCGTCCTGTATGTGATAGTTGAACCTGCTCTGCCAAAGGCTTACAATTCGAGGGTGATTATTTGCTTGATTTCTTCTTCTTTTAAGGGTCTCATGGAGATTCGTTGTCCTAGGTAGATGTAGTAATCTACTTTTTCCAGTTCTGAGTCCCCGATTTTGATCTTAGTGTTTTTATTTCTGATATGGTTGTTGAACATGGTTTTTGTTTTTACTGAAGTTCATGTGTAGGCCGACTTTCTTGCTCTCTTTATTTAGTTCATAAAGCATTAGTTGGAGGTAGTGTAGGTTCTCTGCGAAAAAGGCAATATTATCTGCAAATCTGAGGTTGCTCAGATATTCATCTTCTATTTTGTTACCTTTACTCTCCTAGTCTAGTCTTCTGAAGATCATCTCGAAGCAGGCTGTGATGAGTTTAGGTGAGCTGGTATAACCTTGTCTTACCTCTTTTAGGAACTGAAAGGACTCCGAGTCTTAAATTGTTCTATTTATGCTGTCTAAGCCAAATGATACCCTTACCAAATGAGTAAAACGGTGATCATATCAAATGAGAGTTTCTAAATAGTATAACGCAATTCATAATCATAATAGCCACTCAAACAGCTTTTGAACGCCGATCAAAAATATCGATTTGATATAATTTCATAGTTTTGCATAGTTGTGCAATCGAAGAAGAAACAACAAAATCCATTATAAGATCAGGTCCCCTAACCTGCAGTCCAGTCGATACTAATACATTATTACTAAATGGTCTGAGAAAAGCGTTTTTTTACGAAAATTCAAATTGTCAACTACGATACGCTGTTAAGCTGAAGCTTGCACTTTTCCGACCGAAAATTCTATTCGTCAACTTTGACAGCTGCTGACGTGTTTTGGTGCGAAAATTTAAATCGTCAACTACAACAGCTGCTTCAGATGTAAAGCTGGCGCTTTTTCACGTAAATTTTCAAAACGTCGACTAAGACTGCCACCGCAGATTTGAAGCTGACGTATTTCCTTGCAAAAATTGAAATCGTCGACAACGACAGCTGCTGTTGTTCTGAAGCTAAAGCATTTTCGTGCGAAAATTGAAATTGTCAACTACGGCAGCTGCGACGGATTCGAACCTAATGCATTTTCGCGCTAAATTTTAAATCGTCAATTCCGACAACTACGACTGAGCAATCATAATCGTGAAGCCGTAAACGTTTTTTTTCGAGCTCATCTGTAACGATGCCTACCGTAAAACCAAACTATCACTTGGTATAGATATATTTTCAACCTGAGAGCAAGTGAAGTTTTAGGGTTAGGGTTAGGGACCTGTCTACTAGAGTCGTGTTAATCAGTCGAGTAACGAATTCCCCACAGGACGTATCAGATATCATTCAATAAAAATAAATACTGCACTTTGCTCTCAGACAGGAGACCGAGATGCCACAGTTCAAACGGACCACAGAATTACGATTTGTACCACCTGAAGATTTTTTCTGTCCCCTTTTTTAATTACTATTGCTTATATTCCTGTCGACTCCTTGACGAGCACAGGTCTGCAACCTCTCTGTTATGGTTTCAGCAATAAATACATTTTACTAAGTGCACATCTCATCTGTGTCTAGGTTTGGGACCAACTATTGCGACTGCCAAACTGTGTTTTTTCTCTCAGTCTAACCGTCTCTTAGATGGACTGCCTTGAAGGACGAGAGGGCTCAAACTGCTCAGCTGGGGGAGAAGTAGATTCATGCCTTTCCCAAACATCCATGATCGAAACTTGGTCTCAGTCCACGAATTCCATTTCCTGTGCCGGCAACTGTTACGCCACTCCTCACTTCAACACTTTTTTGAATTAGGATTATAGAAAATCGAACTCAAAAATTATTTTGGCAACTTTCTATCGGAATGAAGCTAAGATCTACCCACAGAACCCATTTGGCGAGGGAGTTTGAAACTTTCACAGTTTCTTCCGAAGATTTCGTATAAATCGTTGGATTGAGCTGAAATCAGTTATTGGAGACTTTTGACGAATTCGCAACTTTTGCTTGCATTGTCAACGAAAACAGACCTTACACTGGCTACAACTTCAGTCGTTCTTGCTTAGGGAACAGATACCCTCCCATGCTTTATAGCTTATCGGATAAAACTGAAATTTGGTGCTGGAGCCTTTTGGATCAAGGCGCAACTTTTGTATACAACGAATCATAAAAAGTGCCTTTACGCTGGCTACAGCATCAGATGTTCCTGAAACCTGACCCCAACCACTAGCATTTTAGATGCAGAGATTCCAAAACCATCTAAAGTAGCTCTAAATACGCAAAGATTTGAGTATGTATAGAGATGGTTAGAAAGATTCCGTTAAAAATTGATCATAGGTGTTAGAAATGAAATTTACGCATTTGATATGAATTGAATTGTTACTATATGTGAAGTGTTTGGTTAATTTAGTTAATTGTGTTGTGAATAAAAACCTGTTTTTCATTGGAGGCCATCCTTATCTTCAAGGTTCTCGTCTCTGTTTCGATATTTTGGGAACCAATATTGAGCTGTACGTTTGTTGAGGTTATTTCAGATGCTATTGATATCGATGCTCGGTCGGCTGATTGGTAATGGGCAACCAGGAAAAGAGCAAACAAACCATCCAAAGCAAGGGAAACAACTCGGAATATGACACCAAAAACACAACCAAGGTAAAAAACGGACATGTCCAGTCCAATAGCATAGTCCTTCAAGAAATAAATGAAAAGTATCTTTTCCCATTGGCAGGCACATAGGGGTTTAGGAATTCGGTTATTACAAAGGCATTGTAGATAGCCAACTTCATGAATTTCATAAAACGACTGCACTCTGGGAAGTGTTTTCAAATTCTAGAACAAGCAACACCCGGAGGGTACAGGACCAAAACGTTGGGAACAAATGAATTCATTGACGAGGAAAATTATTCTGACTATATCATACATAATGATTGATTTTGGATATGTTTCCTCGGAGTAGATTCTATGGCGGTGGACTACAGCGTTGCAAGGGAAGTAACTTTGTATTTAGGGGGCCTTCTATCTATGGAAAGCCAACTCGTGACGTAAGGGAACAGCTGGGAGAAGACGTTCTACCCCTGGGTATAGCTCTCGTTGCATGTACGATTTTAAGCTTTGTTAGATTTCGCTCGTTAGATTACTCACGTGCTTCACCGATACGACAGAGTCCCTGTGATAAACCGCACTTTTGCCAACATAAAACAATGTCATTTATGCCTGGAATTAAAAGAATAATTGTTCCTGGATTGAATACATTTTTGAAAGGCTCTGTGACGCATCGTTAATTGATCACTTTTTTCAAAGACGTTCATAGTTTTTATGAATATCATCTCCGAGCCGAATCCTCTGAAACCAACTTGGAACCGTACGAAAAGGAACCAATTCTTTGCTAAATGTTCGCTTGATCTTTCCTTCGGCTTCAGTAACTTTTCGTCCGAGTTTAAACCGCGGTGAAAAAGAAAAAATCAAACGAAATCTTTTTTGTCCAGTTTGTTCCACGGGCTTATGACTTCAACCTGTAAAGAGTACAATATTGAAAAATCACGTTAACTTATGAATGAAGAATAGTTATGAAATGATATTAAGACCGACTTTCAAAATGTAGTGACTGTAGTTTTTAGTTGTGTCCTCAAATCTCTATTAAACGCTTTTTAGCCAGTCTGTCATTCGATCAGTCGGTCCGTCGGTCAGTCTGAGTTACTTTAAACAACAGAAATAGGAAGGAAGGGAGATATGACATCATTAAACCAACTGCTATGATGTCAAGATAGAACTTACAAGTTCAGCATTTTTGTATTTCAAGAAAAGCAAAAAATGGAAAGAAAAGATAAAATTTTTATAGAAAACAATACTCCCAGAATATTTTCATATGGCAATATTTTACAAATATAAGGATAAATTGACACAAAAAGACTACCTGTTCTTTTCCCTCCCCCTGCTACTACTACCACGGTTGGTGGACGCACCATTGAACTTATGGTTATTGTTTTGCTATAAATATCAATGTTAGAAAATAGTCATTACTTTCTGAACAACAAATATATTGTTTTATCATTGTATCTCTTCTTCTCTCCTACATTTCTCTGTTTTGCAAATAAATAGTAATAATACTTCCACCATTGCGTATTTCGTCTGGGAAACTCACTGTTTATACACATCAGCGATATTTATTTTATCTGTGTGCCAATTGATTGAAGATTAAATAACACTATAAAGAACTGACTGTCCTGGAAAATTCGCCCAATTACAATTTAGAACAAACTTTTATTGCATTAGGTTTTTGGAATTTCAACTCAAGAAACTACAGATGCGTTAAAACCTTTTCACAAAATCTAATTTCTTCGATTTCATAAAGCTTGGTTTGAAACCATAATTCAAGTGGTAAGTTGTTCTTGCTCGTCCAAACAAATTTCAAAGAGGATAACATTTCTGCCTTTGGACCCAACGTTGAAAACTTTCAGAAAATGAGTGGTTTGATTTGATGTGATGTGTGTAAGTTGAAATCAGAGCGATTAGAGGCCTGCTCAGTAAACGGCTCTGGTTCTTTCTTAGCAGGGAGCAATCTTTTTTTCTAAAATCGTTCGTGTTGTTACAGTAATGATGCGTAAGGACTGAAATTAATTTAAATAGTTTTAGCGCATCTATAGTCTCTAGAGTTGAAATTTCAGTTCGAAATCTCAACTTAATGAAGAGATATTCTAAATTATCATTGTGCTTTTTTTTGGAACAGCTAGTGTTTACTTAAGACCCCTACACGTCAACGCGGTTCTGAGCCATTCTCCTCAGCGGGACCCAAGTCAATATGGCCACCTTTGTCTCACTTTTGACTAATATTCTCCAGGACCGCTTTAACCTCCCAACTCTTTTTAAACCGTTGTATCACCTCATCGTACTTGCTAGTTGAGCTGATTACCCACCTTCAAACAGGGGTCAGATGTCCCAAGTCCCTACCCAGGTTTTTGCCTTTGTCCTCAAAAGGCTGTTCGACGAACTGACTTTCCATAATCTTCGAACTGCATGCACCATGGGTACTCCTGAAGAGCTATCTTCCCAAACAGGTTCCCACTGAGACAATCATTTGGGCGATGATGCTGCAGTCTCAGTAACAAGTATATTGATAGATATTGATGAATAAGATGAAACATGTCTTCCAAAATACGTGACAAACTATGCAAATTCTGAGACTACTGGCTCCGTGACGGCCATGATAGTGAAGTTTGGTGAATCTTGTGGAAGGTCTGTGTCCGACGATAGACGCTTAAAGGCTGCTACTGCTGCTGCTCCTGTTGATGGGACATGAGCACATGGAAGTGGCGGGTACACTGCTATTGGCACAACTCCATCCCTAATTATGTTTGGCAGAGACTCAAACTCAGCATTGATAAATACGAAAATTGATGTAATATCTTATAAATTGATGTAATTTATCGTTCTTCTATCGATATGCCTCTGGAAACACAATGCAAAAACTTTAAGACTTCGCTTATGTTTCAAAGATGCAAATAGCTTCATCTTTCTCCATTACAATTTTCCTCGGGCTCTCAGCTCTTTCAGCTTCTTTCTTATTATTCTATTATTGTATTCTCGATGCAATAATAACAATCATGGAAACTACGTAGACCAACCATTCATTGTGCTGATGTTTATTTCGCTGTTGACAAACAGTTAAAAAAAAATCGTGAACTGAACACAATCAAATTCGTTGCCGCTTTTCGTATCGTTCTAAAAGCATCCAGATCTTGGAAATCTCGCACAGAATCTCGAAGACAGAACATATATCAACAAGGCACACTCCACCCCTAGACATATATCAATAATACCTAATTCAATCCAAATATCATAATTTAGTCTCATTTTGTGATTAAGTTCACACTTCGGTCAGTAGACGTTACAAACAGCAATGGGGATGAAGGTGTGCGATGGTATGGCGTATACTTATTTTACAATCTCCAGTTTTTTTTATATATTTAATGTTTACTGTGAGAACCATGCAACGTGCGCATGAAAGAATAATGCTGGGCCTCACATGGAGAGACCACAAAACAGCACAGTACATCCGAGAAAAGACAAGAGTTAGAGACATCATAGAATCCATAAAACATCTCAAATGGCGGTGGGCTGGCCATGTTGCAAGAATGGCAGACAATCGATGGACATCACGACTCACAACATGGATTCCCCGAGACCACATGCGCAGCCGAGGCCAGCAAAATGTTAGATGGAGAGACGAGCTAGACAAGTTCAGGAAGTACTGGCTCTGCGACGCCCATCATAGAGAACTGTGGCAAATCCTGGGGAAGGTCTATGTCCAACGACGGACGTTAAAAGACTGATGATGATGATGGTGATGATGGAGAGTTCACCGTATACCTAGTTCTCAAAACCCATTTTTACATGATATAAAAGTAATGGTAAAAGCACGAGAGATTCTTTTATCTGCACGACCAAAACCTGTTTTCAAATAATTGAATGAAAAACACTATGGTGCATACACGGAATAGATTTAAAAAATAAAATAATGGTGGTTAGATTCAAATCTGCCAGTAAACCGCACATTCTTTGTTAGAATAGCTTTTCATTTGTTGTATATTTTCACCGTGCCGAAATCATTCGCACCATAAAAGCTGTCTTAGTCAGGAATTGGGTAGTTGTAGGCTTCGATTCAAGCAGTTTGATTCCTGGTGTCATAGGATGATTTAAAGTGTCCCGGCGAGATGAACTGGATGGTGTCATGTCGTGAGAAACTGGAGAGAATACGTGTGAAAGTTACAATTGCCTTCAAGAATACTTAATAAGAGATGAAAACAGAAATTTCGGGCTGCATTTTTATATCTGTTTGCGTCACTTTTGTTCAGTCGTGACGAATGAATTTATCTTGAATATAAATCAATAATAAAAGCACGCGAAATTCTGTTAGCCATACGACAACTTACCATTGAAATTGCTGCTGCTCAAAAATCAACTGTTTCAAATTGAACTAAAACTAGACTTTATATATTTTCTATTTAGAGAAAAAATGAGATTTTTTTCAATGTATGTAGTACAAACGTACAAATTTCCACAAAGTTAGAAGCAGATAGATATTGAAATGGGCTCATGTAATGCATTTCAAATCAAAGGAAAAAAACAGCTAGTTATCCATTTTTAGCTGAGAGATTTCAGCGTTCTTATTCGGTCCGAAGTCCGAATGTTGATTGTAAATAGATTGGCGCCAATGTACAAGCATGCGCTGAGTCCATGTTTTTCATTGATAAAGATTTTCTTCTTCTCAGCTTCAAAATCGAATCAAATGTTCTACTGTGAATATTTTATTATTTAAATGCATTGAACATGTTTTTTTTTATTGATGTTACACGAATGCAACTATATTCTTTTGTCTACGTCGTTAAACGTTCATATATCTTATAAAAAAAGTGACTTGTTCTTTCTTATTTATTTCAATGGTGACCCCAACTGTTCATTCAATTCCTACGAAGAAATATTCTGCGGATAATACATCTTTACGAGACCAAACAAACGAACGCCCTTAACAAGTATCAAAACCAGATCCACGCATAATTATGAAAATGACTCAGTGCATGCTTGTACATAATTATGAAATGAAAATCCTTGTTATAGCCTGTGTTTATTCAAGCTGAATATCGGAGATTTCACGTGTGTAAAAGTGCACTGATTGTTCTAGGGATAGAAAGAATCGTTAACACCGTTTTCAGCATCAGGGACATGACTTCTACCTGCTTACCAACGTTCTTTCTAAAGGTGCCAAATTTTGCGGGTTTTTTTCTTTCTTTCTTTCTGATTAATGTCACGTTTGCTAGGATGTCATTGTGTCAGGAGTCTGTCGTGAGGTTTTGAAACAATGAAGTAATTGTAGGTTGAGGCACTCGGGGATGAAAGCACACTAAGAACATGACTACTGAAGATCAATGGGGTTTTAAATCAAAAGAGATGTATAAGAAAAGATACAGAGAGAAACACAATACATATAACTATCACAAATATGAAAAGAAGCCTGTTACTATGGAATAAGTAAGTTCTAAATAACAAAATTAACACCTTCTCTTAGATTCACCAGACCTCTCTATCACGGACGTCACAGAGCCAGTACTTTCCCAAGTTGTCTATTTCATCATAGCATCGTATTTTCTGCAAGCTACAGTTTCGCATATAATCTCTGGGGATTCACGTTGTGAGTCGTGATGTCCGTGACTGACATTTGAGTTTTCTAATAGAACTTATGATATCTCTGATTACTGTGATCTCTTTTCGTGGTGTTAGACATGAATCTCTCCTGTTGTTCAGTTTTAAGGTCGGTCTTTTGGTTAGGTTCGATGTTTCAGCTCCATAGCAGAATATATGGAGAATGTATTGGGTGAAGGACTGACTGGATTTTCTTGAGACCTTGCTTTGCCCAAGGTTTGCCAACCTAGAGTGATTCTTTACTTCATTTCTTCTTCTTTTGAAGATCTCATGGAGATTTGTTGTCCTACTTAACCGACCTCTATATCTTTTTTGAGTGACACCCTTTGAAAGATTCGCGACTCAGAAGGCGTTGTATACCTGTTTAATTAACCGCCAGACAAATCAAACGTCACCTATTTCACCCCAAGTTATCTCTTTCAAGTGGCTGCAGGTGTTTCAAAACTCAAGGACTCCTTTAAAGGAAATAATCTGGCAGACGCCTATTTTCATCAATTATTTTTTTAGCCTGTAATCGATGAACTAGAAGGATAAATGATTTTCTACTTTTAAAAATGATATCTACTCTAGATTACATTTATATATATTCCAATGTAAAGTACAGTTCTGTGTATGATAATGAAGATCTTCATTTGCTGTGCGATGGATAATCTCAGCCACAAGTTTCGCTATGTCAGGTTTAAAGGGAACTCTGCAGCAAAGTCATAGACCCCATTTTCGAAACCACTGGGCTACAGTGACTCCCTTTCTAACGAACACTCTATTTGCCAGTCCAGGGTAAAACTTGATTTATACCTGGTTCTTTGAACAGGTGATATTGCTCGTTTCAATTCACTTAAGAGATGTGACATACGCATTTTATCGAAATTGATTACAGTCAGATGTGTGAATATGTATTCCTGTAGTTAATAACCAATCAACCTGCTCTTCAGGTTAGCAAGAAAAGAGAGAGAGAGAGACAGACAGACAGGCAGACAGACAGACAGACAGACAGACAGAGAAGGGCAGAGGCAGGAAGACAGGGAGAGATCTTTACCCGTGGAATCTAGAGTTAAATTCTAGCAAAATATAGAAAATAGGTTGAAGGAAGGGTGATCTTCCATACAACAGTCAGTTCGAAAGTTTTTAAAATTCAACCAATCGTAACTTTGTCAAGGAGCCCCGCCAAGCCTTTCAAACTTACTTGGATGGTCTGAGGATATTTTACCAGTTGTCCTCAGATGTCTATCTATAAAATCCTCTCTACTGGGGAGCAGGGGATGGGCATCTATGTACTGGGGTAAGTTCTTGTCCCCCCCACACACTTTTTTTGCTTTGTTTTGCTTTGTATTGTTTCAAATTGACAGCGATAAACAATAAGAAATTCCAATTCTCGTCTTGCACATCTCTTCAGGTGGGTAAGAGAGAGAGGGAGATTGTGTGTGTGTGTATGTGTGTGTGTGAGTGTGTGTGAGAGAGAGAGAGAGAGAGAGAGAGAGGGGGGGACGGAGACAGGATGACAGGGAGAAATCTCTATCCATGGAATCTGAAGTTAAATTCTAGCAAAATATAATAAAATATAATTTGAGAAAAGAATCAGGATCAAGTGGCACTTATCTGCGTAGAACTAAGGTTTCAGGTTGAAGGAAGAGTGATCTTCCATACAACAGTCACAGTTCGAATTTTTCAGAACTCAATCAACCGTAACTTTTTCAAGGAGCCTCACTTTGCCTCTCAACTTATTGAAAGCTATTCCTTTTTAAATTTGGCTATTTAAACAGATCATTAAACAACACTAACGAGAAGGACAACGACAACAATAAGCAATAAACGCTACAAAGTTGAAACATATTATTTACAAGCATTCCAAGGGAAATTATTAATCACAGCCACCAATGTAAGTTGCTTTTTACTTCATAAATGAAGCAGTGGTGGAAGTAAAATTAAGTTACCTTTACGAAAATACTGCCATTTTGTTTTGAATCACAGATTTAGGATGGACACAGAGTAAGAGACAAGTTTGGCATAAACTTTCATTGTGAATTGAACCCCCAAATAAAAACCATTTCAGTGAGGAAGGGTTCAACAAACAAGCAAACAAAAAAAATTCCCTACCCGCTGAAGGTTGTGTTTGCAGAATTTCTAGTTTTCAGTACGGACGGTTTGGGCTGAGCAAAGTCCTGATATATGTATATGTATAATTAATAATTGTGTCGTCTACAGACAGCTGTTTCGTTGTATTACAACTCTTCAGTGTGGTTATTGACTCGATATCTCTTACAGTACCGTTAGGTAGGGTCGAGACCTTCGCTTAAGACCCAGATGGTCTACCTCTGCACTACGTAGAGGTGGAAGAAGGACTGAATTAAGCTATATATTTACTTGCGCATAATTCCCCATTTACGAAAGTGCTCCATTGTAGTTACTTATAGCAGACGAATTCCCTACCTAAGAATGCTCAATCCTGAAGAAGAGAGCGTTGAGTATAATTAATAATTGTGTCATCCATAGACAGCTGTTTCGTTGTATTACAACTCTTCAGTGTGGCTATAGACTCTATATTTCTTCCAGTACCGCTAGGTAGGGTCGAAACCTTCGCTACAGACCGAATTAAGCGACACACACACACATACACACACACACGCACACACACACACATACACACACACACACACACACACACACATATATATATATATATATATATATATATATATATATATATATATATATATATATATATCCCTTCTAGTGTTGCTATGTGTTATTGACCGGTCTGTTGTAGGTAGCGGTGATTAATATGGTTTTGAGAACAACATTGTATTAGCATCAACTTAATCTTCATGACGCATTTTGAGAAACCGTTTAACTTTTATCGTCCCAAATATTCCCAAACAATCAAAGTCTTTATCATACGGATGTGCGTTTCATTGAGAAATTTTTACTTTCTGTCGGGTAGACCCGGTCTTCAAAAAGTGTTCAGGTGGTGGGGTCACGAGTGGAATTGAGCAATATTCGTTCGTTTGTTTTCAAAATTTTATATTCTGGCTTTAAGTTCATTATTTGCTGGTTATTGCAATTTTCCCCGTAAACAGATCACGTAGAAAATCTGCCATTAAATGTTGAGGAAGAATAGGCTGAACTTTCAAGTGATTCAACTCTCAGGCTTGAATTATCTTAGAAAATCTTGAATGCTTTTTGGCTTGTTGTTCGTGCCGAATCTGTAATGTTGTCAGAATTAGCAATTGCGACCCTTCTACCTTTTGTTACAACCTATTTGTGTGAATCAGAATTTCCGGTTTTGATCAGAATCAAAACAAACAAACGCTCTAGTATTAAGAACATTGAAATTGCCTTGGGACCAGCATAAACAAATATTAAGCCAAGATTTGTTTTGTTGTCAGAAGATGAACACACACACACACACACACACACACACACACACACATGTCTTTCCCACTAAAGAGAATTCTCTGTTTTTAATAGATTTATATATTTAAAATTTAGAAAAGTTGGTTCTCATCTATTTTTTTTTTTTTTGTAGAAAAAAAATTGATGATAGCTTCGACATATTTCGTTTATCAGAATGTGGGGGCTGATGAAGTGTTTTAACAAAAAAGTGGCCCCCATTTGTTTGGGAAGACCTTGGGTAGGCGTTATGTTTCGTTAAAGAGCCTCTGCAGTTTCGAAAATGAGGAATATTTGGAATCACAAGGCTAGGGGTGTGTTTAACAAGCATAGGAATTATTGGGTGGCGATTGAAGGTTGTATATAACAGGGACCCCAAACCTTTTTTTGTACCAAAGACCAGTTTCAGATTGTCAGTATCCCTGTCGACTTGCGTTGCTCTTACCATTGAGCTAAACAGCCGCCGGTTGTGCAAAGGCCAAAATTGCTGTTTTAGCTCTGAATTCTCATTTTGCTTATTCTCAGTCCATATCTGCTCGTGGGAAATGGATATATAATCCGACATAACTATTATAAACATTTCGTTGAAGCAGCAACTCAATCGATTCCTGCAGCAGCTCCATTCTCTATGATCGTTAATTCTATTTGCGTAGCCTGGGCCAAATGCTGCATTCACCGTGTAATACAGGGATATCATTTCAAATAGGAGTTTAAATATAATACAATGCAATTTGTAATAAGGTAAAGAGTACGAAAAAGAAAAATGCAACTCAAATATTAACTTGGCTATATATTTGTAGTCGGGGTCAGGGGGTTCATTAAAGTTATATGATTGAAGATTTTGTATACTAATCTAAATTATTGTTTTTTTTCTTCATATAGCTACCACCAATTGATTAAATAATTATTGTGTATTTTTTCTAATAATTTATCATTAAATCTTGATCTTTATTTTATGTAAAATTTTGAAGAGGGAATTTTCGGTGATTGTTTTGAATATATGCATTTAAACATAATATCAATATTTTGCAAGGGAGGTAATCGAGACTCTATTAGGCATTTTGAATGTCTAGATTTTTACCTTTCGTCAAAAAATCTTAATAGGTTTAGTGTTAAGGTTTATAGGTAAGTTCGGGGTTAGATTTTGTAGGTAGGTTTGGAGTCAGTAAGTAAATTAGGGATAGTACGAGGTTTAGGCTTAGTAGGTAGGATTGGGGTTAGAATCTCACTTTTCTCAATCATTCATTCTCCCAATTATTTTTCAGTGTTAGTGTAGGTTTTTTGAAATTCCAATAGACATTTTTTATTAAATCTAACCAATTTTCGCCATTCAAAATTGGCCATATTCAAAATGGTAGCGACATGATATTTAATTTTACTTATTCCAGACAATTACCGAATTTACTGCATTAAGATTTACCGTGGTGGAATTTACTGTGGTGAAATTTACGTTTGGTGAAAGTTAATGGGAATATTTTCATGGGAAAATTTACCGTGGAGGTATTTACCGGTCATATACAATTTCATGTGTGCAAAGATCGATCAATAATTACGCAACCTGACACGTGGTTATTATCTGAATTTCGATCTTGAATGTTCACTGTATAAAGTTTGTTCGATGCGATTAGCGGGTGATCAACCACCTCCTCATCGTGCAAATGGGATAGAATAAGCCAGACCACCCTGACGTCTTCTGGAATAAGACAAAACTCGATGGGACTGGGCATCATCATCATCATCATCATCATCATCATCATCATCATCATCATCATCATCATCATCATCATCATCATTCTTTTATCGTCTGTCGTTGGACACAGATCTTCCCGAGGAGTCGCCACACCTCTCTATCGTGGGCGTCGTGGAGCCAGTACTTTTCGAACTTGTCTAGTTCCATCTCATCACCGTATTCTGTTTGCCTTTGTCTCGCATGTGATCTCAGGGGATCTATGTTGTGAATCGTAATGTCCATCGGTTGTTTGTCATTCTTGCAAGATGACCAGCCCATTGCCATTTGCGTTTCTATGGAATATGATGTTTCCAACTCCTGTTTTCTCCCTGATATACTGTCCTGTGTTGTGATCTCTCCATGTGAGGCTGTGCATGATTTTTTTCTACATGTGCATGTTGCTTTGCGGGTCAGTCCTTTGGTAAGGCTTCATGTTTTAGCTCCATAGGTGACTACCAGGAAGCGTTAGTTGTATCCTCTTCTTTTTAGGACTAATAGGATTTTCTTGTTCTTGAAAGCTAAAATTGCTCTACCAAAGGCTTGCCATCCTGAAGTGATTTTTCTACATAGATGTTTTTGTCCATTTTTCCAGCTCTGTTTTTTCGATTTTGATCGTTGTGTGTTTGTTTCAACATCTTTTTTTTTGTACACGATGGGAGTTTTCTGCTATAAACCATGTTTATCGCCTGTTGTGATCCTTTCCTGAACTGTAAGAATTATGTTATGTTATGTTAATTCTTATCAAGACTCTTTCTTGTCTACTCTGAATCGTTTTTAGTTTGCAGGTCAATCCCTTGGTTAGATTCCATGTTTCAGCTCTATGGGTGACTATCGGGTGGACGCATTTATTGTTATCTCTTCTTTTTAAGACTAATGGCATTTCCTTGTTCTTGAAGGTTGATTTTGTTCCACCAAAGGCTTGCCATCCTAGAGTGATTCTTGCTTTTTTTTTCTTTTGGTGTCAATACATTCAGGCAAGAACAATAAGGATTGTACGCTTAATGGTCCAATACATGACTAGAGGTATGTTTACTTAAGAAAGAAATCACGACTGTTACGAGAAATTACGAGATTTCTGGCCAATGGAGAATCTATTGAGATCTGCACAAAATAGAAATATTCTTGCTATCATTGAAATCAAATCTTACTGTTTACACCAGAAAAGAATAAGGAAACGGTAATTTTATTTGATAAACTCACTCTCAAACTTAGAACCATGCAACATGCGCAGGAGAGAATCATGCTCAATATTACATGAGGAGATCGCAAGGCAGCGCAACGTATTAGAGAATAACAGGAGTCTGAGATATAAGAGAATCCAATAGGAAACTCAAATAGCGATGGGCTGGTTATGTAGCAACAATGTCAAACAACAGCTAGACATCACTATTTGCAACGTAAATCCTAACAGATCATATGCAAAGCTATAGTTGGATGAAAATAAGATGCCGTGACAAAATACACGAGTTCAGAAAGTCCTTGACGCCAATGGTAAAGAGGTCTGGCAAACTTTGCAGTTAGTCTATGTACAATGTCTAACCCTAACAGGTTGCTGCTGATGACCATATGTAAAACAGGAGTGCGCAACAATAATCACAGCATACCTCAGCGATGACTGGAAGCACATGACGTAAATTATTGTCAATAATGTGTTCATTACTGGTTATGGATAAAAATCGATTCTGCTTCTTATCTGCTTCTGTGGTGAGATAGTTAGATCAAAGCGCAAGACCTCACGTGCGGTGCATCCAGCAAGGATCGAACTCACTTCACAAGAGTTATGGCCTGCAAGCTATGACTCTATGGAAAGGCGCCAGTACGTGCGTGAACGCTTTTATGCGTGTCTGTGAATGTACGTACACGCGTGTGTATAAAAGCCTTGATGTTTAAAGAAAAACACAGCTGTTTGGAAACAGAAGAGGTTTGTTTATTTCGACAAAGTATTGAAACTTGTTTCATTCAAAATAACCCTAGGCTTTTTTCCCCATTTTGGAATCCTCGGAAATAAATATGAAACGATTTCGAAGACTGTTTCATGCCAAAAAAAACAAAAACAAACTAAAAATAAAACCGGAAACAGATTTGAAAAAAAATATTTTTAGCCGTCGCCTCATTAAAGAGCATGGATTTGAAATACCCAAACAGTAAAAGAGTTCTTGTGTTGGGTTATCTGTTACTGCACACACTTGATTTTTACACATACATACGCACATACTCTTACATGTAACAATCTATAAGTATATAGATACTACTCTCACACACACACACTCACACACACACAAACACATGTATATATAAACACGTGTGTGCGTGTTATTTTTTTTCATACATTTAGTTGGGTATACGGGGAAAATGTACTATATTGCATATATGACACATATCCCAGTATATATATATATATATATATATATATATATATATATATATATATATATGTGTGTGTGTGTGTGTGTGTGTGTGTGTGAGTGAGTGTGTGTGCGTGTCTGTGTATACATATATGTATAATCATTGTTATTATTATCATATATATACATACGTGAGAATGTGTGAACATGAATGATATTACATGTATATCATATAGCCCAATATACATACATATAATTTGTTTAGCTTAATGGTGATGCTACGTTTGAGCAGCAATCTTATCGGTCGTAGGTTCGATTCGTGCAGCATTCTCGTTTCTTTAATTGATCATTTTATTTAAGTTGTCTTGGCTAAATGATACATTCATCGTACAAGAGTATCAATATATTACAACAAATTTTATAACCATATATATATATATATATATATATATATATATATATATATATATATATATATATATATATATATATATATATATATATATATATATATACTGTATGGTATATGGACGTTGCTGGGAATAGACTGTATACTATGCAGAGAGAGAGAGAGAGAGAGAGAGAGGGGGGAGAGACAGAGTGATAGTTATAGTAAGCAGAGAGAGGATATGGTTGTCTGTACTGGTACAAATACACGAATACAATGTACGTGTGCTGCAGAGAGAAAAGGAAGAATCAATTCCTGTCAAATGGTAAAGACCAGAAAAGAAAGACGGAAAAATGATGGGAGATGAGAAAGAGAAAGAGCAAACGGAGAAAGAATTAATGAAGAAAGAAAATTCTTTAAAAAAAATGAATGAAACTAAGGGATAAGGAATGATGAGATTGAATGGAAGTAATGAAATGGGTGGGAAAAAGAGGAATGATTCAAAACAAAGAAATAGGTGGTCGAAAAGAATATATCAATAGAAAGAAAAGAATGAATGAAAAAATGAAAGAGGTACGAAGGAAAGAAGAAAGAAAGAAAAAGCAGAGGAATTATGAAAGATAATTAAATTACCTTAGCGTCAAAATTTGAAGTAAAAAATCAATTTAGAATAAATATGGCTAGAATAAATCCTATTCATGACACCATTGGCGTTTTCCACAGGAAAACATCTAAGATGGATAAAAACAATATCTAGAAACATCTATTTTCAAGAGAGTTTGGATGTTATTAATAAGATATACCTGTAAAAATAAAGTTAAAAAAGGCACCGTAAATTGCTTGAGTAGGATCGATGATGAAGATAACGGGTATTATATGGATTTGGTGGCCATCTTGGAAACTTTACATTTTCAGTGGTCAGTTTGATATGGTATCAAGCACATTCAACGCTAAAGAAAACTGTTGAAAACTGTTGAAAAAACCTTTGTTGTAATTTAGGGAATCAAACCATATTTTCAATCGACTAAACTATGGGCTTAATACTTAAAATTACAGCAATAGATATAATTCACGGGACCATACTATTAACACAAATAAAAAAAAAAGATACTCTCCATCACAGTCAATTATTGAGTAAACGCAGTATTGAAATTTGATGTAGAAAATAACGTGTATGGATAAATAAGGTCAGATTAAGTTCTATTCATGACATCACAGGCAGTCTACACAGGAAAATCTAAAGTGGAGAAAAAAAACAGATATGGGTGTTATGTATTGACTTATGCTCGTCAAAATAAGGCCTATACGATTGAAAAAAAAGTGCCTTTATTTTCTAAAATCAAAAACATTTTTAAAGAAGCCAAGTGGAGTACTAATGCCAAGTCTGTAGATAGAACGGTATGACCAAGAACAATGGATCACATAAACACACACACACGCGCACTTATAAAGAACGATGGAATTCTCCGCCACTTTTGGCGACTACGGTTGTTCAACATGAATGAAGAAGTAATCAAGTGAAGGGATGCTAAAGAAAAAAAAAAAAAGGAAAAGACAAAAATACAGGAAAAAACAAGTAATGAAAATGATGATGGAAAAATTGAAAAAAATGAATAAAAAGATGAATGAGAAAGAAAAGTAAAAAAATAATGAAAAATGAAAAAAAATACAAAAAATGAAATAGAAGGGAGAATTGAAAAGAATAGAAAGAATGCAAAAAAAATGAAAAAGAAAAAAAAAAAGAAAAAAATGAAAAAAAAATTGAAAAGAAAGAAAATGAAAAGGAGAGAATGGATGAAAAAAATAGAAAGTAAGAAAAAAAAAGAAAAATTTGAAAGACAAAAAATGTAAAATAATGAAAATACGAAAAAAAAATAAGAACGAAAAATGAAAAATAAGGAGAAGAATAAGATACAAAAAAGAAAAAAAGGATGAAAAAAGAATGAAGGAAAAAAAAGAAAAATGGTAAAAAGAGAAAAGGAGTCTTTTTTAAAGGTATGAAAAAATTGAAAAGAAAAATGAGAAAAGAACATTTTCAAAAATGAAAAATTGAAAAAAAAAATAGGGAAAAAGAAATAAAAAAGACTGAAAATTGTGAAGAAAGGTAAATGGAAGAAAAAAAGAAAAAAAGTCAAAACAAAAATGAAAAAGGAAGAAAAATGAGGGAAAATTCAAAAGGAACGAAAAAAAGGAAAAGAAAAATGAAGATGAATGAAAAACTTGAAGAATGAACAAATTATGAAAGGGGAAAATTAAAAAGAACGAAAGAGATGAAACCAGAAAAATTAAAGAAGGAAAAAAATTGGAAAAAAAGAGAGAAAAAAACAAAATGACAAAAAAAAAAGAAAAAGAAAGACAAATTGAAACGAAAGGAAGAAAAAATTGAAAAAGAATGAAAAAGATAGAAAATTTGCTTAGAATTAAAAAAAGTAAAAAAAAAAAGAAAAAATTAAAAAGAAAGATAAATTGAAGATGAAAAGAGAATTAAAAAGAGGAATAGAAAAGAACAACAGAATAAACAAAGGGGGTGTGAAATATGGATTGAAAGAGGAGGAATATAAAAGTGAAGGAGAAGAAATATGTGGAAACTGGCAAAATGTCATTCAATACATTTGCGTTGTATTTTGAGACATATGTATTTCTTTTTTTTTGTAATTTCAAATCTTGTATTGAAATAAATCACCTGCGCAATTGCAAGCATCGGGAGTATATACCTCTGTAAATATTCAAATTATCTATATATATTCCCCTCCCATTCCCTCCCCTTCCCATTCATTCTCTCTCTATATATATGCATATATATATATATATATATATATATATATATATATATATATATATATATATATATATATATATCACGGGAGCATAGAATTACAAACGACATTCATTTGATATTTAAATCTGAAAAAATTGCATAAGTTGCATTGACAGATATCGGAAACTAAGTGACTGAAGTGACACAGGAGAATTTTGAAAATGTTTTCTTAAGCTTTCCAGAATGTGTGTATATATATATATATATATATATATATATATATATATATATATATATATATATATATATATATATATATATATATACATATGTATATATATATATATATATATATATAGATATATAGATATATATATAGATATATATATATAGATACTGAAGTATCCTTAGGAGTTAATGTCAGTCAGAGTGGCCGATCAAAGACATCGTTTCCCAGAAATTCTATATCAAGCTATAAAGTTTTTTTTGAAGAACTGAGAATAACACATGCAACAATTTAAGAATTGAAAACCCCACCATCATACAAATGGCAAAAATCCATTTACGAATAACTCAATAAACAATTTTAGACAAGATTATTATTCAGGGGTTTAACCGAGCTTAATATCTTGGTAAACATACTCTCAATTGTTTGTTACATTTTTGGTAACATTTCCATCTAAGTTAAGCCTATAAAAAATCGTTTTAGAAATATACTATGGAAACATGGAAATTTCAAAGGACTATTATTGGATATTTAAATCCAGTTGTATTGTTACTTTGTAGAAAAAACTGTTTTCTCGCCCGTATACAGACTAACTTCCGTTTTCATATCCTGATATAAAACCCACACAAAAATATATGAATAGCATTCAGGTTTATTCAAGTTGAATACAGCTAGTTGAATAGGAAGACACTTATATATATATATATATATATATATATATATATATATATATATATATAAGTCTATAGCCACACTGAAGAGATGCAATACATAGAAACAGCTGTCTGTGGATGACACAATAATTAATTCTCATCTATTCAGGGTTGAGCACTCTTTAAATGAGGTAACTCATCCATTGTAAGCTTATGCAATGCTCTTTCATAGGAATAGAGCACTCTGGTGGATGAAGGATTTCTGTGTAAATAAATATATCACTTGAATTCAGCCTAACTGACTGTCCAGTCCCTACGGGTCTGAAGTGAAGATTTCAATTCTGCCTCGCGATACTGGATGGGTTAACGAAAAGTCTATAGCCACACTGAAGAGATGTAATACATTGAAACAGCTGTCTGTGGATGACACAATAATATATATATATATATATATATATATATATATATATATATATATACACACACACACAAAGTCTTTCCAGAGAATATCAAACTATTTTGAGAACCGGTTGCGCGGCCTGCATGTAACTTGGCAACCGATAACTGTTGTATGCGTGAATAGACATTCTCCTATAGCCATCATCCTTGGGCTATTCTCAATCGTAATTGAAATCTCGTTGAATGAATTTTTTTTACCGTGTTATCGTAACATTCACAATTCCCAAGCGGAATATTTCGAAGAAAACTAAGATACCATTGGATTAAGCTGGCTATTATTCATTATTACTAAAAGGCTGAATACATTCCGGACAGACTTTGAATGCTTTTATAACAACTGGTCTACGTATGATTTTTTTAACAATTGGTCTATTGCAACAGATGCATTGTGAATAACAGGAAACTGAGTAATCTACCAATATGACCCAAACTGGGATCTGCTGTGTCAGTCAAAGTCAAGGCACGGGAGCGTTAGCTCAGAAGGTAGTTTTGGGGGGTTTGGGATTCAAAAAGACTTGATGGATTTTGTCGAAGCACATGGTACGATCGTTGCTGGTGGGTATTATGAAGAAGCTTTGAGAAGAACTGAAAACTGCATTGATGGAAAAACGGCCAGGTAAATTGCATCCAGGAATATTTTTCCATTCTTATAATACGCCAATCCATTCTTCGAAAATAGCAAAGTATATCCTTCGAGAATTAAGAGAGGGAACATTGTCTCTTCCATCCAGGAAACTTTTTTTTATCCCCCCCCCCCAAAAAAAAATTGGTCGGGTTTGTCACTCAATAGAAACCCTTACATGACAAACGTCCCTGGGCAACACGCCGTATTAGGAGTGATCAATCGAAAAATTGGAAAGGGGTGATCAATAAATGAGTAACTTATCTTACTTTTTGTAAGACGACTGAAAACTTTGAATTTTTTGTACGCATAACACAGAACAATTTTGCATTGACTTACATTGTAAACTGAGGACCCAACTGAGAACCTATTGAGGGTGTTGAAAGAATAAAAATACTTTCAAAAGTTGGAAATCTCAGACCTCTAACTCTATTGGCGCAGCATGTATGTGTAATACATCCACACATACATAGCCAGCCGGACCAATTTAAAAACTAAAGAAACCTATGATTATAGTTTTGGTGACATTTTGGATGACGGTTTCTGAAATTTAAGAGTCCCTAGATAATGGCAAAAATGCCAATGCATCCTCCCGATGGAACTGAAATATGGAACCTAAGCAAAAGACTGACCCTCAAACTCAGAATCATGCAAGGTACACGGGAGGGAATCATGCACGGCCCCATATGGAAAGATCAAGAGACATCACAGAATGATAGAGGAAAACGGGAGTCATAAAATCGATTAGAAAACTCAAATGGCAAAGGGCTGGTCATGTTGCGAGAATGGAAGTCAGCCGCAAGACATCATGACTAGTAACATGGATCCTTGGATATCACAATGCAGAATTGTGAGGATTGAATTTGCAATACGCATTTGGGCTAAACTGGTCCCTAGTTTGAAACTGCTTGTTACTTATTCATTGATCACCCTCTTGTCGAATTTTCCAATTGATCATCCCCAACACGGTATCCTGCCAAAAGACATGTGCAAGGTGACGGTTTCTATTTATCGACTAACCAACCTGTTGTTTCTTTATCTATGATTTTGTAGCAATACATTACGACGTAAAGTCAGCGTTCTTCTCAGATAAATGAACACTGAATAAAATTCAATGTTCCACGCAGTTATTTGTCTGTAGAAAAATTAATCAATGCTGTCAGCCGGAAATCAACTTTGCTGTTTAGCAAGATAATTATAGTTCCAAGATGGACAGCCTTTCATGAAATTCTTCGCTTTTTTACCTCTAGGGAAATGGTAAATCCAGCCCTACCGATTTCAATTCCTTCTCCCTGAATTCAAAATAGCTTATTGAATGTCTCTTGGCCTGTCAACTGTAAGAAACTGGATTTTCCGCATCTTTGTTATTTCAATGGATTGGTGAAAAAATAATTACGTTTTCCGCCATCAACTTCGAAGCAGTGTATCTCAGCTTGAAAATAAACGTTATTAATCGAACGAACCTTCAGATTCTATACATTTTAGCCAACAATATACGTCCATTTAATTCGGAGTCATTGAATTCTCGGGTCCTAGAATCAATGAACCATCTAAAGGATTTTTGAGCTGCTGGCTGGTTGTTGAAGATCCTCTCTAGCAGGAAGTAGTGGAAATGCTTGAAAAGGGTCTTTTTTGCTTGGTTCAAATATTGCACAAATGTCAAACAACTGTTGATTGCAGCCTGATCAGATTTTTCGTTGATCCGTCTCAATGTTTGTCATCAACTGGTCTCCATTTCGAAATATTTGGAACCAATGTTGAATAGTGCGTTTATTAACGATTCCCTGGCTAAGTACTTAGTTGATATTGCGAGTAGTTTCTGCTGTTTTACGTCCCATTTTGAACTCATGCCACAAAATTGTTCAATTTTCCCTTTTTTCATCTTTGATTCGACAGCCTCAAATAAACCATAATAAATAATGCAAACAAATGTTCAGCTTGAATAAACAGAGCGAAATTAACTCTTCAAAAATGGTATACTCTATGAATATGTTTAAATAACGCTGTATTCCAAAATAAACGTCAATGTTTCGAATAACAAAAAAGCGCAATTATTTTGGCGCCTTCCTAAAAGATTCGTATATTTGAGAGCTCATGAAATGATAAATTCCAAATTATTGTCGTTGCTACTTGTATGGTACAAATACTGATGTCATTAATGATTACATATTTCGACGGACCCGGCAAGCCAGAAATGGATTATGGTAGATTTCTCAAGCAAAACAACAAGAGAGTATAAACAGATAGACGAAAATAACATGACCACCCTCTCCATCCCAACGACACCTCGTGTCTAAATGAAATTATTTTTTTCCCTTGAACTACCATTCTGATAATATTAGTAATACGGACGTGATACTTCTTCTTCAAAGTCAGTGTGATGATGTTAAGATAACAATGAAATATTGCTGTCAGAACAGGATGTTAAAAGAGTTAAATCATTTGAAATATGATAGGTTGAAACGAAAGTTCTGTTTGTTCTTTACATTAACAGTGATTGGAAAAGATAGCTAAAACATCATCCTTTTCCAGCTGTTATCGTCAGGGAAGTTTGGCAAACAATTCAGTCTTAGCTATAACCAGTGTTGCCAACTCAAAATATTTTCCGTACTTAATCGACGTCCAAAAAGCGATAAGAAACAAAAGCCAAAACGCTGTGAAGAAAAAATTGGCCATTTTATGGCTTTTGATAGCTAAAAATGTTTGGATTTGTCTAAAATACTGAGGAAATAGCCAAATATTTATTGAAAAAAATATTTACTGAAAAAATATTTACGGAAAAATACCACTAGAAATTGGCTAAAAATAGTGCTAAATGATGGTAAATTTTTCGAGCTGCAAAAACAAGGAACGCGCTAAAATCAGCGCGAATAACTGCTAAATTGGTAGTGCTGGCCATGACAATAACCGTTCGATAACATTATCCGTGATTATAATTATCATCTCTCTCTGTATACAAACAAGTGTCGATGCTCCTTTTTTGAAATTACACCTACACATTCTTTTAACGATTCTACTATCAGTTTTACGTATTGTTATACGAGTGGCCGCGCGTGATAAGTGCCCAACGAGCCACCTTTTGCCAGAATGCTTTCATGTTGGATAACACTATTACAATCCTTCCCCAGTACTTGCGATCGAAAGTCACCCGAAAAAGTACTTAGGTACGTCTTATCGCTGGGAAGACCATCATGCGAGCCATCGTTGCAAACCAACATTCCATTCAGTCAGTGAAATACAAAAAAGACTGTGATTAGTTGGCAGCCAGTGTCACGGCTAATCAGCGCATGATAAGTACCCAACGTACGAAAGATTAATTTTCATACTCATTGGTATCATAATGCAGTTTTCAAACTTAAAAAAAATGAACATAATAACTGTAAAAATTATATCGTGAGCAAAGGTTCGTCAAACTTAAATCGCAATTCACTCAACTTTTCTAAAAAAAATATTGTTTGTTGGGCACATACCCTGTCTGACCACTCATACCTAACTTGAGTGACATCCCTGTAGTCAGAGATATCCTGCTTCGTTCAACTCAGAGCCTGGTCATCCAAGTACCTGTTATTTTAAAGCAAATATTCTCTCCGGTTGTTATTTGCATTCTTGTAAAATCATGATATAAATAACTAAAAACGGCCTCTTTTATGAAGCAAATAAATCCTATACTCAGAGAACTCAGTCTCCTGGGATGGAATTTATGTACCGTTTATTGCTTTAACAACAATAGAACCTTGGTAAGCTATCCCAAAAGAAAAGATTACCAGTCTCAAAATATTCCATGAATCTCTGCGCCTCCAGACGAAGGGTGGGGAATATGCCTTCATAAAATGTCACTTCTTTCGGAAGTCATTTGACGTTTATGGTCCGATTTTCTTTCTTTTGTTTCGTTCATATATATATATATATATATATATATATATATATGATTTTTCTTCGTTTTGCTTCTTGTTTTTGATTTATTTGGAAAACAAGATCTCTCTCTTTTTTTTTTTTTGTGGCGTTTGTTTGAAGATTAGGGTTTCCCAGAATAGTCACTGAAGGTCCATTAAAAGATAATATCATGCGATTGAACAAATGATGTTGCTGTTGTTCGGGAAAACAGAAAAGGAGCCAAGAGGATTTAGGCATTAGAGAACAAGAACAAACACTAAAGATACAGTTTTGAGTAAGAAAAAGAAGTTGTAAAAGAGACAAGAACGGTTGGGGGAGGAAATGTAAAGATAGAGGTGGGAGGTTATACTGAGGAAGGAGAAAGGGGCAAGTTTTGGTATAGTGAAAGGAAGAGGATACAAAAGAACTAGAGTGACGGCGTGGGGGGCGTGGGAGGAGAGTTAGAAAAATGGCGGGAACAGTGAGAAAGAAGAGGTGTAGGAGGTGGTTACACTGAAGAAGGAGGAGAAAGAGCGAGAGAGTTTATCGTCGTAAAAGGAAGAGGTAAGAAGAGAATCAGGGTTGGGTGGAGAGTTAGTGAAGAGGTGTGAAGAGTAAGGAAAAAGATGAAGGAGGAGATTATACTTAGTGGGAGTGGCAGTGACCAATCGTTTAACAGCACAGAAAATGGATTGGATGAGTCGAGTTCTAACTCCGACTGAGACTGGGACTTGGACTCATGCCCTTGGAAAAGGCATTGATCCGGCCCCCTCCCCCGAGCTGTGGGTAGTAATAGAGTATGGTGGAGTGATTGGTGCAACTTCATGTGCTTGTCACCTACAAGTCTTCTCGTTGTAAATAACTTGGGGAAACTCCGAGACGAAGAGAAATTCGTGATTTGTGAAAACCTGTAGCCGTGGCCAGCGTAAGGGTACTTACAAAGGACTTACAAGATGGGTTGGAGGAGAAGCAGAGTTGTTGAACATGAAGCAAACCGATTGGCAATAAAAAATAAGGAAGAAAGCTGGACATAATTATGGTAAAAGGAGGAGAGGAGAGTAGAAACGCTGAGTAGAAAGTCAGTAAAACAAATAGGGAGAGAATTAGCTGCACAAAACAATTAAACAAGAAAATAGATAGGCGTAGACGATGAAAAAGAAGGGGGTTAACTGAATAAAACACAGGCCTGGTTAGTCACTCGGTAGAAAACGTCACGCGACTAACGTCTTTTAACAACCTGCCATGTTGGGATGATCAATTAAAAATAAAAAAAAGTGATCAATCAATAGGTTACTTCTCTTGCTTGTTGCATCATTAGCAGGTCTAAATAACTCAGGAACCACATGTAGTAAAACATGTGTTCGCATACCGAACAACAGAGAAGAAACCATTAGTTTTTGCGGGATTGAATTGTGAGATCACAAACTTCTTTACGAAGAGTTCCGATCTGCCTGGCACGTCAACATACAATTTCAAGACAGATCTTATTGGCTTGACCTTCAAACAGAGACGCCATGATGACAGCATCTGCAGGAGGGGAGCTGAAATTGTCATGGCAGTTGGAATAAGTCATTGCGAGCTGACTGTCGTCCTGCCAGCTGTCGGTTCGTAATGCAGTTGGGTAAAAGATCTAATTACAGATTTAGTGTCCATTTCGTTCAACGTTTCTATTTCCGTCTATTTTGAATCCTTCATTTCCCTCTCAAATCTTATTCCCTCTTTTCCGCCAGTTTGTTTCTCAAAAGCTGCTCTGTTGACTTCGACGAGCCGTCCAATTTTCATGGCTTCTCCCCAAATCTTTATGCCGGTGTGAATACGCAAAACTCGGCAAGGTAGACCACTACATCTACCTCGGACAACGAATCTCCATGAGGTCCTCAAAAGAGGAAGAAATCAAGCAAAGAATCACTCTTGGATGGCAAGCCTTCGGCAGAGCGAGCTCGACTTTCAAGAACCAGATGAACCCATTCATCTTAAAAAGGAAAGTATTCAACCAATGCATTCTCCTGATAGTCACTTATAGAGCTGAAACATAGAACCTAACCAAGAGACAGATCTACAAAATGAGAAGCATGTAATATGCGCATGAGAGAATCATGCTCAAACTTACATGGAGAGATCACAAGACAGCACAGTATATGAGGCAGAAAACGGGAGTCAGAGACATCATAAAAACTATCAAAAATCTCAAACAGGTACGTTGCAAGAATGAAAGACAACCGATGGACATCACGACTCACAACATGGATCCCCAGTGATCACATGAGAAACCAAGGACGACAGAACACAAGATAGAAAGATGAACTAGACAAATTGAGGAAATACTGGCTCTGCGACACCTATGATAGAGAAATGTGGTGTATCCTGGGAAGGTCTATGTCCAACTACGGATGTTAAAAGACTGATGATGATGATAAAAAACATTTTCCACAAGGTTATGATACACATGCAACATATCACCATTAAATTTCCTGTACGTACTAATGTTAGCTTTTGAAATACATATATATATAGTGTCGGGTTTCCGTTCACGCTCATTTCAATGACAATGATCTGATTTCCATTTATCTAAATATCCGGAACAGCATTTTGGCCACGGGAATTTAATCATGGTACTCCTAAAATGGTGTGATGAACTAGATAAGTTCGGAAAAAACTGGCTCCACGATAGTCTAATATATCAATTTTTAGAAAAAAAGTTCTATAGAACTATTTTCCTGGAATATACCATTGACATTGTAGAGGAGCTAAACGTTGACCAATCATCAGTTGTTCGATATTGGCACTAAAATAGAAGAATAAAAAAGCCTGGCATGTCACATGATTGATCCTGAATGGAAGACAAGAAAAATCGCACATTGCAAGAATGACCTTGCAGATATAAAACGAATTAGGCTACAACGCCCTGCCTCACTCAGTTTACTCAAAAGAGCTCTCCACGACCAACTACCGTTTTTTTTTTTAAAGCATTTCCACCATTCTCTATAAGGGAAGGTCTCCAACAACCAGACTCAAACAACTTCGAAGAATTCATTGATCCAGGACCCGGGATTCCATAATAAATTGACATTTCTAATATGGCATAAATGTGCAGATTCTGAAGGTTCTTATTTCGATTTATAACTTTTATTTTCAAGCTGAGATATACTGCTCTAAAGTTGATCGTGAAAACCCATAATTATTTTTGCACCAGCCTAATACTTCATTGACAGAAAAATGTACATCCAAGGGAAATAATCCCTAATTACAGCACTTTATAAGAGGAACGAACAAAAAAAAAAAAAAATCTATACATATTAATGCCATTGTCTCTTTTTGTGCGCAGATGTCTTTCCTTCTGTCATGCTATTCCGAGCTGATATATATATATATATGACGTAGAAGTTCGTAGACATGAGGTACCGCCGCAGATTCGAAATGAATCAAGATCTCCAGCCTGGAGTCATGTCAGCATAAAATATTCATCAATTCAATATTCAAATTCATTAATTTGATATTTGATCCTTGTTGCTGATTAATATTTATCAATTCAATATTTAATTCCATTAATTTGATATTTGTTACCGTATTTATACAAGTGCAGTGCATCCTCAACATAATGCGACCCATTTTGTAGTTAAAAATCTGTTGGCTCTCATCAATGTAATTTTCTAAACAAATAATGAATCAAAAAAAACAAAAACGTGTATTCTTGAACTGAATGGTTCCCACTTTTTCACGCTAAGTTTTTCGTTCAAATGTATCAAAAGATCAAAACCTTTTATAGTTGGTTTGTTTTCATAACATAGCAAAAAAGTTACCTGTCATTTTAACGGGTTCTGCTAGTCAACTTTTTCCAGCCCAAAGTCAGATTTTTTAAAAGCGATTTTGATATAATTAGAACTATGGAATAAATGAAAGTTTATTAGCTCGGTATTACAAATTCATTTATTAAAAAATAGACCATGGAAGCCTGTTTCCTATCATCTAGAGAGTGTTACCAACTTCTTCAAAAGTATATTTTCTATGGCAGTTTTTTTTTAGGGTGGAGTAAATATAAACCCACAGGAACATATGCGTTAAACCTGGAAACTCATTTGTTCTACATATTTATTTATCTCTTATTTCCATTACTGATATAGTTGTTTTTATTCTCGTAAAGTGGAAAAAGGTGATCCATGTCAAAAGTCAGGTTTGTTGACCGATTTTGGTATTGTTAGAAATATGGCGTAAATAAAGTATACTAGCATGGTAATGAAACTTTATTCGTAAAAAAAATTAGTATGTTTCTTATCTTGAGAGTGTTTTGCAATGTATATTTACTCTGGCAATTTGGGGTTCGACTAAATATAGGCCTATAGGCATGTATAAGTTCACATATAGATTCGCCAGCACAGTCAATAATTGAACATCCACAGCGTTGAAATTTGAATACACGTAAAAAAGATATCCATCAATAATAAATGAATAAATATGGTCAGAATGAATTCTTTTACTGACATCAGTGGAATTCTCCACCGGGAAACATCTAAAATAGACTTGAAAAACGTCTAGAAATATCATGATTTCGGAGAATCCTGACGTCATTCATGGACCCATCAAAATAAGGAGCAAAAAAATCAAAAGAGCTTTTTCCAAAAAATCGGTGCAACAATCACATCGAGAATTGGAACATAACTGTCGAAATTGGAGATTCAAAATTGGGTTAAGTAGACCACTACATCTACCTAGAACAACTAATCTCTACAAAAACCCACAAAAGAAGAAATCAAGCGGAGAATCACTCCAGGATGGTAAGTCTTCGGCAGAGCAAGCTCAAGCTTCAAAAACAAGACAATACCGAAAATCGTAAAAAGAAGAATATACAACCAATGCATCGTTCCGATAGTCACGTATGGAGCTGAAACATGGAACCTAACCAAGAGACAGACTCGTAAATTGAGAAGCATGCAGTGTGCGCATGAGAGAATCATGCTCAGCCTCACGTAGAGAGATCACAAGATACCTCAAATATACCAGGAAGATAACACGGGTCTAAGACATCATAGAATCTTTTAGAAAACTCAAATGGCAATGGGCTAGCCGTCTTGTAAGAATGGCAGACAACCGATGAACATCAATTCTCACAACATGGATTCCCAGAGACCACATGCGAAACTGAGGCCGATAAAATACAAGATGGAGAGATGAAGTAGACAGATTCAGGAAATCCTGACTCCACGTTGCCCACAATAGAGAAATGTGGCGAGTCCTGGGGAAGGTCTATGTCCAACGACGGACGTTTAAAGACAGATGATGATAAGTGGGGCACTGACACCAATTTTCAAGTCTGTTAACAAAACGGTATGGCCAGGAGCTCTGGAACACGCAAACACCCGCACACATGTAAAAAAAGGGTAGCACCCTTCGCCATCTTTGTTTAGTGAAGTCGTTCAATTTTTATAAATATAAAGTGACGTCGAGTTAAAACGCTGCCGATGGTGGCTTTTAAACCAGTCCATTATAAAACATTTCAAAGTATCAAAATTTGGTTTCAACGTTTCTCTTACAGCAAAAAGAGGATTGTTCAGATCAAATTCAGACAAACATACCCCCACTTAGGCTTCAGTTGAGCAGGGAAAAAAATGGTTCTGAGAAGCAATCAGGCGTTAAGAAGATCTCTTATAAGAACAAGAAACAGATACTGTCAAATGAAAACATTGACCCCAGGGACATAGCAATTATCTGATTAAACAAATGTTGTCCCATTCTTTGTAGTCTGGCAAGCAAAAGAAGAAAAAAAATCAACAATACCTACAAGGAATTATTTATCTACGTTAGAAAATGTAAACCAAATCTGTCAACGTAGGTTTTGAGTTTCAAGTTGGACTGGCTGTGTATGTATGTATCACGCGTACAGACCACGCCAATGGAGCTAAAGGGATGTTAGAAAACTCAAATGGCAATGGGTTGGATATGTTGCAAGAATGTCTGACAACAACTGGATATTACGACTCACGACGTGGACCCCAAGAGATCAGGTGCGAGGCTGTGGCTGACAAAAAGTAAAATGGTGTGACGAGCAAGATAAATTCGTAAAGTGCTGGTTCCGCGACGCCCATCATAGTGAGGTTTGGAGAATCTTAAGGAAGGTCTACGTCCAACGACGGACGCAAACACAACGATAGTGATGATGATGATGATGATGATGATGATGATGATGATGATGATGATATCTTGAATTTTTTTTGTTCTGGCAAATCTCTGCGAATACTTTTTTGGGATGTGTGTTTTTTTTTTGGGGGGGGGGGCTATAAGCATTGTAAGTCTTGGCAAAATTGATCCCTCACTTTGTATCCACTACTGAAGGTGAATCAGTTCGTTTTCGATATCACTGAACAAGGAAACGTAAGAAAAGTAACTTATTCATTGATCACCCGCTTTTCTAGCATGCTCGTAAATGGTATTGCTCATGTGACGGTTTCAATTAAGTGATTAACCAGACCTGTATCTATAGCAGCGATTATCAACGGGTTAGGGCAGGTGCAGAGCCCGAGGAAGAGCGGTCCTTGGGGTCCTGACCTCCTTCTGAATTTTTTTTCAAGTATATAAATGAAAAACAAAATATAAATAAAACACTCAAATAGACCCATGTAAATAAAAAAGATTGAAAATTGAAGATATTTTTTTTTTTTTTGGATAAATAGTCTTGGTACACGCGTGGGCTACGTTGATTCAATTATACAAGGTACAGATATCTACTTTGATTTCATTTTATAGGAGAGATACAGATAACTACTTTAATTTCATTTTGTTTAACTCTAAAACTCATTCGGGTATTAGAATAGTTAATCCCTTTATAATGAGTCAATCATATTAAATTTTAGAAATCTATGTCACATCTGCACTGAGGCATACGTTTTGCACCAAGAATGTAATTAGAAATATGTACATGTTTGGAGAGGTACAGACTTTATGGTGTGTGAAACAGCCGGCTATAATTGCCATACGAGATAATTTCCCGTCCGTCGAATGATATGGAACGCGTGGGCGTCGTAACGAGCAGAGACGCTCGAACAGATTTAGACCAAAATTAATTTGATTCCGTTCTTTTCCTCATGTTGAGTGCGACAGTCAAGTAGCTAATAGAATGCTGAGCGAAACATTGTTGCAGGCTACAGAAAGTTGAGTAGCAAAGCACAAGCCGACAAGGATTGACCACCTGATACAATAGTGTTGATGCTCGAGATATTAGAATTTTTTAATGCTTGTTTCAGCGTGGATTTTTTGTGAATGGGTTTATTTTTCATTCTTAGTTTTTGTTTCGAAAATTAACCGATGATTAATTAAAAAAAAAATTAAAGCTCTGTCTCTGTTTGAAGCAAAAAATTGCCGAAATTAGATCTGTTATTTCATACCAGCAATATTTGGTGCCCTTGATTTTAAATCAATGATGAGAAACTGTCAACCATAAGCGTCACCATTTTTTTTTCAGTTTTCAAGTTGGTCTGGTGATGCATGTATCACGCATACAACCTGAACCAATGGAGCTAGAGGACTGAACATGTAAACATTTCCTCCTTATTTATGAAGACATAAGTTGTGATTAATCTTCTAACCGATTTAGTGTATCTGTAATCTATCACATATCCTCGACTTGGCCATCTCATGCCTATCAATCATCTGTTTGTATATACAAGGCACATCTTTACCCCTTGATTGTTTGCATAATTCTTTTTTTGTTTTTGTTTTTCTCTCTCGTGACTTTCTCGACATTAACAACGGGTATTGATACGAAGTTCATTATCAAAATATCATACGTGCCAAATGTTCTATTAAAGTCGAACATACAATCACTTTGACAATAATCTCCTCATGTTTGCAGTGGCAGTCAGAGTTTCTTTTTCAGTATTTCATATATACTGGGCTTCTCCAGCATTTTTATAAAAAATAAAAAAAAATAAAGTAACTGTTCTTGCTTATTTATTTCAATGGTCCTGTTCACCCAAGCCCCCATGAGAACAGGATGTGATACAAGTTCCGTTTAATGCTGGGATACAAAACATGTGATCGCTTGGGTAGGACCTTCTAGAAAATTTTCTTTAGTCCTCACAACTATTGTCACAAGAACCACAGAACGTTGATCCTGGTGTCTCTTGATGGATTCTGACCTCTTGGACTTGACTACACCGACCACTGCTAGGCCTTGTTGGGTAAAGCCCCAATCGGCCACGGTACCAATGACTTTTTATTTCAATGGTGACTGAAACTATTCATTCAATTCCTACAAGGAACTATTCTATAGAGAATAGATCTTTACGAAGCCAAACAAACCGTTTAGGATTATCATTACCAAACGTGACTTTAACAAGTTGATAACCGCTTTACTGAATGAAAGATGAATGAAAATAAGATTAACAGTCTTTAAAGACAATCACGAACTGTCAAGATAGAAGATACAAAACTCGGCAAGGTAGACCACTACATCTACCTAGAACAACGAATCTCCACGAGATTCTCAAAAGAGGAGGAAATCAAGCAAAGAATCCACCAAGGATTGCAAGTCTTCGGCAGAGCAAGCTCAACTTTCAAGAACCAGATGATCCCAATAATCCTAAAAAGAAGAGTATACAACCCATGCATTCTCCCGATAGTCACTTATGGAGCTGAAATATAGAACCTAACCGAGAGACAGACCTGCAAACTGAAAAGCATTCATCGTGTGCATGGGAGAATCATGCTCAATCTCATATGGAGGGATCACAAGACAGCACAGTATATAAGGAAGAAAATGGGTGTCCGTGACATCATAGAAACTATCAAAAAAACTCAAATGGCAATGGGCAGGCCATGTTGCAAGGATGAAAGACAACCGATGGACATCACGTCTCACAACATGGAACCCCAGAGATCACTTAAGAAACTGAGGCCGACAGAACACAAGATGGAGAGATGAACTGGACTGATTCAGGAAATACTGGCTCCGCGAAGCCTGTGATGGAGAAATGTGGCGAGTCCTAGGGAAGGTCTATATCCAATGACGAACGTTAAAAGATGATGATGATGATGATGATGATGATGATGAAACCCTACATTACTGGAATTAGGATCGTTTTCTGTTTGCTGGGGGGATAAATAGACAGCATGTTTCATGTCTGAAATAAAGGCCAATCACCCAAGGGTTTTGGAGTCAATTTAAACCAAAATGAAATAACGGTACTGTGTTGACTAAAAGAATCTGTTTTTTACGCTAAAACTTTTAAAAATGTAACTGCATTTCAAGCGCATTTTGGTTTTTGATCATCACGCCTGTAATTCTTTGCACGTGTCTTCGACGTGTTTATTTGTCGTTTTAAACGACAATCCTAGACTTCGTTCGAATTATTTCCACACAATGTATTTAAACATTTTCTGACGGCTGATCCTTTAAGTCAATAGGAAGAAGCGTTTAAGGATTTATTTTAAAAAACCAAACCAAACCAAATTAAAGTCTTTTTTCTCCTCTTTTTGTTTCAATAATTACGACAATTTTAACACTTAGTGTCACCAAGATACTTTTCAGTTTGCTTTCTTTTTTGTAACTTCTGAACGAAATATGTTAATTGAAGCATCTGAACAGCGAATGAAAGCTTGATTCTTGGAATTCTTTTACGTTATACATGGAAGCTCATGCTGGTCAAATAACTGCCCTTTTCTTGCATGCTAACGTGTGCTCTTCTTACAGCTTCTCCCAATGCATTTCTTAGAGTTTGAAGATGTTGTGGACGTTTGATGAAGGAGACCAATATAGATTAATAATTAAGATTTCTTAATGCCACAGCTAACAGATAACCTAAATATGTGGCCCAAATGGGATGGCGCCTCGGCTAAGGTTGCTTGGACTACAATGCCCCTTTAATTACAGTATTTTCCTAATAGCATTATTTCGAAAAGCGGTGATACGAGATGGCCACTGTGCTCGCCGAATTTGAATGCTCCAGACTTTTCCTTTGTGGCTATCTCAAGGATCAATTACATGGTAATAACCCCTGAATTATGGAGGCCCTAAAAAGAACCCTTGGGATGAGATAGCAACAATATCTCCTGAAACTCCTAGAAATGCCACGAAAAGAGCACGTTTGTGAGCAAGAAGGGGGTTTTCATTTAGCTATCATTTTTCATATATAATGTAAAACTTCCGAAAATAAAGCTTTAAATTCACCACTAAGATCAGTGTTTCCGAGCTTTTTTTTCATGCCTAACGCCCACTTTTGAGACTTTTGTGAATGTAAAATTTCCATACCACCCACAAATATCTTAAATCCTAGTTGACACTCGACGGATATTCTAAATGGCTAGAAGTGGCTGACTTTTTCAGAAATAGCTAAAATTGCGTAGAATTAATTTCCGGATAACCGAGCAATTGTTCACGGTCCTAAAATTCGTATCAGGGCAAAAAAAAAGCAAAGATAAAACTCATTTATCATGTATTAAGACAATGCAGGAAACACTATTTTGGTCCAGGAACTTTGTAATGACGCACTTTTAGCCATAACAACAAATAGGAATGTGGCATTCCAAATTTAAAATACTTTACTGCAACGATTACAGACATACCTAGCGACCCAGTGAAGGGTCTATAGACAGCTTAAAAGCCTAAATCGCCCACTAGTGGGCGATGTCGCCCAGGTTGGTGACCACGGAGTCAGATTTAGTTTACTTGTTACATTTATTGGTATCATTTCTGGAAAAATCAGACTGTTTGGTTCAATTTGCGTCACAGTGTAATTACACATTCCCCACGTGTGCCAGAAGTCGGTGTTCGAGTCCTAATAAAAGAGAAAGAAACAAAAACATAAGGAAAAAAGACAAAAGAATTTCGAATGATGAATAACTACCAACGGAAATGGTGAAGGATTCAATCTTTTTCCATTTGTGCTCGTGTTTGTATGTTTGCTTGATAGCTTGTTTGTTTCAGCGTTCCTGGCCCAACCGTTTTGCCTGCAGACTTGAAAACCGGCGCTAGTACTCCGCTGAACTCTTTCAAATTTGCTTTTAAATTTTCAGAAAAAAAATTTCTGGCCCCTTTCTTTTTGGTCTTATTCTATTTTTAGATATTTTTCTTACTCTATTTTAGATGTTTTTCAGTGGAAAACGCCAATGATGTCATTAAGAGAATTTATTCTGACCATATCCATTTTTCGATGTTATTTTTTCGTGACTTGAAATTTTCACGCAACGGTTTTTCAATTATTGACTGAGATACCGAATATATATATATATATATATATATATATATATATATATATATATATATATATATATATATATATATATATATTATATATATATATATATATATATGTGTGTGTGTGTGTGTGTGTGTGCGTGTGTGTGTGTGTGTGTATTCAATTTTAGGGTGGCTTTCTCCTTAATTGAAGATGTGGAGAACGCCACGGAGTGTGAAATCGGCGGATGAGTGCGTTCCATTGGGAAAGGCATGAACCCCCTTCCCTCCTCGAGGAGGATCTGAGCAAGTGAACTTCACTTTTTTCTTTTATAATGGGCTTAGATTCAAAGCTTTTTCGTAAAAATATATTCTTACATTTTTCGAAGTTATTCGAGGAAGAAAAATAACATTTTCCGTGCTCAACCTAAAATGTAACGTTATCATTGACAGAATCAGGGTGACTGTATATCGTCGCTGTTTTTGTGGCGGCTATGCAAAATCGATTGATCTCAGCGACTGACCAAAGCCTACCAAAAAGACGGAAACATTTTTTAGAATTCAGTTGCACCTTTGACACTACTCAAGGATTCTCCATATTTGTTTCAGTAATACATTTGGTCTTCCTTTGTAGACATCTGCCTTTTGTATTCAGATGTATTCGTGTATCTCTATAACTTGCTTCATCGGTCCCCTCGTAAGGGGTCTACTGAAAGAGAAACCGTGGATAAGGGTCAGAAGAGAAATTATAAATTATACAAATCATATCTAAAAAAAAATAAATAATACTCTATAATTTCATGCTTATATACGAAATATACGTCATCCACGTTCATGAGCATTGGATTATAGATTAAAATCCTTTTTTTTTTCTTATGATTTACATAATTTATAACTTCCCTTCTGACCCTTCACCGTGGTTTATCTTCCAGCTTTCCCCTTATCCACTGTTTAAATTTCGGGCCCCACTCCCTTGTACGCAGTTTCCTTTTCAGCGGTCCTCTCCTATCTGCGGTTTCCTTTTCAGTGCCCCCTTCTCTGCGTTTTTATTTTCAATGCTCCCCCCCTATCCACACCTTCCCTTTCTGTGACACGTTGACACATCATTAGAATTCCGTTCTTGGCTATGAATTTCTGAGTTGAATGGAATAGACCCCAAATTTGCTCTTACATTACCGTATTCACTCGATTACGATGCGATCTCGAATATAAGCGAACCCCACTTTTTGTAGGTAAAAATCAGTAATGTATTTGTTACGCTGCGTCAGTGAGATAGCTTAATTGGTGAAATCTCAACTTTTTCATAAAAAATAAAAAAAGTATATACGTAACTTTCGATTTTATCAAAAGTTTATGTATAAAAAACAAGAATGTACAACTACTTTCTGCCATGAAAAGTTTATTTAATCGAAGTGAAATCAAACTTCTTTTTACAAAAATGGGTTAATAGATAGTTTTTTTTTAACTTCGTTTTTTACGAAAGAAAATAGTAAATAAGTAATTTCAGAGTGATCAAAAAGTTCATTTAATCAAAATAAGGATATGAAAACAAGTATCTTTTCACAATCAAAGGTTTTGAGAAATCGAACGTTTTTTTTTAACAGAAAACCGAGTAAATACGCACTTTCAACCGTTTTTTTTTACAGCAAATAAATAAATACGTAGGTTTGAATATATCAAAAGTTTTTTTTAAAATCATAATAAGGATTGATATAAAAACGTGTATTCTTCACGCTCCATGTTGAATCAAGATTCTTTTTACAAAAACATCTCAACGATTTGACGTAACGTTTGTATCATTATTGCTGTTTTACGAGAGTCTGGAAAAAAAGAGTATGCAACCCGTCAATGATGTCCCACTGGTCACATATGGAGCTTAAACGAGGAATCTAACCAAGAGACTGACCCTCAAACCTGAGAACCATGCAACGTGCACGAGAGAGAGAGAGAGAGAGAGAGAGAGAGAGAGAGAGAGAGAGAGAGAGAGAGAGAGAGAGAGAGAGAGAGAGAGAGAGAGCGAGCAAGCAAGCAAGCGAGCGAGCGAGCGAGAGCTGAATATCACATGGAGAGATCACAAGGGAGCAAAATATATCAGAGGAAAAAAAAGGGTCCAAACTATCATAGAATCCATTATCAAATGGCCATGGGCTGGTTATGTTGCAAGGATGACAGGCAATTATTAGACATCACTACTCACAGCATGGATCCCCAGAGATCAAATGCGTAACAGGGTCTGGCCAAATACAAGATGGAGAGACAAACTAGACAAATTCACGAAGTATTTGCTCTGCGACGGCCATGATAGAGACGTTTGGCGAATCCAGGGTAAGGTCTATGTTCAACAACGGGCGATAAAAGAATGATTATGATGATTATAATGATGATAATGATAATGCTTCCCCAGGCCTTAATTTCGACCCTGTTTTCTTCTTGTGTATCTCTCGCGTTATACACGAGTATTACTGTCATGGTTGGTTCATTCACTTGAAAAGCATATAATAATAATTATTTATAAAAAAAAATATATCATTGCTGAGAGGCAACTTAAATAGGAAATTTGCTTAAAGTGTCTTTTCTTATGTGTTGTTGTATCTGCAGTCGCTGAGATGGCAAAGAGATAATAGAAAAGAGAAAGTTATGTTGCTTTGTCATGTATAAATTAGAAGCTGTCGACGTTGAGTCGGCCATGATAAATCAACCGTCAAATAAGTTTAGGATTCCTAAACACAAAGCGGCTTTTCATTGAAAAACAAGATCGGTTAATGTATTTTTCTCTACATTAAGTACATAAACAATCAAGTTAAATAAACAGATAAGGTATTTTTTTTTTACCTCTGCCGACTACGTTTGAAGAGGTATATGTATACATTTATGTCTGTCTGCCTATCTGCCTATCTGCCTGTCTATCTGAGCATCTGTCTATCTGTGAATCTGTGAATCTGTCTATCTGTGCATCAGTTTGTCCGCCTGCTTGTTTATTTGTCAAGATCTCTAGAAGTTCTGAATGAATTTCGATGAAATTTTCTGGAAGGTTGGATCATTGGGGGAGAAAGAATTAACTGGATTTTGGAGCAAATCCATTGGTTTGTTTTCGAAGCAATCCTTGGAATGACGCAGTTCACTGGATTTCCATGGAATGACGCAGTTCACTGGATTTCCTTGGAATGAAGCAGTTCACTGGATTTCCTTGGAATGAAGCAGTTTGCTGGATTTCCTTGGAATGAAGCAGTTTGCTGGATTTCCTTGGAATGAAGCAGTTTGCTGGATTTCCTTGGAATGAAGCAGTTTGCTGGATTTCCTTGGAATGAAGCAGTTCACTGGATTTCCTTGGAATGAAGCAGTTTGCTGGATTTCCTTGGAATGAAGCAGTTCACTGGATTTCCTTGGAATGACGCAGTTCACTGGATTTCCTTGGAATGAAGCAGTTTGCTGGATTTCCTTGGAATGAAGCAGTTTGCTGGATTTCCTTGGAATGAAGCAGTTTGCTGGATTTCCTTGGAATGAAGCAGTTTGCTGGATTTCCTTGGAATGAAGCAGTTTGCTGGATTTCCTTGGAATGAAGCAGTTCACTGGATTTCCTTGGAATGAAGCAGTTTGCTGGATTTCCTTGGAATGAAGCAGTTTGCTGGATTTCCTTGGAATGAAGCAGTTTGCTGGATTTCCTTGGAATGAAGCAGTTCACTGGATTTCCTTGGAATGACGCAGTTCACTGGATTTCCTTGGAATGAAGCAGTTTGCTGGATTTCCTTGGAATGAAGCAGTTTGCTGGATTTCCTTGGAATGAAGCAGTTCACTGGATTTCCTTGGAATGAAGCAGTTTGCTGGATTTCCTTGGAATGACGCAGTTCACTGGATTTCCTTGGAATGAAGCAGTTTGCTGGATTTCCTTGGAATGAAGCAGTTTGCTGGATTTCCTTGGAATGAAGCAGTTTGCTGGATTTCCTTGGAATGAAGCAGTTTGCTGGATTTCCTTGGAATGAAGCAGTTTGCTGGATTTCCTTGGAATGAAGCAGTTTGCTGGATTTCCTTGGAATGAAGCAGTTTGCTGGATTTCCTTGGAATGAAGCAGTTTGCTGGATTTCCTTGGAATGAAGCAGTTCACTGGATTTCCTTGGAATGAAGCAGTTTGCTGGATTTCCTTGGAATGAAGCAGTTTGCTGGATTTCCTTGGAATGAAGCAGTTTGCTGGATTTCCTTGGAATGAAGCAGTTCACTGGATTTCCTTGGAATGACGCAGTTCACTGGATTTCCTTGGAATGAAGCAGTTTGCTGGATTTCCTTGGAATGAAGCAGTTTGCTGGATTTCCTTGGAATGAAGCAGTTCACTGGATTTCCTTGGAATGAAGCAGTTTGCTGGATTTCCTTGGAATGACGCAGTTCACTGGATTTCCTTGGAATGAAGCAGTTTGCTGGATTTCCTTGGAATGAAGCAGTTTGCTGGATTTCCTTGGAATGACGCAGTTCACTGGATTTCCTTGGAATGAAGCAGTTTGCTGGATTTCCTTGGAATGAAGCAGTTTGCTGGATTTCCTTGGAATGAAGCAGTTTGCTGGATTTCCTTGGAATGAAGCAGTTTGCTGGATTTCCTTGGAATGAAGCAGTTCACTGGATTTCCTTGGAATGAAGCAGTTTGCTGGATTTCCTTGGAATGAAGCAGTTCACTGGATTTCCTTGGAATGACGCAGTTCACTGGATTTCCTTGGAATGAAGCAGTTTGCTGGATTTCCTTGGAATGAAGCAGTTTGCTGGATTTCCTTGGAATGAAGCAGTTTGCTGGATTTCCTTGGAATGAAGCAGTTTGCTGGATTTCCTTGGAATGAAGCAGTTTGCTGGATTTCCTTGGAATGAAGCAGTTCACTGGATTTCCTTGGAATGAAGCAGTTCACTGGATTTCCTTGGAATGACGCAGTTCACTGGATTTCCTTGGAATGAAGCAGTTTGCTGGATTTCCTTGGAATGAAGCAGTTTGCTGGATTTCCTTGGAATGAAGCAGTTTGCTGGATTTCCTTGGAATGAAGCAGTTTGCTGGATTTCCTTGGAATGAAGCAGTTTGCTGGATTTCCTTGGAATGAAGCAGTTTGCTGGATTTCCTTGGAATGAAGCAGTTTGCTGGATTTCCTTGGAATGAAGCAGTTTGCTGGATTTCCTTGGAATGAAGCAGTTTGCTGGATTTCCTTGGAATGAAGCAGTTCACTGGATTTCCTTGGAATGAAGCAGTTCACTGGATTTCCTTGGAATGACGCAGTTCACTGGATTTCCTTGGAATGAAGCAGTTTGCTGGATTTCCTTGGAATGAAGCAGTTTGCTGGATTTCCTTGGAATGAAGCAGTTTGCTGGATTTCCTTGGAATGAAGCAGTTTGCTGGATTTCCTTGGAATGAAGCAGTTTGCTGGATTTCCTTGGAATGAAGCAGTTCACTGGATTTCCTTGGAATGAAGCAGTTCACTGGATTTCCTTGGAATGAAGCAGTTTGCTGGATTTCCTTGGAATAACTCCGTTCTTTGGAAAATTGCAGTTCTTTGGGAAAACGTAGTTCTTTGGGTTTCCTTGGATTTCTTTGGATTTCCTTGGGATAATGCATTTCATTTGATTTCTTGAACGACCCTCTTTGAATAACTATAAGTGGCTAAATTTAAGGGAAGGGATGTAATTATTACGCTGTGTACATGGTTGACAACAACGTGATTTTAACAAAGGTGTTATTTTCATTGTTTTAATAATAACTCATCGATACACTGTATCGATAAGAAGGGAGGTAATTCAATGTTTGCACATTCAAAGTTGTCTTCCTTGTGACTTTAACTAAAAAAAAAATTTTTTTCAGAGTTCTCAATGAATGTCAATGGCATTTTGAGGTAAAAATGTTAAGTATATAGTTTAGTATTTTAGAATATTTCCAGTGTCACCAAATCAAAAAAAAAATTCGTGCTAGTTTGACAGCCAAAAACTGCTAAATTTGAAAAAAAAAATACCAAGAACAACAAAAATAGCCAAAGACATCTAAAAGATGCTAAAAATGGCCAAAATGACAGCGATTTTACGTGTCAAAACAAGAAATGCGTTAAATTTAGCACAAAAGGTGCTAAATTGGCAACACTGAAAGATTTTTTTTTGTTTTTGAACATTGATTTAAAAAATAGATGTATAAATATTCATTTGGAGGTCTTGATTTTTAAAACGTCTTTCGAATGACTTTTTAACTTAGTTGTCACCTAAAAGATGGCAAAATCAAAAATAAATTTCAAACGAAAACCAATTGGAGCTATGAGCTCTTTTGACTTGGTGGAACAATCGTCAAAAAATAATTTCTGAATGATTGAAAGACAGAGATACAATTCCAAAATATTCATCAATTCAAGGCTTGATTTAAGATCTTTGATATTTAATGTAGATTTAACCTATCAAAGTAGACCACTACATCTACCTAGGACAGCGAATCTCCATGAAATCCTTAGAACGAGAAATCAAGCGAAAAATCACTCTAGGTGAGCAAGCTTTCGGTAGACCAAGCTCAACTTTCACGAACAAGAAAATCCCACGAGTCCTAAAAAGGAGTAGCCTCCAGATAGTCACCCGTGGAGCGTAAACACGGAACCTAACCAAAGAAAGGAATCCAAACAGAAAACCATACAACGTGCATAGAGAGAGAGAGAGAATCATGATCAACGTAAAATTGAGAGATCACAAGACTGATCAAAATATGAAAGAAAAAACATGAGTCTGAGATATCAAAGAATCCAAGAAAAAACTCAAATGGCAAGGGGCTGGTCATGTGAAAATGGACATCACGACTCACAACGTAGATCCTTAGAAAACGCATGCGAAACCGTGACCGGCTGAATATCTATTATTTATCAAACCTGTCAAAAACCTTAGAAATAGCCAACTGTTAAAAAGAATTAAGCTTGAATTTTGAAACATTGTTCTAGAATTAAAAAATATTCTAAAATCCTAATCTATCCATGGAAAACGTTTAAAAAATGCTGTCATTTTTGACAGGCACTAGGTAGTATCTAAATAAGTGTAAGTTGTGTGTACGGAGAAAAAAACACTGCCTTGATTGTGTGCACAGCAACGCAAAAAACATTTTTTGCCTATTTATTATAAACCTACATGTCCAGACAGTACTTGCAAGTACAATTTTTCAATAAGATTTAGTGTTAATCCAAATGTTTCTTTGTCATTCAATGTTTATTATCTTTATATGACCCTCAAATATAGATGAATAAAATATGCTTTCAAAACAATCAGGAAGTTCAGAGGTTTCCCCATTTATAATCAATGTTGGTTTTTGCTTCCAATTCTGCCCGTTAGCTGCCAAGCGTACACACAGACACAAAGCAACAGAGGTAAGTTACATAGCTCTACTACTTTCCTGTCTTGAAAGCTGATGTCTCCCATTTTTACCGTGACAGTGCACAGACAAACAAACCAACAAAGTTGGTGATAACGGTATTTTCTGATCTGGTTATTTGCTTCTGGCAACAAATAGCGATTTCATATCTTTAAATGCTATTAAGGTCATGGAGGCCATCAGTCGCCAAGGTGTAGATCCAGTATATGTTGAAGTGTTGAAACATATATACAATCACGGCAGCTCATTTATCAGGCTACATAAAGACTCGGACCCCTTCCAGCTCCAGAAAGGAGTAAGACAAGGTGATACCAGCTCACCTAAACTCTCCACAGCCTGCCTCGAGATGATCTTCAGAAGGCTAGACTGGGAGAGTAAAGGAATTAAAATAGACGGCGAGTATCTGAGCAACCTCAGATTCGCAGACGACATAGCCCTTTTCGCAGAGAACCTACACGACCTCCAACTAATGATAGATGAACTAAATGAGGAGAGCAAGAAAGTCGGCCTGCACATGAACTTCAGCAAGACGAAGATCATGTGCAACAACCACATTGGAGATAAGAACACTAAGATCGAAATCGACCCTCAAAAGAAGAAGAAATCAAGCGAAGAATCACACTAGGATGGCAAGCCTTTGGCAGAGCTAGCTCAACCTTCAAAAATAATAAGATCCCATTAATCCTAAAGAGAAGGGTGTATAACCAATGCATCCTCCCAATAGTCACTTATGGAGCTGAAACATGGAACTTAACCAAGAAACAGACCCGTAAGCTGAGAACCATGCAACGTGCACATGAAAGAATAATGCTGGGCCTCACATGGAGAGACCACAAAACAGCACAACACATCCGGGAAAAGACAAGAGTTAGAGACATCATAGAATCCATAAAAAATCTCAAATGGCGGTGGGCTGGCCATGTTGCAAGAATGGCTGACAATCGATGGACATCACGACTCACAACATGGATTCCCCGAGACCATATGCGCAACCGAGGCCGGCAAAATATTAGATGGAGAGATGAACTAGACAAGTTCAGGAAGTACTGGCTCCATGACGCCCATGATAGAGAAGTGTGGCAAATCCTGGGGAAGGTCTATGTCCAACGACGGACGCTAAAAGACTGATGATGATGATAATGATGATAGATGAAAATTCCAAATAGTCGCATATATATATATATATATATATATATATATATATATATATATATATATATGTGTATGTATGCATAGAGAGAGAGAGAGAAAGAGAGAAGATGAGAAAGAGGAAGAGGGTAGAGAAAAAAAGGGAAGAGAGGGGAAGTAACAGAAACAGTGAGTGTAATAGTGACAGAAGAAGAAAGAGGCAGAATAAGACAGAGCTATGAATATATTGAAATTGATAGACATGAAAAGACTCCGAGATATTCAGAGAGAGAGAGAGAGAGAGAGAGAGAGAGAGAGAGAGAGAGAGAGAGAGAGAGAGAGAGAGGGAGCCAATGAGACTAACAGAGATAGAGAGAATGAGAGAGAGACAATTCAAGATACTGATAGCTAGAGAGAGACCTGTCAATTGAGAGCAGGGCTATTTGAAAACCAAGGGGGCTATTTGAAAACACCGCATTCCGAGCCCCCAATGGGGGAGAAAAAGAGGAATATAGACTGACAGTTTACCTATTGTCTGTGTTGCTTCACTTCGGACAACCATTCGCTCATTTCAAGTTTCTGTAAGTTTGTTATTTGTACATACCAGACAGAAAAATTAAAATCATTTTATCGAAATCCGATTGAAAGAAAACTACGTCGTCGGGTTTTGTTTAAGAAACAGTCAACCAAAACTGTCACCCAAACTGTCAACATAGGTTTCTTCAGTTTTCAGGTTGGTCTGGCTGGACATGTACAGTGTTACGAATTGACCGCTTTGCGCGCTCAGTTCAACGCGTTTCTTGTTTTGACAGCGCAGAAAACCGCTGAATTGGTGCGGGCAAGTTTAAATCATTTCAGCCAATTTTCGGGAGCATTTTAGACCCTCTTCAACATCTTTTAGGTGTTTCCAGTTATTTCTTGGTATTTTCAGATACAAATTTAGCGCTTTTTAGCGCTTTTTGACTGTCAAACTGACGTGAATATATTTTTTGAGTTAGTAACACTGGTTCTGTATGTATCATACGTACAGGCTGCACCAATAGAACCAGAGGGCTAAAAAATTTAGCATTTACTCCTAATGTCAAGAAAAAAAAAAACCCTTTTTTTTTTCAAAATTTCTCGCCCGAATGTGATCAAACGAAAATGTGACGGAAGTGACTTATTTATTGATCACCTGTTTGTCGAATTTTCTGACTGATCACGACCATGCTGCCAAAAGACTTTGGTCGCGTGCACGGTTTCTATTGGGTGACTAACCACCACCTCTCTGTTTATTTGTTGATTCACAAAAGATTACGATCGTAATTATATTCTTTTTTGTTTTTTACTTATTTCTCGATAGAACAGACCACAGTCTGGGTTTGTTCTCTTTCGAAAATAAAATTGAAAAAAAAAAAAATTGTTTTGTTTGTATATTTGCATTGGTGCATCAGTATATCCATGGCCTGCGATGAAAAAAAAGTGGTTTTGAATAACTCGCCTGCATAGTCAATAATTGAACGACCGTAACGTCAAAATCTGAAGTCGTGTGAAAACATTCCAGCGAAGAATAAACATAGCCAGATTACATGTTATTCATGACGCCACTGGCGTTTTCCTCTGTGAAACATCTAAAATACAGTAAAGAAAACATCTAGAAATATCTAGATTCTGGAGTATCCGTCAAAATAAGACCCCAAAATATGAAAAAAGCTTTTTCTGCCCAAAATCATGAAAACTACCCAGGAATGGTCTGGTAGAGTACTGGTGTTGATCTCCATGTCTGTAGATAAAATGGTATGGTTCACTCTGGTGGTTCAATATTTATTGAAAGCGTAATGATCAACCTAATCCTGTGGTCCCCAGCCCCTTTTTTGCCTAACGCCCACTTTTTGGAATTTTGTGATAGTCAGATTTCTGTCCCGCCATCTAATATTAAAAATCCACTTAGCCTATTGTTGGCCATTCCAAATCGCTAAAAGTGGCCAGATGCGTCAAAATGGCTTAAATTACGTAGATTTGATTTCCAGGTAACCAGCCGACCGTATAAAAATCGCTCGTATTGACTTTCGATGCTGTCTGTGGGGTGGAAGGAAGACAATGCCCAACCTTGTGACCTAGTGTGGGTGTATCGCCCATTTGAAAGCTTAAATCACCCACTAGTGGGCGTTATCGCCAAGGTTGATGACCACTGTCCTTAACGGTCACCAAAACTGTCAACATGGGTTTCTCCAGTTTTTAAACTGATCTGGCTAATTATGTATGTATGTATGTATGTATGTATGTATGTATGTATGTATGTATGTATGTATGACATTTACAAGCTGCATCAGTTGAGTTTGAAGACTGAAAACATAAACATTTTTGACTGAGCATATCTAGACAAAATATAAGTTTGGGATAATTTTTTTCTTTCACCCTCCCCCTGCCAAAAATGGGGGGGGCTCAATTTGCAATGTAGGTTTATGCTTAATTCTTTTAGTTTCCGTCCAGCAGAATTCACGAGTTGTTTTCTTTTAAAGTTCGAAGTTTTTTTTTAACTGATCACCGCCCAAGCAAAAGACGAGAGAAGTATTTTATTCATTGATCACAACTCTTTTATTTTCTTCACTGATCACCCCCAACATGGTATGCTATTAAAAGATGGAACAGTTTTTTTATCGACCTGTTTAGTTATCATTTGTTCCTCAATATAATCTCCTCCTTTGTGCAAGCTGTTGATGCCAATCCGCTGATCACATTAACCAATTGTTATACAGTCGAAATATTAAGGTAAATATCCAGCTAATAGCTACACCAGATTATTGACTCAAACATACATACATAAATGATGATGATGATTTCTTCATCTTATCATATGATAGCCATCCCACCATTTTACATGGTTACCCTGCCCCGTTCCACCACGCCCATGTGCTCTAGGGTGGCTTTAGAGACCAGCTGCTGACCTGCAAGATCCAAAGCACACATAACAGAAAAAGGTCAGACTGCTCACAGGATTGATTGAATCTGTCGTTGAAATGACTGTCTTGCGTACTTCTATGCGTCTCTTCAGTCCAAGTCTCTCTCGTCTCACACACCTTGCCGCATACTACAGAGGTTGTATTGTTGAGGAAAAGGAGATGAAAGATTGTCATGTGCAGCCTGTTTCGGCTGATTTCCTGTGAGATCTAATGTGATTTATATAGTCTGCCTTTGAAAGAAGAGTACGAACACTTGGATATAACACTTCAAGTTCTTCACATTCTCCAAGGAAGGTCCATTTCAGTACAGTATGCCTGATTTGTCTCCCTTCAAACATGTTACATCCTTCACTTTGATCCAGTGCCAGTTTTTCATAGATAGATAGATAGATAGATAGATAGATACATACATACATACATACAAGATGGCTAACCACACCAGTTTAATTTGAACAAAATAAACATCACTCAAAGCAGCATGATATTCATTGCTTTGTTTTGAATACTAACTATAAACTATCCCTACATTCAGGATTGCCTGCTACCTTCTACGGAAGTTTTTTTTAAAGGTTTACCTTTGTTGCATCCCCTATACTGTAACTTTGGAATCAAATATGAAACCATTCTTTTAGCTAAGATATCGAAAACGTCACTTCCTACCCCTTTAAAAACCTTGGAGCAACATGGTCAAACGCTCATTGGCGCCAGCTCCTCTAGCTGGTCACGCTTTTTGGTCCAGGCACTTGTTGCCAATTACTCTCTCCTTTTCCTTCTCCCGAAGATGGGTATCATTTCGCTGACCTCCCGACCGATCCAATCCTAACCAGTTTTCGATCACGACCAATCTTTGTATTATCTCTGCCTATTTCGACTCACCGATGTTGAGATATCTCACATTCGCCAAGCTACACAGTTACTCAACCGTGTCCTCACCACATGCTCCAAATGCTTATACACCTCTAACTTTCATAAATAAAATGACAATGCTTATTACTAGCCGATAGTCACAACGATCTCTCCTAATTCTCTTTACTTCGGAAAACAGGCATGGATGAAACTGCGTTTTCTGTCTTTCATGGTCTGTCCATCGAGTGTCTACCAGTGTCTGAGAATAGCCTCCAAGTCACATACGAAACTTGGTAGTTTGGCACAGACACTAAAACCCAGTCTCCATAATCATTCCTTGGTACGCTCCAAGCCATATGGATTCAAAAGCAGTTCAAACATTTCCCCTTCGACTCCGAGGCCTGTACTACCAATGTCAACAAAACTCCAACCTTTCACTATCTCTTCTCATCTCTTCATGTGATCGATCCTATTAATGTTATCGTTACATACATTTGATTTTCATTCGTTATTTGCCATTATTGCCTGTACGTTTTATTTGTCCATCCAAATACCTATATATGTTCCTTTTTACTTGTTTCAACTCCACGTCTAGGCTCATACTTGGCACGCATCCTCATAGTTTATCTCCTTTCCTCCTACCACATCTCCAGTGACGTCAGCGCAAATACTAAAACCATGTGGAAGCAAAATCCTTTGTCTCCAACATCTATGCACTACCCATGCCCCGACGAGCACAACCAGAACTCTCTAAAACCATACTGTCTGGAAACAGATCACATTCCAACCAGAATATATCCTTCACTTTTATTCAGTAGCAGTGGTCGCAGTGCACCAGTTTCAATTAATTTTCCATCAATAATCTGTTATCCTTGCGAATTAATCAAATAATGCAGACAAAGAAATTACTATCCCCAAAATACAAAGTTAGCAAGAAGAGGAGGGATACTTCAATTCAACAGCAGCAGTTTTGGTTACTCCTCATATAAAGAGCGTAAGTAATTTAGATTAGCCAGTAGGAATAGTCTTGCATATCAGAAATTATTTGCATAGATATAAGTTAATTTCAATGTGAGTTGCAGATACATTTTTAAGTGTATGTATACATGCATCCATGTATATACGTGTGTATGTATGTATATACGTATGTATGCATCAACGTGTGTTCTGAAAATATTCCCCTTATTTTGCCCCCCCCCTGCATACATAGCATGACAAGTAGTTATGAGTTGAATTTTGATCAGAACTTTCCATTCCACTATACAAATTTTGATCTATAAGATTAATGTTCACCACGGTCTAAGGGCAACTGCCTTCTGGATAATTACCCCCCAGATAATCGCCTTCTAGATAATTACCCCCGGATAATTACCCCTGCATAATTACATGTCAACTTTAAAGCCAACGTAGAAATTAAGTAGTTGGCCATTCCTATTATCACACCCGTGGCTAAATTGTCCAGAGGGGACTTTTTTTGCAAGAGTTATTCATCTGGGTACAATTATCCAAGGGACAATTGCCTTATCGAGGAAATTGTCCCGGGGGTAGTTTTCCTGATACCATTCACCACAATGAAGCGTGTTTTGCAAAAGCTCGATTTATTGATCAATACTACCGGGTAGTTCAAATAACTATTACGATTCAAATCGCATCTCGGTATTGAATGACAAGCAGAGTTGAATTCACTCTTTGCCTTTACATAGATCGATTAATAATGATTCCCAAATCATTCTTGCAGCGCAAATAACCATGGATGGTAATAAGTTGCAGTAATAACAATCGCTAGGAGCCTTTCCATTATTCAAACTAATTTTCGATTCAGATCACTCCTTCATTATTTGAATAATAATGATGATTAAGACGAATGATATTTCATTGTAACCCCTTTTGGACAAAAAGGCAAAAATTATTATTCGAATATCAGTCGACCATTCCGATGGTTTTCGATAATTCATTTGTAAAAAAAAACAAAACCCAAACTGTCGATTCTTTTATTCTTGTTCGTCAAATTCGAATGCGTGTTTTATTTATTTCAGATCTTTCTCACGTGTTCCTTGTGTAATGATTTAGTGGGTTAGTCTTCGATTTGCATTCAGTGTAAGTAGGGTTAGTGACAAATTGCAATAAAGACCCTTATGATCTTTTCTGTTTGTTGTTTTTGAGAGAGAGAGAGAGAGAGACAGAGACAGAGACAGAGACAGAGACAGAGACGGAGACAGACAGAGAGAGAAAAGAGAGATAGAGAGAATAAATGGAATATACTTCTTACAGTAAAGGCACTGCAATTAAAACAGTGTCATTTATCTCTACTGGGACCTCTCTTTTTATTAAAATTCAGTAGAAGGGATTTGTTTTGACATTGACAGTTTTAAAAGAATTAAGCTGTTTTGCTTTCGGTTGAAAGTCTCGTCTAGTCCATACAACTTTTGACTGGTTGGGGAGAGATTCCATTCCTATACTGTTTATATGACCCTTCTACTTGGTTTTATCTCTAGCAAGACCCGACGTTATTATGCTCTCTTCTGAGAGGAGGGTAGGGGAGAAGGGGTGAAAGGAGTAACCCTAGAACAGTCTTGATCAAGTTTTAAAGTTATTTTTTTTTACTCATTCTGCATTAAATATACATGGATTCGTGACAAATTACCATAAAACTTTTTTTGCTGTTTGAGAGGGAAATTAAATGATGACTTGTTCAGTAAAAATAAGCCCTTGAATTAAAAAAAAACTGGCTCTTATCTGGACTAAAACTTCTTTTTTCACTCGACACATAGAGAGATCAAAAGATAGCACAATATATCAAAGAAGAACTGGAGTCCAAGATATCATAGATTCCACTAGAAAACTCAAATGGCAATGGGCTAGTCATGTCGCAAGAATGGCAGACAACCGATGGACATCAAGACTCGCAACATGGATCCCCAGAGATCACATGCAGAACCGAGGATGGCAGAATACGAAATGGCGAGACGAAGTAGACAAGTTCAGAAAATATAAAGTCAATGTCCAGAGACGGACGATAAAAGACTGATGATGATGAGGAGGTCAGTCTTGCTACTGTTATCAAAGCTGTTATCGAATGATACCGTATATACCCTATATATTTGGTTACCTTAATTTTATTTCTGATTCTTTGTTCATTTCTTCGTTGTTTTTACTTAATAATTCAGGTTTTTGGATCGTCTTAATCATGTATGTAAATAACTAAAGAATTATACATGTTTGTCTTTTGCTATCAATATTTCAGGGATGTTAGGTAGAAGAGTACCTTCCAAGTGAAACCATGCCCCCCTCACAATATTTTGATCATGTACTAATTCTGGTACCCTGCGTTGCCCGGGATAACAAACTCTAAATGTGACAACGCTGGTGTGCAAATGATATTTTATAGAGATTTCATAAAACCCCGAACGGGTATGCTTCTCCCTCCTTATTTAATCTTTTTTTTATTTTAGAATATTTTTTCTAAAAACTGAGAATTTATTTGATAACTTTTGACGTTAGTAGTTCACATGTTGAAGAATCAGAATTAAATTGTATCCATTTTTCATGGTTGTTTGGGTGGGGGAGGATATGGATTAGGATTAGAAGTAGAGTTAGTGGATTTAGCGATGAGGAAAAAAACGTTTTATTGTCAGTTTAGGGTTATATTCCTAAAAAGAAACTTTCCGCTAAACTGGCATAAACGCTGTAAGAAAAGGAAATTCACGCCCGTGGACTCCTATGATGGATGGAAAGTAAGGGTGCAGTTTAGCATTAAAGTTATATTGTAAATTGTCCTCCCTCTTTTGGGACCTTCGAATTTTCCCTTTCTGAGAACTGGCAGATTTAGGGTAGATTTTAAGTTCTAATAAATTGAAAAGACATGAAACTGAAAACGAAAATTCTCCATCGGGTTTTAATGTCTGTCCACCGATTGTATTTATCTCGTCTCTATACCCTGGTGTACTGTTGCCCTCATTGATTTTCTTAGTGATGATTTTTCTCATGTAAGCGCCAATGCAGACCCGATAGAAATTGATGGATTAATTTTCGTTTAATATACGTTGTAGACAAATTGCGTCTTGTTGATTTCGGTTAGGTCTTTGTTTCTCCTCAGTGATCCCTCACTGGTTGGGTTAGCACGCACCCCAAGACAGAACCGCACAGGTTAGCGTTCATCTTCAGGCAAACTTGATCAAGCAGTAAGTGTACAGTTCAGCATTATAGCTACATTGTAAATGAAACCCTTCTTATAATTCCTTTAGATATTTCCTTGCTCAAACTTGACAAATTCCCAGAGGTTTGAAGGGATATAAAGTAAAATCACATGAAATTAAAAAAGAAAAAACAAGTCTATACTAGATAATATAGAGAGACATGGCAATAATTGGATCAGCACTGAAAGGAAACGAAATCACTTTCTCAGTTTTCAAATGATGAATGGAAAATGAGGGTCCCCTCTAGAATTTTACTTATATTGTAATTAAAAAAAAAAACCTACAAAATCCATAAAAAACCTATTTTATCAAAACTGACAAATTTTCGTGAGGTTTGAAGGGCAAATAGTTTGAAAGCATAAAAAAATTGAAAGGAAAAAAAAAGCTTTCTTTGTTAGAGTTTGAGCTTTTATTTTCCGATCCTTTGAGCTTTATTCATTCCAATTGTTTGTGACCAGAGTCGTTTCTTGAACTAAATTTGCTTTTTCAACGGCTGATAAAGTCTAATTTGTAGCATTAGTACGGATTAGAATATTCCAAATGCTTCCTCAAATCCACTTTCAAGATTCACTTTACTATATAAAGTTCTGATACGGCTCAGATTATCCCCTCTGGTTCAGATTATCTCCGAAGATAAGGTAAATTCTGCTGCTCATCTGATCGTATCAATCCATCATTCCATGATTCAAATAATTCAATCGATGATACCTGTGCTTCAAAAATATCCTGACTCCTCAGGGTCAAATACATCTGTACCTCAAGTCAATTCTGCTGATCGCCAGAACATTATTCGGTAATTCAACAAATTGTATTGGTGATACTCGTCCTTCGAATGTTCCTGACTTCTCCGAGTCAAATAATTTTCAACTCCAAATTCATTCAGCACACTTGATTACACCAATCCATCACACTCCGATTCAGATAATTATTTTGGTGGAACCTGTGCTCCAAAGAGTTACTGATCATTTGAACATATCGACATCCAGCTATTAATGCCATTAGTAGCAGTTTTACTTCAAAGTACGTGATTCCTCTCGGTCAGATATCTTTGTAGTTCGAATGAATTCAACTGATCACTTGAACATATCAATACATCATTCCTGGACTCAGAATCTTTGTATTGGTGATAAGTAGGCTTCAAAAGGACCCCGATTCCTCTGGGTCGAATATTTCAGAGGCGCAAGTAAATTCTACTGATCATTCGAACACATAAAATCATTATTCCACGATACAAAAATTCTATCGGTAATACTTTTGCTTCAGAAAGTTTCTTACTTCTCTTAAGTTTCTCAAATCGATTCTGCTGATCGTTTAATTATATCAATCCATCATTTTAATAGCTATATTGGTCATCCTTGTTCTTCAAAAGTTTTCTGACTCCCCTGGGTCGATTATATCGTAGCTTAAACCAAGTCTGTTGATCGCTTGAATATCATTCTATGATACAAAAATTTTATTGGTAATACTTGTGCTTCAGAAAGTTCCTGACTCCTCTGGGTCAAATATTTCAGTAGCGCAAGTAAATTCTACTGATCGCTCTGACATCTATAATCATTATCCTATGATACAAAAATTTTATTGGTAATACTTGTGCTTCAGAAAGTTCCTGACTCGTCTCAAGTTTCTCAAATCAATTCTGCTGATCGCTCAATCATATCAATCCATAATTCAAATGGTTGTTCTTGTGCTTTAAAGGTTTTCTGACTCTCCCTGGGTCGATTCTTTTGTAGGTTGAACCAAGTCTGCTGATCACTTGAACATCATCCCACGATAGAAGAATTCTATTGGTAATACTTGAGCTTCACCAGGTCAAATAATCCTGTAGAATAAGTCAATACCACACACTTGAAAATATCAATGCATAATTCCACAATTCAAATAACTTTATCGGTGATACTTTCACTTTAAAAAGTTCCTAACTCCTCCGGGTAAAATATCTCTGTAGTTCAAGTCAGTTCAACTGATCATTTGAACATATCGATTCATCATTCTATCATAGCTTTTCAAAAGTTCCCAACTCCCCGAGTCGAATAATTCTTTGTCTCAAATCCACTCTGCACACTTGAACATATCCATCCGCTATCTATGATTCAAATCGGTGATACTTGTACTCCAAAAAATTCATGACCCCTCTGAATCAAATAATTCTCTATCTGAAGTCAATTCTGCATACTGGAACATATCCATCACTTCTTTATTCGAAAAAATTCTATCGGTGATACTAGTGCTTTGCAAAATTCAAGTACAGTCGGCGGATCACTTGAATATATTGATTCATCCTTACATGATTCACTAAGTTACATTGGTGATACTTATGCCTCAAAAAGTCCGGCACTTCTCTGGGTCAAATATCCATGCAGCTCAATTCAATCCAGCTAATCACTCGAACATATCAATTCAACATTCCATCATTCAAATAATTTTATTTGTAATAATTGTGCTTCTAAAAGTTTCTGATTCTTGTGGGTCAAAAATCTCTGTAGCTCAAATCAATTCTAATGACGATCTTGATAATATTGTTTTATCATGCTGTCATTCAAAAAGTTCTATTCTTAATACCTGTGCTTCTAAAAGTTCCTATGTCCTCTGGGTCAAATCATCGATGGTGATCAAATTATTTTCTGCTTGTAACTTAAATCACTTCTGGATTTGATCGCTGCAGCTCAAACTATTACCACATCTAATTTCAGCTCGTCTGATCAAGTCTCCCGTGTGACTCAAATGGTCGAACTAGGACTTATTTTTCCAGCATGCCAACGCAGGTTCAAAAATATTTCTTTGAATAATAAAAATAATTTTAGCTTGAGCAATAAATTCTGATTCCACTTTCTCCAAAATTCCAATTAACCTTTTAAAAAGAATTCTTTTCTTACCTTGATTTCTTTTTTTCTGTAAAAGATTCTTAAAGTGGTCCTCTGTGTGCCATAAAACCGGAAGAGAGTTTTATCAAAGAAACTTTCCTTTAAGAAAAGATCGAAGAATAAAGGCGGGAAAGCAAGAAAAATAAAAGAGAAAGGAATAGTTTTATATTTCAACTGGAGACATCTGTCTACTGGATGTAGTTTTTCTCTATTTTTACTGACTTTTCTGATGACTTTGATTTCATTTCATGGCAAAAGATTGGATTCTTCTAAGTAAAGTTGCTGAAGTGATTGCATTTCTGAGGGTTAAGGTGTGGCTTATTTGGTGGTTTGCAAATTGTTAATCTAGAACGATGATTCTCAAACTTTGGTTTGACGGCACACTAAAACATATGTTTGACTTATATGAAACATACAAGACCTTAATTTTCTTTGTTTTTGACTCGCTGGGTCAGAGGAATGAAGGAAATGTCCAAAATTCGTGACCGTTTCCTTCCACCGTTTTCGATCGTCATCGATCATTTTCAAAAAGGCTTCTAAAGCCCAACACTATATATATATATATATATATATATATATATATATATATACATACATGCATACATACATATGTGTGTGTGTGTGTGTGTGTGTGTACATATGTATATATATTCATATATATAATACATATGGTACAGATCAGGCTAGCAGTATAACATAATAAAATAATGTATTAATAATATAAAGCCACTTCTGAAATGTAATGGATTTATTTCATAGAGTGCTCGATACATACAACTTTTTACTATTGAAGTTGTTTTAGAGTAGAGCTGGAAATAAATAGTAGAATGTGGATTCGCTACAGAAACTAGCTCATGTTTCTGCTCTCTCTGGGCCTCAGCCTAGTTTGTGTAGCGAATCCACATCCTACAATATATATATATATATATATATATATATATATATATATATGTGTGTGTGTGTGTGTGTGTGTGTGTGTGTGTGTGTGCGTGTGTGTGTGTGTGATGCTAAATTTTTTTTCAACAAAAATAGAGAAATTTGCAAATGTGATAAAAAGTTAATTTAATCAAAACAAGGAAATAGACAATCATTTTTTACAATCAAAAGTGTATGAAGTGAATACGTTGTTTTCACCGTTTTTCTTAGAAAAGTACATAGTTTTGATGAACTCAAAAACTTATTTAATCAAAATAATGACATAAAAAAAAAATTGATTTATGTAATCAGGGTGAAATCAAAATTCTTTTCACAGAAGATAAGTAAATTTTGCCAATCAGGCAATTTCAACGTTTAGGTGCAACGCACACACGCACACACACACACACACACACACACACACACACACACACACACACACACATATATATATATATATATATATATACATATATGCATAAAAATATATATGAGGTGCTACATGAAGGTTTGGGGAATTCGAGCAAGTAAAAATATGACTTATCCTAACACCTAACATAATTGATGGCATACGAACATATAAGATATGACAAAACATCCCGACACACAAAAAATGCCGAGATTCACGTAAGAAAACAAAAGTTGCTTAATTTTGCGCTTAAAAACCGAAGGATACTTTAGACAGGGATAAAGTGGGTCCTATGCAATATCAAATACGGTGATTTCGACGGTCTTCTTCGAACTAGACCCTTTGTGCGCGGGCATATGATCTAACAAAGGTCACTGCTCACAAAGGGTTGTAGCAAAAGTGTATACTACGTTCAGTATTGTGCCCTGCTCGAATTCCTCGAATTTTGGACAGCACTTTGTATATACGAAGTGCTCATCAAAAGTTCATAGTATCTAACTACAAAACTTACTTACCCTAACATTCAGTTTCCACTGGCTCATTCGAATAGCTACCTTAGCTGTTTATACAGTGATTTCTCAAGGGGGTCGCTCAAAAAAGGTAGCGGTGAAAGTCCGTGCTACCTTTGCGTCCTACTGCATATATATTTCTAGATAGGTTTACCATTATTTCAGTATTCATGACTATTATCTATTAGTATGTAAATGCTACCTATTTATAAAGGCGACTGAAACTAGATACTTGTTACTTGAACCAAACCTTGTCTATGCAAATATTAGATGCCTTTAGGGTCGAATTAAGACCTAGAGGACACTTCAGGGTCTGGGAACCCTTCATACACGGGAATCAAAATGCATAAAAGGTTAAATGAGTTATATATCTGAAGTGGATACTTGTGTACACGTGAATCATCATCATCATCATCATCATCATCATCATCATCATCATCATCATCATCATCATCATCATCATCATCATCATCAATCTTCTATCGCCCGTTGTTGGGTGTGGAAATTTCCCGGAATTCGCCTCCCTCTTTATCATTGGCATCACAGATCTTGTCACTTTCTGAACTTGTCTAGTTCGTCTCCCCATCGAATGCATTCTCTGGGAATCGATGTTGTGATTCGTGATATCTATCGGTTGTCTGCCATCTTTGCAACATGACCAGCCCATTGTCATTTGAGTTTTCAAATGAATTTTATGATATCCTAGACTCCTGTCTTTCCCCCTGATATACTGTGCTGTCTTGTAATCTCTCCATGTGAAGTTGAGCTTGATTTTTTCATGTGCTTGCTACAAGGTTCTCAGTTTGCAGGTTTGTCCTTCGGTTAGGTTCCATGTTTCAGCTCAATAAGTGACTATCGCGAAGGTGCAGTGATTGTATACTCTTCTTTTTAGGATTAAGGGGATTTTCTTGTCCTAGAAGGTTCAGCTTGCTCTTCTGAACGCTTGTCAACCTAGAGAGATTCTTCGTTTGATTTCTTCTTTTGAGTTTTTTTTATTTTTCATTTTTTTTTTTTTTTAAAGAGATTTGTTGTCTTAGGTGAGTGTAGTGGTCTACTTTCTCCAGTTTTGCATCCTTGATTTTGATCGTTGTGTATTTATATTCAAAGTGTTTGTAGCACAAAACCTTTATCCAGCTTAACTTCATGTGAAGGCTAAATTTCTTGCTCAACTTGTAAATGCATGCTACTAAAACTGTAAATCGTTTTTAGGTGAAACAAATTCATTTTCATAACCCACATTCCAATTGATGTAGACCCAAATTACAAGTAGTAATTCTATCAATTTATTTAAAACAAACGAAAATATTGAAATGAATTATTATCAAAGAAACTATTTTTTAAATTATAATGTTTTTGTATATAAGGAGCCCTGAGCTACAGTGAAGGGAGGGGGAATTGCCCCTTTTATCCCCTTTTTAATCTGGACCTAGATGTCTTAATGTATATATACATACGAGGCTTGTGTCCTGGAGTGGTTATTTCAGAGCTGCTGCTTACAGCTTATAAGAACAATACGGCTGAAGTTATGTCAGTGCCTCCCATATTGGCTGTCTTAAAAGGTCACAGCGGGCGTTACAACTCAATCACAGACTAATCCTTGGCGCAAACTTCTTGGCAAAATCCTTTCCAAAACAGGAGGGGGTAGACGACAACAATGATTTAAGTGTTGGGTGTGTGCGAAAGTTCCCAGTCCTCTTCTCGTCAAACTGAAAAGACTCGAGTTGATTTTTCCTTTGTTACAGGAACAGGAACGTCAGGAAGAATCCTCATCAAAATTATGGGTGTAAATTCGTATGTTAGATTCGCATCCCTCACTGTGATTTGAACTCACGACCAGTTGGTTACCAGTAGTTTTACATATTAAGGAAAATGTATCATTGCAGATTCTCAAAGACTTATTCAATATACATATACGTAGCTACATTGAAAAGTTGTAATACAACGAAACGGCTGTATACGGATGACACTATTATCTAATAATATAAATATATATATATATATATATATATATATATATATATATATATATATATATATATATATATATATATATATATATATATATATATATATATATATATATTACAATTCTTTAGGGTGGCTATAGACTATCCAAGTATATATTCCATATTTTATTCCATATTTTATTCATCTAATATATATACAATACAAAAATCTCCAGTCATAATAGTAGTTTAAGTAGAGACTGAATACAAAGTTGAAAACAGGTTTTCGCCGGGAACGTTTGCACAAAATCAAGATGTATTGTTTGGAAGCCATTATGATAAGTCCACAACTTGCTCGAACTAATATCTTTATTCTTGTTTGGTGTACCCCCATGTTTCGATCAGTACATATTTCAACCTTCCCAAGACGAACCATTTATCCAATAGGAGATAGTTCCTACCATAGATAACTGGATATCTGCATGGTAAAGATTTCTGCAAACACAATCCATCTTTAGTTTCTTTCATGTGTCTTTTGGTTCTACGTCCCACATCTTTATATTGATTCATTTATAAAGCGGCAGAAACATTTTGTATTGGTTATAACGGGCGTATGTTATGTCCGCAAAATGTTTACTTTATAATAAAAGAATGTATAAAGATACGAACATGAGTTCTAGGGAGTGATTGCATATTTTACAACCAAGAAGACATAATAAAGGCCGAAGGATACACGGCCAAAACGTGAATAAATGAGCATATAGACCAATCACATATTACACAATGGTTGATACACATAGGATTTTAACAATAGCTACTGTATACATCCATTGAAATTCATCAAAAATCAAAAGGTCCAAGAATAAATTGCCCTGAAGTGATAAAAGATGATGTATTGTCGTGAGTAGTATTGAGTTTGGTTGACACCATAATGCCGACTGACCAACTAAGTTCAGAATTTTTATTTATATCC